>LR738713.1:704311009-704332779 GCA_902687465.1 Secale cereale
TTTTATCAGATATTATATTTCAATATATTGGCCGGTTTAAAAAGTTGATTTTTTGCAGAGTATACAAAGGAGCAATAAAACTTTCTAAAGAACATGAGATGACATCCGGTTCAAAGAAAGGACGCTTCACGATTTACCCACCGGTTCAGGAGGAACCCTGGAGACCCTCTGAAAAGTTGGATAATCCACGTTCAGTGATTGGTTTAACTTTACCCACCGGTTCAGGAGGAACCCTGGAGACCCTCTGAAAAGTTGGATAATCCACGTTCAGTGATTGGTTTAACTTTACCCACCGGTTCAGGAGGAACCCTGGAGACCCTCTGAAAAGTTGGATAATCCACGTTCAGTGATTGGTTTAACTTTACCCACCGGTTCAGGAGGAACCCTGGAGACCCTCTGAAAATTTGGATAATCCACGTTCAGTGATTGGTTTAACTTTACCCACCGGTTCAGGAGGAACCATGGAGGCCCTCTGAAAAGATGGATAATCCACGTTCAGTGATTGGCTCGGCCCTCTGGAAAGATGGATAATCCACATCCAGTGATTGGCTCAAGTTTTTCTGTACGGTTCTATTGGCCCTCTGAAAAGATGGATAATCCACGTTCAGTGATTGGCTAGGCCCTCTGGGAAAGATGGATAAATCCACGTCCCATTGATTGGCTCAGTTTTTTATTTGCGGTTCTATCGGCCCTCTGAAAAGATGGATAAATCCACGTTCAGTGATTGGCTAGGCCCCCTGGGAAAGATGGATAATCCACGTCCCATTGATTGGCTGAACCTTGGTTTGAGCCTGGCAGCTCTTAAAAAGCCTCGACTACATGGTCTTATTTGCAACATTTGCATCTTTCTTGTGTTTGTGTTTTATAACCCTTTAAACCGGAGTGGAACAGCTACAGAAGCTGACCACATATCTATAAAATGGAAAGTCTGGATCATGAATACCAGCATGAGTAAACCGGTGTTCATTATAACCCGGATCATCTATCAGGCAACAAGCCACAAATTTCTGAACAAAGTCTTGCAGAACAAGATGAACCGGAGTTTATCATCAAAACCTGGGTTTCTAATTGGATTCATGAAGATCTTCATCAAAGTATTGATCATATATAATTTCAGGTATAACTTTATTGCTGGTATGAGTATATACTTATTTGACGTTTTGAGAGAACAATTTAATCCGTCCATTGGTAAACCGCTAGGACATATTTTCAGTATTATTTCTGCAGGAGCAGAGGATATGCAAGAAAAGCACCATCAGATAACATTTAAGTTGGCAAATATTTTATACACGAAAGATAGAATATCCGGATTAAAGCAGATCAAGTTTCAGCTATCCTATTACAAGGCATAGCAAGCCCGACGGATTAAAAAGATTGTTTGGCAAAACAAAGACTGCGATTACAACAGTAAATTCTGAATTATGCTACTCCTTGCTGAGATGGCTGGCCATCACCTTGATCCGGAATATCTTCGTCTTCTTGAAGCGGTTGGAAGTCCGGCACACGCCAATCAATCTTCGTCAAAGCCCGGAAATACATTTCTTCGTTGATAAGATCAGAAGGTTCGATATCTGGAGCGAAGGTACGAGGACGAACCGGTGGGATTAAATTGACGGTGTCATAAACCGGCCGCTCCACCCGCTCGTTTTGCAAGTCATACCCCGGATGATACCTGGATAAGTCGGATTCAGCTGCAAGCTTGCTGTAACACCCCAAAAATTTAACCATGTTTTATTTATTAAAATTTTGCCAGGAATTTAAATATTTTTATTTTCTGGATTTTCTTTTGATTTCAGAACCATTCTTTCTTCTGAATTGTGGAGTTTTCCCTCCAAGGGGAACTTTTCAAAAATATTGTTGGACTTGTATACCTTCTCAAGATCATTTCTTTTATCAGTGGAATTATTTCTATAAATGTTTTCCTAAAGTTTTATTGCTTTTAAATTGGTTTCTCATAAGTTTTGGAGTCCCTTTTGCACTGCAACCCTTTGATAAATTCTTCTAAAAATTCCACCAAAATTTGGAGATGTTAGTAGAAGTATATAATTCATTTCTATGCAAAAACCCATTGGTGTTCTTTGGAAAATTTGAGCAAACAATCCTCATTTGTATTCTGGTCCAGTTTGGCATTTTCTACTGCAGCACTATTTTATCTTGCCCTATTGCCCATGGGATGTTTCCTGCTTGTAGTCCACCCTACCAAACTCTTAAGTCCAGGAGATTGAGACCATTGGAATATTTTTGACACATGCAATAATGACCTTTATTTTCTGTCCAGATTTGGTTTTCTCAAAAACCTGCACTAGGAAGTTTTTGCTTTTGACAAACTAACCTTGCCACCCTCTTTATCATCTAAAGAGAATATGATCTGGAAATTTTGATCACTAGCAAAACCTGCTGGATACCCCTAGCATTTTGTCGAACAGCTGGAGTGCATGAACTCTTTTGGCATGATTTTTGCTTTGCATTGGAGGTTAGCTCATCTGGCTTTATCAGTTTGTCCCTTAGCTTTGCCTTGGCCATCAAGCCATCCCTGTAGAGCCCCGTGGGCAGCGGAGCTCCCTGGCAGGCATTGGCATTTTGCCGAACACCTTGAGCACGTGCCCAGAGCGCGACGCAGAGCGCGCATTTTGCACGCGCCACACCCGCATCGCCGCGCCAGCCGACCTCGCCCCCTGATCCTTATCGGCCCGCAGAAGAGTGCTGGAACACCACCGCCACCTCACCCCGTCCGCTAGCGCCGCTCGACTGCTGCCCTGCGCAGTTCAGAGCCAACCGCTATGGCCATCTTGGCGGCATGCCTTCGGCCGTAGAGCGCCCTGCCTCGGCAGCGCCGTCCAAGCGTCCTCCACTCGCCAGCTCGTCCAGGGAACAGCTCGAGCTCATCCTCGAGCGCGTCCGCTAGCTGCGGCCATCGCCACGTCGCCCCCTGGCAACAGGCCCCCGAGCTTATCCCCAGCCGTTGCGGAACCGTCGTCGCCGCGCTATAAATAGGCAGCACGAGGCTCCCCTCTGGACCTCAGTAAACCTCTCAGGCCCCAGCGAACCCTTCCCACCCATCCGTTGCATCCTAGACCTAGCCATGGACAAAAGCGCCTCTCAGCCGAAGCTTCTGCCCGCCATGAGCGAAGCCCTGCTCGATTCTGAGTTCTCCAGCGACCTTCTCCACCACCATGAGATGCAGCCCACTCTTCTGAGCTCGTGGGTAGGCCGAGCGTCGAAGATGGCATCTCCTGGCGTCGGCAAGCCTCGTCGAAGGATCTCTCTGTCCTCGGCACGGGCGCGCGGGAGGACGAGGATAAAACCGACAGGAGGGTCCCACCCGTCGGCGAGACAACCGTCCTCCCAGGCAGCGCACCAGTGCAAGTACGCTTTCCCTTCGGGAAAAAACGTAATCTATCAAGTACGCCTCCTTATTTCAGAGACGTATTCCAGGCGAACCGTTTTCCTTTTTCTGTTTTATTTAAAATCAGGTTTTGACCAAAACTTTGACTGGCCCTAGTTTCTAAAATACAACTCCGTTTGACTTGATTCTTTTTCTGTTGTTTCTAAAATTTTGTCTAGTTTATTTTCATATTTATTTGAAAATTTTCTGAACAACTTTTTTTGTACTGTTTTTAGATTATGTGTTAATTTGAATTTTCTTAAAATAGGATTTTGGAGGGGAGATGAAAACTTTCAAAGTGCACCCCACCTACATACTCTTGGAAGGCAAGCATTCTGAGCCCCGGCATAATATTGTTGTGTGTTGTTTGATACGTCTACAACACCACCTTGACACGGAGTACTCGTTATTTTATGTGATGATATGATCATGCTCATGAGTGCATGATGAAGATTCCTTGCTGTTGGAAATTGATATACTTGTGATAGTAATCACCCTCGTCTACCTCTCATGCCTACTGGAAGGAATCCGGGAAAGTCTCTGTCTTGGGTAGACACGAGCTTGCTACTGATATTTCGTTGAGACGAGTATAGTCAGTAAGGCATGTTGAGGTATGATAAGTGGTGATTCTGTCTGTTGGTGTGAGATATATTTGCTATGCTAATCATGCAGGTGATGCTTTAACCTCCTGAGTCGACCATAGATCGAGTCTTGTTCCGGTAACCCCCATACTTGTTTCGTGCTATCACTTGTCCCTGCCGCAGGTAGGGTACAGTCCAGTAAGTTGTCAACCCCTTTCTTGGCACACACCGTACAGAGAGGCCATGGTGGAAGATACCGGAGGCATCCGGTAGACATGCCACCTGGTCCGGGGCATGGGTGTTTCCGGTTGGGACCGAGGGGGTAGCTCCCCTAGTTTGCGCGCATTATAAATTCTGTGATCCCATGCTACTCGAGGTTGTAGCCTCCCCACTTAGAGTTTTGCTTAACAGGTGTCGTGGGTGATTCCAGTCACCAGTAAGTTAAGCTGGTGTGTGCGGGTCAGGTGTGTTTTCAATTAAAAGACCGTAAATGGAATTAGTCCCGATGGACTAAAGGAATCCGTTACTCGTGGGTAAAGAGTACACCCTCTGCAGAGGTTATATCTATTCGAATAGCCGTATCCGCGGTTAAGGATTACAGTCTGGGATGGGTCAAGTGTCGGTCTTAGTGTCGGTCTTCGGAGGAAAAACTGCTAAGCCAGAACATTGATCATAACATGTGACATGTGATGATTATGATTATTATTATTATGGACTAACCATTTGTATTGTTTGAATTATTGAGTATCCCTGGGATGGTTCTACCTCCTGGATATTCCCTGTGATTATTCTCATATAAGCCCTTTATGTGGTGTCGCACAGACGCCCGACTGTGGCATGCTGGCTATTTATTTCCCTTATAAGCCCTTTATGTGGTGTCGCTCAGACGCCCGACTGTGGCATGCTTATTATTTATTTTCCTTATAAGCCCTTTATGTGGTGTCGCTCAGACGCCCGACTGTGGCATGCTTATTATTTATTTTCCCTATAAGCCCTTTATGTGGTGTCGCTCAGACGCCCGACTGTGGCATGTTTGTTATTATTTTTCTTTATAAGCCCTTTATGTGACGTCGCTCAGACGTCCGACTGAGGCACGCTTTATTTTATTATCCTTTCGAGGCGTCGCTTCAGACACCCGATCGGTGCATTTTATTTTTATTCTCTGATTGCTTACTCATGTTTTATAAGAATAACCTGCTTGCGTGCGTCATGAATTTTATTTCGTGACTGACGAAGTGATCATGGAATATTTCAGAGCATGAATGTCATTTGTTATATTGTACCTGTGTTCATAATGTTTGCGAGTACATTCAAAGTACTCACTGGCTTGTCCCTGGCTATTGTCTTGGCCAGATTTCTTGCTTGGAGAGGAGCGCTGCGATGGCAGCCCCGGAACCTAGGCAACGGTGATAGCAGCCTCGCGAAGATAGGAGTTATCCAGGTCAGATGTTCCTGTGGGAAATGGAGTCCCATAGACGCTGATGTATCGCAAACCGCTTCCGCCATCAACCACTAGAAACCTTTTGTTGTACTCTTTGACCAGAATGGTCTTGTACTACAGATTTTGTATTTAGCTTGGAATTTCTGTATCAAGTTTGTGTCTCATCAGCTAACAGTAATCCTGAGGCTGGTGAGCACAAGGGCCATTTACTGGGAAATTAATATCCTGGAAAACCGGTCCCGACAACCTTGGTATCAGAGCCAGGCTGACCATTGGCTAATCCTATCTTAGCCAGGTCGATAAACCTAGGATAAACAACCCACCAAACCTTAACCTAAACCCAGCCAAACTTCTCGTGCAAGATAGCCACATAGTGACCCCGACACCTTTCGGCAGTCGGTGCCTAACCTATCAGTCTAGCATGTCGATCACGCGCCAGTGACCGACACCTAAATTGTCTCATTCGCAAGCGTGCGAAGGAAGACTCCGTTTCCTTTTTCTATAAAAAGGACACGCTAGCCCCAACCCAGCACAACACAGCCTCTACCCCCAAAACCAAGCCAAGATGCCTGGCCCCATTGTGCACAATGAGACCACAGCAACCAACCTTGGAGGTTTTGTGACCGTGCTAGCAAACCTCACCCGCCGTGCCTTTGCATTAGAAGAGCCCCCAGAGTATGTTGTGTACCAAGGGCCCATGGGCGGTGAGAGCCGTCAATTCTGGGCCACGGTGCACGTCTATGGTAGGGGTATTTTGCCAGAACGCCCCTATAGGTTCACCGGAAGGACAACTTCCTTTGAGCCACAAGCCATCCAGCTGGCCGCTCGAGAGGCTATAGTGCAACTCCGGCACTTGTCGCCAAGAGTTAACTGTCGCTCGTTCTACTATTACCCCAGCCGTGACGGGTATGGTAGGCCACCCCAGGTTGCCAACGGAGACCACGAGACGGACCCTGCGTTGTTGCACCTGGTGCGCTATGTAAGTGCACTAGAGGCACTGTTCGATCAGATCACTCTTGATCTGATCGCCGCTCGTGGGGAACTTGCTCGCCGAGCCCCGGCGAGAGGAGAAGAGGAGCCCGACGCCGACAACCCAGTTGTACTGTTCGGGCAACCGATCGAATCCTTAAGATCTGCCCCGGCCATCGACCAAAATGCTTTGGTGTCCCCAGAAGTGTTTCGTCGCCTTTTGGGAACACGCTCCAACGGGATTGTGGCCAACAACCCCCGTGATGGTCATCATCGCTACCCTGACCCTGCAGCTCCTCAACCCCATCCAGCTAACCCCGACGGAGAAGCCCATGGAGAGGCCTCGACGTCTACAAGGCACGCCCGCTTAGATATTAACGTAGTAGACTAAGCCACTCGAGTAGTACCGAGTCTTAGTATTTCTACGTCTTGAAATAGTGTGACCTTGTATCGCCATAAACAAATGCAGTCTGCTTGTGTGCCTCTGTTTTGAATAGTAGCCATGCATAAGTATGTTGGCGTACGGTTGCATTTTTAATTCCAGGCGTAGCTACCAAAAACCACCCCGACGGTGCCACAGTAAAACGTCACTTTTATGAGATATGTGTATCTGTGGCATTGACCCCGACCCCATAGGGCAGAATCGACAAACTAGTTGCCCCACACCATCCTCGATAACCCAGCCCTGATGCTTTATAAAAGGCCACCTCGTGACCTTACCAAACATCCCTCACTTTGTGCACAGCTCGCCCAACCATTTTTTTACAATGCCGAGCCCCAGTATTCATCTGAGAACTCCAGATGCAACCCCAGGTAGTTTTGTTAAAATATTGTGGGACTTTACCTGCAGTACCATGAGTTCTACCCATCCACCCCAGTACGAGCTGCTCAAAACGAGGATCACCCCATCCACCTCGAAATATTGGGCAGTAGTGCATATCCCTCCCGCAAACCCAAACCAAGACCCAACGGAAGTCTCCTTCGTGGGGAAATCTATGCCGACTCCACAAATGGCCATAGAAGCTGCTGCGTACGAAGCGCTTGCTCGCCTTCGATTCGCAGTACCCTATGCCAGCGAACGGGGGTATTATTACTTTCCGAGTCATGCAGCACCCGAAGAAGTAGCATCTTTTCCTGGTGGACGAATTGAGAGGGACCCAGCTCTAGCCAACCTTGCCCAGTATGTCATCGCTCAAGAGCGTTTGACACAGCGAGTAATGGGTTATCTCCAGAGCCTCGCTGATTTAAATCCTCGGATCGCCATTGGCGAGTCACTGAGGCCAGAACGTGGGAGACGCGTTTTTCGACTAGTCAATCCGCTTCCCCCGATAGAAGAGGAGTGTGCCCCAGTGCCGGAGACATTTTCTCAGGACCCTGTCCATTTTCCGTTTACATCGTAGACGTCACTGCTATGTTTGTTATCCTAGCACTTATTTATGTATTGCAGCTTATGCATTAAAAAAAAAGATTGGTTTCGTTGAATGTGAGTTTTTCTTTCTTTCTTTGACTGCCGTGATTATCGAACATCTGTTTCCGCTCTCAGTAAATCTTGAAGTTAGATTTTTTTTCTTTGAGCTGTTGCAACACATGAATTCTTCATGACATGTATTTTAATTCACGCAGCACCACGACAGCAGGCTCACATCCACAACCACTCAACTGCATGCACTAATTGCATAACCATGTACACATTTTGCACCTAATTGATCACCTCGCTAACACACCACAGTCTCTGAAGGAGAAATTTGTGGGTGATTATTCGAACGCAAGATTCCTCCAGCACCCTGACCGCAGTCAGAACCTAACAACCATACTTAATCCTCATGATCACCTCCGCCGCGAAGAGCTAACACTCGAGCAGCAGCATCACAACGATCATTGAGGATCATCGCGCACAAGAGCACGGAGAACCCCAGCAATGCCGCCAACCCTCCGCACATCAGGATCACGTACCAATCCGGCATCACCTCCGCCATTAGAGCCTCGTCGCGAGCTCCTGCATACAGAAATGGAGGAGAAGGAAGGAGAAGAAGAGGCGAGGCCAGGTGTGAGGAAGAAGAGAGCAGCACCTCGGTCATTTTATAGCTCGAGATCGGTGTACGGTGGGCGAAGTCCACCAGCGCCGCTCGTCGCTCGATCACCGGTGTTCGAAGGCGAATCCGCGAGCAGTGCCGACAGCGCACTGGCCCGCGAGGTGAGTGCACGCTGCACCGGCAGCTAGCGCGCCGCGCACTATCGCAGTACGGCCTAGATGCCCTACGCGCTAGGCGTCGCCGGTGGAGAAAGCGCGGGAGAGCACGCAAGAGAGAGGAAGAAAAGAGAGCCAGAGGTAGGAGAAGAGACTGACAGTGGGCCCCGAGTCCACCTGTCAGCCAGAGAGAGCACGGTGCCCTCGGGTACGACCAGCGTATTTTAGAAATTTAGAAATTTTATTCTAAATTTACCATAGCCAATAGTAGTAATTTCTCGGTTTCCCCAACCATAGTTTTTTTTCCCACATAGCACCAGTACCCCACTGTGGTTGTGCCAATTATTTGCCCTCTCGCAGTAACATCAGTGTATTGCGTGATTAGAATGTTCGTTTGTTTCGAATTAATACTTTATGGTAATAGGATGGATATTTTGAGATCATCCTTAGCAAATCTCGAGGACGAGATTTTTCTTAAGGGGGGTAGTGTTGTAACACCCCAAAAATTTAACCATGTTTTATTTATTAAAATTTTGCCAGGAATTTAAATATTTTTATTTTCTGGATTTTCTTTTGATTTCAGAACCATTCTTTCTTCTGAATTGTGGAGTTTTCCCTCCAAGGGGAACTTTTCAAAAATATTGTTGGACTTGTATACCTTCTCAAGATCATTTCTTTTATCAGTGGAATTATTTCTATAAATGTTTTCCTAAAGCTTTATTGCTTTTAAATTGGTTTCTCATAAGTTTTGGAGTCCCTTTTGCACTGCAACCCTTTGATAAATTCTTCTAAAAATTCCACCAAAATTTGGAGATGTTAGTAGAAGTATATAATTCATTTCTATGCAAAAACCCATTGGTGTTCTTTGGAAAATTTGAGCAAACAATCCTCATTTGTATTCTGGTCCAGTTTGGCATTTTCTACTGCAGCACTATTTTATCTTGCCCTATTGCCCATGGGATGTTTCCTGCTTGTAGTCCACCCTACCAAACTCTTAAGTCCAGGAGATTGAGACCATTGGAATATTTTTGACACATGCAATAATGACCTTTATTTTCTGTCCAGATTTGGTTTTCTCAAAAACCTGCACTAGGAAGTTTTTGCTTTTGACAAACTAACCTTGCCACCCTCTTTATCATCTAAAGAGAATATGATCTGGAAATTTTGATCACTAGCAAAACCTGCTGGATGCCCCTAGTATTTTGTCGAACAGCTGGAGTGCATGAACTCTTTTGGCATGATTTTTGCTTTGCATTGGAGGTTAGCTCATCTGGCTTTATCAGTTTGTCCCTTAGCTTTGCCTTGGCCATCAAGCCATCCCTGTAGAGCCCCATGGGCAGCGGAGCTCCCTGGCAGGCATTGGCATTTTGCCGAACACCTTGAGCACGTGCCCAGAGCGCGACGCAGAGCGCGCATTTTGCACGCGCCACACCCGCATCGCCGCGCCAGCCGACCTCGCCCCCTGATCCTTATCGGCCCGCAGAAGAGTGCTGGAACACCACCGCCACCTCACCCCGTCCGCTAGCGCCGCTCGACTGCTGCCCTGCGCAGTTCAGAGCCAACCGCTATGGCCATCTTGGCGGCATGCCTTCGGCCGTAGAGCGCCCTGCCGCGGCAGCGCCGTCCAAGCGTCCTCCACTCGCCAGCTCGTCCAGGGAACAGCTCGAGCTCATCCTCGAGCGCGTCCGCTAGCTGCGGCCATCGCCACGTCGCCCCCTGGCAACAGGCCGCCGAGCTTATCCCCAGCCGTTGCGGAACCGTCGTCGCCGCGCTATAAATAGGCAGCACGAGGCTCCCCTCTGGACCTCAGTAAACCTCTCAGGCCCCAGCGAACCCTTCCCACCCATCCGTTGCATCCTAGACCTAGCCATGGACAAAAGCGCCTCTCAGCCGAAGCTTCTGCCCGCCATGAGCGAAGCCCTGCTCCATTCTGAGTTCTCCAGCGCCCTTCTCCACCACCATGAGATGCAGCCCACTCTTCTGAGCTCGTGGGTAGGCCGAGCGTCGAAGATGGCATCTCCTGGCGTCGGCAAGCCTCGTCGAAGGATCTCTCTGTCCTCGGCACGGGCGCGCGGGAGGACGAGGATAAAACCAACAGGAGGGTCCCACCCGTCGGCGAGACAACCGTCCTCCCAGGCAGCGCACCAGTGCAAGTACGCTTTCCCTTCGGGAAAAAACGTAATCTATCAAGTACGCCTCCTTATTTCAGAGACGTATTCCAGGCGAACCGTTTTCCTTTTTCTGTTTTATTTAAAATCAGGTTTTGACCAAAACTTTGACTGGCCCTAGTTTCTAAAATACAACTCCGTTTGACTTGATTCTTTTTCTGTTGTTTCTAAAATTTTGTCTAGTTTATTTTCATATTTATTTGAAAATTTTCTGAACAACTTTTTTTGTACTGTTTTTAGATTATGTGTTAATTTGAATTTTCTTAAAATAGGATTTTGGAGGGGAGATGAAAACTTTCAAAGTGCACCCCACCTACATACTCTTGGAAGGCAAGCATTCTGAGCCCCGGCATAATATTGTTGTGTGTTGTTTGATACGTCTACAACACCACCTTGACACGGAGTACTCGTTATTTTATGTGATGATATGATCATGCTCATGAGTGCATGATGAAGATTCCTTGCTGTTGGAAATTGATATACTTGTGATAGTAATCACCCTCGTCTACCTCTCATGTCTACTGGAAGGAATCCGGGAAAGTCTCTGTCTTGGGTAGACACGAGCTTGCTACTGATATTTCGTTGAGACGAGTATAGTCAGTAAGGCATGTTGAGGTATGATAAGTGGTGATTCTGTCTGTTGGTGTGAGATATATTTGCTATGCTAATCATGCAGGTGATGCTTTAACCTCCTGAGTCGACCATAGATCGAGTCTTGTTCCGGTAACCCCCATACTTGTTTCGTGCTACCACTTGTCCCTGCCGCAGGTAGGGTACAGTCCAGTAAGTTGTCAACCCCTTTCTTGGCACACACCGTACAGAGAGGCCATGGTGGAAGATACCGGAGGCATCCGGTAGACATGCCACCTGGTCCGGGGCATGGGTGTTTCCGGTTGGGACCGAGGGGGTAGCTCCCCTAGTTTGCGCGCATTATAAATTCTGTGATCCCATGCTACTCGAGGTTGTAGCCTCCCCACTTAGAGTTTTGCTTAACAGGTGTCGTGGGTGATTCCAGTCACCAGTAAGTTAAGCTGGTGTGTGCGGGTCAGGTGTGTTTTCAATTAAAAGACCGTAAATGGAATTAGTCCCGATGGACTAAAGGAATCCGTTACTCGTGGGTAAAGAGTACACCCTCTGCAGAGGTTATATCTATTCGAATAGCCGTATCCGCGGTTAAGGATTACAGTCTGGGATGGGTCAAGTGTCGGTCTTAGTGTCGGTCTTCGGAGGAAAAACTGCTAAGCCAGAACATTGATCATAACATGTGACATGTGATGAATATGATTATTATTATTATGGACTAACCATTTGTATTGTTTGAATTATTGAGTATCCCTGGGATGGTTCTACCTCCTGGATATTCCCTGTGATTATTCTCATATAAGCCCTTTATGTGGTGTCGCACAGACGCCCGACTGTGGCATGCTGGCTATTTATTTCCCTTATAAGCCCTTTATGTGGTGTCGCTCAGACGCCCGACTGTGGCATGCTTATTATTTATTTTCCTTATAAGCCCTTTATGTGGTGTCGCTCAGACGCCCGACTGTGGCATGTTTGTTATTATTTTTCTTTATAAGCCCTTTATGTGACGTCGCTCAGACGTCCGACTGAGGCACGCTTTATTTTATTATCCTTTCGAGGCGTCGCTTCAGACACCCGATCGGTGCATTTTATTTTTATTCTCTGATTGCTTACTCATGTTTTATAAGAATAACCTGCTTGCGTGCGTCATGAATTTTATTTCGTGACTGACGAAGTGATCATGGAATATTTCAGAGCATGAATGTCATTTGTTATATTGTACCTGTGTTCATAATGTTTGCGAGTACATTCAAAGTACTCACTGGCTTGTCCCTGGCTATTGTCTTGGCCAGATTTCTTGCTTGGAGAGGAGCGCTGCGATGGCAGCCCCGGAACCTAGGCAACGGTGATAGCAGCCTCGCGAAGATAGGAGTTATCCAGGTCAGATGTTCCTGTGGGAAATGGAGTCCCATAGACGCTGATGTATCGCAAACCGCTTCCGCCATCAACCACTAGAAACCTTTTGTTGTACTCTTTGACCAGAATGGTCTTGTACTACAGATTTTGTATTTAGCTTGGAATTTCTGTATCAAGTTTGTGTCTCATCAGCTAACAGTAATCCTGGGGCTGGTGAGCACAAGGGCCATTTACTGGGAAATTAATATCCTGGAAAACCGGTCCCGACACTTGCTGGCAAGGGGACGCATCTCCTTCGTCAAGGCATAGAGATCCTTTCCGGTGAAAGTGGAGCCGTCGTCTTTTGTGTCAGGAAACCCAGTTAAAGCCTCTTCCGGATCAAGATCCGGGACCCAGGCCTTAGCTCTGGTAAGGGCCAGAAGAGCACCACCTCGGGCGGCAGATTTTTTGACTTCTTCAAGACGAACCGGCAAAACAGATAACTTTTCCAACGTATCTTGGATAGTCGTAGGGGCCGGTTTACCGAAAGATGTTGCACTAATGATCCTCTGAGCGCCGGAATACAGCTGCTCGACCAAAGTGTAACATGCTTTAAGCTTCTTCCGTAGGTCATCCCCAAGATGGGAGACACGGCGCCCTGCATGTAGATATTACGGTTAAACCGGCACAGATGGAAGATTACAAGGATAAAGCAGGAGTTCAGATTATACGTACCAAAGACTGCAGAGGTCATCAACTCAATCTGCCACTTTAAACCGGTTAACTCTTCCGTAACCGGATTAAGCGCACCTTCAGCATCCTGAATCCTTTTCTCCAGATCCTTCTTTTGAACCTCAAAAGTGGTCCGCTCTTCTTCAAAGTATTTCTTCAGATCTTCAGCAGTCTTTAAACTTACCTGAAGATCTTTCTTAGCTTTTGAAGCGGCAGATTCTGTCTCAGCAAGACGGCTCCGAAATTCATTGATTTCATCAGCATTCCGGTTTAACTCAGCCTGCAAGCACAATCAAATGACAAGAAGCAAAAATCAGACAAGTCTCAAGCACACAAACAAGTTGTCTACTTGACACTTGGGGGCTAATGGCAGTTGAAGCAATAAGCAACAGCAATTCAAAGTTACAAGTCTCAAGCACACAAACAAGTTGTCTACTTGACACTTGGGGGCTAATGGATGGTTGAAGTATCATCAGAAATTTTTACAAGTATCAAATACATAAACAAGTTATCTACTTGATACTTGGGGGCTAATGTAAAGATCAATTTATTCAAACTACAAAGTTCCGGTTCACCTTCAGCACGTAGCTAAACCGGAACTTGGGGGCTGTTATGGGATAGAAGCATATCAAAAGTAGAAAGTCAGAAGAAAAGGATTACCTCATATTTCTCCTTCATCAAGTTAACCAAACTCGCTTCATAGTCTCGGCTGCTGTGGAGCCGGTTTAGATACCCAGAATAAATTTCTTGGGCACTCATGTCTGCAAGATTGGATACTTCAGTACTCCATTTGCTCTTCCTTTATATAGTTTCTCCGTTTTAGCTGTATGCTTGGCTAAAACGGTGGGCTCAGCCGGAGCAACGAATGCAGCCCCAGTCACTACAACTTCTGGAGAAGAAGGGGCAATCGGAGTCGCAGTGTGAGCCAGATTGGGAGATGCCGGATTAATTTGCGGAGAGTTGACCCGGGCAGGGCTTGGCGAGTTGTGTGCATCTTCAGCAGTAGGATCTTCGGGTACGGAGAGGTGATCCGTAGGCGCAGGATCTTCAAGAGGAGCTATGGGCTCGCTTTCTGGAGGAACGGTTGTTGCCGGATCATCGGTCGGATCATCTGCAGTGGTCTCAGCAGGAGGCTTGTTTGCCTTGGATTTCTTGCTAGGCTTTGGTTTGCTGAAAAAAGTATGCAAAATGAGTTAACATTATAAAGCAAAAAAGAATCATAAACCGGAAAAGTTAAAAAGTTACCCTGGGACAGTTTTCAATGGAGGAAGCTGTGTGGCCGTCAATTCACCAGAAGAAGACAGTGGAGTTTCCTGATAATCAGGGTCAGACGGTTTAAGAGGTTTCCGGATAAGCCCGGCCTTGGGATGAAGGAGAGTCGGAGAAAGTATCACCTCAGCACGGCGTTTCCGATCCGGAGTTAAAGAAATCCCGGATGATTCCACTGCCAGGCCACTATGGCGAGTGGTCCGGCGAAGAGCTTCATGCTTTTGCTTCTTCAAAATAAAATTAGGATCCAATTGAGCATAAGGGTGAGAAAATTGGTATTTCCGGACGGTCCGACGACTTTTTTGTGGAAGAGGTTCTGAATCAGAAGAAAGGATAGTTACCTCAACTTCAGCCGGATTATCACCTTCAGCCAATTCCTGTGGAAAGTTATCATTAGATACGGATATGAATACAAAAAAGCAAAATTCAAACCGGATTAATTCATACCTCGGAATCCGGGTCATCATCTTCAGTGGGAGAGCTAGCGTCAACAGCTGCTTTTCTTTTCTTATTGGCAAAGGTTTTCCGGCGTGCTTGTTTGCCGGTTTTCTCCTGAGGCTTTCTCTTCCAGAAAGGGTCATCAGACTATTCAAAAGAAAGAAAGACAATTGAAAAGACGGTTTAAGGGAACGAGTTACAAATACAGGGCGAAGCAAAACTTACCGCAGGCAGCTTATTCTTCTTATAATACGGAGCTAACCCAATTTTGCTACAGTTTGCTAAGGAGACGTTGAGCATCTTCTTGGCTGATTCTATAACCTCCGATTCAGATAATTTTTCCTTGGTAAACCGTTGAGGATCGTCCGGTTTACCAGAATACTGGCACATCAGCTGAGATCGCCGGCTCAAGGGAAGGATGCTCCAAGACAACCAGCAGCGCATAAAGTCAGTTCCAGTCAAGCCATTGGCCATGAAAGCTTTCAACCTGGATAGCTGTGATGCAAACCGGGTCCGCTCAACAGAGCTGAGTCGTTGTGGTAGAGGATGATCCTCCGAAATACGGTGCTCACGATAACCCGGCAAGGGGTTCTCCCCTTCAGGAGAAGTGTCAATGCAATAAAACCATGACTTGTTCCACTCTTTTGGATGCGTGTGTAAAGCGGCGTGAGGAAAGACAGCGTCCCTCCTTTTCTGGATACTAACACCGCCGAGTTCCTGATGCGGTCCACTGGTGAACTCTGTGCGCCGGTTCAGGTGAAAGAAGTCCCGGAACAGATCGACAGACGGTTCTTCTTGCAGATACACCTCCGAAAACACTTGGAAATCACAGATATTTGAAATAGAGTTGGGTCCAATATCCTGAGGGTGAAGTTGGAAGGCAGCAAGAACGTCCCGGAAAAACTTTGAACCGAGGGGAGAGAAGCCTCGAGATATGTGATCAAAGAACACAATAACCTCCCCGGGCCTGGGAGTAGGAGGGCATTCATTCCCCGGAGCCCGCCACTTCAAAACTGACTGAGGGCCTAAGGTACCAATTTCAGAAATTTTGACCAAATCTTCTTCCATAATGATGGAAGGAACCCAATCACAAGAGACGAACTGTTTGGCCATAGCAATGAAAGGACAAGTACTGAAAAAGATAAAGTGCAAAAAACGGATTATGCGGGTACAGCAGTATAAACCGGAAAATATCTATGAAAGGTACGCAACGGTTTGAACTGAGGACTAATGGCATGGTTAAACCGGCAATAATAGGGAGCTACGTCATTTCGGTTCATGACAGTAAGAGAGGAACAGCTAAACCGTCGCGTTCAAATTCAAAAGTTTTGCAAGAACAGGGCATATCCGTTTAAACCGGAGTATACCTAATGGATCTACAAAGGAGAAGAAACAGTTTCTTTGCAAACGGCTAAAGTGGAACAGATCTGGGAGCGCAAAGAAAAGAAAAATAAAGTGCAAGAAAATACGGGAAGAAACGCAAAGGTCTTATGCGGAGCAGATGAATCTACAGGGTAAGTATAAATGGCGGGATCTAAGGCAAATACTAGTGGAAGATCTATTAACTGGGCATAAAGGTCAAAAACTTTCTACGAAGTGAGCTTTACGAGGAACAAGATGAAGCTTTCGTTGAAAGTCCTAATGGCGGAAGAGCAAGGGAGGAACCCTAAAGGATGCAGATCCAGAATGAGGAAGGAAAGACATACCTGAACAATGGAGGACGGCGGCGGAGTTCTCTGGTCGAATCAGGTTGATGCAGCGGCCAGGAAGGTCTTGACTCGGCGAGGCAACGGCGGCGCTTCAAGCTCGGGCGTCAATGGCGTCTGGAAGCTCGGGCGACAGACGGAGGAAGAAGAGGCGAGAAGAAGAAAGAACGGAGGGGGACGGCGGTATTTATAAGCGAAGGACAGATGTGAAGCGACAGGTGCGGGATTCGAGGGGGCAAAGATCGGATAAAAATCCTTTTTGACGCCTCGATTTTCGGATAACCATTAAACAAAGCTACAGTACAGCTCGCAGCGTTAAATGCGGAGATGATGTCACGGTCAGATCTAGTAATTCTCGAAGATGACGTCAGAGCCGGTTTACAAAAATGTGAAGACAGAAGAAAATTATACAAGACAAGGATGACTGATATGAACAAGTTCAAATCATTCTGGGGCCTAATGTCAGGGATATGACTAGCAGGTATGAACCGGCTAGTGTAAACCGGCTTAGTTATATTATACTTGGTTGTAATATTTAGTAAAGGCTATGACCCATGAGATCTTAGGGCCCGTGTATAGAAGTGTGGTTTGTAAACCGCCAAGCGATGTAACTTGAGAGATAAGGAAGAAAAGACAGAGACCGAGGCAGACACAAGTATGAGCCGGCCTCGGGACTCTGTAAACCGGACCAGGCGTCACCTCTATATAAAGGGACGACCCGGACGGTTCAGGGACAAGCAAGAATCAACCCGTTGAGATTACAGGCAAGCGGATCCGCTCCCTGTAATCCGACGCCCAAGCAATACCAAACCAACTAGACGTAGGTTTTTACCTTCATCGAAGGGGCCGAACTAGTATAAACTCTCTGTGTCCCTTGTGTGCTATGAACCCCTTCAAGCTAACCCGTGCGATGGTTCCATCATCAAGTCCGCTAAACCGGACATCTGCCGTGCCAATTCCACGACAGGAAGTATGTGTTGTTTGTTCATTAATGCCTATATGAATGCATAATGTATTTATGCAATTCATTTGTATGTGCAGTATAACTCTAGAGATGAGGTGGACGACGGAACAAAGAGTCCTTCATTGAGAAGGAAGCCGAGAAGATCAAGGAGAAGGGGAAGGCGGCGTACATCAAGTGGGGCAAGTTCAAGTGCCCATACCGCACCACTAAGCCAATTCCCAAGGATGGGCTTTATGAGCACCTTATGTCGCATGCACGCGGTTTAGTGATGAGTGGGAACGACGTCAAGATCAGGGCAGAGCATGCACACCCCTCCTGAAGGCTATGTGTCCCATCTAGTAGCCCTCTGTGAAGCTGGAAGTGGTACTCATCATCATTATAGTTGATGATGTTTTACTTTTGCGCTAGTCCTTATGGTTGTGAAATGTTGGAAGGTTGTTCTAGCTGGAGTATGGCAGACTCTATGTAATGTAGTATGTCTCTGAACTATATGTACTGTATAGATGCAATGGAATTTGGTTAGCTAGACTTTGTTTTTAGAGTTTATATTCTGATGCTGCAATGATCACAATAATTACTTCAATGTTGCTTCAGTGATGAGACATGCTGCATACAGTTCCCATGTTGTGGCCATGTGCAAGATGATGTGCCCCATTTGCAAAGCATACCAAATCTTAGATTGTGGCCATCTTCCAAAACTGAATTGTCATGAATTTGGGTAGATGGGGTTTAGTCAAGTTAGTGCTAATTGACCATCATTCTATCATTTGAATAAGCTAATAGAGCAAAAACAGAGGAAATATTCCATCATTTCATAAAATGTATGAAGAAAATAGAATAGAAATATAGAAGAGTAATAAAATAGTGCTTGGTAATGATGTGTGCAAAGAACAACAATTGAATTAAGATTTAATGAATTTTTCTAATAAAGGAGTGAAATATAGGAAAACTTTTTTTTGATAATGTTCATAAGTTAGCATGAGTGAATCTTCCATTGCAAATATTTTTTTAAAAATAGAAAATCTTGAAAATCTTTTTTTGTCAATGTTCATAAGTTAGCATGATTGAATCTTCCATTTCAAATATATTTTAAAAATGTTGAAAATCATTTTTTGTCAATGTTCATAAGTTAGCATGATCGAAACTTCCATTTAAAATATATTTTAAAAATTTTAAAAATTTGAAAATCTTTTTTTGTCAATGTTCATAAGTTAGCACCACCTTCAAATGACCCCAAATTTGTTCAAATGACCCCAAATTTATTCCGTAATACCTGGCTCATTAATTGTGGGACATGTGGTTTAGTAAAGTTAGTGACAATTGTTCATCGGACACATTCCATCCTTGTATCATTTCAATAAGCAAAAACATCAAATATTCCTTCATTTCAACAACTATTCCAACTAATACATGGTCCATGTCCAAATGACCCCAAATTTGTTATACATACCAAAAAAATCAAAAAATTGTAAAACCTTGAAACCTAGCTATGTTTGTGTAGGACAACATGTGTGCAAAATTTGAGTTCATTTGGAGGAGGTAAAAAAATCACCACACCACAAAGAGACGATTTTGTCTCACATAAGCCAGATTTTTTAGAGAAGGTGATATTTTGTACCATCTCCAAATGACCCCAAAAATTTTATACATGGTCAAATACATGTGCCAAACATGGCTATGAAGGAAAATTTCAAAATATATTTAGTTTACAATGCCCCCTTAAGGTATAAACTAATTTTTTCAACAGTCAGTTTATAGTGCAGTATAAATTCAAAAAAATTCAAAAATTATAAAACCTTGAAAACCTAGCTATATTTGTGTAGGAGTACATGTGTGCAAAATTTGAGTTCATTTGAAGGAGGTGAGAGAAAATCACGACACCATGGAATAATGTTGTGATTTTTTTCAAAAGGTAATTCTTTTGACATCTCCAAATGACCCTAAATTTGTTATACAAGGTCAAATACATGTGCCTAACATTGCTATGAAGGAAAATTTAAAAATATATTTAGTTTACAATGCCCCCTTAAGGTATAGACTGATTTCTTCAACAATCAGTCTACATGGCAGTATAAATTCAAAACAAAATTGTAAAACCTTGAAAACCTAGCTATGTTTGTGTAGGAGAATATGTGTGCAAAATTTGAGTTCATTTGGAGGAGGTGAAAAAATCACCACATCACGGAGGGAACATTTGGTCTCACTTAAGCCAGATTTTTTAGACCCTTGGCTTTTGCATGAAGTAAATGTGATCTGGCCACCTACTTTCCTCATATTAGTACCCTTATGTTTTTCTCATTCCTCTCTGCTGTTACCTATATCAGCACGTCCATTGCTACAGGTTGACTGTAAATATTTGTTTGCTCTTTTATATTTGAAAATTTTGAAAATCAAATCTATTTTTCCTCTTTAATTATTTTGGCAGTTTTAAAATTCAAAAAATCTAAACTAATATGTTCTCATTTATTTCACTTAGTTATATGTTTGAAATAATTTCAAATTGTTTTATTTTTTCTGACAATTATAAATTTCAAAATGTATGAAATAATGTTGTGTTATATTCTTGAGAATTCTTTATATTTTAGAGTGACATGTGACAAATGAAAAAAATAGAAACCAAATCATTTATTGGGCCAACATGCAGGCCCGCCAGGATTGTAAATATACAGCTAGTGGGCCCCACGGGGCAGGGACAAACTGGGTTAGATAGGATCTTGAGAGGGGAAGCTCAGCCCGGTATATAAACCGGTGCGAGCTCCCCTCGCTTGGCAAGGTGGGACTAAAATCCAAGCACCCCTCGGTTGTGCCCGGCGCGCCACTTGCTTGGACCCAATTCGGGTGGGCTGTCCGACGCCTGCCTCGCCCGCGCGCAGAACATTTTCACTTTTTATATTTTACATTCTTTCCTCTAAGAAAAACCTTGTTAATTCTTTCTAATATTAATGTGTTCTATTTCACTCGTTCAAACAAATATTTATTTCTTTTTTAAATTTGAAATATTTTAAAATCAAATCTATTTTTCCTCTTTCATTAATTCCGACAGTTTTAAAAATCAAAATATGCAAGATAATCTATTGTATTTGATTATATTCTTAATTCACATATTTATTTTTCAGTTTTCTATTTAAAAAAATTAAAATCATATCTATTTTATCTTTTTTATTTATTTCTTCTTACAGTTTCAAAATTCTAAAAATGCAAGATAATCTATTGTATTTGATTAACTTCTTAATTCACATATTTATTTTAATTTTTCTATTTTAAATAAAAAATTTATAATCATATCTATTTTATCTCTTTTATTTCTTCTTGCAGTTTTAAAACCCTAAAACATTGCCCGGACCTGACGCAACATGTGTTTTGTGTCCGAATTCATCCATACCTTGCATGTGGGACCACATTGGCCATGCCCACATTGTGCCATAAGTTGGGGTCATCCTATGCATGCCTCCACATGCACCATCTGCAAGCAGGCCCATTCGGGTCTCCAAGAGGGCAAGTGTCACAGAGGTTTTTTTTTCTGGTTCCATTGATTGAGCCCAAACTCTGTGCACAACCTAGGATGGCCATGTCAAGCATGCATGACAAGTACCATTGATTTCAGACAATCGATGCATTTTCTAGGGTTTTCCCGGTGTAAAAACCATAAAACACTACCCAGACATGACGCAACATTTGTTTTGTGTCAGAATTCGGCCAGACCTTGCCTGTGGGACCACATTGGCCATGCCCGCATGGTGCCAAAAGTTGGGGTCATCTCATGCATGCCTCCACATGCACCATGTGCAAGCAGGACCATTCGGGTCTCACAGAGCGCAAGTGTGGATGAGTTTTTTTTCTCGTTCCACCGATTGAGCCCAAACTCTATGCACAACCTAGGATGATCATGGCACGCATGCATGACAAGTACCGTTAATTTCCGTCCGTCGATGCATTTTCTAGGGTTTTCTCGTTGACAAAACGTAAAACACTGCCCGGACGTGATGCAATGTGCGTTTTGTGTCCGAATTCG
>LR738713.1:704332843-704351088 GCA_902687465.1 Secale cereale
AGAACCATTCGGGTCTCCCGGAGGGCAAGTGTGGATGAGATTTTTTTCTTCTCGTTCCACCTATTGAGCGCAAATTCTGTGCGTAACCTAGGATGATCATGGCAAGCATGCATGACATGTACCGTTGATTTCCGACAATCGATGCATTTTCTAGGGTTTTCGCGGTGAAAAAGAAAACGTAGAACCCTGCCCGGACGTGACGCAATGTGCGTTTTGTGTCCGAATTCGGCCATACCATGCCTGTGGGACGACATTGGCCACGCCCACATGGTGCCGTAAGTTTGGGCCATCTCATGCTTGCCTCCCCATGCACCATGTGCAAGCAGGACCATTCGGGTCTCCCAGAGGGCAAGTGTCGAAGAGGTTTTTTTTCTCGTTCCACCGATTGAGCCCAAACTCTGTGCACAACCTAGGATGACCATGACAAGCAAGCATGACAAGTACCGTTGATTTCCTACACTCGATGTAGACTCTCACGTTAGGGTTTAGTGTTTTACAGTATTTTCATATGCGGTAAATCAACAAAAAAATTACATGCATGCTTGCCATAGTGCTTTGAGTGTGTGGATACAAATTCGGCTCATTTGGTATATATTAAAATTCTTTATTTTAAATACATGTAGTTCACAATTCGAATTATTTTATTTTATATTTTTAGGGTATTTATTTCTGAGTCAAAATGTTTTTAGGGTATTTTTTCTCTGTGGAATTATATTTTTGAGGGGTACATTATTAGTAATTAGGTCGGATAAAAGTTGAAGTGGCCCACGTCCGGAAGCCCATGTTTGTGGAGTATTCCATGGATGCACGTAGATCACGGGAATATTCCCACATTGATCAAGGGAGTTGTTGCCATATTGTTACACTTTTCCAGGTTCGTGCTAATCCCAATCGCCCTACCGCCTCCCGTCTACAAAGGAAAAGAAAGATTCTTGACGTACGCTCCTAGGAAGTTACAGAGACCTAGGAGATTTTCCTCTTATATAGTTCCGATAAGCTCGTGCATCTCGCCTCCTATCGCCGCGTCCGACGAGAGCTCGTCCCCTGCATCTGCCTTCACGTGTTGCCGCCGTTAACAAACTACATCCACGCCGCATCGTCCCCTACTTCCATCTTCATCGTACGTGCAAGTAAGTTGGCCGCCATACCCCCTTGATAGCAACATAGGTTCTGCGTGTTTTAGCTAGGTTTTGCAGATCTGTTGTAATTAGGTGTGTTCGATTACATGCGTTCCAACCAGATGGCATAGATGAATTTGATCTATTCTTTTTTCATGCTACAATATTTTTGTTTCCCTATCCGGCTAGATCTACTTAATCTCTCACGAACTTTTAGGTCAGATTGGTTATTGTTCATCTTCGTGATTCGTTTCTTTCTCGAGTCCATCTTGTCGTGCTCTATGTTTCTACCGGTTCCTCCTTCGGGTTTGCACCACTGGTCCACTGCCATACATGAGGGGTACTACATGTAGTTAGTATTTATATGGACGACCCCATCAGTTGAGCCTACGGCCCATGTTACTTTCCGGTGCTATTGCATGTTTCTGCTCAGCCAGTTCCGACGAGCAGCGGTCGTCTTAAATCGTTGTTACACACTGATTTAGATGTAGTCAGTCAAGATTACGATGTTTGCCGCAGTTGTTTAACAAAAACAATATTGCCAAACTAGGCAAAACAGAGAAAAACTAAGTTTAAAATCTGAGGTCTTTGATTACCATAGTTTAGGAAAAACAATGTTGGCAAACTAGGCCTTACTATTGCCACCCAAACGATTCGGTGCAGTTGACTACACCGTGAAAAACTATACAGTTTTTATAAGATTAAAACCCTAGTATTTGTGGCCAACTCATAAGAATGATGTGCATTTAGCATACTTAGGTTTTTAATATTGCATTCATAAACCTCACGTTCAAGCATTTATAAACGCCACGTATTCTTCTTTTGTTTGCTGTACTATAGCATTTGTAAACAAGTCTTTTGTTTTGTCGACATGATGGACGAACTGAATGAATAAATTGTGTGCGCTGTTGAAAAATGGTGCAAACTGATGACCGCTCTATCTGGCGCTCAACGCGCTAGACTCGCCAAAACAACATTGCGGAGCATGATGCAGATGCCATCGATTAAGATGCGTACACTTTTGATAAGGTATATGGTTGAGATTTTTGAGACAACCACGGGAAGATTCATTGTAGAAGAGATGGTTGGTGAGGTGTCTCTCGGTACCGTGGACGTCGAGTGCATCTTCAACTTGGACAACCTAGGACTGTTGGCATCAGAAATTCCTAGTGAAGAAGGTGATGACATAAAAGACCGGGTGCAGCCTCAATTTTTGAGTAAGTCTACAGGTAATATCGTCATCGATGATCTCATTGCGGACATCATTAAAAATAAATCCGCCGCCGACGATTTCCTTCGGAAAGTAGTCCTTGTCCTCCTAGGAACAGTTCTTGCTCCCATGTCGAGCAAGATTGTCCCGAAACAGTACTACGCATTTCCAAGATTAATTGGAATGTGTTCACCCTCGGTGTTCTCCTCGACAACCTTCACATTGTGAGGAAAGGCAAACACCTCCATCAAGTAGACATCAAGCTAGCCCATATAACTATTCGTAGTAGGTTTCCACGGTTCACCCTCCAGTTCCCCTCGCCGCCGCCGCTCTCTCTTCTTGTCAATGTTGCCGCTCTCTTTTCCGCTGCCACGAAACAATATCCACTAATACACATGAAACAGAAGCATTCATTGCCCCTCAATACCCCGCCCTACACTACCTTGCAAATGCAACCAGGCGCAGTCTTTAAAGGGATGTCATCAACCACAGAAAACTGCTCGGGTCCTCCTACCCTCCGAGCCAGCCTCCAGCCGTTAACTCTTGTTGGTGGATGCTACCAATTGTCAACCACCGTTGGGCTTTCCTTTCCCCGAGATCATGGCTTTTGAATTTTCCATCTTCCGCTTTGGATCCATAGATGTCCGCCGCCAGGAGCCCTCCCAGTTCCGGAGTCACCGGGCATACGATGCCGCCCAATACAAGAAGCCGGCGCTACTCATGCTCCCCCAACCAGCCGTCGCTACTAATCCTTCTGCCGTCACTATCGTCGGATCCCCGACGAGCTGTCGTCACTGAACAGATGTGTTGTGCCACCCGCTTCCACGAACTATTCCTCTGCCACGACCGACGCTGCCCATGGCCAGCCGCCGTAGGTAACCCCAACGTCGCCACGCCCGAGGTTCCCCTGCCAACTACCGCCGCTCGACCTTCCGCTGCTAGCCAGATTCGTTAACTCCATCTTACTCGTTCATCTTCGTGCTGCCGTTTTATTGCTGCACATCAGGTGTCTCTGAATTTTCCTACCCTCAGCATTATGCTTTTGAAATTCTTAGGTCGTGGTATGGATCAAAAGGTGCTCAGCGTATTAGATCTTTTGCTGCTCTAATTGGTGACTTCACAGGTCGGATGATGTGACAGTCTAGCGCTTTCAAGTTTTATGGTACCTGACTTATAGATGGCTAATTTTTCCTTTTATTGGCTGATATTACCAATTGTCTCAGGATACAATTTTGCAGATATTCTAAGTGTTCCTGCTTATTAGCTATAACTCTTGGCTGTTTTCGCAACATATTTTATTCTGACTTGATCTTATGTTTTTGAATTTCTAAGATTGCGCTCAGGATCCAAAGGTTGATATTTCTCGTCATAGGTTGGTTGCTATTTGGATTAGATTCATTGCTGGGTACGTCTCTAACTACTAGCATTGGTACACAAGCAGTCAATCGCTCATCTATGAATTTAATTATTTACACATGATGAGCATATATATGTTTCTTTCCTTATTAGTTTTAAATCTACTCTCATGTATGCATGATCTGTTCTGTCACCTCTATTTTTATTAACGACAAGTGCTTGAGACAATAGAATGGCCCAAGGATCCAACATCCTCCTTCCTTCCTCCTACTTATGATTGTGTTGTTCAGTAAGCAAAAAGTACAATTGACTATTAACAAGTACTAATAGGCAAAGCATTCTTCATCTTGAGCGGAATATAGTTGACAAGGGTCTAATTTTTTTTATCAGATGCATCCTAGAAAGCTTCCTAGGACTCTCATGTCATTGCAGGTCGAAAGTTGAAGACATGCATCAGAGTATTTAGGCATTCCAAGGAGATCTTGGTGCAATTTGGAGTTTTGTAGTTTCACCATACCAGGCTGAAATCCAAGAAAGTACATTGGCTACTTGCATTGACATTGTAATACAAATCAAACTTCTCCTGTCACTATCAAACATTGGTTCAAACTTTGGACAGTCGAGATTCACTCTACTGCTTGCCTTCCCCTTTCATTTCCATACGACCTCTATAACCATTCTCTGCTCCAGTTTGCTCACGAGTGAGCAGGTCGCTGTTCCTTGCACACGATTCAGTTCTCGTCTGCATTGTAAATCTCTTATAATTGCATACACATTTGCTTGGACGGCTCATGATTCAGCAGTTCATCTAGATTGTTTTTGGACACCGATTTTTCTTTTACTTTCTTATAATATTTATTTGTTTTGATCTCACCAGCAATACCAACATCTTATGGATGCTTTAGTCTAATAAATTTAACTCGCTTCCTCTCATGTTCTACGTAACTTTGTTTTGTCATGTCGATACGGTATTTGTTGAAATCTCAAACATGATGCAGGTGACGTGAACCAATGTAATAATTATAATGCAGTCACTTTGAACCTGTGATGTAAAGACTGTTGCCAATCAAATGGGAAGTCTATAAAAAAATGGGCGAATAGCTCCTGTGCGAAGTTTTTCATGCGAATTCGAAGGAGTGCGATGTAGTTCGAATGAATGGCTGTGATGCGACGTCTTTGAAGCCAACAATAGCTCCAATGCGACATGGCTTTGATTAACCGTGAAATGGAAAACACGAGGGGTTAGCGATTTGAGTTATGACACGCGGGACCCACCAGTTACTCGCAGGCGGGTGGGACCCACAACTTATCCACACAAGCATGCCCGTGCTCATCAGCGCGCCCCGACCCGAGCCAGCCACGAGCCCGAGCCAGCCCGCCCCCCTCCATTGCTTGCCCTGCCCTTTCCTTTCCCACCTTCTTATTCCTCTACTCCGGCAACGAAGCGCGCCGCCAGTGAGTGATGTCTAGCTCGACTTCGGCCACCCGCCAATCATGGATGCAGTACGGTCCACTGCCGTTGACAAGATGCCCTGATTGCCCGCGCATGGAGCCTCTAAAGCATTTGACTTGTGTGAGGGAAGAAAATGGCAACTATGGGCGCGAGTTTGTGAAATGCTTGAGAAATCCATAGCCGGGGTAGGATAGATCTGTGTTCTTGACCAATCCTATGGTCTAATTTCTCCCGATTTCTTTCTTTTTTCCTCGAATTAGGGCGGTGGATCTGGGTGGTGGATCTAGGATTCATGCGCCGTCGGCCCCCTGTTTTTCAGGTTCTGAAGAAATGTGGGCATTTTGAGTAGCTCGATGACTATGTTGAAAGGTTGAAATTGGAGGGATCAACCCCAACCCAAGAGCTCAATTTTGGGGGGCGGCTTGCCGTGGAACAAGCCTCCAATTTGGCGGACAGAGCCGATCCGATGATGCACAGTGCAAAACTGAAGTGTGAATTGAAGAAAATTGGCAAGCAACTAAAGCATCTGATCGATTTGAAGTAGCAAGCAAATATGATGGCTGGATCATTTTATGGTTGTGTCATGGATATGGGTTTATTTTACTTGATGTTCATCAATCACTAGAATTTGTTAGAGTTTCATTTAGTGTGTCATCTAGTTTCAGGGGTGCCCAGTAGTTTGAGGGCTTAGCCAGGGATCATTTGTTAGATGAATTTGAATTTGTGTGAAGCAAAACTTGCTTGAATTATTGTAATGATATTCTCAGGGGCCCTATTCAGTGTTCATGTTGTGTTTCCTCTGTTTTTGTTCTTCAGTTAACAGAGTACACACCCAAATTCAGATTCTAGTAAAAAAACAAAAATGGGCTGCCGAATAGATGTCGGGCCATGAGAAAATGGGCCCTGAGAAAATAACCATGCCCAAGACCAGCCCACCCGTGTAGGGGCACCTGCCCACCCGCATAGGGGCACCAGCCCACCTCTAACTTCGGCAAATAAAATGTTACTTGTTTTGTGTCTCAAAAAAAAGTTACTTGTTTTTACTTTGGCCTTTTTCTTGCACTAAATTTTGTGATGGATCATTTTTTGATGCACTAAAACTAAATGTTACTTGTTTTTATGCATGTCTACGGTTCCATGAACTAAATGAGTTGCATGCTTGCATGAAGTAAATTAGTTTGCATTTCCTAGTTGCGTGTGCATGGTTTGGCCAATATTTTGAAGATGGTGTGTGTGGTGATTGGGGTGTAGCAACCCGGGCCCGTAGCAACCCATAGCAATACACAAATAGTAGCAAGCACAAACCATAGCAATCCATAAATAATAGCATGAAACACACAATATATATAGTAGCATAACGATTATATAGAAGCATAACGATTGCAACCCATATTTCCACGATAGCCTTACAACTCCACGATAGCCTTACAACTTAAAATACTAATTCAACTTAATAATAGTAGCATAACAATTACAACTTTAAAAAACTAATACAATAGCTATATAGCAAGCTAGATAGATCGGGGGCACCAAACGCGGGTTCTTCTTCTCCTCCTCCTCCGGGTGAACAACGCCAGCTCTCTCCTCCGGGCGCCGCCCTTCATTCCTCCTCGTTGTTGATGGGGTAGGGGAGATGCTACTTCTTGAGCTTGCGTTGTATTCCCTCGAAGAGGAATGGGAGATGGAGCACAGTAGCTTAAGTATTTCCCTCAGTTTTTTAGAACCAAGGTATCAATCTAGTAGGAGACCATGCGCGAGTCCCTCGGACCTGCACAAACAAATAAGAACTTCGCAGCCAACACGATAATGGGTTGTCAATCCCTTTACGGTCACTTACGAAAGTGAGATCCGATAGATAGGATAGTTTGATATTTTTCGTATTTTTGGATATAAGAATAGAAAGTAAAAGGGGAAAAGTAAAGTAGATTGTAGATTGATATGCTAAGAATAGACCCGGGGGCCATAGGTTTCTCTAGTGGCTTCTCTCATGATAGCGGTATTCTACGGCGGGTAAACAAATTACTGTCAAGCAATTAATAGAAAAGCGAATACTTATGAGACTATCTAGGCATGATCATTATATATAGGCATCACATCCGAAACAAGTAGACCGAAACGATTCTGCATCTACTACTATTACTCCACACATCGACCGCTATCCAGCATGCATCTAGAGTATTAAGTTCATAAGAACAGAGTAATGCCTTAAGCAAGATGACATGATGTAGAGGGATAAACTCAAACAATATGATATAAACCCCATCTTTTTATCCTCGATGGCAACAATACAATACGTGCCTTGCTGCCCCTACTGTCACTGGGAAAGGACACCGCAAGATTGAACCCAAAGCCAAGCACTTCTCCCATTGCAAGAACTATAGATCTAGTAGGCCAAACCAAACCAATAATTCAAAGAGATTTGCAAGGATATTATAATCATACATAAAGAGTTCAGAAAAGAACCAAATATTTCTCATAGATAATCTTGATCATAAACCCACAATTCATCGGATCTCGACAAACACACCAGAAAAACCGATTACATCGAATAGATCTCCTCGAAGACCGAGGAGAACTTGGTATTGAGATCAAAAGAGAGAGAAGAAGCCATATAAATACTAGATATGGACCCGAAGGTCTGTGGTCAACTACTCACAACTCATGGTGAGGTGATGATGATGATGTAGAAGCACTCCGTGGTAGATCCCCCCTCCGGCGGAGCTCAGGAACAGGCCCCAAGATGGGATCTCACGGGAAAAGAAGGTTGCGGCGGTGGAACTAGGGTTTTCTCTGTTGTTCTGATGCTTTCGGGGTACGTAGGTATATATAGGAGAAAGGAGGGCACCGGGGGCCAAACGTGGGGCCCACAAGGCAGGAGGCGCGCCAGTAGGGGTGGCGCGCCCCCCCCACCATAGTGGACGCCACGTGTGCCCTATTCCGTGGATCTCAAGTCTCCCGTGCGTATATTGCTCCAAAAATATCTCTCCCGTAGTTTCATTCCGTTTGGACTCCGTTTGATATTCCTTTTCTGTAAAACCCTGAAATAGGCAAAAACAGCAATCTGGACTCGGCCTTTGGGTTAATAGGTTAGTCCCAAAAATAATATAAAAGTGCATAACAAAGCCCATTAAACATCCAAAACATCATAAATAATAACATGGAATAATAAAAAATTATAGATACCTTGGAGACGTACCAAGCATCCCCAAGCTTAATTCCTGCTCGTCCTCGAGTAGGTAAATGATAAAAACAGAATATTTGATGTGGAATGCTAACCCACATAGTTTTCAATGTAATTCTCTTAATTGTGGCATGAATGTTCGGATCTGAAAGATTCAAGACAAAAGTCTATATTGACGTAAGAAATAATAATACTTCAAGCATACTAACTAAGCAATCATGTCTCCTCAAAATACTATGGCTGAAGAAAGTTATCCCTACAAAATCATATAGTCTGGCTATGCTCCCTCTTCATCACACAAAATATTCATATCATGCACAACCCCGGTTTCATCCAAGCACTTGTTTTCATACTCTATTCTTTCGAACCTTTCAACTTTCACACAATACATGAGCGTGAGCCATGGATATAGCACTATGTGGAATAGAGTGGTGGTTGTGGAGAAGACAAAAAGGAGGGAGATAGTCTCACATCGACTAGGCGTATCAATGGGCTATGGAGATGCCCATCAATAGATATCAATGTGAGTGAGTAGGGATTGCCATGCAACAGATGCACTAGAGCTAAATATGTATGAAAGCTCAACAAAAGAAACTAAGTGGGTGTGCATACAACTTGCTTGCTCACGAAGACCTAGGGCATTTGAGGAAGCCCATCATTGGAATATACAAGCCAAGTTCTATAATGAAAATTCCCACTAGTATATGAAAGTGACTAAACATGAGACTCTCTATCATGAAGAACATGGTGCTACTTTGAAGCACAAGTGTGGAAAAGGATAGTAGCAATTGTCCCCCTTTCTTTTCTTTGTTTTACTTTTTCTTTTCTTTGGAGGGGCGTTTTATTTTGTTCGGCCTTTCCTACCATGGGACAATGCTCTAATAATGATGATCATCACACTTATATTGAATTACAACTTGATATTACAACTCGATACTAGAACAAAGTATGACTCTATGTGAATGCATCCGGCGGTGTACCGGGATGTGCAATGAATCAAGAGTGACATGTATGAAAAATTATGCATGTTGGCTTTGCTAAAAATACGATGTCAACTACATGATCGTGCATGGCAATATGACAATACGAAGCGTGTCATTTGAACGGAACGGTGGAAAGTTGCATGGCAATATATCTCGGAAATGCTATGGAAATGCCATGATAGGTCGGTATGGTCGCTGTTTTGAGGAAGATATATGGTGGCTATTTTGAGGAAGGTATATAGTGGGCGTATGATACCGGCGAAAGTTGCGCGGTACAAGAGAGGCTAGAAATGGTGGAAGGGTGAGAGTGCGTATAATCCATGGACTCAACATTAGTCATAAGAACTCATATACTTATTGCAAAAATTTATGAGTCATCAAAACAAAGCAATCAACGGATGCTCCTAGGGGTGAGGTTGGTAGGAGTTAACCATCGCACGCCCCCGACCTCCACACAAAGGATGACACTCTACAAATACCTCATGCTCTAACTTCGTCATAGAGCGGTTCACCATACGTGCATGCTACGGGAATCAGTAACTTTAACACAAGTATTTATCAATTTCATAATAACTCCACTAGCATGACTCTAATATCACTATCCTCATATCTCAAAACAATTATCAAGCATCCAACTTCTCTTCATATTCAATGCACTTAGTATGAAAGTTTTTACTACATTGATCTTGGATGCCTATCATGTGAAGGCTAGTTTTATAGCCAAAGCACATTACCATGCTGTTTTAATAGACTCTCAAAAGGATATAAGTGAAGCATGAGAGATCAAAAATTTCTACAAAATATATTTACCACCGTGCTCTAAAAGATATAAGTGAAGCACTAGAGCAAAAACTATTCAACTCAAAAGATATAAGTGAAGCACATAGAGTGTTCTAACAATTCCTAGGCCATATCTATCTCTCTCAAAAATGTGTGTCCAGCAAGGATAATGGTGGCAAACTAACAAGCAAAGACTCAAATTATACATGACGCTCCAAGTAAAACACGTATCACATGGTGAATAAAAATATAGCTCCGAGTATAGTTACTGATAGATGAAGACGAAAGAGGGGATGCCTTCCCGGGGCATCCCCAAGCTTAGGATTTTGGTTATCCTTGAATTTTACCTTGGGGTGCCTTGGGCATCCCCAAGCTTAGGCTCTTGCCACTGTTTGTTCCATAGTCCATCAAAGCAATACTCAAAACTTGAAAACTTCACAACACAAAACTTAGACAAAAATCTCGTGAGCTCCGCTAGTATAAGAAAACAAACCACTACTCAAAGGTACTGTAATGAACTCATTATTTGTTTATATTGGTGTTAAACCTACTTTATTCCAACTTCTCTATGATTCATACTCCCCAATACTCTCATAGATTCATCAAAATAAGCAAACAACACACGAAAAACAGAATCTGTCAAAAATAGAACAGTCTGTAGTAATCTGTGTCAAATTTGACAATTTTGACCTGTTGGCGTAATCAATTCACGAAATGAACTGCCCGTGAAACTATTTCACACCCCTGACCTTTTTGTGTAGCGCCTGCCATGAGGGTGCTGCACCCTACTGTGCAGCGCCCAGCTCAGGGGCGTTGCACGCCTGTCCACCGTGGCAGCCCCCGGGCCCGCACCCGGCCGTGCAGCGCCTCCGAGCTAGGCGTCACACATGGTAATGTGTAGTGCCTCCGAGCCAGGCGCTGCACAATGACTTATCCAGCACCCGCGCTGGACCCCCACTCCCCCACTCACACTCTCTCCCACTCTCACCCCGAGCTTAGGCCCCTCTCCCACTCTCTTCCCCTCTCAAATCCTCTCTCAAATCTTGCATATTTGAAGAATTTGTCCGTGGATTTCGAAGTCAAGCCCTCCCTCAAGTTAATCATCTCTGATCCCCTTGTTTTGATCCAAGTAATGTTATCAAATTGCTCAAATGTTGCTAGTTTGGGGAAACCCTAGTTTTGTTTGGATCTAGTCATTTACATGGAGAAGTGAGATGTATGTTTATGGGTGTTCTTATGGGTGTTCTTATGTTGTTGTTAGGGTTAGGTTATGGTTATGGTTAGGGTTATGGTTAGGGTTGTTGTTTGATATATATATTAGGGTTTCTATTCTTTGTTAATCTTTGCATTTAGTACTCATGGAAGCAATGCTACCTTGTGTTCTTGGAATGCTTATAGGGATGGGAAGAACATGTGTGATTGTTCATCATGCAGACAAAGACGCCTTTTTGAAAGGCAATATTGAACCGGACCCGGATGAGCTTGACATTGTGTTTGATAGTAGTCCTAGCTATGCGGAGCTCTTGCAACAAGTTAGGAAAGAATTGAATTGGATGGACCTTAGTGATATCGTTGAGTTGGAGGGAAGGCATAATGTAGGCTTTGGAATACACGTCCGTTGGAAGACAATGCGTGTCAACTCGGAGCAAAGTTGGGTTGCATACAAGGAAATGGTGGCCTAATCACTTGACAAGGCTCTTGACTTATTTGCAACGAAGAAGGTTGATTCAAGTTTGCATTTGGACCTGAACCGGAAACCCTCCCCTTTGGTTGATAGTAGCCCACCACCCTTGAAGCGAGATGAAACTGTTGAACCTCTTTTGACCCGAGAAGTGGGGCAAACATTGAGTCCGTTTACAAACAACCAAGATGAAGCTTTGCAAGAGGAAGAGGACAACTATGATTATGCGGACGATGACAATGAAGTTGATCTCCATGACAACAATGTGGGTGATCTCGACAAATATCATTTGCAAGAGACAATGGACCATTCCGTCCCTTTTTCCCGTGCATATGCATTGGACTCGGATGACGATGGTCCCGATGAACAAGTTGATGCGGAGGGGTTCACGGTGAAGGAGGCCGAAGCTTTCGAGAAGGTATTCTGTCGGGATCATCGGACTACATTGTTCAAGGATGTTAGTCTTGCGGATGAAGCTGTGGTAGATGGTGGCCAATGTGTATCTCTTGGTGTTAGGCCAAGCTCTCACTGTGATATGGGAGACGACAAGAACCGGATGGCTAAAGGGTCTAAGTTCGAAACCTTGTTGGAATTGAAGATGTGGCTGGACAACTACTCAGTTACGCATTATCATCCACACAAGGTGGTGCACTCGGACATCAATGTGCGCTACACGGTTGCATGTGCAAGTGGAGATGAAATATGTCCATGGATTGTGCGTGCAAGACCATGGAAAGGAGGTCCAACTTGGCATGTAGTGAGTTGTGTGCCAACTCACATGTGCCAAGGCAAAAGGGTGGATGGCAAGATCGTGTCCCAAGACCACAAACAACTCACGTCCGAGTTCATTGCTTACAGGCTGTCCAACAATGAGCGTCCAACATGTCATTGATCTTGTGGAAGCCATATTTCATTACAAGGTGAAGTACGGCAAGGCATGGAAGGCGAAGCAAGCCGCATTTAAGATGTTGTATGGTACTTGGGAGGAAGCATACAACCGAATCCCTAGGTTGTTGTTAGCCATGGCCACAACAAACCCGGGCATGGTTCATGTTGTCGAGCCTCATGGGCACCAAACAACAGTTCATGAAGGAAGGAAAGTCCGAGTATTTGGCCGTGCATTTTGGGCGTTCGAGCAATGCTTGAGGGCTTTCGGACACTGTAGGCCGGTCATCGCCATGGATGGCACGTTCTTGACCGGACAATACAGGGGCACCTTGTTGGTTGCGATAGCAAGTGATGCCAACAACCGGGTGTTGCCATTGGCATTTGCTTTGGTTGAGGTGGAGAACAATGACAACTGGGAGTGGTTTTTGCGTCTTCTGCGGACGAAGGTGTTACCCGCTCAAAGGGAAATATGCTTCATATCGGATTGGAATCAAGGAATTCTTAACACGGTGGAGATTGACATTCCCGGTCATGCACCGTTGCACCATCGATGGTGCATGAGGCACTTTTGTTCGAACTTCTATAGGCACTAGTGGATAAAGGAACATCTGACCCGGTTCATTAGGGCCTTTAGCCCCGGTTCTTGAACCGGGACTAAAGGGTCGGTACTAATGCCCAGGCCCTTTAGTCCCGGTTCAATACAGAACCAGGGCAAATGGGTCTCTACGTGGCCTGTGCGCGGAGCCCAGGCAGGAGGGCCTTTGGTCCCGGTTGGTGGCACCAACCGGGACCAAAAGGCATCCACGCGTCAGCATTTCTGTGGCTGTGGTTTATGTTTTTTTTTTTGAAAGGGGAGGGGGGAGGGTTGGGAGGTTTTGGGGGTTTAATTTAGGTGTTTCATATATTGTGTTAGCTAGCTAATTAATAGAGAGAAGTGTCCTCTCTTATGTCCGTGCTTGGTCGACGCTACGTACTACACATACGTATAGAGAGGAGTAGACACGCTAGCTAGCTAGGTAGTAAGCAAACGAAGGAAACAGAAGATCGTAATCAACATATATATGCATACAGAGAGAAGTCATATCGACCACCTCTCCTTCTCCGAGAGATTGGTCGAACAACAAGTTCTCGTATATCTATCCGACACTACCGGGTACATATATACAATAATTATCTCTTACAAATATAATCTCCTATACGATGGACGCATGGTCCACATAGTATTCTCCGTCTGGCGCGATCACGTGTTCAAGGAAGAATGCCGCCAATTCCTCTTGAATTGCTCGCAGGCGATCTGGTGCTAGGAGTTCATCCCGCATCCGAAACATCTAATTTGAAGAAGGGGGTCAATACATGAAATGATGCAATAAAATTGTGAATATACTTAATTAATTGCTTACACACTTCAAATGATGGTAATGAAATAAAATTGTGAATATTATTAATTTCTTACGCACTTCAAATTGTGCTTCAGGGTAGCCCCGCTCACAAGTCGTGTGGCGGATGGACTAGCAAATGTAGTATCCACAGAAATCATTCCCGGGTTCCTGCCACAACCACTTTACAAGAAATAGAGGTCAATCAAACTGATAAGCAAGAATGCCAAATGGTATTGATGGAACTAGCGCTTGAATCAAGATATAGGAGATGCGCGGAACATGCTACTATATAATACTTACTTTCGGGTGTCTAAATTCTAGCTTCTTCGGCAGTCCCGGAGCTTTTTTGGTGAATTTTCTCCAAACCCTGCCAGACAAAGAAAATAATTACTTGATATCAGAAATGAACAAAGTTGCTGATATGCATGGTGGATAATATTGATCGATTTAACTTACCTGTCGAGCATTTGAGTCATGTCCGCATACTCCTTGGGATCTTTACGTTTAGAGTCCAAGAGAGTTATTACTCCCCGCTCAAGCTTAATCTCTAAGAGAATATAGTGGAAGCTGCGCACGCATGCATGAAATCATCAATTACATTACTATAACCTTGACTGATATATAAGGGAAACCAAATATGCACAAGACAGTAACACTCACTTGAAGTTGTAAGGAAAGAGTATTATATCTTTGTTTTCATTTACCACCAACGATCATAGCAAGTTGGTCTCGGTATCTGAGGCACGCCATTTAACCTCAGTTGCATCTATGAGGTATGTGTTAATGAACCCAATATCACCGACTTGTCTTTTCTTCAATTCGACGATCTTCAATCTGCATAATATAGTGAGGATAATTATAAATACATGCAATGAAAGAGCTGAGCTATATAGAGAGACTTAATGACAGAAGTAGTATTACTTACAGACAGTAGCAGGTGACCGTTGCTTTATCGAGGGACAATTGATTGAAAAACTGATAGAACTCCTCAAATGGAATAGGCAACAGTTCAATTCCAATGAGGTCATGCTCCGGTTTAACTCTCACATACAAACTATCCCTCCCCCCAGACTCTCTGCTGATTTTCAAGTACCAATCATGCAATCTTCGCATATTCGTTGATAGAGATCTTTCATTTTTGACGAGAGGCTTCCCGTACTCGTATCTTTGTATCTGCACCTCCAAGAAATCATAATGTACATCGTCGGATAGGTAATCTCCAAGATTGCTATAACCGGGCACCATCCTCGGATCATTAGCGACCATGTCGCTAGACACCTTGAGCGGGGGGCACGATTGGTCTGCTTGTTCGCCGAGCTGGGCAATTTGTTTCCCAGCTCGTCCTTCTGCTAACCTTTGATCACTTTAAGTACTTCCCGACCGCTTCGCTTCGTGAAATGACTTTTCAGTAATGCGGTCATAGTTGTCCTTCGGCTTACTTTTCGCTGGTTTCTTCAGGGCAGCAATAGTGCGCTTTGCTTTCACCGGATCTATCTTCTCCTCCGGAGGTGGATGTCTCTGTGCTTTCAACCCTTCAAGCCAGTCCTTCACTTCGCCTTCAGCGATCTTCGTGTTTTCCTCGTCGGACCTCTCGTATGGTAACTTCTCTAGAGGCGTGAGAGAAGGACCGAATTTGCATTGCCTCCCGCCTCTGGCTGTACTGCTAGACGTCGGCAGACCAGACGAAGCGGCTGTCTTCTTTCCTTGCTTACGCGCCGGAGCAGGAGCAGCTGGAGCGGCGGCAGGTCTCTTCCGCCCTTGCTGACTAGGCAGAGAGGGAGGAGGCTGGTTGCTCGGGCTCGCCGATGCAGGCGGAGAAGGAGGCGGAGTGCCGACACGCGCCGGAGAAGGAGCCGGAGTGCCCTGATCGTCACTCGCCGGAGGAGGAGGCGGTGGAGGAGGCGGAGTGCCCTGATTCGCCGGAGGAGGAGGAGGAGGCAGAGGCGTCCAGTTGAGAATGTTGATGAGGTCCTTCCGCCATAGGCATGGAGTCTTCAGTGAAGAACCCAGCCGAGTCTCCCCTTCACCGGTAGGGTGGTCAAGCTGGAGCTCCTCAAATCCCTCCGTTATTTTATCCACCATCACCCTAGCATATCCTTCTGGAATCGGCCGGCAGTGAAAAGTTGCGCCGGGTCCAGTAGGATAAACAGAGCCGGAAGCCGCCTTGACCTTCATATTTATCCACTACGTCATAAGGTGGCAATTTTGTACCTCCGTGATAGCATCCACGGGATAGCTGGCAGTAGCCGTCAAGACATGCTCCGGCTGAAGCAGCTCAGTGGAAGCCACGCTGCTTCTCCGCTGAGATGGCGGGGTAGCTTCGGGGGAAGCTTCGGCAATTCTTTTGTCCCGATTTGCTTCTCGTTCCTCTATCGCTTGTATTCTGGCGCGCAGCGCCTGCAGTTCGGTATGCTGCATTTTCTTCCTCCTCTCGTGGCATTTGTAACCGCCTGCGTCCGGAAACCCAGCACTCCACGGAAGGGAGCCTGGCGTGCCTCGTGTCCGTCCAGGGTGCTCAGGATTCCCGAGGGCCATTGTCAGCTCGTCGTTCTCTCTGTCGGGGAAGAACGTCCCTTGCTGCGCTGCTTTGATATAGTGCCAAAGCTTCCTGATTGGTATTTCCAATTGCTTGTCCGTCCAAATGAAACTCCCTGATACAGGGTCCAAGGTTCCGCCAGCCCCGAAGAACCAAGTCTGGCAACGGTCTGGCTAGTTCATTGTCTCTGGTTCGATCCCTTTCTGAAGCAGATCATTCTCAGCCTTGGCCCACTTAGGCCGGGCTCTGAGGTAGCCACCGGACCCCGTGCGATGGTGATGCTTCTTCTTCGCAGCATTTTTCTGGTTTGTCGCCGACATCTTTTTACTCTTTTCCGATGTCTTATAGGCCACAAATGCGGGCCAGTCATCTTTGTTCTTCTCATATATGCCCACGAATTCTGGAGTCTCTTTTTTGCAGACAAACTTATTCAGTTTTTTCTTCCACGCCCTGAATTGGTCTGCCATCTTCGTAAGAGCAGCAGACTTGATTAATTCCTCTTTAACTGGCTTCGCTGGATCATCCTCTGGCGGTAGGGTGAAATTTGACTTCAGCTCAGTCCAAAGATCTTCTTTCTGCATATTAGTGACATAAGACACCTGAGCGTCTTCTGTAGCCGGCTTTAACCATTGATGGATGCTGATCGGGATTTTGTCCCTAACCAGAACCCCGCACTGATTAACAAATGCGTTCTTTGTCCGGATGGGTTCAATCGGTTCGCCGGTGCACGAGATTTCTGAGATCTCAAACTTTTCATCCGACCTCAACTTTTTCTTCGTGCCTCGTCTCTTTACCGAAGATTTGCTCGATCCGGAGGGCTAGAAAAAAGAACAAAACCGAGAGTTAATGAATGCATCAATTAACTAGTCAGCACAGGCCTAACTAATATATATACCTGCTGGCCGGACTCGGTTCGGTCACCGGAGCTAGCATCACGGTCTCCTTCTTGCACCGGCATTGGGTCACCGGAGTCGTCCTCACGGTCTACTTCTTCCATGTGCATTGGGTCACCGGAGCCATCAATATCATAGCCTAGATCTTCCTCTCTTTCCAGCAGCTCATTGGTGTCGTTGAGAAATGACAAGACGACATCTTGTCCATCTGCGATTATGTCCATCAACATCGCTTCTTGTGCTTCGTCTCGGGTGTTGTCGTCCATAGTTTCTACAAATATTTACAACATGCCAATTATTATTCAAACATGACAGATGGATATATTAATGGCAAACGTAGAACTAGCTTTGACCCTCGACCCCTGGACGACCCTCGACTGTTCGGCGATCCACAACCCTAGACCCCCTCATGTCACATTTTGTCTAGTGTCAAAGGATTCAACAAAACCAATACTTCATCATTAGGCGAAAGTAACAGGCGCATGATGGTACGAAGCTCTCCAAAGTTATTTTGGAACGGAGTCCCAGATAGGATAATTCGTAACAAAAGACGGATTATCCTATCAGGAACTCCGTTCCAAAACAACTTTGCAGAACTTCGTACCAACATGCCCCGGTTACTTCTGGCAAATGATGAAGTCATGGATTTCTTCAATACTTTGACACTAGCTAGGCAACCTCTCGACCCCTCGACCCTCGACTGCTCGGCGATCCACAACCCTAGACCCCCTCATGTCACATTTTGTCTAGTGTCAAAGGATTCAACAAAACCAATACTTCATCATTA
>LR738713.1:704352868-704368119 GCA_902687465.1 Secale cereale
TTTTTAACATATATATTTAGCAAATTCCTAAGAAAAATAAAAAAAATATAGCCACATACACATATACATCACATACACATCACATACAGCTACTATATACACATAAACATATACACATATATGCAACTATATATATACACATACAATATATATATATATATATATATATATATATATATATATATATATATATATATTATATCACATATGAAAAAAAAAATCTCCTCACATCGCGGGGCAGGCAGAGGGCGCCGGCGACGAGGAGCGACGGGCGGCGCGGCGAGACGGCGTGGGGGGACGGCGTGACGGCGCAGGCGACGGTGCGGGGCGACGGCGCGGGCGACGGGGCAGGTCGACGGCGACGGCGAGCACGGCGCAGGGGCGCGGGGCGATGGCGACGGCGACGGAGCACGGCGTAGGGGCGACGGGGACGAGAGCTGCGGGGGAAATGAGATTGGAAACTGAAAATTTCGCAAGTGCCACTTATATACCCAGGGCATTAGTCCCGGTTGGTGGCACCAACCGGGACCAATGCCCCCCTTTAGTCCCAGTTGGTACCACCAACCGGGACCAAAGGTCTCTTTTCAGCAGCCCAAAGGGCGGGAAGAAGGGACCTTTGGTCCCTGTTGGTGGCACCAACCGGGACTAAAGGGGAGCATTGGTCCCGGTTGATGCCACGAACCAGGACCAATACCCCCCCTTTAGCCCCGGTTGGTGCCACCAACCGGGACCAAAGCCCTTGTCCTGCCTCGCGGCACAAATCTTTAGTCCCACCTCGCTAGTTGGCAGGCGCTCGGAGTGGTTTATAAGCCCCACTGCGGTGGCTATATTGAACTCCTCTCTATTGCAGACTTCTGGGCCTAACTCTGCGCGCTGCCCTGTGTGCTTGCTGGGCCTTATAGTCCAGATGCATCCTGGGCTGTAGGCCTTGCAGGCTCACTGGACAGCGCCCAATTTTTTTACTTTTTTTTCCTTTTCTGCTTTATTTATTTCTAAGTTGTTTTTTGCTGTATTTAGAGTTTCTTTGTGAATATTATTGCTTTAGATAAAACAAATTACAAACTTTCTGTTAGTGCAAGTAGTATTCAAATTTGAATAGTTTAAATTTGAAATTATTTGTTTTCTTTGTTGCTTAATTTATTTTATTTTGTTTCTACTTACAACAAAATACTTATTGTTGCTATTTTTGTTTTTTTGCAAGTTTTTTTGTTTTGTTTTCTGCACTATTTATTTCCTTTTGTTTTTTGCTTTATTTTTTAATTCTTTCTGGTAAAACCAATTACAAACTTTCTGTTAGTGCAAGTAGTATTCAAATTTGAATAGTTTAAATTTGAAATTATTTGTTTTCTTTGTTGCTTTATTTATTTTATTTTGTTTCCACTTACAACAAAATACTTATTGTTGCTATTTTTATTTTTTTTTAAGTTTTTTGTTTTGTTTTCTGCATTATTTATTTTCTTTTGTTTTTGCTTTATTTTTTAATTCTTTCTGGTAAAACCAATTACAAACTTTCTGTTAGTGCAAGTAGCATTGAAATTTGAATAGTACAAACGGACAATGGTATCATACTCGTGTGTTACAAAGTTGGCATGGTATTATCATAATAGTTGCGGAAAAAAGTCTTCACTTTTTCTTCGCTTGTGTCATTTGCTTATTGCGCCGTAACCGTGGATAATCTTCATCGTTTATCAGGATGCTTGGGTCAGCCTTGACTTTGAAGGGAGGTATTTCATGAAACTTTTCATAATCTTCGGATATGTCTGTCTTGCCCTCCACTCCCAGGATGTCCCTTTTTCCTGAAAGAACTATGTGGCGCTTTGGCTCATCGTATGATGTATTCGCTTCCTTATATTTTCTTTTTCTCGGTCTGGTAGACATGTCCTTCACATAGATAACCTGTGCCACATCATTGGCTAGGACGAACGGTTCGTCAGTGTATCCACGATTTTTCAGATCCACTGTTTTCATTCCGTACTGTGGGTCTACCTGTACCCCGCCTCCTGACAGATTGGCCCATTTGCACTTAAACAAAGGGACCTTAAAATCATGTCCATAGTCAAGTTCCCATATGTCCACTATGTAACCATAATATGTGTCCTTTCCCCTCTCGGTTGTTGCATCAAAGCAGACACCGCTGTTTTGGTTGGTGCTCTTTTGATCTTGGACAATCGTGTAAAATGTATTCCCATTTATCTCGTATCCTTTGTAAATCAATACAGTCAAAGATGGTCCCCTGGACAACAAGTACAACTCATCACAAACAGTGTTGTCACCTCTGAGACGTGTTTCCAACCAACTGCTGAAAGTCCTGATGTGTTCACATGTAATCCAGTCGTCGCACTGCTCCGGGTGTTTGGAGCGTAGACTGTTCTTGTGTTCATCGACATACGGGGTCACCAATGTAGAGTTCTGTAGAACTGTGTAGTGTGCTTGAGACCAAGAATATCCGTCCCTGCATATTATTGAGTCCCTTCCAAGCGTGCCTTTTCCAGTCAGTCTCCCCTCATACCGCGATTTAGGGAGACCTATCTTATTAAGGCCAGGAATGAAGTCAACACAAAACCCGATGACATCCTTTGTTTGATGGCCCATGGAGATGCTTCCTTGTGGCCTAGCGCGGTTACGGACATATTTCTTTAGGACTCCCATGAACCTCTCAAAGGGGAACATATTGTGTAAAAATGCAGGCCCCAGAATGACAATCTCGTCGACTAGATGAACTAGGACGTATGTCATGATATTGAAGAAGGATGGTGGGAACACCAGCTCAAAACTGACAAGACATTGCGCCACATCACTCCTTAGCCTTGGTACGATTTCTGGATCGATCACCTTCTCAGAGATTGCATTGAGGAATGCACATAGCTTCACAATGGCTAATCGGACGTTTTCCGGTAGAAGCCCCCTCAATGCAACCGAAAGCAGTTGCATCATAATCACGTGGCAGTCATGAGACTTTAGGTTCTGGAACTTTTTCTCTGGCATATTTATTATTCCCTTTATATTCGACGAGAAGCCAGTCGGGACCTTCATACTGAGCAGGCATTCAAAGAAGATTTCTTTCTCTTCTTTCGTAAGAGCATAGCTGGCAGGACCTTCATACTGCTTCGGAGGGATGCCGTCTTTTCGTGCAAACGTTGCAGGTCCTCCCGTGCCTCAGCTGTATCTTTTGTCTTTCCATACACGCCCAAGAAGCCTAGCAGGTTCACGCAAAGGTTCTTCGTCACGTGCATCACGTCGATTGAAGAGCGGACCTCTAGGTCTTTCCAGTAGGGTAGGTCCAAAAATATAGATTTCTTCTTCCACATGGGTGCGTGTCCCTCAGCGTCATTCGGAACAGCTAGTGCGCCGGGGCCCTTTCCAAAGATTACGTGTAAATCATTTACCATAGCAAGTACGTGATCACCAGTACGCATGGCGGGCTTCTTCCGGTGATCTGCCTCGCCTTTGAAATGCTTGCCTTTCTTTCAACATTAATGGTTGGTCGGGAGAAATCGACGATGGCCCAGGTACACATTCATCCTGCATTTGTCCAGGTATATACTTTCAGTGTCATCTAAACAGTGCGTGCATGCGTGGTATCTGTCCTGAAAGGTTACTGAGAGCGGGCCAATCGTTGATGGTCACGAACAGCAACGCCTTTAGGTCAAATTCCTCCTGTCTGTGCTCATCCCACGCACGTACACAGTTTCCATTCCACAACTGTAAAAGTTCTTCAACTAATGGCCTTAGGTACACATCAATGTCGTTGCCGGGTTGCTTAGGGCCTTGGATGAGAACTGGCATCATAATGAACTTCCGCTTCATGCACATCCAAGGAAGAAGGTTATACATACATAGAGTCACGAGCCAGGTGCTGTGATTGCTGCTCTGCTCCACGAAAGGATTAATGCCATCCGCGCTTAAGCAAACCATACGTTCCTTGGGTCCTTTGCAAACTCCTTCCAGTACTTTCTCTTGATTTTTCACCACTGCGACCCGTCAGTGGGTGCTCTCAACTTCCCGTCTTTCTTACGGTCCTCACTGTGCCATCGCATCAACTTGGCATGCTCTCTGTTTCTGAACAAACGTTTCAACCGTGGTATTATAGGAGCATACCACATCACCTTCGCAGGAACCCTCTTCCTGGCGGGCTCGCTGTCAACATTACCAGGGTCATCTCATCTCATCTTATACCGCAATGCACCGCATACCGGGCATGCGTTCAGATCCTTGTATGCACCACGGTAGAGGATGCAGTCATTATGGCATGCATGTATCTTCTGCACCTCCAATCCTAGAGGGCATACGACCTTCTTTGTTGCGTATGTACTGTCGGGCAATTCGTTATCCTTCGGAAGCTTCTTCTTCAATATTTTCAGTAGCTTCTCAAATCCTTTGTCAGCCACAGCATTCTCTGCCTTCCACTGCAGCAATTCCAGTACGGTACCGAGCTTTGTGTTGCCATCTTCGCAATTGGGGTACAACCCTTTTTTGTGATCCTCTAACATGCGATCGAACTTCAGCTTCTCCTTTTGACTTTCGCATTGCGTCCTTGCATCGACAATGACCCGGCGGAGATCATCATTTGGTTCCTCTTGATCTTCAGCAGCTTCACCCGTTGCAGCATCATTGGGCACATCGTCTGGTTCCTCTTGATCTTCACCAGCTCCCCCCATTGCAGCATCACCGTATTCAGGAGGCACATAGTTGTCATCGTACTCTTCTTCTTTGCCGTCTTCCATCATAAACCCTATTTCTCCGTGCCTCGTCCAAACATTATAGTGTGGCATGAAACCCTTGTAAAGCAGGCGGGAGTGAAGGATTTTCCGGTTAGAGTAAGACATCGTATTCCCACATTTAGTGCATGGACTACACATAAAACCATTCTTCTTGTTTGCCTCAGCCGCATTTAGAAACTCATGCACGCCCTTAATGTACTCGGAGGTGTGTCTGTCACCGTACATCCATTGCCGGTTCATCTGCGTGCATTATCTATAATTAAGTGTGTCAAAAACCAGTACAGAACATCATAAATAGATAATTAAGTGACCAAATTAATAGAAGTTCATCATCACATTAAACCAAAGTACATACATATATAGTTTTCATCTAACAACATATAGCTCTCCATACACATCGAAACTATGTAAAACATTTCAATGCGAAAACAAATGCGATCATAATGGCAACCAAGGTAACAATTGATCCAACGGCATAATGACACCAAGCCTCGGTATGAATGGCATATTTTCTAATCTTTCTAATCTTCAACCGCATTGCATCCATCTTGATCTTGTGATCATCGACGACATCCGCAACATGCAACTCCAATATCATCTTCTCGTCCTCAACTTTTTTTATTTTTTCCTTCAAGAATTTGTTTTCTTCTTCAACTGAATTTAACCTCTCGACAATAGGGTCCATCTTGATCTTGTGATCATCGACGACTTCCGCAACATGCAACTCCAATTCCATCTTCTCCTCCATTTTTTCCAATTTTTTCTTTAAGGAAATGTTTTCCGCTTCAACTAAATTTAACCTCTCCACAAGAGGGTCGGTTGGAATTTCCGGTTCAACTACCTCCTAGACATAATAAAACATCTATGCATGTCAGGTTGGTCGGCATAACTATCATAAACACTAAAACAAATAGTTATAAATTAAAGATAATATACCACATCCGAATCGTAGACAGGACGAGGGCCCACGTGGGCGGATATCAAAACCATCGCACTATATAATGACAAGCAATAATAAACGTAAGAAAATTAGACAAATATCCATCTAAAGCAATAATAACAAGCAATAATAAAAGTAAGAAAAGCATGGACATAACAAGAGGCTCACCACGGTGGTGCCGGTGACGAGAACGGCGGGGGCGATCAACGGCGGCGAAGACGTGGACGGGACGTGACGGACCGCTAAACCTAGACAAATCTCGGAGAAAATAGAGCTTCGAGAGGAGAAAAACTTAACTAGTGTGGCTCGGGCATTCCATCGAACACGTTGTGTGCATAGGAGGTGAGCTAGAGCACCACTAACCCCTCTCCCCCTCGGCCAGAAAAAAAAACAGAGCAGTGTGCTGTGCTCTTGCGCGAGGGGGTATATATAGGCACCTCATTGGTCCCGGTTGGTGCTACAAACCGGGGCTAAAGGGGTGCATTTGGTCCCGGTTCATGTCACCAACCGGGACCAATGGTGGTGGGCCAGGAGCAAGACCCATTGGTCCCGGTTCGTCGCTCCAACCGGGACCAAAAGGTCCAGACGAACCGGGACCAATGGCCCACGTGGCCCGGCTGGCCCCCTGGGCTCACGAACCGGGTCCAATGCCCCCATTGGTCCCGGTTCTGGATTGAACCGGGGCTAATGGGCTGGACAGACCTGGGCCAAAGCCCTGTTTTCTACTAGTGAGGGCATGTGGCCTTAAGGAATTGGCCGATGATCTTCAAGATTGTTGTCTCGCTTTCTCCGACAAGCGCTTCGCCTATTTGTACAACAAATTTCTCGCACACAAAAAACTTGATCCCGGGGGTCAAGACTTTCTCAATAGGCACATTCAATACCGGAACAAGTGGGCACGTGCTTTTGATGAAGATGGCCGGAGATACGGTCAAATGACAAGCAATATGGCCGAATGCTTCAATAGGGTTCTCAAAGGTGCACGTGGATTACCCGTGACGGCAATAGTTCAATACACATTTGACAAGATGAATGCGTACTTTGTAAAGTACTCGATGGAAACTGACGCACAGATAGCGAGTGAGAACCCGCGCAAGTACAAGGTCAAGTTCCCACCCAAGGTTGATGAATGGTTGGTATTTCAATCACGGAAGGCGGACTCAGAAGAAGCTATATTATATGACAATGAAGAGTGGAAGTACGATGTGAAAGAGCCAGGAGGAACCACAAACGATGGCCGGCAACACGGAGGTCGGGCTTTCAAGGGGTCCTTAACACAATGTGATTTCACTTGCGGGAGGCCATTGTTGCTTCATCTCCCTTGCTCACACTTGTATACCGCCGGTCGCGTTCGGAATGTGGAAATCAACCACCCATGCACCGTGCGGGAGTCGGAGTTCTCAATCATGACGGTCAAGAAAACATGGGCTCCCCGCTTTCACCCTTACATGGACCAATCACAATGGCCGGAGTACCATGGATTTCAACTATGGCCGGATCCGGAGTTGAAGGTTGTTAAACGGGGTAGACGTAAGACAAAGCGTCTTAGAGGCGACATGGACGGATGGGGCCATGGTGGCCGGCGCGAAGCGGGGAACGACCAATTCCAAGAGCCTCGTGATAGCTCCCGTTGTGGGCAGTGCAAAGGTCATGTCCACAACCAAAGAAAATGTACCAAACCAAGGAAAAGGTCCAAGAAAAATGATGCAAGCACAAGCCAACAAGGAGCTACACAAGGGACCCAACCAAGTGGTAGCCAACAAGTGCCAAGCCAACCAAGGGCTAACCAACAAGTGCGAAGGCAACCACGTGGTAGACAACCTAGCGGTAGCCAACAAGTGCCAAGGCAACCAAGTGGTAGCCAACAAGTGCCAAGCCAACCAAGTGGTAGCCAACCTAGCGGTAGCCAACAAGTGCCAAGGCATCCTAGCGGTAGCCAACAAGTGCCAAGCCAACCAAGTAGCAGCCAAAGCGGATCTAGACAACAAAGAGGTCGGCAACTTGGACTTACAAGAGGCCATGGTGGTGGTAGAGCTCGTGGTCGTGGTGATGCACAAGGGCAAGTTCGTTATAGAGGAATGGTTGGATACCTCGATGGACCATTTCCGTATGTTCTTCTTTTTCATATGTTTTCTTTTTCATATGTTCTTGTTTTACATGTGCTTCCATTTGTCCTTACTAACCATTATGTTTCACTCATTGTAGGTATGGCGGCTTCCCAACCCAACAAACCAACAATCAAGGAGGATGGCGAAGATGAGATGGCGGGATGGTGGGAGAAGGTTGCGAAGAAGCTTAGAGAGGAAGATGCAGCCAAGCTAAAGAAGAAGAAGGAAGAGGAGCTTGAGAAGAAGAGGGAGGAATTAGAGAAAGCGAGAGAGGCGATGCGAGCTAGGGAGCAAGCGTTGGTGAGGAGATGTGAGGAGGTAGCGAAGAAGCGTCAAAAGGATTTTGAAGAAAAAACCGCGAAGCTTTGGGCATTTGCAGCTGCAAAAAAGAGAGGGAGAATCAGATGTTCATGGAGAGTGTGGTTAAGGAGGCTCAGCTCATAAGGAAAAGGGAGGAGGAAGAGGAAGAAGAGAGGAAGAAGAAGAAGGGAAAGGGGCATTGCTCTACGCAATAGAGCTATGTCGTCCTATTCGATTTGGTTGTGAACACCTTATGTGCCCTCCTCGATTTGGTTGTGAACTATTATTTGTCATGAACTACTATGTCTCCTTCTCTATTTGGTTGTATCGTGAAGTACTATGTAGTATGAACAACTATGTGTCGTGAAGTACTACGTGTTATGGACAACTATGTTTCGTGAAGTACTTTATGCATATGTTCTATCCACAGTTCTTTGCTTGCAATGTATCAATCGTACTTGACATCGTCGCACTAAGTTTGCAAATACAAAAAAATAACACTAAGTACTGTGCAACGCCTACATGCCAGGCGTTGCACTATACAGTGTGGCGCCTGAGAGCTAGGCACTGCATAGGTCTGTACCTGTCCAGAGGGCAACAAAAACTTCTGTTGCTCTCTGGACAGGTACAGACCTGTGCAGCACCTAGCTGCCAGGCGTTGCACTATACAGTGTGACGCCTGAGAGCTAGGCGTTGCACAGGTCTATACCTGTCCAGAGGGCAACAGAAACTTCTGTTGCTCTCTGGACAGGTATAGACCTGTGCAGCGCCTACCTGCCCGACGTTGCACTATACAGTGTGACGCCTGAGAGCTAGGCATTGCACAGGTCTGTACTTGTCCAGAGGGAAACAGAAACTTCTGTTGCCCTCTGGACAGGTACAGACCTGTGCAGCGCCTACCTGCCCGGCGTTGCACTATACAGTGTGACGCTTGAGAGCTAGGCTTTGCACTGTACAGTGTGACGCCTGGCAGCTAGGCGCTGCACAGGTCTGCACCTGTCCAGAGAGGAACAGAAACCTCTGAAAAGCTTCAGACCTGTGCTGCGCCTAGCTCTCAAGCGCCACACTGTATAGTGCAACGCCTGGCAGGTAGGCGCTGCACAGTACAGTGTGGCGCCTGGGAACTAGGCACCACACAAGTCTGTATCTTTTCTTACATACTATTGCTCTCTGTTGCACCAGTTTTGTCTCTCTAAATGGGTCTGTTTTAGTCACAAACAGTTGCATACACATTACAAAGATGAGTACTTCAACACATATAATGCCAACATAGAGTTCAATATTAGCACCAACATAGAGTTTGACATTAGCACCAACATAGAGTTCAACACATATAGTATCTTCAGCACGACAAGTTCGACATTACTACCAACATAGCGTTCGACATTACAAAAAGAGTAAGACGACTAGTTCCTTCCGCGATTGCTGGCTTCTCCCCCCCTCTTGACACTAATCTTCTTCACCTTCCTAGGAAGAGGAACCCGCTCCGGCTCCGGCTCCAGCTCCGGCTCGTCATCCAAATAGTCATCCAAAGCCGCCATCCGCGAGGTTTCGACCGTCCTTTTTCCTTTTTGGGTAAAGTCCTCAGGTGTGTATTTCTTGAATTTCCTCCTAGGCTTTAACTCGTATGCAGAACGAGCCTTGTACTTCCCCAAGACCATATCATCTGGAGCCTATTCATCAACAAAAGTTATGGAAAGACCGTGTGTGAGCATGTAGTTAGCAATGCATCAACAGTTGGATATATATCCTAATGCCATACCTCTTGGGTGACCACACCCACATCCTCATCATCCAAAGGATCAGCATCGCCAGAAATGGGATCTGATGGTGTCGCCGACCTAGAACGTTCTGGTGATACATACTCAGGGTCACGACAACCGAAAATATTTGATAGCCGCCTTAACTTTTGGCCCTGGCGCTGCAACATGAACAAGTGAATGAGACATCGAACGTAGCAACACATGACACATGTTAAGTGCTAGTTTGAAGGAGATGTGAACCTTAATGAATGCTCGAAGGGCACCTTCCCCATCGCCTTTGCCAGCCGGGGTTGTTTCCAAAATAGTGTCGGTCTCATCAGCTGCTTTCTTGATCTGGGCACGCTATGAACAGAAACTGTATTAACGTGTTAGGCAAGCGAAGATGTAAATAGTGCGAATGGAAAAGCATAAAGGGCAAATACCACAAAGTTCATCATTGGGCCTGCAGGGATCACTGAGTTGCCTTTCCGGACTAATGTGTTGTACTGGTGCTGGGCTATCTCATCAAATACAGTGGGATCTTCCAAAATCTCCTCAACATACGCCGGCTTGCATACCTCCACACGGGTTCTTGCAAGGAACCATGTGAGATAGTTGTTGAACGCGATCGGGCAGTGCTCACGAAGCGGGGTTCCTTTGTTGCGCCTAGCTTGATCAACACTAAACTGCCACTGCACAACATACTTCCTGTGATGCTTGGCCCAGTCCTTGATCTTACGCTGCTTTTTCGTATCCAACCTGCAAGTTAGAAACATAATATTAGAACCATCGATGAGGCCGAGAAGCAGCTAGGTGCTCAAGGTTAATTATATCTTACGCGTGTAGCATGTGGTCCGTGTCCTCCCACTCCGGCGGGTGTGTCTGGAACAAACCAAACTGGCGGTACACCCGATGTGGCAGGTGAACCTCGATCGCCCTGTTGCATATGAGTGGACACCGCATATGCCAGAGTTCCCTATCCCTAGTGCACATCGGATTCAGCGCGAACTCCATAGGGTTCCCAAAACTTTCTGCACTTCCATACGGTTCCCATTCAACCTGCAAAAGGAGATAGAATGCAAAATTGATATCGAGTTATGATATAAGCATGATAATAACTTATGCAATGTCGTTTCACCTTCTCAGCCGTGATCGCGTCCATCTCGCTCCTGTAGAGCTTGTACATGACCGATGGATCATCCGTCATCTTATTTAACACATCCCACTTGTAAGCCCAAGTGGGGAGCCTTAGTGGGTCGTTTTTCTCATCCCAAGGCTCGTACTTCACGGTCTTCGGTCCTCCAACCGGCAAACGCTCCCAGCTCCATATGGAAAGCGCGAGCAAACAACCACTGATACCTCTAGATAGCCTACAACTGGCTTCGTCCAACTGCACATAAAAAAGAACATGATTGAATTAACAGCAAGATCGCATTCATCATGTAGCAATGAAGTGAAATATAAACAACTTCATACATGTCTATACAAGTAAGCCAGTGTCGCCGAACCCCAACTCCATTTGCTATCAAAGACGGTCAACGCCTTCAGCCACATCCATGGATCATTCTTGCATGTGCCATCAGCAAACATAGTCCTGGATATCACATACCACATGTAGACACGAGCATGTGTCTTGACTGTGTCCTCATCAGCCTCCAAAGGGCAAGTACCAAAGTGCGTAGTAATCCAGGTGTAAGGGGCACCAGCTGCGACTCTTTCCTTCCTCTTGCCTTCAACTTCTGGTTCCTGAGGCTCCGGAGGAACCATACCGATAAGGGCACGCATCTGCTCGCGCCACCCATCTGAATCGGTGCTCATACATAGAGGATTGCCATCGACAGGAAGACCTATGATCATTGCTATATCCTGAAGCGTCACGGTCATCTCCCCGGTACGCAGATGGAAACTGTGTGTCTCCGGCCTCCAATGATCAATAAGCGCGGTGAGTGCTGGAGCATTGTTGGGTGGCTTCGACCGGCTGACCAACTGAATGAAAGGGAGAAGTCCTGTCTCCCTAACATACGGTGTGTAGCGCTCATCATAGCGCATCCACCCAAGGTGGACTCTGTGAGCCCGAAGCTTCAGAGGTGCAAGCTCCTACAAGCAAAACAAACAAATCATTACATCTGGGGTATGTGTTTCAAAAATAACAAAATAATTAACACCGGCAACATTCAATATTACCCGCTGATCCACCGACATAGCATAAGACCGGTGTTGTTTGTCCCAGTGATCATCGAGAAGCCAATCCATCCTAACCATTTGAAAAAAGCTTTCTTGTCAACACGATTAACTTTTGAATACACAAAAACAAAACTACGGCTACTAGATGCAAAATTTGAAAAAATGCTTTCTTCTCAAACCATATAAATAACATCATCCTATGAATACAAAATAACTAAACTAAGCCTACTTCAATTCAAATATCTTTTCAATATAACTAATATTCAATTCATCTAACTCATCTAAAATAACAACTAATACAATCTAACATAATGTAGGTTTCCAACATAGAAGCACATTTTTTCAATATATACAAACTAAACTAAGGTTACATATAACTTATAAATCATCTACAAATCATAAATCCCACATATGCAAGATTCTAATCTAATCAAAAAAGGATTACACAAATCTTCAAAAAAAAAGAAAATTTATGGATAGAAAGAAGGGGGTCGGAGGAGGGTACCTTGTAGGATGGAAGGGTGAAGAACTCCACGGACAAAACCCTCAGATCTGAAGTTTTTTGGAGATGAGATTGAGAGAGGGAGAGGAGAGGATCCAGCAGCCGCCATAGCCTCCTCTCTTCTCTGTTCTGTAACTGCAATGGGTGGGGATTGGGCCTGTGCGCGGCTGCTGGATAAGTCATTGTGCAGCGCCTGGCTCGGAGGCGCTGCACATTACCATGTGTGGCGCCTAGCTCGAAGGCGCTGCATGGCCGGGTGCGGGCCCGGGGGCTGCCACGATGGACAGGCGTGCAACGCCCCTGAGCTAGGTGCTGCACAGTAGGGTGCAGCGTCGTCGTGGCAGGCGCTACATGAAAAGGTCATGGCTGTGAAATAGTTTCACGGGCAGTTCATTCCGTGAATTGATTACGCCAACAGGTCAAAATTGTGACTTTTGCGTAAGCCTCCCCGGCAACGGCGCCAGAAATTCTTCTTGCTACTTCTCGAGCTTGCGTTGTATTCCCTCGAAGAGGAAAGGGAGATGCAGCACAGTAGCGTAAGTATTTCCCTCGGTTTTTGAGAACCAAGGTATCAATCAAGTAGGAGACCACGCGCGAGTCCCTCACACCTGCACAAACAAATAAGAACTTCGCAGCCAACGCGATAAGGGGTTGTCAATCCCTTTACGGTCACTTACGAAAGTGAGATCTAATAGATAGGATAGTTTGTTATTTTGTTTTTTTTGGATAAAAGAACAGAAAGTAAAATTGGAAAAGTAAAGTAGATTCTAGACTGATATGTGGAGAATAGATCTAGGGCCCATAGGTTTCTCTAGTGGCTTCTCTCATGATAGTGGTATTTGCTCGGCTTCTCGCCCCTCGTTGGTTACCCCAAGTGGAAGGTGTGAGATGTAGTGTTGCGGAAGTTTTTCCCTTGGCAAAGATACCAAGGATCGAATCCCCAGAGAGTCCTAGGTTCAACAAGAAGGTGTCAACTGCTACGGCGCCAGATATTAGCAATCAACGTGGACCTGCACACAGATACAAATAACTTTGCTCCCAACGAGTACAGAGAGGTTGTCAATCCCTCCGGCCTTGTAGTTCACAAAGGATTAAACGCAAGTGATAGTAGTGATAGATATAATTGAAATAGTAAATAAAAGCGAAAAGTAAATAGCGGATGTGATCAATGATGGTAATATGGACCGGAGTCTCATGATGTTCACTAGTGATTTCTCTCTCCCAAAAGACGATAAAACAGCTATGTGAGGTAAACGAATTACAGCTGGGCAATTGACAGGACCATGTGCGCAAACCAATGCTGACTACATTGCAAGAAAGGTTGAGGTTCAAAGCATGGGCGGTACACCAAACTATGTAGACCGAAATCCATCAATATCTACTACTAATCATCCACCTTGAGATATCTATCCAGAACATCTCGCTGGTATTAAGTTGCGAGTCCCACCCATAGTGTAAACTCAATGCAACAGACAACTGCATTAAAAGAACTTTGCGTAAAGTAAACAATCCTTGTACCCGCGGGCACAAGCACCGTTGTTTTCCCCCTTGTGGCAACAGCACATCTCCTAGACTCATGTTTCTGTCACTCAAGCTAGTCATCGAGGGGCATGAACCCACAATCAAGCATAACGTTCCCTGTTGGAGTCACTACCTACTACTTGGCCAAAGCAATAAATAACAACGGAGAACATGCAAGAATTACTTACGAACATAAATATAAAAGAGGTACATCAAATATATTACTCAAGCACAATCTGAACATAATCTCATAATCCATCGGATCCCAGCAAACTCATCATAGCAACAGCACAAGGATTACATAGGTGCCTCGATCATGTAGGGCAGCTCACGAGGACTAATTAGTGAAGCACAAGAACGGGAGGAGAACATCACATAGCTACTGGTCATGGACTCATGGTCCAAGGGAGACTAATCACAACTCATCCGGGAGGCGTCCATGGTGGTGGAGAAGCTCCCGGTGGTGATCCTCCCCTCCGGCAGGGTGCCGGGAAGAGTTCTCCTGGTGCTCCCGATCTTGGAAGCGGCGGCGGTGGCGGAACAGAGATGGGATCGCGAAAAGAGTTCCTCCCTCAAGGGTTTCGGGAGACGCTTTAAATATATGCCAAAGGGGGGCATCGGAGGAGCCTCGGGGGCCCCAGGCGCCCCCCTGGCGCGGCCCAGGGGGGGCGCGCCGCCAGGGCGCCTAGAGCCCTGGTGGCCCCCCCGGCTGTCCTTCGGGCGCACGGTAGTTTCTGGAACGCTGATTTTTTATATAATTTTTCTGGATTTTTCCTGGCAGTTCTCGTAACGTGAAAACCTGAAATACAAAAACAGCCGAAAACAGAAACTGGCACTGGGGTGCACTGAGTTAATAGGTTAGTCCAAATATGATCAAAAGTGTATGGAAGTGTATAAATATCATAGCAATATCACCCAAAAGGGGCATGGAGCAAGCAGAAATTATAGATACGTTTTGGACGTATCAACATCCCCAAGCTTAATTCCTGCTCGTCCTCGAGTAGGTAAATGATAACAAGAATAATTTCTGTGGTGACATGCTATTAACCATATAGGACTTTTTCATAGTCATATGACAAAAGCTTACTGAGACAATGAATCTATAGTAATTAAGTTGCCTCATGAGAAAATCACAAAGGACTGAAAGTTTTACAATATGATACTGAAACATCAAATAGATTTGCAATGAACATGATGTGCAAATATGATAAAGTGATATCTAGCTTGCCCCCT
>LR738713.1:704368129-704403870 GCA_902687465.1 Secale cereale
ATAAATGCAGGGGCACCTTCAAGGTTTAAGTGATGACTAGATACAATGATTTCAGAATAAACGATATCACAATCATGCAAAAGACAATGCTACTTTGGGACAATGCACATTACACTCAGAATGACAATCATGCTCTCAGTAGTTGGTGCTTTTAAAAGAAGGTGGAGACTCAACATAAAAGTAAAAGAATGGCCCTTCGCAGAGGGAAGCAGGGATTACTCATGTGCTAGAGCTTTTTATTTTGAAAACATAGAAACAATTTTGTCAACGGTAGTAGTACTTCATATGTGTTATGCATAAGACATCCTATAAGTTGCAAGCCTCATGCATCGAATACCAATAGTGCTCGCACCTTGTCCTAATTAGCTCGGGTTTCCATGGATTGTCATTGCATTACATATGTTTCAACCAAGTGTCACAAAGGGGTACCTCTATGTCACCTGTACAAAGGTCCAAGGAGATAGATCGCATTTGATTTCTCGTTTTTGATAGATCTCAACTTCAGGACATCCATACCGGGACAACATATAAAATAGATAATGGACTCCTCCTTAATGCTTAAGCATATTCTCATAAGAGATTGATGATTAATGTCCAAGCTAAAACTTCCACCATGATGCATGGCTTTGGTTGGCGGCCCAATGTTCTTCTCTAACAATATGCATACTCAAACCATTCAACCCATGGAAAATAACCCTTACTTTAGACAAGACAAACATGCATAGCAACTCACATGATATTCAACAAAAGTGTAACAGTTGATGGCGTCCCCAGAAACATGGTTACCGCTCAGCAAGCAACTTATAAGAAAATAAGATACATAAGCAACATATTCTTTACCACAATAGTTTTTAAGCTACTTTCCCATGAGCTATGTATTGCAAAAACTGAAGGATTTAAATGTAGCACATGTAAATTTACTTGGAGTGGCGGTGAAATACCACATATAGTTAGGTATGGTGGACTCATATGGCATAACTGGTTTAAAAGGATGTGGATGCACAAGCAGTCAGTCCGCTTAGTACAGGTGGAGGTTAGGAAAAGACTGGGAGCGACCAACTAAGAGAGCAATGACGGTCATAATCATGCAGAGCGACAAAGCAACATTGAATCAGGCATGGAAGTTATATTGCTACTCAGAAACAAAAGATCATCAAGGCTTGACAGACTTTCTTTACAGTCTTAAATATGCGTGAGCATACGCCAACTCAATCAAAATAAATTCTCGAAGGAAGATATTACTAAACCATACCACATCATTGGCAAACAAATCATGTTGTTACTCCAATAACACATTGGGAATCCCCCAGCTATTTGAGACTAACCATAAGAAAACCTGAACTACTAAGCGCCATTATGCACGTAGCATCTTTATCATAGACATATTAACCAATGCAACGGAAGCAAACTCTCTTAATAAGGTGAGCATGATAATTAAAGAGAGTTCAAGCAACCAACTAAACAAAAGCTCTTTGAAAAGATAAGCATGAAAGCTAAGAGCTGAACATGATAGTAGCTTTTAAAAGACAAAGAACACACACAGCAAGGATAGACATGAAAATTCTATGTTATGTTCTAGGTAGAAGTGGAGCGTGTTTCTCTCCCACATAAAGAAAGCTGAGTTCCGACTCATTATGAAAAACTAAAGAAAACTAAAAGCAAGGCGCTCCAAGCATAGCACATAACACATGAAGTGATTAAAATATAGTGGAACGAAAGACGAACTGATAATGTTGATGGAGAAGGGGATGCACAGGGGCATCCCCAAGCTTAGACGCTTGAGTCTCCTTGAATATTTCTTGGGGGTGCATGGGGGCATCCCCAAGCTTGAGCGTTTGACACTCCTGATTCTTTTTATCATCTTCCCTCGCACACTTGAAAACTCCCTTCATACATAACTCATCATAATCTGATTAGCGAGGTTAGTACCCATAATAAAATAATTGTACCTTGCTGGAAATAAAGATATTCTTGAAGGTCTACTGTTTCTCAAGATTGCCAAAAGGTTTTTGCAAAGAAAAAGCAAGCTCTTGGTTTGCAAAATGAAGGAAAAGCAAAACAGGACAGAATCTGTGAAAAACAGAACAGCAGGTAGTAATTGATTTGTTCGGGGCACTTCTGCAACTCTAATAGAAAACTCAGAACAGACGCACGAAAGACAATTATATAGAGCACGCTGTCGAAAAAATTCAGACCAAAAAGATGATCTGGTGATTTTATACGAATTTTTCTATCCAAGGACAGAATCTGTTTCCTGGACAGCACCTCACAACTTTTGAACTTTCTAGCAATCAGAGGCTACACTTGGCACAAAATTGAAAAGCAAAGATACAATGATGATGCTACAGTAGTAACAACATCAAGACACAACAAAAGCAAAATAAATTTATTCATGTGGGCTGCCTCCCAAAAGCGCTTTCTTTTATGCCTTTAAGCTAGGCATAATGCATAGAGGAATCAATAACCATCGTAATAATCGGAGCTATAAATTGCTTCACATGGTTCCTTAACAAGTTCATTCTTGTTCCTTCTAGGAAAGGGGTACACACCTTTTGCCTTTCCGCGCAAGCGGATTTGTCCCTTACCTATATCAATGAAGCCTTTAACTGCTCGGAGGAAGTCCCTTCCAAGCACTATATTTCCTTGGTTTGGCTCCATGATGAAGAAATCAATCATTGCAATCCCTTTAAGGAATTTAGCTGGCACGTCTTTTATACTTCGCTGGATTTCAGAAATATCTCCATTAGTGTGTTCATGATAAGATGGTAATCTATCCATGTTAAATTTTAAAGAATCATGAACAATTTTTGGCATAGTAGAAACCATAGATCCAATATCACAATAAGCAAGGAAGTCTTGATTAGAGATGCTAATCCTAACGAAAGGCTCCCAATCATTGTCTATTTCCAAAATGTCTTTTTTATTGGGTTTAGGTTTCTCTACCTTCATCAAGTCTAGAGCATCCATTCTCTTTTCAATAGTAGAAAGTCTATCTATGACAGTATCAAAGTTATGATCATAAACAAAGTAACTAGATAGACCATGTATAATTTCAAGAGCTCTAGCTTCATCACACTCTAGGAAATCTCCCTTGGCTATAATATCAAGAGAGTGTTTACACCATTTAAAAAGACCATGGTAAAAATTTCTAAGCACAATTTTTATAGGTATCCAAGGCATAATTCTCCTATGTGCATCAGAAATTCTGTCCCATGCCTTCTTCATATTTTCTCCATCCCTTTGATGGAAATCTAGAACTTCTGATTCCCTCAAAGCACTAAATCCTAACATGTTTAGCTAAACAGAAAGGACTACTAACAGGAAAGCAAAATAATTTTTTTTTCGTAATTTTTGATAACGGATACTAAAGCAAAAATTGAAAGGTAAACTAACAAGACTAAAAGCAAAGGTAAAAGATAGCGTGCAACTCCCCTATCTTGAAGAGTGGAGTCCCCGGCAACGGCGCCAGAAAAACTCTTGCTAGGCTTCTCGCCCCTCCTTGGTTACCCCAAGTGGAAGGTGTGAGATGTAGTGTTGCGGAAGTTTTTCCCTTGGCAAAGATACCAAGGATCGAATCCCCAGAGACTCCTAGGTTCAACAAGAAGGTGTCAACTGCTACGGCGCCAGATATTAGCAATCAACGTGGACCTGCACACAGATACAAATAACTTTGCTCCCAACGAGTACAGAGAGGTTGTCAATCCCTCCGGCCTTGTAGTTCACAAAGGATTAAACGCAAGTGATAGTAGTGATAGATATAATTGCAATAGTAAATAAAAGCGAAAAGTAAATAGCGGATGTGATCAATGATGGTAATATGGACCGGAGTCTCATGATGTTCACTAGTGATTTCTCTCTCCCAAAAGACGATAAAACAGCTATGTGAGGTAAACGAATTACAGCTGGGCAATTGACAGGACCATGGGCGCAAACCAATGCTGACTACATTGCAAGAAAGGTTGAGGTTCAAAGCATGGGCGGTACGCCAAAGTAAGTAGACCGAAATCCATCAATATCTATTACTAATCATCCACCTTGAGATATCTATCCAGAACATCTCGCTGGTATTAAGTTGCGAGTCCCACCCATAGTGTAAACTCAATGCAACAGACAACTGCATTAAAAGAACTTTGCGTAAAGTAAACAATCCTTGCACCCGCGGGCACAAGCACCGTTGTTTTCCCCCTTGTGGCAACAGCACATCCCCTAGACTCATGTTTCTGTCACTCAAGCTAGTCATCGAGGGGCATGAACCCACAATCAAGCATAACGTTCCCTGTTGGAGTCACTACCTACTACTTGGCCAAAGCAATAAATAACAACGGAGAACATGCAAGAATTACTTAGGAACATAAATATAAAAGAGGTAGATCAAATATATTACTCAAGCACAATCTGAAAATAATCTCATAATCCATCGGATCCCAGCAAACTCATCATAGCAACAGCATAAGGATTACATAGGTGCCTCGATCATGTATGGCAGCTCACGAGGACTAATTAGTGAAGCACAAGAACGGGAGGAGAACATCACATAGCTACTGGTCATGGACTCATGGTCCAAAGGAGACTACTCACAACTCATCCGGGAGGCGTCCATGGTGGTGGAGAAGCTCCCGGTGGTGATCCTCCCCTCCGGCAGGGTGCCGGGAAGAGTTCTCCTGGTGCTCCCGATCTTGGAAGCGGCGGCGGCGGCGGAACAGAGATGGGATCGCAAAAAGAGTTCCTCCCTCAAGGGTTTCGGGAGATGCTTTAAATATATGCCAAAGGGGGGCATCAGAGGAGCCTCGGGGGGCCCAGGCGCCCCCCCGGCGCGGCCCAGGGGGGGGCGCGCCGCCAGGGCGCCTGGAGCCCTGGTGGCCCCCCCGGCTGTCCTACGGGCGCACGGTAGTTTCTGGAACGCTGATTTTTTATATAATTTTTCTGGATTTTTCCTCGCAGTTCTCGTAACATGAAAACCTGAAATACAAAAACAGCCGAAAACAGAAACCGGCACTGGGGTGCACTGAGTTAATAGGTTAGTCCAAATATGATCAAAAGTGTATGGAAGTGTATAAATATCATAGCAATATCACCCAAAAGAGGCATGGAGCAAGCAGAAATTATAGATACGTTTTGGACGTATCAGTATTCTACGGCGGGTAAACAAATTACTTTCGAGCAATTGATAGAAAAGCGAATACTTATGAGACTATCTAGGCATGATCATTATATATAGGCATCACGTCCGAAACAAATAGACTGAAACGATTCTGCATCTACTACTATTACTCCACACATCGACCGCTACCTAGCATGCATCTAGAGTATTAAGTTCATAAGAACAGATTAACGCCTTAAGCAAGATGACATGATGTAGAGGGATAAACTCAAACAATATGATATAAACCCAATATTTTTATCCTCGAAGGTAACAGTACAATACGTGCCTTGCTACCCCTACTGTCTCTGGGAAAGGACACCGCAAGATTGAAACCAAAGCCAAGCACTTCTTCCATTGCAAGAACTATAGATCTAGTAGGCCAAACCAAACCAATAATTCGAAGAGACTTGGAAGGATATTATAATCATACATAAAGAGTTCAGAAAAGAACCAAATATTTCTCAGAGATAATCTTGATCATAAACCCACAATTCATCGGATCTCAACAAACACATCGCAAAAAGAGATTACATCGAATAGATCTCCTCGAAGACGGAGGAGAACTTGGTTTTGAGATCCAAAGAGAGAGAAGAAGCCATCTAGATACTAGCTATGGACCCGAAGGTCTGTGGTAAACTACTCACAACTCATGGTGAGGCGATGATGATGATGATGTAGAAGCACTCCGTGGTAGATCCCCCCTCCGGCGGAGCTCCGGAACAGGCCCCAAGATGGGATCTCACGGGAACAGAAGGTTGCGACGGTGGAACTAGGGCTTTCTCTGTTGTTCTGATGGTTTCGGGGTACGTAGGTATATATAGGAGGAAGGAGGGCACCGGGGGCAAAACGTGGGGCCCACGAGGCAGGGGCGCGCCCTGTAGGGGGGCACGCCCCTAACCCTCGTGGACGCCACGTGTGCCCTATTCCGCGGTTCTCAAGTCTCCCGTGCGTATTTTGCTCAAAAAATATCTCTCTTGAAATTTCATTCCGTTTGGACTCCGTTTGATACTCCTTTTCTGTACCCTGAAATAGGCAAAAAACATCAATCTGGACTGGGCCTTTGGGTTAATAGGTTAGTCCCAAAAATAATATAAAAGTGAACAACAAAGCCCATTAAACATCCAAAACATCATAAATATTAGCATGGAACAATAAAAAATTATAGATACGTTGGAGACTTATGAGGAGCATGTGCATAACGCCGTTGTTGGGGAAGATGTTGTTGAAGTCGGTGAAGATATTATAGGTGGTGAAAGCTATGAACTCACAACCAACCCAATGCGCTCGCCCAAGGAGATAGAAAGCATCGAACGTCTTAGTGAATGAGGCGAGGAGCCCAACCACAACGCCGTTGTGGTTGACCTCCTCAAGATGGTTGCCGGCCGCAAGGAAGAAGTCCGTTAACTCCCTTGCGCCCCTCCACCGCGAGATCGCCCAAACCCTAAGGGTTCTCTATACATATACTCCGGTCGGGTAGAGCCTTTCCGGCACTGTTGGGGGGAAGCGGTAGGTGGGGGCGTTGTACTGCATGGTGGCGGGGTGGCTTGAGGGCTCGATCGGGTATGATGGAGAAGAAGGAAGAAGGAGGGCAGAGGAGGCAGAGGATGGGGTATGGATGAGGAGGGAGAGGAAGACGATAGTGCCCGGCTTAAATAGCCCAAGCGCGACGTGGTTTCACCACGTAGAATTAATGGGCGGGCGGCGTTTGGTGGCTCCCCATGAAGTGTGTACACGAGCGTGTGAAACAGGCTGCAACGCTTCAATGCATGCATGCCGTATCCCATTATTAATTTGCCTAGGGCCTGGCTAGAGGGCACCGTCCGGTCGATGGGAGACGTGAAAATAGTGGACGCCTTTACTTTCCCATCTTGTAATGGGCAGCACGTCGTTTGAACTGCATCGATATCCATCATGCCAGTATTGTGTCCTCAAAGAGGAGCACGCCATGCACCGCATGCCATGCACCGTTGGCTTTTTGGTTGTCTTCATCGGGGTCTGGCTGCTGCATTGTGGCCGGGTGCACGCTTTGATGCAGCGCTGCATCGGTTCTAATGGTAGGCATGCGACAGCTTACTGCGTCGATAGGGGTGTGCTACTTCTCGAGCTTGCATTGTATTCCCTCGAAGAGGAAAGGGTGATGCAGCACAGTAGCGTACGTATTTCCCTCAGTTTTTGAGAACCAAGGTATCAATCCAGTAGGAGACCATGCGCGAGTCCCTCGCACCTGCACAAACAAATAAGAAATTCGGAGCCAACGCGATAAGGGTTGTCAATCCCTTTACGGTCACTTACGAAAGTGAGATCTGATAGAGATGATAATTTGATATTTTTGTTATTTTTGGATATAAGAACAGAAAGTAAAAGCGGAAAAGTAAAGTAGATTGTAGATTGATATGTTGAGAATAGACCCGGGGGCCATAATTTTCTCTAGTGGCTTCTCTCATGATAGCGATATTCTACTGCGGGTAAACAAATTACTGTCGAGCAATTGATAGAAAAGCGAATACTTATGAGACTATCTAGGCATGATCATTATATATAGGCATCACGTCTGAGACAAGTAGACCGAAACGATTCTGCATCTACTACTATTACTCCACACATCGACCGCTATCCAGCATGCATCTAGAGTATTAAGTTCATAAGAACAGAGTAACGCCTTAAGCAAGATGACATGATGTAGAGGGATAAACTCAAACATAGTGATATAAACCCCATCTTTTTATCCTCGATGGCAACAATACAATACGTGCCTTGCTGCCCCTACTGTCACTAGGAAAGGACACCTCAAGATTGAACCCAAAGCCAAGCACTTTTCCCACTGCAAGAACAATAGATCTAGTAGGCCAAACCAAGGCAATAATTCGAAGAGACTTGCAAGGATATTATAATCATACATAAAGAGTTCAGAAAAGAACCAAATATTTCTCATAGATAATCTTGATCATAAACACACAATTCATCGGATCTTGACAAACACACCGCAAAAAGAGATTACATCGAATAGTTCTCCTCGAAGACCGAGGACAACTTGGTATTGAGATCCAAAGAGAGAGAAGAAGCCATCTAGATACTAGCTATGGACCCGAAGGTCTATGGTAAACGACTCACAACTCATGGTGACGCGATGATGATGATGTAGAAGCACTCCGTGGAAGATGCCCCCTCCGGCGGAGCTCTGGAACAGGCCCCAAGATGGGATCTCACGGGAACAGAAGGTTGCGGCGGTGGAACTAGGGTTTTCTCTATTGTCCTGATGGTTTCGGGATACGTAGATATATATAGGAAGAAGGAGGGCACCGGGGTCCAGACATGGGGCCCACGAGGTAGTGGGCGCGCCCTGTAGGGGGGGTGCGCCCCCACCCTCGTGCACGCCACATCAGCTCTATTCCGTGGTTCTCAAGTCTCCCGTGCATATTTTGCTCCAAAAATATCTCACCCAAAGTTTCATTCCGTTTGGACTCCGCTTGATATTCCTTTTGTGTAAAACCCTGAAATAGGCAAAACACAACAATCTGGACTGGGCCTTTGGGTTAATAGGTTAGTCCCAAAAATAATATAAAAGTGTATAACAAAGCCCATTAAACATCCAAAACATCATAAATAATAGCATGGAACAATAAAAAATTATAGATGCGTTGGAGACGTATCAAGCATCCCCAAGCTTAATTCCTGCTCGTCCTCGAGTAGGTAAATGATAAAAACAGTATATTTGATGTGGAACGCTAACCAACATAGTTTTCAATGTAATTCTCTTAATTGTGGCATGAATGTTCAGATATGAAAGATTCAAGACAAAAGTCTATATTGACGTAAGAAATAATAATACTTCAAGCATACTAACAAAGCAATCATGTCTTCTCAAAGTACTATGGCTGAAGAAAGTTATCCCTACAAACTCATATAGTTTGGCTATGCTCCCTCTTCATCACACAAAATATTCATATCGTGCACAACCCCGGTTTCAGCCAAGCACTTGTTTTAATACTCTATTCTTTCAAACCTTTCAACTTTCACGCAATACATGAGCGTGAGCCATGGATATAGAATTATGTGGAATGGAGTGGTGGTTGTGGATAAGACAAAAAGGAGGGAGATAGTCTCACATCGACTAGGCGTATCAATGAGCTATGGAGATGCCCATCAATAGATATCAATGTGAGTGAGTAGGGATTGCCATGCAACGGATGGACTAGAGCTAAATATGTATGAAAGCTCAACAAAAGAAACCAAGTGGGTGTGCATCCAACTTGCTTTCTCACGAAGACCTAGGGCATTTGAGGAAGCCCATCATTGGAATATACAAGCCAAGTTCTATAATGAAAATTCCCACTAGTATATGAAAGTGACTAAACATGAGACTCTCTATCACGAAGAACATGGTGCTACTTTGAAGCACAAGTGTGGAAAAATATAGTAGCAATTGTCCCCTTTTTTTGGGCCTTTATTTTTTTCTTTGGCCTTTCCTTATTTTTTTTGGAGGGGCTTTCTTGATTTAGCCTTTCCTCACATGGGACAATGCTCTAATAATGATGATCATCACACTTTAATTGAATTACAACTCGATACTAGAACAAAGTATGACTCTATATGAATGCCTCCGGCGGTGTACCGGGATGTGCAATGAATCAAGAGTGACATGTAGGAAAAATTATGCATGGTGGCTTTGCCACAAATACGATGTCAACTACATGATCATGGGATGGGGCTTGCCTGCGCCCCTATGTGCGCCCATCCGTGCGCCCCGCATTCATCAACGGTCCTTCTTTTTCTGTCCCTAATTTATTTCTTTCCAAAAAAACATCACAACGTCACAATGATCAGTACACCACGACCAACGAACCATCGATCTGTAAGGGCGCACGGATGGGCGCACATGACGGGCGCAGGCAAGCCCCGTCCATGATCATGCATGGCAATATGACAATATGAAGCATGTCATATGAACGGAACGGTGGAAAGTTGTATGGCAATATATCTCGGAATGGCTATGGAAATGCCATGATAGGTAGGTATGGTGGCTGTTTTGAGGAAGATATATGGTGGCTGTTTTGAGGAAGGATATATAGTGGGTGTATGGTACCCGCGAAAGTTGCGCGGTACAAGAGAGGCTAGCAATGGTGGAAGGGTGAGAGTGCGTATAATCCATGGACTCAACATTAGTCATAAGAACTCATATACTTATTGCAAAAATTTACGATTCATCAAAACAAAGCAATCAACGCATGCTCCTATGGGGGGTGGGGTTGGTAGGAGTTAAGCATCGCGCGCCCCCGACCTCCACCCAAAGGATGACACTCTACAAATACCTCATGCTCTAACTTCATCACATAGCGGTTCACCATACGTGCATCCTACGGGAATCACTAACTTTAACACAAGTATTTCTCAATTTTATAATAACTCCACTAGCATGACTCTAATATCACTATCCTCATATCTCAAAACAATTATCAAGCATCCAACTTCTCATCATATTCAATGCACTTTGTATGAAAGTTTTTACTACATTCATCTTGGATGCCTATCATGTGAAGGCTAGTTTTATAGCCAAAGCACATTACCATGCTGTTTTAATAGACTCTCAAAAGGATATAAGTGAAGCATGCGAGATCAACAATTTCTACAAAATATAATCACCACCGTGCTCTAAAAGATATAAGTGAAGCACTAGAGCAAAAACAATTCAACTCGAAATATATAAGTGAAGCACATAGAGTGTTCTAACAATTCCTATGCCATATTTAACTCTCTCAAAAAGGTGTGTCCAGCAAGGATAATTGTGGCAAACTAACAAGCAAAAACTCAAATAACAGACGACGCTCCAAGTAAAACACATATCATGTGGTGAATAAAAATATAGCTCCGAGTATAGTTACCGATAGATGAAGACGAAAGAGGGGATGCCTTCCCAGGGCATCCCCAAGCTTAGGCTTTTGGTTGTCCTTGAATTTTACTTTGGGGCGCCTTGGGCATACCGAAGCTTAGGCTCTTGCCACTCTTTGTTCCATAGTCCATCAAAGCAATACTCAAAACTTGAAAACTTCACAACACAAACTTAGACAAAAATCTCGTGAGCTCCGTTTGTATAAGAAAACAAACCACTACTCAAAGGTACTGTAATGAACTCATTCTTTGTTTATATTGGTGTTAAACCTACTGTATTCCAACTTCTCTATGATTCATATCCTCCAATACTACTAATAGATGAATTGAAATAAGCAAACAACACACGAAAAACAGAATCTGTCAAAACCAGAACAGTCTGTAGTAATCTGTAACTTTCGCATACTTATGTAACTCCACAAAAATTGAAATAAATTGTTAAACATGAGGAATTTGTCTATTAATCATCTTCATAAAGAATCAACTAAATAGCATGCTCCAGTAAAATCTAGTGACCATTATAGCGAGCGCTAACGATTCTGTTTTTCACACCACGATCATATAAACTTTACACAAGTCTTCCCAAAGGTTCTACTTGGCACAAACACTAATTAAAACACAAAACCACATCTAAACAAAAGCTAGATGCAATATTTATTCCTAAACAGAAGCAAAAACAAAACAAAAATATATAATTGGGTTGCCTCCCAACAAGCGCTATCGTTTTATGCCCCTAGCTAGGCATGATATATACAAGGATATATCTAGGTATTGCCATCTTTGGAAGGCAATCCATAAGTGGCTCTCATAATAGATTCATATGGTAATTTGATTTTCTTTCTAGGAAAGTGTTCCATGCCTTTCCTTAATGGAAATTGGAATCTAATATTTCCTTCCTTCATATCAATAATTGCACCAATCGTTCTAAGGAAAGGTCTACCAAGAATAATAGGACATGAAGGATTGTAATCTATATCAAGAACAATGAAATCTACGAGCACATAATTCCTATTGGCAATAATAAGAACATCATTATTCCTTCCCATAGGTTTCTTAATAGTGGAATCCGCAAGATGCAAATTTAAAGAACAATCATCAAGCTCATGGAAGCCTAGTAAATCACACACAGTTTTTGGGATAGTAGAGACACTTGCACCCAAATCACACAAAGCCAAGCACTCATGATCTTTTATTTTAATTTTAATAGTAGGTTCCCACTCATCATAAAGCTTTCTAGGGATAGAAACTTCCAATTCAAGTTTTTCTTCATAAGATTGCATCAAAGCATCAAGTATGTGTTTGGTAAAAGCTTTATTTTGACTATAAGCATGCGGAGAGTTTAGTACGGATTGCAACGAGGAAATACAATCAATCAAAGAGCAATTATCATAATTGAATCCATTGAAATCCAAAGTAGTGGGTTCATCAGTATGCAAGGTTTTAATCTCTTCACTCCCACTTTTAGCAATTTTAGCATCAAGATCTAAAAACTCCGAATCATTGGGACACCTTTTAATTAAAGTAGACTCATCTCCAATCCTACCTTTATCAAGATTCATACTAGAAAACAAGGATCTAATAGGAGACACATCAATAATTTTCAGGTCTTCATCTTTATTTTCAAGATAACTAGAAGAACACGCTTTTATATAATTCTCTCTTTTAGCACGCATCCTAGCGGTTCTTTCTTTGCATTCATCAATGAAAATTCTAATGGCTTTGAGAGACACGTTGATATCATGCTTAGGTAGGATAGATCTAAGTTTTAAAAATCAACATCAAGAGTAATTCTATCCACACTTCTAGCCAATTCATCAATCTTAAGCAATTTTTCCTCAAGCATATCATTGAAATTCTTTTGCGAATTCATAAACTGCTTAACACTAGTTTAAAATTCAAAAGGCGTCTTTCCATAAGAGTTGTTGTAGGAATTACCATAATTATTAGAGGAATTACTTGGAAAAGGCCTAGGATTAAAGTTCCCTCTATAAGCATTGTTACCAAAATTATTCCTAGCAACAAAATTCGCATCCAAAGATTCATTATTATTTTCAATCAAAGTAGACAAAGGCATATCATTAGGATCAGAAGAAGCACTCTTAACAGCAAATAATTTCATCAGTTCATCCATCTTTCCACTCAAAACACTAATCTCTTCAATAGCATGCACTTTTTTACTAGTAGATCTTTCGGTGTGCCATTGAGAATAATTGACCATAATATTATCTAGGAGTTTGGTAGCTTCTCCTAAGGTAGTTTCCATGAAAGTGTCTCCTGCGGCCGAATCTAAAAGATTTCTAGAAGCAAAATTCAAGCCAGCATAAAAGTTTTGAATAATCTTCCATAAGTTCAAACCATGTGTAGGGCAATTACGTATCATTAATTTTATTCTCTTCCAAGCTTGTGCAACATGCTCATGATCTAGTTGCTTAAAATTCATAATATCGTTTCTAAGAGAGATGATCTTAGCAGGAGGGAAATACTTAGAGATAAAAGCATATTTGCACTTATTCCACGAATCAATACTATTTCTAGGCAAAGAGGAAAACCAAGTTTTAGCACGATCTCTAAGTGAAAACGGAAATAACTTCAATTTAACAATATTGTTATCCGTATCCCTCTTCTGTTGCATATCCCACAAATCAACAAAGTTGTTTAGATGGGTAGCGGCATCTTCACTAGGAAGGCCGGAAAATTGATCTTTCATGACAAGATTCAACAGAGCAACATTGATCTCACAAGATTCAGCATCGGTAATAGGAGCAATTGGAGTGCTAATAAAGTCACTATTGTTGGTATTGGAGAAGTCACACAATTTGGTATTGTTCTGAGCCATAGTGACAAGCAAGCAATCCAACACACAAGCAAACAAGAAGCAAGCGAACGATAAACACACGGTAAAAGAAGGGCAATTAAAACCGCAAGGGTGAAGTGGGGGAGAGGAAAATGAGAGGCAAATAAATGTAATGCGAAGGATAAGGGTTTGTGATAGGTACTTGGTATATGACTTTTGCGTAAGCCTCCCCGCAACGGCGCCAGAAATTCTTCTTGCTACTTCTCGAGCTTGCGTTGTATTCCCTCGAAGAGGAAAGGGTGATGCAACACAGTAGCGTAAGTATTTCCCTCCGTTTTTGAGAAGCAAGGTATCAATCCAGTAGGAGACCATGCGTGAGTCCCTCACACCTGCACAAACAAATAAGAACACGATAAGGTGTTGTCAATCCATTTATGGTCACTTACGAAAGTGAGATCTGATAGAGATAATAGTTTGCTATTTTTGGATATAAGAACATAAAGTAAAAGCGGAAAAGTAAAGTAGATTGTAGATTGATATGTTGAGAATAGACCCGGGGGCCATAGCTCTAGTGGCTTCTCTCATGATAGCGATATTCTACGGCGGGTAAACAAATTACTGTCGAGCAACTGATAGAAAAGGGAATACTTATGAGACTACCTAGGCATGATCATTATATATAGGCATCACGTCCGAGACAAGTAGACCGAAAAGATTCTGCATCTACTACTATTACTCCACACATCGACCGCTATCCAGCATGCATCTAGAGTATTAAGTTCATAAGAATAGAGTAACGCCTTAAGCAAGATGACATGATGTAGAGGGATAAACTCAAACATTGTGATAAAAACCCCATCTTTATATCCTCGATGGCAACAATACAATACGTGCCTTGCTGCCCCTACTGTCACTTGGAAAGGACACCGCAAGATTGAACCCAAAGCTAAGCACTTCTCCCATTGCAAGAACTATAGATCTAGTAGGCCAAACCGAACTAATAATTTGAAGAGACTTGCAAGGATATTATAATCATACATAAAGAGTTCAGAAAAGAACCAAATATTTCTCATAGATAATCTTGATCATAAACCCACAATTCATCGGATCTCGACAAACACACCGCAAAAAGAGATTACATCGAATAGATCTCCTCGAAGACCAAAGAGAGAGAAGAAGCACTCTAGATACTAGCTATGGACCCGAAGGTCTGTGGTAAACTACTCACAACTCATGGTGCGGCGATGATGATTATCTAGAAGCACTCCGTGGAAGATCCCCCCTCCGGCGGAGCTCCGGAACAGGCCCCAAGATGGGATCTCACGGGAATAGAAGGTTGCGGCATTGGAACTAGGGTTTTCTCTGTTTTTCTGATGGTTTCGGGGTACGTAGATATATATAGGAAGAAGGAGGGCACCGGGGGCCAGACGTGGCGCTACTAGGAAAAGGGCTATAGATGGAATTGATACTAATGGCGCACCAGACAAGCAGTGCGCCATTAGTATATACTAATGGGGCACCAACATCTGATACGCCATTAGAGTTCAAAGTACTAATGGCGCACCTGGCCCAGGGTGCGCCATTAGTATCAAAAAGTTTTTTTTTTGAACTAGTACGCCTGTCCAAACATACTAATGGCGCATCAAGACAAAGTGCGCCATTACTAGTTGTAACTAGTAATGGCGCACCAGCAGTAAAGTGCGCCATTAATGTTCTTTTTTTATTATATATTTTTTTTGAAAAACTACTAATGGCGCACTGTGGGACAGTGCGCCATTAGTATTATTTTTTTTGTTTCAAAACTAGTAATGGCGCACTAACTGAAGATGCGCCATTAGTAACCTTGATTACTAATGGCGCATTTATAGTGGGTGCGCCATTAGTAAGTGGGCAGCAACAAGATATTTTGGACAGCCTCTCCTACCCACACTCACTTTCTCCCCACTTCATTCTCTCCACCTCCTCCTTGTCTCGGGTCCCTCCTCTTTTTCACCTCATTTCCACCATAGATTCATTCAAATTAAGTGGTTAAATTACCTTGTTTTGATAGGTAAGTAAGGCGGAAGCTATATTTATGTTGTTCTCCATACAACAATGTGCACATGCACTTTTTGTGGCCTAGCTAGATCTATGTATGTTCGTGGTGTTGCATATGTTTGTTGTGTTGCATATGTGTTTGTGTTTGGAGGTGTACCGGTATTTGAAATGTGATAGTTGCCAATATTTTCCCGGAATGTTGATTCATTTCCGTTTCGGTGAGAATTTTGGCATTAAGCATTCTTTTTTGTCCTATTTTTAGGGAAAGTCATGTCAAAAAATTTCTTGGTCCTAAAATATCATTTTGCTCTACCCCGCAGGCGACCATGGTGCGCACGTTGACCGAAGGCATCGTGAATAGGTTTTTGAGGTCCGCGAAGGCCGAGATGCTTCAAAAGAACGAGACGGAGATAAGATGTCCGTGTCGAAGATGCAAGCTGAAGAGCCTTATTGCGGACCCGGATTCCGGGCAGGTGCGGGACCACCTGCTCTTGCGTGGTTTCATGGATGGCTATCGGTGGCAAGGTGATGAAGATGACTACGAAGTCGTCCATGGGGGCCGGGCAAGAAATGAGGAAGGGTAGCAAGACAACCACCACGGCTCGGGCGGGCGAGAAGACGAAGAATCCCCAGGAGATGATCACGACGGTGATGCTGTACACAGTCATCATGTAGAAGATGCATGACATGATGATGAGGAAGATGCCGGAGCAGACGGCGGGCATGATCATGAAGATGATGATGCCGGTGGAGCAGACGACGCTGGACCATCGATGGGCTGGGTGCAGGACCATCATATTCAAGAGTTGCTTCTCAAGCAGACCGATAACGCAAGATCTGCCGCCCGAGAGAAAGCCAAGATGGATCAACTTGAGTTAGACGCGGTTACTCCATTGTATGAAGGATGCAGGCCCGAGGATACCCGCCTGAAAGTAACGCTCATGGCTCTGGAGATGAAGGTAAAAAACAAAATGACGGACGCAAGCTTCGACGAGAACATTTCATTCTGGCACGAACGTCTTCCCAAGGGGAACAAGTGCCCCACCAGTTTGGAGGAGGCGAAGAAAATCGTGTGTCCTCTGGATTTACCGCACGTGAAATACCATGTGTGCATGAACAATTGCATCATTTATCGGGACGAGCACGCGGAGTCTACCATATGTCCGGTGTGCGGCGTCACTCGATACAAGAAGAGGAAGAAAGCTCCTCGAAAAGTGGTGTGGTACTTTCCGATCACTCCTCGTCTGCAGCGGTATTTCGCGGACCTTAAGGTAGCAAAGCTCCTGCGTTGGCACGCGGATAGGGAGGAGAAGAAGCGAGAAGATGACGCAAATGATCCGGAGATAGATAAAAAAGACAAGATGCTGAGTCACCCTAAGGATGCGAGCCAGTGGCAAGTGTTGAACTTCGAAGACCTAGAATTTGGGAACGATCCAAGGAACATCGTGCTGGGCGCGAGCACCGATGGAGTCAATCCGTTTGGCAGCCAGAGAAGCACACATAGCACCTGGCCTGTGTTTTTGTGGATGTACAACCTTCCCCCCTGGTTGTGCATGAAGAGGAAGTACATTCACATGAGTATGCAAATTGAAGGACCGAAACAACCAGGGAACGACATCAATCTGTATCTGGGGCTGCTGAAAGAGGAGCTAGACACGCTGTGGAAAACGCCAGCCAATACGTGGGACGCCGCAAAGAAATAATATTTCCCTATGAGAGTCGCGCTGCTGACGATGGTGCACGACTATCTCGGTTATGGATATGTCGCGGGGCAGGTGGTCCACGGATTTTCTGGATGCGTCAGGTGCGTAGATGACACAACGTATCGCCAGCTAGATAGAGATCCCGGATCTTCGAAAACCGTGTTCATGGGACATCGAAGGTGGCTTCGCGACGATGACCTGTGGAGAAAACGCAAGGATCTGTTCGATGGTGAAACCGAACCCCGAGGACGCCCGCGTACGAGGAGCGGCGAGGAAATAGACGAGCTGTTGAAAAATTGGAAAGATTGCCCACTGCCGGGAAAGAAGCAAAAGGCGCTAGAGCCGGGAAAGAAGCGAAAGGCGCCAGAGCCGGGAAAGAAGGTATGGAAAACGAGGTCTGTTTTCTGGGACTTGCCGTACTGGAAGATCCACCGTGTGCCTCACAGCCTTGATGTAATGCATATCACGAAGAACGTGTGCGAGAGTCTGCTTGGTACCCTGCTCAACATGCCAGAGAGGACCAAAGATGGGCCGAAAGCAAGGGCGGACTTGAAATCAATGGGCATCAGGCAGGATCTTCACGGTATATACGATGATCATGATGATGATGATGATGATGAGGCGAAGCAGGACACGGAAAGTCGTCGCAAAGGCAAAAAGGCCAAGAAGACCGGAAATGACTACCCTCCAGCGTGCTTCACTCTAAGTCAGGAGGAGATCGAGCAGTTTTTCACCTGCCTCGTAGGAGTACAACTTCCTTACGGTTACGCAGGGAAGATAAGCAGATACCTAGACCGGGCGAAGCTGAAGTTCAGCGGGATGAAGTCTCACGACTGTCACGTGCTGATGACGCAGATACTTCCAGTTGCAATCCGTGGGATCATGGACGGGCACGTCCGTGAAACCCTATTTGGCCTAGGCAACTTTTTCGACGTCATATCTCGGAAGTCTGTTGGCGTGAGGCAACTCAGAAGGCTACAGGAAGAGATCGTGGTGATACTATGCGAGCTTGAGATGTACTTCCCGCCCGCATTCTTCGACGTTATGGTGCATCTGCTGGTCCATATCGTGGACGATATCATCCAACTCGGGCCGACGTTCCTGCACAGCATGATGCCATTCGAAAGGATGAATGGTGTCATCAAAGGATACGTTCGCAACATGTCACGTCTAGAGGGAAGCATAGCCAGGGGCTTTCTAACCGAAGAGTGCATCTCCTACTGCACGAATTATCTAGGCATCGAGAACCCCGTTGGTCTGCCCGTCAACAGGCACCTCGGCAGGCTCGCTGGATGGGGTCACCGTGATGGTCGCCGCGAAATGCATGTCGACTTCGAGGGTCGACTCGCCGACTTTGAAAGAGCAAACCTAGTCGCGCTACAACACATAGACATGGTTGATCCTTGGGTGGTAGAGCACAAAACCTTTATTGAGAAGACGTACAATGACCGAGGCCAACAGAGGATGGACGGAGATATAATCAAACAGCACAACTGATGTTTCACGCGTTGGTTCAAGCAGAAGCTTCTGTCGTACCCTTTACATGAGGATTCTTCCGCGAAAGAACAACTCATATTCGCCTTGTCACAGGGCGCCGAGCACAACCTGATGACCTATGAGGCGTACGATATCAACGGCTACACATTCTACACCGAGGCCAAGGACATGAAGAGCGATGGTTATCAGAACTCCGGGGTAACGATGGAATCCTACACCGGTAATGACAAGGACAGATACTACGGAAGGATCGAGGAGATCTGGGAGCTGAGCTACTCTGGAGAGAAGGTCCCGATGTTCCGTGTCAGATGGGCCAAGAGCGTCCTAAAAGAAGACCGGTATTTCACCACCATGGTTATACCCGAAGCCAAATCCAAGACCGCGGGCGCAAACGTCACCGCGAAAAATGAGCCATGGGTACTGGCTTCCCAAGTTGACCAATGCTTCTTCATTACCGACCCGTCAAAGCCCAGTCGTGTTGTCGTGAGGAGAGGCAAAAGGAAGATCATCGGAATGGATGGAGTAGCCAATGAGCAAGACTTCAACAAGTACGGCGACCCGAGGATCGAACATGACGACGATGATGAAGTAGCAGCATACACCACAAGAAGAAGCAGGACCACCCTACCTAAAGGACGTCCGTTCCACAGAAGAACTCCATTTGCGAAAAAGAAGGGCAAGAAGATTGTGAACAGATAGCTAGCTAAGATCGATTGTATTTAAATCGTAGCCTTCATTTCTCGATTGTATTTCATGGGCACTTTTTGAACTCTTGAATGTTTTTAAATTTCATGGACACTCGATCTCGATCCCCCTCCATCTCGATCGCTATCCCCCCTCGCCAGATCCGGTCCCCCTCGCCGCCGAGCACCCCCCGCTCCACCGGCCGCCGCCGCCGACCCCCCGCACCCTCCCCTACTCAACCGCCGCCGACGACCCACCGCACCCTCCCCTGCTCCACCGGCCGCCGCCGCCGACCCATGTACTCATGATATGTTCAAAATAATATATTTGATGATATTTTTTCATATTCATAAATATCTTCAAATAACAAATATGATGATATTTTTTAAAAAAATTATTACTTTTTTATAAAAAATATTACTGTTATGATTTAAACAAGTTTGAACATATTTAAACACAAATAAGTGTCAAACAGCATTTTAAATGCATAAAAAAATTTTGGGGAGCCTGGTAATCGAACCCAGAACCTCCTGGTGGGTGTGTTGCGTGCTGACCAGTCGGGCTAGTGGGTGTGTTCTGATGGGTAGTGGGTTAGGTGGGATATATACCTAACCAGTCGGGCTAGTAACTAGAACACAATACTAATGGCGCACCAGGGGGTGGTGCGCCATTAGAATCTCCATACTTATGGCGCACTAAGGTGCGGTGCGCCATTAGTAATCGAACCCATCTATGTCGCCCCCCACCGCATCCTCCCTCTCTCTCCCTCGCCAGATCTCCCCTTCCCTCTCCCCGACGCCTCTCTCTCCCTCCAGTGCCCCGACGCCGCCGCCCCCGCGCCACCCCCGCTGAGCCGAGCGCCGCGCCCCCGACGCCCTCGACGCCCGCGCCCCCGACGCCCCCGGCGTCCGACGCCCCCGACGCCACCGACGCCTCCCCACCCCCCCGGACGAGCTCCTCGCCCTCTGCCGCGGCCTCCCCCGACTCTGCAGCAACGCCGCCGCCCGGAGCTACGCCGGCGACCACTCCATACGCAGGTAGCCATCACTCCTCCCTCCTTCCTCTCTAATCACCACCACAAAGTCATTTTAGGAATTTTAGGTTTAGACATTTGAAGAAAGTCATGGTTTAGACTCTGGTTAGGGGATTTTCAGTTAGTGTGCTCAGTCATTTTAGGAATTATTAAGCCATCTTTTAGATTTTAGTGTTTTAACAGGAAGACATACGTGGAAGATTAGGATTGGGCCTAAGGGGATTTTTTTTTCAATGTAAACTAACAATAAAACTTTTGTAAGTTTAGTAGGTGTAGGATTTATTTATTTTTGAACGATGCAGAGGCCTGGTCAACTAGACAATGCACTCTTATGACAAGAATATATACTTCCTCCATTCCCAAATATAAATATTTTTAGAGATTCAAATGGGGACTACATATGGATGAATATAGACATATTTTAGAGTGTAGATCCACTCATTTTGCTCCGTATGTAGTCCTTTTTAAAATCTCTAGAAAGACCTATACTATTTAGGAACGGAGTAATATATTTGAGATGTTGCAGTACTACACCCAGTTGCCTTGTGTTGGAAGCAAATAGGTTGCTTCACCAAGCTTTTACTCATGTCATATGCTTAACCTGCAATGCACTACTTGTCTTCGAAGTTGAAACTTAACTACACCTCAATTAGCAACTAAGGTATATATGCAGATTCAGTGAAACAATAGTGGCATCCATCACTTGTGCGGTAAACCGAGGTGCAGCTAAATTTCAAGATAACTTTCAACTCATGTCATCTTTTTAGAGAATATATGATCCTAGGATAATCTTTTGTTATTTAGAGAATGTGACTCTGGAATATTTTTTTTGTTCTTTTTTATAGAATATCACCCTAGGATAATCCATGCAACAAACCTGAAACAATCATATCTATGTTTCGTATATAGACTGAATCAGAAGAGTATATTAAGTGATGATGTACTGCATTTTTTTTCCTTTTCAAATCACAATTGGACAGAGCAATCAAAAGCATTAGTCAAATCCAATTACAATTACATCTCCATTTACCATACCCCTCACACTCACTGACACTCACTCACTCATCTCCTTCCTCTCTAAATCACCACCACAAAATAATTGTGAATGCCTGAGCACACTAAAATCTAAAAGATGGCTTAATAAGTCATATGGCTCCAGAGTCGTCTCGATAGCACTTGGTTTGGTGTTGCGAAAGAGCTCGTTAGTTTTTATCTCCTTCTATCTTATTGGAAGACATGTTAGTGCTTGCTGTCATACTTTGGCATGCCATAGTCGGTGACAATTTCATCTTTTTCAGAACCCCTTTGGCTCTCGCCTTTACTATTATGGTAGTCAAGTTTGTGTCGCGATACTAGCATGTCTGGTCATCTAGATCGGGGAGAGCAGTTACACTTGACAAGAGTATCTTGCACAATTTCTGTCTTTTGTGTTACTGTTCATTTCTGAATCTGGTCTATCTCAGGCATGGTTTACGGTTTATAGTCTCATATATATTGTATTTATACATCTCTATGGAGCTTAATTTGATCCTAAATAAAAGATGCTTGAACATTGGTGGACCCTTACCTAATGCTCTTGTTCTCCTGTTTACCAGCTTCAACTCTAGTTAATTTGGAGTTAGGGTTGGTTACGTTTATTCGCTGTCATCCCAAGTGAGATCTTTAGTTCGTTTAGCCGGTTGGTGGGCTTGATGTTCTGTTGGGGTTTTAGGTTTTAGGTTTATTTTTCATGTACACTAGTACTACTTGTATGTCACACTAGCACAATGATAATAATGGTGGTCATGTATTTGTTTCCTTGTTGTAAATATTTGAACTTCAAACTATTGTTTTACAAGCTTCTGCAACTTTTTCTTAACTGCTGATGATGCTGTTATGCCTGTATTCACTTCTGTTGCTACTGTACTTGTCATGATGTTGTACTTGTGATGATGCTACTTGTGATCTTTTGAAATGACCCATTGGCGACTTCATTAGGCGGGGATAATGATTTTGCAGGTACCCCGAGAGGCCCTTGAGTTTGCTGGAATGTCGATTAACTTCCGTTCCGGCAAATTCGGGTACTCCATATGTCCTATTTTCAGCAAAGGTCATGCTAAAATTTTCCGTGAATTTTAGCATGACTTTGCTAAAAATAGAACATATAGGGTACTTGTGACTAATGCATGGGCCGAGGTATCTTAGTAGTTAATTAACTAGGATCAAGTGCCCCTTTATTCTACCTGCATTAAACCATAGGCGGCAATAGAGCCAAGTGATTAGGCCCAACTTAGAATTCTCCTTCCCAGCTTAGCTTTTAGGATGCCTCGGTGTCGACAAACCATAAATTATAAAATCTTGGCTTTTAGGGTGCCTCGGTGTCGATAAAAACCGAAATGATGAAAGCTTAGGCTTTTAGGGTGCCTCGGCGTCGAAAAACCCTCAATTATAAAAGCTTAGCTTTTAGGATGCCTCGGTGTCGACAAACCCTAAATGATGAGACCATGATCTTGTTCCTTGACAATAACCAACTTTTTGACCTAACTTTGTTCCTATTTAGAGAGAAACATGGCCAGCAACGATGAGGCCGGGGGTTCGGGCGGCAAGGCATTCTGGGAGCTGTCCCAGGAGATGGAGGAACAACATCACTTGTATGAGGACGCCGCCTTCCCCACCGATCCTGACACCACTGATGGTACCGCCGAGGATGACCCCACTGATGCCACCACTGATGGTGCCGCCGAGGATGCCACCACTGATGATGGCGGCGCACGCACAGATGGCAGCCAACCGAAGAGGCAACGGAAGGACCGGCGCCCGACCGTGCTCCGCACCCTCAAGGAGGAAGTTACTGAAGTGGACTCCGACGGGAATCCAACGGCGCCCGAACGAATAGTCAAGGGGTACTCGCTTCAGCTCGGGTGCATTCTCCGGAGCACCTTCTCGATCAACACCGAGAACCTGAGGCATCCTGACCGAGGGAATTTGCGCAACCTCCTCTTCACGAAGGTCCACGAACGATACAAGTTCCCCGCTGAATTTGAAAACACAAGCCTCAAAGGGAATAAAGTGAACAATGCTGCCCTCACGAAGATGAGCAAGGCCCTATCTACTTGGAAAAGCAATGTGAAGAGAATGATCGAGAAAGGTGAGAGTTATGAGAAGATCAAAGAGAAAAATCCTTCGATCACCGAAGATGACTACAACGACTTCAAGATCAATTGCTTGAGCACCGCACACTCCGAATCAAGTCAGTGGGGGAAAGAAATGCGGGAACTGAACTTAGGGGAACACACACTCGGTCCCGGCGGTTACAGAGGGGCGGAGCCTATATGGGACAAGGAGGAGGCGGACCGTGCCGAGCAAGGCCTACCGCCCCTCTTCGATAAATACGATGACAAGCAGACCAGGAACTTTGTCAGGGCCCGGTACAACAAGGACCCGAAAACAAAGGAGCTTACCACGGATCCGAAGACCAGGGCGCTTGAGCTTGTTCTGGTAAGGAATACACCCCCGCGTAATTAGCTCCATATGGTTGCATTCTAATTAATGAAGCCAAATTTCTAAATGGTTCACATTCCTTCCGCAGGCGACTGAAAGCAGTAGCGCGGGGTCGACTAAGAGCAACCCTTGGGACACGACTCTAAATAGGGCGTTGAATGTAATGAAGAACAAGGATAAGCTCAGTAAGCCGACGTCAGCTGGTCGTGTGGCCGGCAAAGGCTTGTCGACAAAATGGTCGCCATACTATAACGCTGGTGGGCGAAAGGAGAAAAAGACCAGCTCCGAAAGCCAGGCGCGCGAGGTTCAAGAACTCAAGGCACAGGTGGCGCGGATTCCGGAGATTGTCCAAGAGCAAGTGCAACAACAGCTCGGAGCGACGATCACCGCCATTGTGCCTACCTTGATCGAGGGGTTGACTGCGTGGATTGCGGGCGGCCAACAGGGGCCGCCCCCGATTCCTAGCTTCACGGCCAGCAACTCACAGAACGCGATGGCGGGGCCATTGGTGTCTCCGGCGGAGGCGGCATTGGTGTCTCCGACGCCGGCACGGGAGCTTAATGCACCCGGGTGTACGCCGGCCGGCACCTCTGCAGCAAGCGGCCCCTCCGTCAACTGCACGCCTGCCGTTGGCGGTGCCTTGACATTAGCCGAGCTCGACGCCATCATCACGGTAACTAATTAAGCCTCTCTCGGCCGAGGACTTCATCTCCTTGCCTTTGACTGGGCATCCCTGATGCCCTACATGTTTTCGCAGGGCGCCGCCGACGTTCCGTGCACTCTCCTGCACTTCGTGAACAACGAGTTGGTCGATGTCGCCAAGGGCAAAATCGTTCAACCGGGCAACCCCTTGTCCCACGGTACCCAGATGCCACCCAACTTGTTTAGGGTTCAACTGGTTCGGGTGCTGCCAGGCTGCGACGAGGTGTTACCTCCGATTCAACCCGTCGGGGCCGATGATGATGACGTGATGACCCTCAGCGCCTGCCTGAGCTGGCCCCTGCTTTGGCCGAAGAGCCAGATTCGTTTGGGGGCGGGGGACACCACCCCAAAGACAACACCGCCAGTCGTGCCGGCGTCAAGTCGTCCCCAAGGCAAGACCGCCGCAACGGTGCTGGACATCCCTATGCCACTGGATCCAAACATGCATATGGCATAGGATCAGAACGATGACGACGACGATACATTTGCCAACGTCGATCAGTACTTTGCCGATCATGGGTACGGTGGCGACTTCATGGGGCCTCCTTCTCAAGAACCCAACCCAACAAAAGATGTGCGCGATCTAGCTGGTACCGCGGAGAAGCCAAGTTGCAACAGGCGTCGTCTGCCGTTCAGCTCTCAGGAGACGCCTCCAGCTGCCGACTTCACCGAGCCTCAGATAGGCGAGGTGCGAAATATTATCAGCCCCAACACACTCAAGAAGGCGGTCTGTGAGCAGAACTCGGTCCCATTACAGGAGAAGAAGAAGGCACGCAAAAGAAAGACTAACAAGGGTGCGAGCCAGCCGGCACCGAGTACGATCCGTGCTCAGGACGGTCCACCTTCACCTGAGGATGTAATGAGGAGGGTGCGTGTGGCGGGTAGGCCGATGCTACCGAGAAATATGCTCGATGCTGCAACCGGTGCTATGCGGAGTCTGCATGACAATGTTCTTTCTTTGGAGAAGCGGCGTCTCAGAGAGACGGATGTGGCATACCCGGTTTTCGCGGCCAAGGTGCCAGAGGGCAAGGGCTTTGTGGATAACTCCATCGGGGGTACGATCGTCCTGCGGTTTGATGACATCCACGCTATGTTGAACCTTATTCCGCTGCACTACACCTTCGTTCGGCTATTTTCGCTGAGTATGGAGATGCGGATCATTCGCGACAAGACCCCGGACATCGTGATAGTCGACCCCTTGTACATGCAAGCCAAGCTCTTGGGCAGCGCTGGGGACCGGCAAGTCGCGAATTCTTACCTCGAAGGCGTCATTCTGGCAAACCGAGATAAGGATAACTTCCTCGTGCCTTACTTTCCCGAGTAAGTCCTCCGCCTCAACCGCCCCGTAACATATGAATTCTTAGATTTCGATCGTTTTTCTTTGAACATTCCGTGTTTTCTGCAGTGACACACATTGCACGGTCATCCTCCTAAGCCCCAAATATTCCATGGCCACGTATTTCGACCCGGACCGTCAGTCGAAGGTAGACTACACAAATGTCAAGAAGGTTCTTGATGATGTCCTCCCCGGCTACGCCAAATCTGGAGGCACCTTCACCAGGCCTATTCGTAAGACCGGCAAGCACGTGTTCTCCCACAATACGACGTTCTGCTGCGTCAAGCAGCCGCTTGGCGGTCAGAAGGGTGCCTACTACGCCATCCATCACATGCAGGCGATCGTACGGGACCATCATCAACTTCTGCTACCGAGTAAACTCAAAGATTGGGCCGCGAGCGTGTCGGCAATCCAGGACGCGGACATCAGACAAGAATTCTTTCGCATCCAGTCGGAGTGTGCGGAAATCATCCATCAAGAAGTCCTTCGTACCTCGGGGCAGTTCTACCTCAGAAATCAACCGTCCAACAGTGACATCGTCACAATGCTACAAAATGCAGGCTGACAACGCCCGTGATTTCATGACTCCCACGATAGACGGCGGCTTCATCCACGCTCTGGTCCCTTGAGTCGAGTCGAAAGCAGTGATGATGTGTCTAGTTCTGAAAGATCGATTGGCTCATGTTATAATTAAACTTTAATGAACTTGTAGTATGTCTCTTTGGTTTCGAGAGTCGTTCAACTTAGATGTAATCGATGCTATTAATGTCTTGCTATTCTCTTTCGATTGTTCTGTTGCATACTTATATATTGCTTATGTATTGTTTGTGAATTGGTACTAACGTTTCGTTTGGCTAGTGCATAGCGATGTCGTCGTATGTCGTGTACAAGGGTAAGGTTCCCGGAGTCTACGACGACTGGGAGGAGTGTCGGAGACAGGTTCACCGACTCAGCGGTAACAGTTACAAAGGGTACACCACTAGGGCCCAGGCCGAATCTAGATATGCCCGCTATCTACCGGGAGAGGGGAGGGAGCGTTGGAGGAACCGGATGAAGACGAGTTTCATCGTGATGATGCTCATCGTGATGACCGCAGCTCTCTTCTATGTGATGGTAGTTTAGATGATCGATATCGACTTGTAATGTGAAGACAAACTCGCTACTCGCGGTCTCGAGACTTGTAATATAATGTTCTATCTTTGTTCGGTCTTTTCAATTCGGAGACTAATATGATTAATTGTATTCAGACACTAATATGATGAATTGTATTCAGAGACTAATCTTCTATTGTATTCGATGAATCTGTTGTTGATGTGTGCTGTCTATATTCTGTCCAATTATACATTTTGTAACCTGTGCAAAAAACAGAAAATAAAAAAATAAAAAAAACCTAATATTCATACTAATGGCGCATCACATCACAGTGCGCCATTAGTATGCCTAAGGATACTAATGGCGCATCATTAGACAGTGCGCCATTACTATGCCGAAGTTACTAATGGCGCATCTTGCTGGCGTGCGCCATTAGTATGCCAAAGCACCTGGGTATACATGGCCCCCTGGGAGGCATACTAATGGTGCACTACTGTGCATACTAATGGCGTATCTGTGGTGCGCCATTAGTATACCAGATACTAATGACGCACCAGAGGTGTGCCATTAGTAAAATATACTAATGGCGTGGCACTAATGGCGCACCACTAATGCGCCATTAATGGCCAAATTAGGTGCGCCATTAGTAGGCCTTTTCCTAGTAGTATGGGGCCCACGAGGCAGGGGCGCGCCCCCCACCCTCATGGACGCCACCTCAGCCCTATTTCGTGGTTCTCAGGTCTCTCGTGCGTATTTTTCTCCAAATATATCTCTCCCGAAGTTTCATTCCGTTTGGACTCCGTTTGATATTCCTTTCTGTAAAACTCTAAAATAGGCAAAAAACAGCAATCTGGACTGGGCCTTTGGGTTAATAGGTTAGTCCCAAAAATAATATAAAAGTGTATAACAAAGCCCATTAAACATCCAAAACATCATAAATATTAGCATGGAACAATCAAAAATTATAGATACGTTGGAGACGTATCGGGGTGGCGGAGCAGGGCTACGTCGAGGGCATGCATGCAACGCACGGGCGTAGTTCTGTGGGTGGGCATGCATGCTGCGGGGTAGGCACGGGCACGCATGCAACGATGGAAAGGGCACTGCGTAGGCTTGGTCCATGCACCGCGTCAACTCATGTCGTTGGATTCAAATGAACGGTCCTGATGCCCCAACGAGAGAGGCTGGTCCAAACCCCACCGATTCAACCAATCAGCGCGTCTCATTCGGATCGATGCACACTGATTCAACCAATCATCGCGTCTCATGTGGATCGATGCACACTGTAGCTAACCCTAGCGCCTGATCTCAACCGTCCACGCACAACGATCGACGACCCGGTAGTGTGCGGGGTTTTGAGAGGTTTTGAGGGGTTTTGACTGATTAGGGTTGAGCATAACTAATTCAAAAAAAAATCAAAAAAATATAAAACTTGCGCACATAGTCTTATTATGTCGTATAGTAACGAGAAAAAATAATAAAAATGTGGTTTACATATATTTTTACGAAAAATCCTTCACTAAATTGTCATTCCTCGAACAATGTAGTATGGAGTTCAAGAGAGAGTGTAGTGGGCACCCGAGAGTAGCTGGGGTTTTGAAAATGAAAAGTGTGAAAACCTCACCAAAACTTCATTTTGGATTGACTAAGAAAGATCTTAACTTACTTTTATCATTTTCATGTTTTAAACTTGTTTTATATATAATTTTCTATTAAACATTGTTTTTCAAAAAGAAAAAGAAATAATAGAAAATGAATTCAATAAATAGTGAGACTTTAGATTTACACTATATAGGTAGAATAGATGTTTAGAAAAATTATTTGGTTAGTTTAGACAAGGTGCCAAAAAAACTTGCTTAAATATGAGGTCGTTTACCCTACCTTTGGAGGTCATTTGAAACACACTTTTCATGACTATGAGTTCACCTTACCAAAAGGGCTCGGAATGATCAGCAAGCAAACATATTTCTGTTAAGGTACTTTAGATAGCATTAAAACATTAATACCCCATCCCTAATTCAAATTTGAGCTCAAATTTGAATTTAAATTTGAATTTTATTTGGCTGGTTTAGACAAGGTACCAACAAACAAGTTCAAATAGAAATACGGGGATACATAGTGACTACCAGTACGCACCAAGTTACAAATATTATTACATGCCCCAAACTTTGAAACTGTTCTCTGCTCTACCTCCTCCTACCACGTCGCGTGCCCTTCTTAGCCTTAGCACTTCTTGTTTTTGGTTCTACTACACACACAAGTTCACTGATCATCTTGGTTTTCTCCACTGGTCTTTTCAACACCTCGCCAACACCCTCGTGATCAGTGTCTTCAGTCTCAATATTGATAGCAGTTTCAGTTTCTTCGGTGTACCTCAACATGGGTTTATTCAGTATGAACCTCGACACACTCAGATTGAGTTTCAACCTCGAGAGCTGTTTCTTCAGTCTAAATGTTGACTGCAATTTTAGTTTCTTCGGTGTGCACCTCCACATCAGTTTCTTCACTCTGAATGTTGACTGCAGCAGGATTTTGTTCAGTCTTCTCAGGCTCAGGCACACTTCTCTTCTTTCTACAGCCATTGACTCTTGCTTTTTTTGTTGGCCAACACTGTTCAACAACAAGGGGTTGACTTGCTCGCTTCCTCCTGGCCATTGGGAAAATGTTATAGATATAGTAATTGGAAAAAAGGATCAAATCAAAACATAGACAAATAAACAAGAACATATTTGGATTATCAGGAGTGTAATGGCATTTGACAGATCCCACTCTCTGCCCAAGTTCCTTGCACAACTTGCATCTATTTTTGTTACCTTTTTGGGCCCTTTTTGGCTTTCCATCTTGCTTTCCCTTCTTACTACTCCCACCTTTCTCAAACCATCACTAGTAGAAAACAGGGCATTGGTCCAGCCCATTAGCCCCGGTTCAATCTAGAACCGGGACCAATGGGGGTACTGGACCCGGTTCGTTAGCCCAGGGGGCCGGCCGGGCCACGTGGGCCATTGGTCCCGGTTCGTCTGGACCTATTGGTCCCGGTTGGAGCTAAAAACCGGGACCAATGGCTCTTGCTCCTGGCCCACCACTATTGGTCCCGGTTTGTTTTATGAACCGGGACCAAAGGCACCCCTTTAGCCCCGGTTTGTAGCACCAACCGGGACCACTGAGTTGCCTATATAAACCCCCTCACTCAAGAGCAGAGCTCACTGCTCTGTTTTTTTTTTCTGGCCGAGGGGGAGAGGGGTTAGTGGTGCTCTAGCTCACCTCCTATGCACACAACGTGTTCGGTGGAATGCCCGAGCCACACTAGTTAAGCTTTTCTCCTCTCGAAGCTCTATTTTCTCCGAGATTTGTCTAGGTTTAGCGGTCCGTCACGTCCCGTCCCCGTCTTCGCCGCCGTCGATCGCCCCCGCCGATCTCGTCACCGGCACCACCGTGGTGAGCCTCTTGTTATGTCCATGCTTTTCTTACTTTTATTATTGCTTTAGATAGATATTTGTCTAATTTTCTTACGTTTATTATTGCTTGTTATTATATAGTGCGATGGTTTTGATATCCGCCCACGTGGGCCCTCGTCCGGTCTACGATTCGGATGTGGTATATTATCTTTAATTTATAACTATTTGTTTTAGTGCTTATGACAGTTATGCCGACCAACCTGACATGCATAGATGTTTTATTATGTCTAGGAGGTAGTTGAACCGGAAATTCCAACCGACCCTCTTGTGGAGAGGTTAAATTTAGTTGAAGAGGAAAACATTTCGTTAAAGAAAAAATTGGAAACAATGGAGGAGGAGAAGATGGAATTGGAGTTGCATGTTGCGGAAGTTATCGATGATCACAAGATCAAGATGGACCCTATTGTCGAGAGGTTAAATTTAGTTGAAGAAGAAAACAAATTCTTGAAGGAAAAAATAAAAAAAATTGTGGACGAGAAGATGATATTGGAGTTGCATGTTGCGGATGTCGTCGATGATCACAAGATCAAGATGGATGCAATGCGGTTGAAGATTAAAAAGATTAGAAAATATGCCATTAATACCGAGGCTTGGTATCATTATGCCGTTGGATCAATTGTTACCTTGGTTGCGATTATGATAGCATTTGTTTTCGCGTTGAAATGTTTTACATAGTTTCGATGTGTATGGAGAGCTATATGTTGTTAGATGAGAACTATATATGTATGTACTTTGGTTTTAATGTGATGATGAACTTTTATCCATTTGGTCACTTAATTATCTATTTATGATGTTCTGTAATGGTTTTTGACACACTTAATTATATATAAATGCACGCAGATGAACCGCCAATGGATGTACGGTGACAGACACACCTCCGAGTACATTAAGGGCGTGCGTGAGTTTCTAAATGCGGCAGAGGCAAACAAGCAGAATGGTTTTATGTGTTGTCCATGCACTAAATGTGTGAATACGATGTCTTACTCTAACCGAAAAATTCTTCACTCCCACCTGCTTTACAAGGGTTTCATGCCACACTATAATGTTTGGATGAGGCACGGAGAAATAGGGGTTATGATGGAAGACGGCGAAGAAGAAGAGTACGATGACAACTATGTGCCCCCTGAATACGGTGATGCTGCAATGGGGGGAGCTGGTGAAGATCAAGAGGAACCAGACGATGTGCCCAATGATGCTGCAACGGGTGAAGCTGCTGAAGATCAAGAGGAACCAAATGATGATCTTCGCCGGGTCATTGTCGATGCAAGGACACAATGCGAAAGTCAAAAGGAGAAGCTGAAGTTCGATCGCATGTTAGAGGATCACAAAAAAGGGTTGTACCCCAATTGCGAAGATGGCAACACAAAGCTCGGTACCGTACTGGAATTGCTGCAGTGGAAGGCAGAGAATGCTGTGGCTGACAAAGGATTTGAGAAGCTACTGAAAATATTGAAGAAGAAGCTTCCGAAGGATAACGAATTGCCCGACAGTACATACGCAGCAAAGAAGGTCGTATGCCCTCTAGGATTGGAGGTGCAGAAGATACATGCATGCCCTTGGATGTGCATGAAGCGGAAGTTCATTATGATGCCAGTTCTCATCCAAGGCCCTAAGCAACCCGGCAACGACATTGATGTGTACCTAAGGCCATTAGTTGAAGAACTTTTACAGCTGTGGAATGGAAACGGTGTACGTGCGTGGGATGAGCACAAACAGGAGGAATTTGACCTAAAGGCGTTGCTGTTCGTGACCATCAACGATTGGCCCGCTCTCAGTAACCTTTCAGGACAGACAAACAAAGGATACCACGCATGCACGCACTGTTTAGATGACACTGAAAGTATATACCTGGACAAGTGCAGGAAGAATGTGTACCTGGGCCATCGTCGATTTCTTCCGACCAACCATCAATGTCGAAAGAAAGGCAAGCATTTCAAAGGCGAGGCAGATCACCGGAAGAAGCCCGCCATGCGTACCGGTGATCACGTACTTGCTATGGTCAATGACTTACATGTAATCTTCGGAAAGGGCCCCGGCGCACTAGCTGTTCCGAATGACGATGAGGGACACGCACCCATGTGGAAGAAGAAATCTATATTTTGGGACCTACCCTACTGGAAAGACCTAGAGGTCCGCTCTTCAATCGACGTGATGCATGTGACGAAGAACCTTTGCGTGAACCTGCTAGGCTTCTTGGGCGTGTATGGAAAGACAAAAGATACAGCTGAGGCACGGGAGGACCTGCAACGTTTGCACGAAAAAGACGGCATCCCTCCGAAGCAGTATGAAGGTCCTACCAGCTATGCTCTTACGAAAGAAGAGAAAGAAATCTTCTTTGAATGCCTTTTCAGTATGAAGGTCCCGACTGGCTTCTCGTCGAATATAAAGGGAATAATAAATATGGCAGAGAAAAAGTTCCAGAACCTAAAGTCTCATGACTGCCATGTGATTATGACGCAACTGCTTCCGGTTGCATTGAGGGGGCTTCTACCGGAAAACGTCCGATTAGCCATTGTGAAACTATGTGCATTCCTCAATGCAATCTCTCAGAAGGTGATCGATCCAGAAATCGTACCAAGGCTAAGGAGTGATGTGGCGCAATGTCTTGTCAGTTTCGAGCTTGTGTTCCCACCATCCTTCTTCAATATCATGACACACGTCCTAGTTCATCTAGTCGACGAGATTGTCATTCTGGGGCCCGTATTTCTACACAATATGTTCCCCTTTGAGAGGTTCATGGGAGTCCTCAAGAAATATGTCCGTAATCGCGCAAGGCCAGAAGGAAGCATCTCCATGGGCCATCAAACAGAGGATGTCATCGGGTTTTGTGTTGACTTCATTCCTGGCCTTAATAAGATAGGTCTCCCTAAATCGCGGTACGAGGGGAGACTGACTGGAAAAGGCACGCTTGGAAGGGACTCAATAATATGCAGGGACGGTTATTCTTGGTCTCAAGCACACTACACAGTTCTACAGAACTCTACATTGGTGACCCCGTATGTCGATGAACACAAGAACAGTCTGCGCTCCAAACACCCGGAGCAGTGCGACGGCTGGATTACACGTGAACACATCAGGACTTTCAGCAGTTGGTTGGAAACACGTCTCAGAGGTGACAACACTGTTTGTGATGAGTTGTACTTGTTGTCCAGGGGACCATCTTCGACTGTATTGATTTACAAAGGATACGAGATAAATGGGAATACATTTTACACGATTGTCCAAGATCAAAAGAGCACCAACCAAAACAGCGGTGTCCGCTTTGATGCAACAACCGAGAGGGGAAAGGACACATATTATGGTTACATAGTGGACATATGGGAACTTGACTACGGACATGATTTTAAGGTCCCTTTGTTTAAGTGTAAATGGGTCAATCTGTCAGGAGGCGGGGTACAGGTAGACCCACAGTACGGAATGACAACAGTGGATCTGAAAAATCTTGGATACACTGACGAACCGTTCGTCCTAGCCAATGATGTGGCACAGGTTATCTATGTGAAGGACATGTCTACCAGACCGAGAAAAAGAAAAGATAAGGAAGCGAATACATCATACAATGAGCCGAAGCGCCACATAGTTCTTTCAGGAAAAAGGGACATCCTGGGAGTGGAGGGCAAGACAGACATGTCTGAAGATTATGAAAAGTTTCATGAAATTCCTCCCTTCAAAGTCAAGGCTGACCCAAGCATCCTGATAAACGATGAAGATTATCCATGGTTACGGCGCAATAAGCAAATGACACAAGCGAAGAAAAAGTGAAGAGTTATTTCCGCAACTATTATGATGATACCATGCCAACTTTGTAACAAACGAGTATGATACCATTGTCCGTTTGTACTATTCAAATTCCAATACTACTTGCACTAACAAAACAAAACAAAACAAAACAAACTTGAAAAATAAATAGCAACAATAAGTATTTTGTTGTAAGTATAAACAAAATAAAATAAATAAAGCAACAAAGAAAATAAATAAATAAAGTAAAATAAATAAAGCAACTCTAAATACAGCAAAAAACAACTTAGAAATAAACAAAGAAAATAAAATAAATAAAGCAACTCTAAATACAGCAAAAAACAACTTAGAAATAAATAGCAACAATAAGTATTTTGTTGTAAGTATAAACAAAATAAAATAAATAAAGCAACAAAGAAAATAAATAAAGGAAGTAAAATAAATAAAGCAACTCTAAATACAGCAAAAAACAACTTAGAAATAAATAAAGAAAATAAAATAAATAATGCAACTCTAAATACAGCAAAAAACAACTTAGAAATAAATAAAGCAAAAAAGGAAAAAAAATATTGGGCGCTGCCCAGTGAGCCTGCAAGGCCTATAGCACAGGATCCACCTGTAATATAAGGCCCAGCAAGCTCACAGGGCAGCGCGCAGAGTTAGGCCCAGAAGCCTGCATTTGAGAGGAGCTCGAGAGGGTGGGAGCAGCAGCCCTTATAAACCACTCTCGAGCTCCCTCAGCTAGCGAGGTGGGACTAAACATCCCACCGCACCCGCGCCAGCACAGGGCCTTTGGTCCCGGTTGGTGGTACCAACCGGGACTAAAGGGAGGCATTAGTCCCGGTTGGTGGCTGAAACCGGGACTAATGACCCCCTTTAGTCCCGGTTGCTGCCACCAACCGGGACTAAAGGCCCCTCCTTCCCGCCCTTTGGGCTGCTGAAAAGGGACCTTTAGTCCCGGTTGGTGGCAGCAACCGGGACTAAAGGGTGGCATTAGTCCCGGTTTCAGCCACCAACCGGGACTAATGCCCCTCCTATATAACCAACACTTGCGAAAATTTGGGCAGTTTTCTTCTTCCCCGCCCCGACGCCTCCCTCGATCTGCTCCTTCCCCGTCGCCGTCGCCGTCGCCCCCGTCGCCCCGTCGCCGTCGCCGTCGCC
>LR738713.1:704403880-704428983 GCA_902687465.1 Secale cereale
TGCTGCCACCAACCGGGACTAAAGGCCCCTCCTTCCCGCCCTTTGGGCTGCTGAAAAGGGACCTTTAGTCCCGGTTGGTGGCAGCAACCGGGACTAAAGGGTGGCATTAGTCCCGGTTTCAGCCACCAACCGGGACTAATGCCCCTCCTATATAAGCAACACTTGCGAAAATTTGGGCAGTTTTCTTCTTCCCCGCCCCGACGCCTCCCTCGATCTGCTCATTCCCCGTCGCCGTCGCCGTCGCCCCCGTCGCCCCCGACGCCGCCTCGTCGCCCCGCCCCGCGCCGTCGCCGCGCCCCGCGCCGTCGCCGCGCCCCGCGCCGTCGCCCCGCCCGGCGCCGTCGCCGCGCCCCGGCCGGCCCGTCGCCCCGCGCCGCCGCGCGCCCCGCCCCGCCGCCGTCGCGCCGCCGCGCCCCGACGCCGCCTCGTCGCCGCCCCGCCCCGCCGCCGATGTGAGGGGCTCCCTTTTTTTAATGTTTAATATTGCTGTATATATATATATATAGTTGCTGTGTATATATGTATATATGTGTATTTTTTTTTATGTTTATATAAATTGCAGTATATATAGTTGCTGTATATATAGTTGATGTATTTATATGTATGTGTATATCTTTTTTTTTCTTTGGAATTTGCTAAATATATATGTTAAATATATATTTATGTGTATATAAATATATTTTTTCTTAGGAAGTTGCTGTATATATGTGATGTGTGTATATGTGATGTATATATATGTGTATGTGGCTATATAGTTTTTTGTTTATATATGCTAAATATATATAGAAAGTTTTATATATGCAAAAGTTACAAATTTAGAAAAAGAAGGATAGGAAAGAAGAAAATAAGAAAGAGGAAAGAAAGAAGAAGAGGAGAGGAAGAAGAGGAGAAATAAATAAGAAGAAGAAAAAAAAAGAAAAAAAGAGAAGAAGAAGAAAGGAATAGAGGAGAAGAAGAGAATTTTTCTCTTCTTCTCCTCTATTCCTTTCTTCTTCTCCTTTTTTTTTCTTTTTTTTTCTTCGATCTTCTCCTCTAGCGGTTCCTTTTTTCTTCTTCTTCCTCTTTTTTTATCGGATATGTCTATGTCGATATACACCCTCCCCGATAACTTCGACATTAGGGGGGGCCGGGGTCGAGGGTCGTCGAGGGACCGAGAGGCCGAAGGTCGAGGGGTCGAGGGTCGTCGAGGGACCGAGAGGCCGAAGGGCGAGGGTTCGAGAGGTTGCCTAGCAGTCGGGGGTCTAGGGTTGTGGATCGCGGAGCAGTCGGGGGTCAAAGTATTGAAGAATTCCATGGCTTCATCATTTGCCAGAAGTAACCGGGGCATTTTGGTACAAAGTTATGCAAAGATATTTTGGAACGGAGTTCCTGATAGAATAATCCGTCTTTTGTTACGAATTATCCTATCTGAGACTCCGTTCCAAAATAACTTTGGAGAGCTTCGTACCATCATGCTACTGTTACTTTCTCCTAATGATGAAGTATTGGTTTTGTTGAATCCTTTGACACTCGACAAAATGTGACATGAGGGGGTCTAGGGTTGTGGATCGCCGAGCAGTCGGGGGTCGAGGGGTCGAGAGAGGTTGCCTAGCTAGTGTCAAAGTATTGAAAAATTCCATGACTTCATCATTTGCCAGAAGTAACCGGGGCATGTTGGTACGAAGTTATGCAAAGATGTTTTGGAACGGAGTTCCTGATAGGATAATCCGTCTTTTGTTACGGATTATCTTATCTGGGACTTCGTTCCAAAACAACTTTGGAGAGCTTCGTACCATCATGCTACTGTTACTTTCGCCTAATGATGAAGTATTGGTTTTGTTGAATCCTTTGACACTAGCTAGACAAAATGTGACATGAGGGGGTCTAGGGTTTGTGGATCGCCGAGCAGTCGAGGGTTGAAGCTAGTTCTACGTTTGCCATTAATATATCCATCTGTCATGTTTGAATAATAATTGGCATGTTGTAAATATTTGTAGAAACAATGGACGACAACACCCGAGACCTAGCACAAGAAGCGATGTTGATGGACATAATCGCAGACGGACAAAATGCCGTCAGGTCGTATCTGAACGACACCGATGAGCAGGTCGAACAAGAGCTGCGGCTGGAAGATCTAGGCTATGATATTGATGAATTCGGTGACCCAATGCACATGGAAGAAGTAGACCGTGAGGATGGCTCCGGTGACCCAATGCCGGTGCAAGAAGGAGACCGTGATGCTGGCTCCGGTGACCGAACCGAGTCCGGCCAGGAGGTATATATGTTAGTTAAGCATGTGCTGACTAGTTAATTGATTCATTCATTAACTCTCGTCTTTGTTCCTTTTCTAGCCCTCCGGATCGAGCAAATCTTCGGTAAAGAGACGAGGAGCGAAGAAAAAGTTGAGGCCGGATGAAAAGTTTGAGATCTCAGAAATCTCGCGCTCCGGCGAGCCGATTGCACCCATCCGCACAAAGAACGCATTTGTTAATCAGTGCGGGGTTCTGGTTAGGGACAAGATCCCGATCAGCATCCATCAATGGTTAAAGCCGGCTGCAAACGACGCTCAGGTGACTTATGTCACAGATATGCAGAAAGAAGATCTTTGGACTGAGCTGAAGTCAAACTTTGTCCTACCGCGAGAGGTTGATCCGGCGAAGCCAGTTAAAGAGGACTTAATCAAGTCTTATGCACTTTCGAAGATGGCAGACCAATTCAGGGCATGGAAGAAAAAACTGAATACGTTTGTCAGAGAGAAAACGACTCCAGAATTCGTGGGCATATATGAGAAGATCAAAGATGACTGGCCCGCATTTGTGGCCCATAAGAAGTCGGAAAAGAGTCAGAAGATGTCGGAGACAAACCGGATAAATGCTGCAAAGAAGATGCATCACCATCGCACGGGGTCGGGCGGCTACCTCGTAGCCCGGCCTAAGTGGGCCAGGGCTGAGAATGATCTGCTTCAGAAAGGGATCGAACCAGAGACAATGCACTGGCCAGAACGTTGCCGGACTTGGTTCTTCGGGGCTGGCGGATCCTTGGACCCTGTAACAGGGTGGTGCATTTGGACGGACAAGCAATTGGAAACACCACTCAGTAAGATGCGGCAGTATATCAAAGCAGCGCATGCAGGGACGTTCATCCCCGACAGAGAGAACGACGAGCTGACAATGGCCCTCGGGAATCCTGAGCACCCTGGACGGACACGAGGCACGCCAGGCTCCCTTCCGTGGCGTGCTGGGTTTCCGGACGCAGGAGGCTACAAATGCCACGACAGGAGGAAGAAAATGGAGATGACCGAAATCCAGGCGCTGCGGGCCAGAATACAAGCGATAGAGGAACGGGAAGCAGATCGGGAGAAAAGAATTGCCGAAGCTTCCCCCGAAGCTTCCCCCGAAGCTACCCCGCCATCTCAGCGGAGAAGCAGCGTGGCTTCCACCGAGCTGCTTCAGCCAGAGCTTGCCTTGACGGCTACTGCCAGGAATCCTGTGGATGCTATCACACAGGCACAAAATTGCCACCTTATGGCACAGTGGATGAATCTGAAGGTCAAGGCGGCTGCTGGCTCTGTTTATCCTTCTGGACCAGACGACACTTTTCACTGCCGGCCGATTCCAGAAGGATATGCTAGGGTGATGGTCGACGAAATAACGGAGGGATTTGAGGAGCTCCAGCTTGACCACCCTACCGGTGAAGGGGAGACTCGGCTGGGTTCTTCACTGAAGACTCCATGCCTATGGCGGAAGGACCTAATCAACATTCTGAACTGGACGCCTCCGCCTCCTCCTCCTCCTCCGACGAGGAAGGGCACTCCGCCTCCTCCACCGCCTCCTCCTCCGGCGAGTGACCATCAGGGCACTCCGGCTCCTTCTCCGGCGAGTGACCATCAGGGCACTCCGGCTCCTTCTCCGGTGCGTGGCGGCACACCGCCTCCTTCGCCGCCGGCGCGTGGCGACACTCCGCCTCCTTCGCCGCCGGCGCGCCCGAGCAGACAGCCTGCTCCTCCTTCTCCGCCTAATCAGCAAGGGCGGAAGAGACCTGCCGCCGCTCCGGCTGCTCCTGCTCCGGCGCCTAAGCAAGTAAAAAAGACAGCCGCTTCGTCTGGTCCGACGACGTCTACCAGTACAGCCAGAGGCGGGAGGCGATGCAGATTCGGTCCTTCTCTCACGCCTCTAGAGAAGTTACCGTACGAGAGGTCCGACGAGGAAAACACGAAGATCGCTGAAGGCGAAGTGAAGGACTTTTTTGAAGGGTTGAAAGCACAGAGACATCCACCTCCGGAGGAGAAGATAGATGCGGTGAAAGCAAAGCGCACTCTTGCTGCCCTGAAGCAACCAGCGAAAAGTAAGCCGAAGGGCAACTATGACCGCATTATTCAAAAGACATTTCAAGATGCCAAGCGGTCCGGAAGTACAAAAAGTGATCAGAGGTTAGCAGAAGGGCGAGCTGGGAAACAAATTGCCCAGCTCGGCGAACAAGCGAACCAATCGTGCCCCCCGCTCAAGGTGTCTAGCGACATGGTCGCTAATGATCCGAGGATGGTGCCCGGTTATACCAATCTTGCAGATTACGCGTCCGACGATGTACACTATGATTTCATGGACGTGCAGATAGAAAGATACGAGTACAAAAAGCCTCTCGTCAAAAATGAAAGAGCTCTATCAACGAATATGCGAAGATTGCATGATTGGTACATGAAAATCTGCAGAGAGTCTGGGGGGAGGAATAACTTGTATTTGAGAGTTAAACCGGAGCATGACCTCGTTGGAATTGACCTGTTGCCTGTTCCATTTGAGGAGTTCTATCAATTTTTCAATCAATTGGCCCTCGATAAAACAACGATCACCTGCTACTGTCTGTAAGTAGTACTACTTCTGTCATTAAGTCTCTCTATATAGCTGATCTTCATTGCATGTATTTATAATTATCCTCACTATATTATGCAGATTGAAGATCGTCGAATTGAAGAAAAGACAAGTAGGTGATATTGGGTTTATTAACACATACCTCATAGATGCAACCGAGGTTAAATTGCGTCCCGGCGATACCGAGACCAACTTGCTACGATCGTTGGTGGTAAATGAAAACAAAGATATAATACTCTTTCCTTACAACTTCAAGTGAGTGTTAATGTCTTGTGCATATTTGGTTTCCCTTATATATCAGTCAAGTTTATAGTGATGTAATTGATGATCTCATAAATTCGTGCGCAGCTTCCACTATATTCTCTTAGAGATTAAGCTTGAGAAGGGAATAGTAACTGTCTTCGACTCTAAACGTAAAGATCCCGAGGAGTATGCGGACATGACTCAAATGCTAGTCAGGTAAGTTAAATCGATCAATATTATCCACCATGCATATATATCAGCAACTTCATTTCTGATATCAACTAATTGTTTCCTTTGTCTGGCAGGGCTTGGAAAAAATTCACCAAAAAAGCTCCGGGACTGCCGAAGAAGCTACAATTTAGATACCCGAAAGTAAGTACTATATAGTAGCATGTTCCGCGCGCGCATCTCCTATATCTTGATTCAAGCGCTAGTTTCATCAATACCAATTTGGCATTCTTGCTTATCAGTTTGATTGACCTCTCTATTTCTTGTAAAGTGGTTGTGGCAGGAACCCGGGAATGATTATTGTGGATACTACATTTGCGAGTCCATCCGCCACACGACCTGTGAGCGGGGCTACACTGATGAACAATTTGAAGTGCGTAAGCAATCAATAATATTCACAAATTTATAGCATCATTTCATGTATTGACCCCCTACTTCAAATTAGATGTTTCGGATGCGGGATGAACTCCTAACACCAGATCGTCTGCGAGCAATTCAAGAGGAATTGACGGCATTCTTCCTTGAACACGTGATCGCTGAAGACGGAGAATACTATATGGACCATGCATCCATGTGTTAGGAGATTATTTTTGTAAGAGATAATTATTGTATATATGTGCCCGGTAGTGTCGGATAGATATACGAGAACTTGTTGTTCGACCAATCTCTCGGAGAAGGAGAGGTGGTCGATATTACTTCTCTCTGTATGCATATATATATATGTTGATTATACGAGATCTTCTGTTCCTTCGTTTGCTTAGTAGCTAGCAGCTAGCTATAGCTAGCTAGCGTGACTCTAGTCCTCTCTATATACGTATGTGTAGTATGTAGCGTCGACCAAGCACGGACATAAGAGAGAACACTTCTCTCTATTAATTAGCTAGCTAACACAATATATGAAACACCTAAATTAACCCCCAAAACCTAAAACCCCCCTCCCCTTTCAAAAAAAAAACAAAAACCACAGCCACAGAAATGCTGACGCGTGGATGCCTTTTGGTCCCGGTTGGTACCACCAACCGGGACTAAAGCCCCTCCTGCCTGGACTCGGTGCACAGGCCACGTGGACACCCTTTTGCCCCGGTTCTGGATTGAACCGGGACTAAAGGGTCAGACCATTAGTACCGACCTTCTTGTCCCGGTTCCAGAACCGGGGCTAAAAGGCCCAAATGAACCGGGGCTAAAGACCCTTTATCTACTAGTGCATGCCTTTAATCTACTCTGTTTAGGCCTGCCAGCCTTTCTTTTCGTCAAGGGAAGGCACATGGAAAATTCAGTGTCCGCTTCAGGCCACTGAGACTGGTCTGTAAGTGCTGGAATTGGAGTAGCATATGCAACTTTGAATCTTGCCACCGAATAATATTCATGCAAATATGGGTGCATGTTTATCTTCGGTTGGGATGCTAAGAAAAGAATGGCATGCTCACATGGTTTACCAGTGTGTTGCCACTCGAGGCAAGTGCAATCATGTAATTTAGTGTTAACTACATGTCTCCTTCCAGTTTTGTTATCTCTAACTTCAGCACCCCAAGGTGAAGATTTTTGAACAAACAAATGTGAAAGACATTTGCTCCTATTGACCACCTGTTGTACCACTGCTGGAAGATTATCACCTTGCAGACAATCACCTATCCTTCTTCTCAATTCCCACAATCGCATGAGCATGATCCTGATTTGGTCAACCATGTCATGAACAGGCAATTTTTTAACTCCTTCACATTGTTGTTGAAACTCTCTGCCAAATTGTTGTTGATGTGGTCACACTTGATGGAAGTGGTGAATGCTGACCTGTACCATAACAAAGAATGGTAGGTGTTCAGCCATGGACCAAACACATCACATGCTGCCATTGTTTTATCAAGATGATATTTGTGTGTCTGTCTTGTGTAAGATCTTGCTGCTGGCCACATGCGCCCAAATTCTTCTCTAATTTTTTTTATCAAATTCATCCACAAATGACCGAAGCACTCCCTCTTCTCAGCTTGTGGGAAAACATTTTTCACTGAATTTTCAAGACCCTTACATGCATCTGTGTGTATAGCCAAAGGTGACACTGGCCCTTGGCATCTTTTCAACTAGATCATGAACCATATCCATGAAGCCTCTGTTTCTGACTGAAACAAGCCAACAACAATAGGAAACATCCAGTTGTGTCCATTTAGAGCATTGCATGCTGCCAACTGACCATTCCACTTGCCTGTCAAAAATGATGAGTCTATGCTCAAATATGGACGGCACCCTGCTTTGAAGCCATCGATGCAAGGCTTCAAAGCCATAAAAAACTTGGAGAACTTGACTTCATCTTCGGCTGATACCTCTGTATCTATCTCCACAACACTGCCAGGTGACCTCTTTTCCACCTCTACTTTGAAGTTGTAAAGCATCCTAAATGTATTTGCCCAATCACCATATAAATTTTGCATTGCCCTTTGTTTTGCTTTCCACACTATGGTATATTTCAGTTTAATGGTGTACATATTATCCAACTCTACTTTGAGTTTCTTGGCAGTAGTGTTTGTTGTTTTGGCTAAAATTGGGGTGATATTTTCTGCAACCCAAAGTTGTGATGTCATGGTCTATACTCTCTGTGAACTTGTAATACAAGTATGTTGATTGGGGATTTGGTTAACCCTGACAGTACTTCCATCAGGTTGCAGTCTAGCAGATATGTACCACTTATAAGGCTTGACACTACCATCAAATCATCTGCACCTCGCATAAAATTTCTTTCTATCAGTCCAAATAGTCTTGGCATCAAACTCATGTTTCATTGCATAAGTCTTGAAACACATCCTAAATTCCTTCATGTTTGGGAAGAACTTGCCTACTTCAATGACAGGGTTTTCTTTGTCATACACATGCACCAGCTCATCATCATGTGCATCATCTACTTCATCAGCAGCTTGTTCCATCAACTGTCCATCTACATCTTCATCAGCATTACCAGGCAACTAGATTCACCCCTCTCCTGCTTATCTCTGTCATCGACTGGAATGCCAAAAAGTTTGGCCATCTCAATGTCAGGCATTGGTGCAATGACCAAATCAGTAGGCTCATCTAATTCAACTACATTCCAATCAATAGTTGCTGCAGTTTCAGTTTCAGTTCCAGTCACCTGTCCCTCTTCGGCTATTACTATAAGTTCAGTACACATGGGAATCAATGGCCTCTGTGTAGCCCAATCATCATCTACCATCTGCGTAGCCAATTGTGATGGCACATATCCAACCTTCGAAAAAATATTCAGATCAACGAGCTCAGCAAAAAAATTAGCCCGTTTGCTTGTCCAGCCGTTTTGGCGATCGATCTCTTCAACAATCTGTTCACCATCTTCTATTCTCATATACTCTCATTTCCAATCATCAAACCGCAACAGTGATACTTCTTGCTCTGGACCCCAAACAATATTCTCCCTAACTTTTTCCACCCATTTCTTCACTACCTTCTCTTCCATGTTCTGTTGAACTTGTGGATCAATCTCTGTAAACTCAACCTCCCATTTAACAATTGTGTCTCTCTCAATGTTCTGTATGCTACCATCAACTAATTTTGCCTTTGATGGAAAGAAATTGACTGCCAATTCAAAGGTCCGAGCGGCAGCATCCCCTCTGTCAGTGCCGGACAGTGTGAGCCCGTGAGAAAGAGCAGACGAGGCCCTAATTGCATGCAAAATTGAATCGGAGAGAGGCACATTACCTATTCGAAGTTGAATCTGGCGGCTCCATCTCAGTATGCTCACGGGCTCCCCTCACAACCTATCGATTCAACAAGCGAAAACAAAGGAAACAAGCTGAGATCTACGGGCCCGAGAGAGGAACGGGAGGGCGACCAGGGTTTGAATTCACTCACCATTTTCTTAGGACGAAGGCTCCGCCGCCATTGAGAACGAGGGCTCCGCCGCCGCCACCGAGAACGCAAGATACGCCGCCACCGAGAACGCAAGTGGGGGGCAGAGTGGCGGGCCCGGCACGATGGGGCGACACGGCACGGTCAGCTATTTTGAGGACCAATTAAGTTGAACCCACATGTCCTAACATAAACGGGTGGGTTTGGTTGACGACCAATTTAATCACATTTAACACCCCATGTGGCCCTGGGCTATTTACACGCTCAAATGTGTTTCATCACAACCATTCATTCCAACAACGTCACACTCCTTCCAATTCACATAAAAAACGTCGCACAGGAGCTATTGGCCCATAAAAAAATTGGTAGGGCAATTTTCTGTAACCATTCCTGTTACTATTCATAAAATGTTATAGATGCCCCTCTTTCTCATTGTAAAACTGTTTTATATAAATATAAATATAGTAGAATATGAAGCGTTCAAAGCAAAGCTTTTTGAAATTTATGTCAAGTTAGTCTCTTCCTGTCTTTACTATTATTTTCTATGTTTTATATTATAGTTGCATTTTACCTGCGATCCATTTATCACCAATGCCATCTTACTCATTTCCTGTGTTACCTTCTTATCAAATGCCATGTTCAATCCATAACTAAAAATCATAGTATTTTATGATATATTTTTCCTATCGGTGATTGGTTTTACAACATCGAGAGGTGATGTAAAGAACAAGACACATATGTATGTATCCCATGGTAATAACTGCAGATTGTCATACAAACAAAAAAATAGGGTAGGCAACAACCAAAGAGCAAACTAACACCCATTCGTGTAATGTGTTGGCGAGAGGCCTTGTTGTGTTTTTACGTAACAAGCTATCCCAGTTATCCCATAAATTTTTATTATTTTCGTTTAATTATTTTAGCTTAGTTTCCAGCAGCAACGCGTGGGGTATCATCTAGTTTTACAGGAGAGACACCTAATTAATTAAGTGTTTATCATATACAAATAAGCACCGTGCTTAAGGAAAGCCAGATTTATTTTTCTAAACACCTCACTTAAGCATCTTGCATTGTACAAGGCTTTATAAGACAGTATACTCTCACTAATAATGAGAAGGAACTATTTTTCATTCAGATGCGTACAGAGATACGTGTACTCTTATTCTTCACAAAAATGTTAAGTGCACTTTCCTGCTATATAAGGGTCGTACATATACTCTTATTCTTCAGAAAAATGTTAAGTGCACTTACAGTTATATAATGGTCCAAGAAAACTATTTTTTCTTTTTTTATAAAGGGCGATTTTATTATATCAAAATGTAGCATCAAGCGGATACAAAGCATAAGCTAATTGTTTCTGCAGGTATCAATAAATGTTCTGTGTGAAGAACATATTTTACTGAATGGTACACTTTTTAAATGCAATAACACAATGAAAATGTATTTGAACTCATATGACTCCAAGGATCGAACTAAGATCAAGCTACATATGTGTTACATGTTTGCTTGTCGGAATTGCATATATCCTTCACAATAGTTCTATACGGATTCTATTCAAAGTTAATTTCATTAGCATGTTTTCTCTATTCTGACCATATTTTTCTCTACAGTCTATACATCCCTAGTGCCTAATTCTTATGATGCAACTGGGCGTCCTCGGAGTTGGAGGCCATTGCCGGCGGCATACCGTTGGTGAAGGTAAAACCTAAAGAGACAACGAGAGGAGCATGGGACTGTGCGGTGTGGTCTGTCGCCTGTTAGTCAAATGCAGTACTAAAACTGTTGGCGAAAACCGCTTCAACTTTGAAATGGGGCTTTTGTATGTGGTCTCTCAGGCCATCTGCTGACTCATCCAATGACGCTCTAGTACGTGCAATAGGAGAGAGAGGGGCCACAAAATTTTGTGTCGCCCAATTATTACTGAGATGAAACAAGTGGGATGACTTGTAGCATGGGCCATTTTGAGGCAGACATGGAACTATAAATTTTATTATATTGTTACAGATGAATAGAAGGCTTTGATCATGTATACTTACTTTATTTAGTATCGGTAAAACATCAAAATGGCCTTTGACATGAGTACGGTGTTTTGGATCTTGCCATCCATGCAGGCTGATTTTTGAAAAATATCAAAATACGATTTTTTCGGTTTCAGCAAATCTGAAAAAATAAGTACAAGTAAAAATGGATGTGAGGTGTATGTGTGTAATTTCCAGGATGAAGTACGTTGAAATGCGATCTGTACAAAAAAGACAAATTCATGAATAGTATCATTTGCTAAAAAGCCCCAGATTTTTTTTTGCACAGCCCTCTTTTCAACGTATTTCGTCCTGAAAATTTACACACTTGTGCATTATGCTTTCATGTGTGTCTGTATTGTTTACAGAATTTTTTGGAACGTAAAATTATGAATTTTCTCGAATTTTGAATTCTTCATTTGGAGGCCTTCATATAGTTCGGCCTCCAATAGCAATTTCGGCTTTGACATCCACTATAAGTACTATATTAGTGATGAGAAGGCCTAAAAAGGGTGGCAGCACAACTTCTTAAGGCCCACATGTTATTAACCCTAGATCTCTTTTGTTTGTAGAGAACTGGGATACATCACAGTAATGGTAAGAGTACTGAAAACTAGTGGGGTATTAGCACAAGCAGCTCATACAGTGGGATGCACCCAATTCGTCTAGTTCATCTCATGAAACTTTGCCTCGAAAATTAACTTCAAATCCACCCATAGTGTGACTAAAAACAGTTGGAGTCAAGGGCTGGCTTATTCGATCTTCCTAGCTTGATGTAGAATTAGACCTATCTATGAGTGAATACGTTGCTCCTAAACTAAGGCTAACATCACCTACCCCATCCAACAGATCTAACAGTGCTCAAAAACCAAAGAAAGTGTATCTATGTTCGAGAGACGGGGAGGGGAACATGAGGTTTACTATCTTGGGTTTCCCCTATCGGAGGCAGATCTTGCATGACTGGAAGCCTGAGATGGGGATTAGGGCGAAGCTCTAGCAGTCTTTCTGTTGTGCAGTCGTCCGACGAGACCGTGCCGGCACCAGCACCGTAATCGATGACATCGAGGGCGACCGGCCGATACCTAGGTTGTACAATATTGTTTTTCTAACTGGTCAGTTCTCTTTTTTCTTTAAATCCATGAAAAAAACAGGTAACTTGTTTTTCATAATAGTTAAAAAATATTTAGTATCATCCATTGTGCCTATGGCTTGCATTAGTAGAACCACAACCCATTTATCTGTCTGGTCCAACCAATTTGGCTCATAATGGAACATCATGCCTCCTCCACGGCTCTATCTCTAGTATCGGCCAGTCGGCCTCGATGTCATTGATCGTCGGCGCTGGTGCCAACACGGTCTCAAAGCTAAAGAAGAAAATGAAAATGAAACGATTATAGGAGCCTCAATCTGGACAGGTGGTGCACGCACAAGTGAAGCCGAACAACTCAAAACAAACAAGAAAGGAAGAATAACTATCAATCCCAACATAAAATCCCATGTAAAAATGAAGAAACAAGTATGTAGAAACTTGGAGGCAGACAACGATTAAAGGCAGCCTAAACTCCCCTGTTGACGTCAGCCGACTAAGATTTCCTTAAGTCTCATTCGACTAATCCCTAGTCGCTCCCTAAAAAAAATGAGTGTCAGCCATTGTGCCTATGGCTTGCATTAGTAGAACCACAACCCATTTATCTGTCTGGCCCAACCAATTCGGCTCAAAATGGAACAACATGCCTCCCCCACGGCCTAATCTCTAGTATCGGCCAGTCGCCCTCGATGTCATCGATTGCGGTGCTGGTGCCGGCACGGTCTCGTCGGACGACAGCACAACAGAAAGGCTGGTAGAGCTTCACCGTCATCCCCATCTCAGGCATCCATCCATGCAGGATCTGCCTCCGACAGGGGAAACCCAAGATAGTACACCTCCTGTTCCCCTCCCCATATCTCGATCATAGATACACTTTTTTGGATTTTGAGCACTGTTAGATTTGTTGGAGGGGGGGGGGGGTAGGTGATGTTAGCCTCAGTTTAGGAGCAACTTATTCACTTATAGATAGGTCTAATTCTACATCAAGCTAGGAAGATCGAATAAGCTAGCCCTTGAATCCAACTGTTTTTAGTCGCACTATGGGTGGATTTGGAGTTGATTTTCAAGTCAAAGTTTCATGAGAAGACCTAGACGAATTGGGTGCATCCCACTGCATGCGCTGCTTGTGCTCACGTGTCACCTCACATCGGACAGTTCCTATGCATACACAATATGGTTCGTCTGTCGTGTAAACCAGCAGCGAAACACTATCTCCTCAAAAGTGAGCATGCTTCGGATACTCCGCATCTCCGTAGCCCCCCATCCTTTTTCTGATCCCGATCTCCAAACCAAATTCTCCTCACATGGTAGCGGCCAATCACTGCCAAAGGAGATGGATGCCGGTGATAGTAGTAGGTATACGACTACTAGGAAGAGGAAATCAGCTACAGTTGAGGTTGAGGGCTAACCGGCTCCTGTGTCGGTGGAGAGGTTGAACACGATGGAGGCGACGAGGGTGAAGACACACGAAATCTCGTCCTCATCCACACCCCCCGGAGGATGACATTCTCCAAAATATAAACTTGATAACCGACATTTTTCAGCGGGAGACCAGTGTCCTAAGATAAACTTGATAACTGACATTAGTCCCACTAGTTATATCGTAATCAACACCAAAATACATTTAGGGTCTAGATACAATTTCAACTTCTTCCACGGCAATGCTTTCAAGAAGGAATAAAAATATCCTTGCACCTCTGTCGCCCCTTTCAGATGAAAATGATCCAGAGAAAAAATTGCATCATGTGTGAATTGACTTGCAACATCCGCTATACCTAGGAGGCGCTACCTTAGCATTTTATTTGTGAGCAGAGAAGTGCACCGTCATGTTTGATGTCAACCGGAAGCCATCGGTGGGCCCTTGCACCTTCAATGACAGATGTTACCACTGTATACGTGGGCCTCCATGTGCAGCCATTGCTCATGCACTACACAACTAAAATGTGGGCCCCAATCACCATGTGCAACACTGGTCCAATTTGATAGTATCTTGAGAAGAAATTAGAGAATGCTTCTACAAATATAATTGTAGCAATAACCGGTATTTGTACAATTAATTGCAATTAATGAGTTTTCATATATTTCCAAGATTAATTGCAATGAATGAAATCAACGTTGTTTCAAAATTATGGTGATGTGATAGATACATCATTGGAGCAGCGTCAATTGTTGGATGTACATGGTTGAATGGATGGGTTCGTCTTGATTCACCAAACTCATGATTTTAGAAGTAGAAGTAGATTTACTCATTGATTCTAAGTAGATTAAGTTTTTCTTAAACGTTAATTGGTTTATATTAATTAAAATTTAGTTTGGAGAAAAAGTGAAACATGCACTTTTCTAGAAATCGCAACTGAACAAAAAAAAGTGTAAGTTGCACTTTCACTAAATTGTTGCATGACCACCTCTACGGGCACCTCGTGCGCATACAGTACTCGGTGGCTGCCTTAGTAAGGTCCCGGCCACGTATACGTTCCCCCAGTGGCCCTCATAGTCAGAGCTTAGTATCCTTGACATTCATTGGGTTGAGGAAGAGGAATTCTTATAGAAATTCAAGCAGGGCACCCGCCTCCTCATTGTTCACATGCATTCACTTCCAACCACGGCCTCGCTCGGGGCTGCAGCATGGGGTTTCTCAGGAGTAGCTCCGGTGCAAGTGGTTATAGAGAGGAAACCCCATCAAAATTCTTGGCTGCAAGGTGGAATCATGCCTATGGAGAATCATGGAACACGTCATGCTATTCGAGATCAACGAGACACAAAGAAATCCAACCCCTATCGAGCCCATTGATCTAGGGATCGTCACACGGTCCCATGATGCGGATCCCCAGGTATCGCATGAAGAACTGTGGATCATGGAGAAGGTGGTCTCTGAGGGTAAGGATATACCTTTCAAGAAGAGAAAATGGGTTGCCTTTGCTTTCGCTAACAACAATGAAATTTTCCCGCTAAAGATAGTCCCGACTAGTGCATCTCCAGTTCCAAGGATTTCCAACAAACATAGTCCATCTCCTCAGCCAACATCGATTCGTGGAGGCAGAGATTTCGTTCAAGAATAGGAAAACCGATGTGGTCGAAGTAACCGACATTAACAATGAAAATAGTATCATCCCAGTCCCACCTACCCAGATCATGGGGACTATTCTCAAGAAGAAGTGGCCACGAGAGGCAAACGTGGTCGTGGTCCTGGTCCTGGTCATGGTAGTGGATGTGGACGCGGACGTCGACCAAGCTCTTTTGGTAAATCGGCCCAAGCTACTTCGTCCTCACAAGGAAACCGATGTTAGCTAATAGCAACCTATTCTGAAGTGCCTAATTAACGGCTGTTCATAGTGCCACCACCTTCTCCAGTGGCTGATGGGCTTCTCCAGGTTCAAAATAGTTTGGAGGATGAAAGTGATGGAAGTTTGGAATGATGAATTCGCACGCAATCAACGGACTCTGGAATTTGCAAGAGAACAACGACGGCTGTTCTTGGATCCGGACAGCACCACCAATAGAGGATTCCAATACCAAAGCCGGATGTGTGCAGCAGCGTAGGAAGGCCGCGGGGAGGACATTCTATCGGACACGAAAGGAGGCACAAAACGAAACCATTGAGGCAGCATGAGCAGCATAGAGAGAGTAAACACACATATGTTGTCGGACTAGACGAAGGCGCGGGCCTCCCGGAAGTATCCTTTGCAAAGTGGTCACATATGTCCATGTGCGATTTAGCTGCTGCCATTCCACACATGCGGAAACTAGATGGCAGTATCCGCCATGACCTATAGGCCACTAACCCAATGTCATTTGCGTGAGTAGAGACGAGCACCGCCATGTTTGATGGACGATCGAACGATGAGCATTAGCAGATGACGAAGAGCGGAGTAGCTAGGTGATGCAATGGCAGGGGAGGGAGGTTGTCTTCATCGTGCAGCAAAGGAACATGGAAGACCGGCACCGGTAGACGGTAGTAGCGTGGCTCCATCATGAACTCATTCGTCGTACCACCCATCGGCCTCTGCACCTCGTCCTTCGGCTTGCAGCTCAACCACCTCTTGACTAGGCCATGTATCAACGGCAGAATGGCTCATTGTGGCATAAGATCTTCATCTAGCCTCCACCGAGATCTCCTCAGGCATATCTTCCTCATGCTGTCACGCATCACGGACCGACTCCGGGCGTCTGCCGGTAGCAAGCACTGGCGTCTGGTAGCCCTGGAGAACCCATCCCTGCTTCCATAGCTCCTTAAGCCCTTCATAGCCCGGACCGACAGCTACATGAATTTTTACGGCTCCACAGATTTACGCCCGGCCCTCTCTAACGAGGGCCGCGGGGCGAAGGAGCCCATTTTTGTTGCTCCGTTCCGGGGGTGGGTCATGGTATCTTCCCATCATTGGCGCGATCATGCCATGCTCAACCTCTGCACCAGTGAGTGCGTCGCCCTCCTGGATCGCCCCATGAACTCCAACGAGATCAGGTGCCCCATGCTGATCCGCGCAGCCGCCATCTCCACCGCCCTGTCTTCTGGTGCCTATGTGGTCGCTCCCATAACGTACAGCTAGACAAACATGGCCTTCTGCCGCCCGGGCATGGAGTGTTGGATGTTGTTGCCGACAGAGATGATGGCCCCGCCCAACGCCAAAGACCTGACTTCCCACCACATATGTTTCCGGTCCGTCGACTCAGATGATGACCTCTATTGCTACTAGGTCGAACTTTCGACATCTATGCATACCATTGTATACCTTGCCTACGAGATCCGTGCTCCCCGGATGAACATGGCACACGGGTGATCGTAACCCGCTACCTCCTGCTCTCCGCCTCTGGCACCAATCTGCTGATGGTGATGAGATTCATCTCGCCGTTCAGAGGCCGCTTGTCGCGGTTCCAGGTCTTCAGGCTATAGAAGCAGCAGGAGGTCCGGGCGGCTTCCTGGTCCTGGCGCTTCTACCAGATGACCGGGCAGGTGCTCTTCATCAGCCGGGCCTGCTCCAAGGCCTTCGACATGGGTCACGCCGGTAGCCTGGCCTACATCCGCTTCCTCGATGATGTCTACCCTGGTGGTCTGCACATTGTCCTCCAGTAGAACGAGTATCCCTGCGCCGACGTCGGCGGGTGGCGTTACACAATCCCTAGCGAGATCGAGCACCGCCTGCCATGGTCTCCCCCTCGGCCAACTTGTCGTTTGTTTGGTACCACCACTTGAGCTATACCCAGTAGGTTCAGTTGGCTTGACATACTCTTCCACCCCTAGCGGCGGAGTGCGCTAGGGCGATAGCAGAACGCTACGATATTAATGTACTAGATAAATATCAGTTTATCATCCCCGCATGGGGATCTTGCCATTGTTGCCTAGCTGCCGCTCCTGCAAGGATTCGTCGTTGCCCATTCGTGTCCACCCATGGACTAAAGCATGGATGCACGAAGGAACTAGTACCTCTGGATCGAGCATTGTAGACGGGATGAGAGGATCGGTATCGTGACTTGTTTGTGGCCCAATATTGTATGTGACTTGCATAATGCCCAATAAGAAATTTTGGCGATCGACCTATATGTATAGGTAAAGAATCACTGGAAATCAAGGTAGGGGGGACATCAGGGGAAATGAAATGACTAACTAGTAACTGAGATCTAAGAATGACTTGGGGTTGACTTGCATTGGCTTGGCTTCCTCGAAAACAGATTCAGTGAGATTGTAAAAGGAAGTCATCGCTGCAACTTATCTGCCGTCCAACCTAGCTGGATCTACCGGTCAATAAAGAGTCAAAGCGAAATCTTTTATAATTTGTCGAACTGTTTTAGCACGTCACCTTGTATACATGTTCGTTGCTATCTTATCTTATACTCAGTGGCAGAGGAAAAAAAACTAAAGTCAGGCAGACCCATGATAAAATGTCATGTGTTCATATGTATATCACACACACACACACACACACACACACACACGCACGCACGCATGCACGCACGCACGCACGCACGCACGCACACACGCCATATCGAGCAATGCTATCCATAAAATTAACCCTACCAATGCATATTACATCTTCGTGAATTTTCTTTTAGAGAAAACTGAGGCATGCGTCACTTGCAATTCATTTTAGTGATACTTGGAGAGAGATTGAAAAGTTGGCTTGACATACTCTTCCGCCCATAAAGGCGGAGTGGCCTAGGGTAACAGCAGGACGGTACGGTCACTACACCACGACACTGCATTTCCTACGGATGTGTGTTGAGAAAAGTCAGTTTTGCCGACCGACAGTCCGTGGCAAATGGGCCAGCGCGCATACTTTTGTCCCAAGCCCGGAAAAAGTTTTACCCCAACACATAACTCACCACGCATGTAGAGGAAAATCCCTTATCCCTTTCATATGCCCCACGCGCGCCGTCATGTGCACCCACTGCCAGCATCATCATCATCCCCGCATGCTGCTCTTGCCATTGGCTGCCTGGCTGCAACTCCTGCAAGGATTCGTCCTCGCCAATTCATGTCCACCCTTGGATTGAAGCACTAGTAGAAAACAGGGCTTTGGTCCAGGCCTGTCCAGCCCATTAGCCCCGGTTCAATCTAGAACCGGGTCCAATGGGGGCACTGGACCCGGTTCGTGAGCCCAGGGGGCCGGCCGGGCCACGTGGGCCATTGGTCCCGGTTCGTCTGGACCTTTTGGTCCCGGTTGGTGCGACGAACCGGGACCAATAGGTCTTGCTCCTGGCGCACCACCATTGGCCCCGGTTGGTGGCATGAACCGGGACCAAAGGCACCCCTTTAGCCCCGGTTTGTACCACCAACCGGGACCAATGAGGTGCCTATATATACCCCCTCGCTCAAGAGCAGAGCACACTGCTCTGTTTTTTTTTTCTGGCCGAGGGGGAGAGGGGTTAGTGGTGCTCTAGCTCACCTCCTATGCACACAACGTGTTCGATGGAATGCCCGAGCCACACTAGTTAAACTTTTCTCCTCTCGAAGCTCTATTTTCTCCGAGATTTGTCTAGGTTTAGCGGTCCGTTATGTCCATGCTTTTCTTACTTTTATTATTGCTTGTTATTATTGTTTTAGATAGATATTTGTCTAATTTTCTTACGTTTATTATTGCTTGTTATTATATAGTGCGATGGTTTTGATATCCGCCCACGTGGGCCCTCGTCCTGTCTACGATTCGGATGTGGTATATTATCTTTAATTTATAACTATTTGTTTTAGTGTTTATGATAGTTAATTATGCCGACCAACCTGACATGCATAGATGTTTTATTATGTCTAGGAGGTAGTTGAACCGGAAATTCCAACCGACCATCTTGTGGAGAGGTTAAATATAGTTGAAGAGGAAAACATTTCCTTAAAAAAATTGGAAAAAATGGAGGAGGAGAAGATGGAATTGGAGTTGCATGTTGCGGAAGTCATCGATGATCACAAGATCAAGATGGACCCTATTGTCGAGAGGTTAAATTTAGTTGAAGAAGAAAACAAATTCTTGAAGGAAAAAATAAAAAAATTGAGGACGAGAAGATGATATTGGAGTTGCATGTTGCGGATGTCGTCGATGATCACAAGATGAAGATGGATGCAATGCGGTTGAAGATTAGAAAGATTAGAAAATATGCCATTCATACCGAGGCTTATTATCATTATGCCGTTGGATCAATTGTTACCTTGGTTGCGATTATGATCACATTTGTTTTCGCATTGAAATGTTTTACATAGTTTCGATGTGTATGGAGAGCTATATGTTCTTAGATGAGAACTATATATGTATGTACTTTGGTTTTAATGTGATGATGAACTTTTATTAATTTGGTCACTTAATTATCTATTTATGATGTTCTGTAATGGTTTTTGACACACTTAATTATATATAATGCACGCAGATGAACCGGCAATGGATGTACGGTGACAGACACACCTCCGATTACATTAAGGGCGTGCATGAGTTTCTAAATGCGGCTGAGGCAAACAAGCAGAATGGTTTTATGTGTTGTCCATGCACTAAATGTGGGAATACGATGTCTTACTCTAACCGGAAAATCTTTCACTCCCACCTGCTTTACAAGGGTTTCATGCCACACTATAATGTTTGGACGAGGCACGGAGAAATAGGGGTTATGATGGAAGACGGCGAAGAAGAAGAGTACGATGACAACTATGTGCCCCCTGAATACGGTGATGCTGCAATGGGGGGAGCTGGTGAAGATCAAGAGGAACCAGACGATGTGCCCAATGATGCTGCAACGGGTGAAGCTGCTGAAGATCAAGAGGAACCAAATGATGATCTCCGCCGGGTCATTGTCGATGCAAGGACACAATGCGAAGGTCAAAAGGAGAAGCTGAAGTTTAATCGCATGTTAGAGGATCACAAAAAAGGGTTGTACCCCAATTGTGAAGATGGCAACACAAAGCTCGGTACCGTACTGGAATTGCTGCAGTGGAAGGCAGAGAATGCTGTGGCTGACAAAGGATTTGAGAAGCTACTGAAAATATTGAAGAAGAAGCTTCCGAAGGATAACGAATTGCCCGACAGTACATACGCAGCAAAGAAGGTCGTATGCCCTCTAGGATTGGAGGTGCAGAAGATACATGCATGCCCTAATGACTGCATCCTCTACCGCGGTGCATACAAAGATCTGAACGCATGCCCGGTATGTGGTGCATTGCGGTATAAGATGAGACGAGATGACCCTGGTGATGTTGATGGCGAGCCCACCAGGAAGAGGGTTCTTGCGAAGGTGATGTGGTATGCTCCTATAATACCACGGTTGAAACGTTTGTTTAGAAACAGAGAGCATGCCAAGTTGATGCGATGGCACAGTGAGGACCGTAAGAAAGACGGGACGTTGAGAGCACCCGCTGACGGGTCGCGGTGGAGAAAAATCGAGAGAAACTACTGGAAGGAGTTTGCAAAGGACCCAAGGAATGTATGGTTTGCTTTAAGCGCGGATGGCATTAATCCTTTCGGGGAGCAGAGCAGCAATCACAGCACCTGGCGCGTGACTCTATGTATGTATAACCTTCCTCCTTGGATGTGCATGAAGCGGAAGTTCATTATAATGCCAGTTCTCATCCAAGGCCCTAAGCAACCCGGCAACGACATTGATGTGTACCTAAGGCCATTAGTTGAAGAACTTTTATAGCTGTGGAATGGAAACGGTGTACGTGCGTGGGATGAGCACAGACAGGAGGAATTTGACCTAAAGGCGTTGATGTTCGTGACCATCAACGATTGGCCCGCTCTCAGTAACCTTTCAGGACAGACAAACAAAGGATACCACGCATGCACGCACTATTTAGATGACACTGAAAGTATATACCTGGACAAGTGCAGGAAGAATGTGTACCTGGGCCATCGTCGATTTGTTCCGACCAACCATCAATGTCGAAAGAAAGGCAAGCATTTCAAAGGCGAGGCAGATCACCGGAAGAAGCCCGCCAAGCGTACCGGTGATCACGTACTTGCTATGGTCAATGATTTACACGTAATCTTTGGAAAGGGCCCCGGCGCACTAGCTGTTCCGAATGACGCTGAGGGACACGCACCCATGTGGAAGAAGAAATCTATATTTTGGGACCTACCCTACTGGAAAGACCTAGAGGTCCGCTCTTCAATCGACGTGATGCACGTGACGAAGAACCTTTGCGTGAACCTGCTAGGCTTCTTGGGCGTGTATGGAAAGACAAAAGATACAGCTGAGGCACGGGAGGACCTGCAACGTTTGCACGAAAAAGACGGCATCCCTCTGAAGGAGTATGAAGGTCCTGCCAGCTATGCTCTTACGAAAGAAGAGAAAGAAATCTTCTTTGAATGCCTGCTCAGTATGAAGGTCCCGACTGGCTTCTCGTCGAATATAAAGGGAATAATAAATATGGCAGAGAAAAAGTTCCAGAACCTAAAGTCTCATGACTGCCATGTGATTATGACGCAATTGCTTCCGGTTGCATTGAGGGGGCTTCTACCGGAAAACGTCCGATTAGCCATTGTGAAGCTATTTGCATTCCTCAATGCAATCTCTCAGAAGGTGATCGATCCAGAAATCGTACCAAGGCTAAGGAGTGATGTGGCGCAATGTCTTGTCAGTTTCGAGCTTGTGTTCCCACCATCCTTCTTCAATATCATGACACACGTCCTAGTTCATCTAGTCGACGAGATTGTCATTCTAGGGCCCGTATTTCTACACAATATGTTGCCCTTTGAGAGTTTCATGGGAGTCCTAAAGAAATATGTCCGTAACCGCGCCAGGCCAGAAGGAAGCATCTCCATGGGCCATCAAACAGAGGATGTCATCGGGTTTTGTGTTGACTTCATTCCTGGCGTTAATAAGATAGGTCTCCCTAAATCGCGGTACGAGGGGAGACTGACTGGAAAAGGCACGCTTGGAAGGGACTCAATAATATGCAGGGACGGATATTCTTGGTCTCAAGCACACTACACAGTTCTACAGAACTCTACATTAGTGACCCTGTATGTCGATGAACACAAGCACAGTCTGCGCTCCAAACACCCGGAGCAGTGCGACGACTGGATTACATGTGAACACATCAGGACTTTCAGCAGTTGGTTGGAAACACGTCTCAGAGGTGACAACACTGTTTGTGATGAGTTGTACTTGTTGTCCAGGGGACCATCTTCGACTGTATTGATTTACAAAGGATACGAGATAAATGGGAATACATTTTACACGATTGTCCAAGATCAAAAGAGCACCAACCAAAACAGCGGTGTCCGCTTTGATGCAACAACCGAGAGGGGAAAGGACACATATTATGGTTACATAGTGGACATATGGGAACTTGACTACGGACATGATTTTAAGGTCCCTTTGTTTAAGTTCAAATAGGTCAATCTGTCAGGAGGCGGGGTATAGGTAGACCCACAGTACGGAATGACAACAGTGGATCTGAAAAATCTTGGATACACTGACGAACCGTTCGTCCTAGCCAATGATGTGGCACAGGTTATCTTTGTGAAGGACATGTCTACCAGACCGAGAAAAAGAAAAGATAAGGAAGCGAATACATCATACGATGAGCCAAAGTACCACATAGTTCTTTCAGGAAAAAGGGACATCCTGGGAGTGGAGGGCAAGACAGACATATCCGAAGATTATGAAAAGTTTTATGAAATTCCTCCCTTCAAAGTCAAGGCTGACCCAAGCATCCTGATAAACGATGAAGATTATCCATGGTTCCGGCGCAATAAGCAAATGATACAAGCGAAGAAAAAGTGAAGACTTTTTTCCGCAACTATTATGATGATACCATGCCAACTTTGTAATAGACGAGTATGATACCATTGTCCGTTTGTACTATTCAAATTTCAATACTACTTGCACTAACAGAAAGTTTGTAATTGGTTTTACCAGAAAGAATTAAAAAATAAAGCAAAAAACAAAAGAAAATAAATAATGCCGAAAACAAAAAAAAACTTGCAAAAAAAATATAGCAACAATAAGTATTTCATTGTAAGTAGAAACAAAATAAAATAAATAAAGCAACAAAGAAAACAAATAATTTCAAATTTAAACTATTCAAATTTGAATACTACTTGCACTAACAGAAAGTTTGTAATTGGTTTTACCAGAAAGAACTAAAAAATAAAGCAAAAAACAAAAGAAAATAAATAATGCAGAAAACAAAACAAAAAAACTTGCAAAAAAATAAAAATAGCAACAATAAGTATTTTGTTGTAAGTAGAAACAAAATAAAATAAAAAAAGCAACAAAGAAAACAAATAATTTCAAATTTAAACTATTCAAATTTGAATACTACTTGCACTAACAGAAAGTTTGTAATTGGTTTTACCTAAAGCAATAATATTCACAAAGAAACTCTAAATAAAGCAAAAAACAACTTAGAAATAAATAAAGCAAAAAAGGCAAAAAAAAATTGGCGCTGCCCAGTGAGCCTGCAAGGCCTACAGCCCAGGATGCATCTGGACTATAAGGCCCAGCAAGCTCACAGGGCAGCGCACAGAGTTAGGCCCAGAAGCCTGCAATTGAGAGGAGCTCAACACAGCCAACGCAGTGGGGTTTATAAACCACTCCGAGCCCCTGTCAACTAGCGAGGTGGGACTAAACATTTGCGCCGCGGGGCAGGACTAGGCTTCGGTCCCGGTTGGTAGCAACAACCGGGGCTAAAGGGGTGTATTAGTCCCGGTTCGTGGAACCAACCGGGACCAATGCCCCCCTTTAGTCCCGGTTGGTGCCACCAACCGGGACCAAAGGCCCCTCCTTCCCGCCCTTTGGGCTGCTGAAAAGGGACATTTAGTCCCGGTTGGTGGCACCAACCGGGACTAAAGGGGGGGTATTATTCCCGGTTTGTGCCACGAACCGGGACAAATACTCCTCCTATATAAGCTACACTTGCGAAAATTTCGTTCAGTTTCTCCTTCCCTGCCCCCGACGCCTCCTCACATCTCCTTCCCCGCCCCCGTCGCCCCAGTCGTCGCCCCGTCGTCCCGTCGCCGTCGCCCCGTCGCGTCGCCCCCGACGCCGCCCCGTCGCCATCGCGTCGTCGCCCCGCCTCACCCCGCGCCGTCGCGCCGCCCCGCCCCGCGCCGTCGCCCCTCCCCGTCGTCGTCGCCCCGTCGCCGTCGCCCCCGACGCCGCCCCGTCGCCGTCGCGCCGCCCCGCCCCGCGCCGTCGCGATGTGAGGAGATTTTTTTTGTATGTGTATATATATTTTGTATGTGTATATATATGTGTATATGTGTATATGTGTATATAGTATTTTCTCTTCTTCTCTTCTATTCCTTTCTTCTTCATTTTTTTTCTTTTTTTTTCTTCGATCTTCTCCTCTAGCGGTTCCTATTTTCTTCTTCTTCCTCTTTTTTTTTATCGGATATGTCGTTGTCGATATACACCCTC
>LR738713.1:704429406-704501368 GCA_902687465.1 Secale cereale
AAAATGTGACATGAGGGGGTCTAGGGTTGTGGATCGCCGAGCAGTCGAGGGTCAAGGGGTAGAGAGGTTGCCTAGCTAGTGTCAAAGTATTGAAGAAATCCATGACTTCATCATTTGCCAGAAGTAACCGAGGCATGTTGGTACGAAGTTATGCAAAGTTATTTTGGAACGGAGTTCCTGATAGGATAATCCGTCTTTTGTTACGAATTATCCTATCTGGGACTCCGTTCCAAAATAACTTTGGAGAGCTTCGTACCATCATGCGACTGTTAGTTTCGCCTAATGATGAAGACATGCATGGTTTTGTTGAGTCCTTTGACACTAGACAAAATGTGACATGAGGGTGTCTAGGGTTGTGGATCGCCGAGCAGTCGAGGGTCGAGGGGTCGAGAGGTTGCCTAGCTAGTGTCAAAGTATTGAAGAAATCCATGACTTCATCATTTGCCAGAAGTAACCGGGGCATGTTGGTACGAAGTTCTGCAAAGTTGTTTTGGAACGGAGTTCCTGATAGGATAATCGGTCTTTTGTTACGAATTATCCTATCTGGGATTCCGTTCCAAAATAACTTTGGAGAGCTTCGTACCATCATGCGACTGTTACTTTCGCCTAATGATGAAGTATTGGTTTTGTTGAATCCTTTGACACTAGACAAAATGTGACATGAGGGGGTCTAGGGTTGTGGATCGCCGAGCAGTCGAGGGTCGATGGTCGAAGCTATTTCTACGTTTGCCATTAATATATCCATCTGTCATGTTTGAATAATAATTGGCATGTTGTAAATATTTGTAGAAACTATGGACGACAACACCCGAGACCTAGCACAAGAAGCGATGTTGATGGACATAATCGCAGACGGACAAGATGCCGTCTTGTCGTTTCTCAACGACACCAATGAGCAGGTGGAAAGAGAGCTGCAGCTGGAAGATCTAGGCTATGATATTGATGGCTCCGGTGACCCAATGCACATGGAAGAAGTAGACCGTGAGGACGGCTCCGGTGACCCAATGCCGGTGCAAGAAGGAGACCGTGATGCTGGCTCCGGTGACCGAACCGAGTCCGGCCAGGAGGTATATATGTTAGTTAAGCCTGTGATGACTAGTTAATTGATGCATTCATTAACTCTCGCCTTGGTTCCTTTTTCTAGCCCTCTGGATCGAGCAAATCTTCGGTAAAGAGACGAGGCGCGAAGAAAAAGTTGAGGCCGGATAAAAAGTTTGAGATCTCAGAAATCTCGCCCTCCGGCGAGCCGATTGAACCCATCCGGACAAATAACGCATTTGTTAATCAGTGCGGGGTTCTGGTTAGGGACAAGATCCCGATCAGCATCCATCAATGGTTAAAGCCGGCTGCAAAAGACGCTCAGGTGTCTTATGTCACTGATATGTAGAAAGAAGATCTTTGGACTCAGCTGAAGTCAAATATCATCCTACCGCCAGAGGATGATCCGGCGAATCCAGTTAAAGAGGAATTAATCAAGTCTGCTGCTCTTTCGAAGATGGCAGACCAATTCAGGGCATGGAAGAAAAGACAGAATAAGTTTGTCCGCGATAAAGAGACTCCAGAATTCGTGGGCATATATGAGAAGATCAAAGATGACTGGCCCGCATTTGTGGCCTATAAGACATCGGAAAAGAGTAAGAAGATGTCGGCGACAAACCAGATAAATGCTGCAAAGAAGAAGCATCACCATCGCACGGGGTCAGGTGGCTACCTCAGAGCCCGGCCTAAGTGGGCCAAGGCTGAGAATGATCTGCTTGAGAAAGGAATCGAACCAGAGACAATGCAATAGCTAGACCGTTGCCGGACTTGGTTCTTCGGGGCTGGCGGAACCTTGGACCCTGTATCAGGGAGGTGCATTTGGACGGACAAGCAATTGGAAACACCACTCAGGAAGCTTCGGCACTATATCAAATTAGCACATGAAGGGACGTTCTTCCCCGACATAGAGAACGACGAGCTAACAATGGCCCTCAGGAATCCTGAGCACCCTGGACGGACACCAGGCACGCCAGGCTCCCTTCCGTGGAGTGCTGGGTTTCCGGATGCAGGCGGCTACAAATGCCACGAGAGGAGGAAGAAAATGCAGTAGACAGAAATGCAGGTGCTGCGGGCCAGAATACAAGCGATAGAGGAACGGGAAGCAAATCGGGACAAAAGAATTGCCGAAGCTTCCCCCGAAGCTACCCCGCCATCTCAGCGGAGAAGCAGCGTGGCTTCCACCGAGCTGCTTCAGCCGGAGCATGTCTTGACGGCTACTGCCAGGTATCCCGTGGAGGCTATCACGGAGGTACAAAATTGCCACCTTATGACGCAGTGGATAAATCTGAAGGTCAAGGCGGCTGCTGGCTCTGTTTTTCCTACTGGACCCGGCGACACTTTTCACTGCCGGCCGATTCCAGAAGGATATGCTAGGGTGATGGTGGATGAAATTACGGAGGGATTTGAGGAGCTCCAGCTTGACCACCCTATCGGTGAAGGGAAGTCTCGACTGGGTTCTTCACTGAAGACTCCATGCCTATGGCGGAAGGACCTCATCAACATTCTCAACTGGACGCCTCAGCCTCCTCCTCCTCCTCCTCCGGCGAGTCAGGGCACTCCGCCTCCTCCACCGCCTCCTCCTCCGGCGAGTGACGATCAGGGCACTCCGGCTCCTTCTCCGGCGCGTGGCGGCACTCCGCCTCCTTCGCCTGCGCCGGCGCGCCCGAGCAGCTAGCCTCCTCCTTCTCCGCCTGTGCCGGCGCGCTCGAGCAGCCAGCCTGCTCCTCCTTCTCCGCCTAGTCAGCAAGGGCGGAAGAGACCTGCCGCCGCTCCGGCTGCTCCTGCTCCGGCGCGTAAGCAAGGAAAGAAGACAGCCACTTCGTCTGGTCTGGCGACGTCTAGCAGTACACCCAGAGGCGGGAGGCGATGCAGATTCGGTCCTTCTCTCACGCCTCTAGAGAAGTTACCATACGAGAGGTCCGACGAGGAAAACACGAAGATCGCTCAGGGCGAAGTGAAGGACTGGCTTGAAGGGTTGAAAGCACAGAGACATCCACCTCCGGAGGAGAAGATAGATCCGGTGAAAGCAAAGCACACTCTTGCTGCCCTGAAGCAACCAGCGAAAAGTAAGCCGAAGGACAACTATGACCGCATGATTCAAAAGTCATTTCAAGCAGCGAAGCGATCGGGAAGTACTAAAAGTGATCAAAGGTTAGAAGAATAACGAGCTGGGAAACAAATTGCCCAGCTCGGCGAACAAGCGGACCAATCATGCCCCCCGCTCAAGGTGTCTAGCGACATGGTCGCTAATGATCCGAGGATGGTGCCCGGTTATAGCAATCTTGGAGATTACATGTCCGACGATGTACAATATGATTTCTTGGACGTGCAGATACAAAGATACGAGTATGGGAAGCCTCTCGTCAAAAATGAAAGATCTCTATCAACGAATTATGCGAAGATTGCATGATTGGTACTTGAAAATCTCCAGAGAGTCTGGGGGAGGGATAGCTTGTATGTGAGAGTTAAACCGGAGCATGACCTCGTTGGAATTGAACTGTTGCCTATTCCATTTGAGGAGTTCTATCAGTTTTTCAATCAATTGGCCCTCGATAAAGCAACGGTCACCTGCTACTGTCTGTAAGTAGTACTACTTCTGTCATTAAGTCTCTCTATATAGTTGATCTCTTTCATTGCATGTATTTATAATTATCCTCACTATATTATGCAGATTGAAGATCGTCGAATTGAAGAAAAGACAAGTAGGTGATATTGGGTTCATTAACACATACCTCATAGATGAAACCGAGGTTAAATGGCGTCCCTCAGATACTGAGACCAACTTGCTACGATCGTTGGTGGTAAATGAAAACAAAGATATAATACTCTTTCCTTACAACTTCAATTGAGTGTTACTGTCTTGTGCATATTTGGTTTCCCTTATATATCAGTAAAGGTTATAGTAATGTAATTGATGAGTTCATGCATGCGTGCGCAGCTTCCACTATATTCTCTTAGAGATTAAGCTTGAGAAGGGAGTAGTAACTGTCTTGGACTCTAAACGTAAAGATCCCGAGGAGTATGCGGACATGACTCAAATGCTCGACAGTTAAGTTAAATCGATCAATATTATCCACCATGCATATCAGCAACTTTGTTCATTTCTGATATCAAGTAATTGTTTTCTTTGTCTGGCAGGGTTTGGAGAAAATTCACCAAAAAAGCTCCGGGACTGCCGAAGAAGCTAGAATTTAGACACCCGAAAGTAAGTACTATATAGTAGCATGTTCCGCGCATCTCCTATATCTTGATTCAAGCGCTAGTTTCATCAATACCATTTGGCATTCTTTCTTATCAGTTTGATTGACCTCTATTTCTTGTAAAGTGGTTGTGGCAGGAACCCAGGAATGATTACTATGGATACTACATTTGCGAGTCCATCCGCCACACGACCTGTGAGCGGGGCTACTCTGAAGCACAATTTAAAGTGCGTAAGCAATTAATAATATTCACAATTTTATAGCATCATTTCATGTATTGACCCCCTTCTTCAAATTAGATGTTTCGGATGCGGGATGAACTCTTAACACCAGATCGTCTACGAGCAATTCAAGAGGAATTGGCGGCATTCTTCCTTGAACACGTGATCGCGCCAGACGGAGAATACTATGTGGACCATGCGTCCATATGATAGTAGATTATATTTGTAAGAGATAATTATTGTATATATGTACCCGGTAGTGTCAGATAGATATACGAGAACTTGTTGTTCGACCAATCTCTCGGAGAAGGAGAGGTGGTCGATATTACTTCTCTCTGTATGCATATATATATATATATATATATATATATATATATATATATATATATATATATATATATATATATATGTTGATTATACGATCTTCTGTTTCCTTCGTTTGCTTACTAGCTAGCTAGCTAGCTAGTGTGTCTAGTCCTCTCTATACGTATGTGTAGTACGTAGCGTCGACCAAGCACGGACATAAGAGAGGACACTTCTCTGTATTAATTAGCTAGCTAACACAATATGAAACACCTAAATTAACCCCCCAAAACCTCCAACCCCCTCCCCTTTCAAAAAAAAACAAAAACCACAGCCATAGAAATGCTGACGCGTGGATGCCTTTTGGTCCCGGTTGGTGCCACCAACCGGGACCAAAGCCCCTCCTGCCTGGGCTCGGCGCACAGGCCACGTGGACACCCATCTGCCCCGGTTCTGGATCGAACCGGGACTAAAGGGTCAGAGCATTAGTACCGACACTTTTGTCCCGGTTCATGAACCGGGGCTAAAGGCCCTAACAAACCGGGTCGGATCCCCCTTTATCTACTAGTGAAGCAAGGATAAACAAAGGAACTAGCACCTTTGGATCGGGAATTGTGTATGGGCAGAGAGGATCGGTGACTATGTGTGACTTGCATATGGCCCAATATTGTATGTGACTTGCATAACGCCCAATAAGAATTTTTGGCGATCGATCTATATGTATAGGTAAAGAATCGCTGGTAATTAAGGTAGGGGGAAATGAAAAAACTAACCAGTAACTGAGATCTGAGAATGACTTGGGGTGCCTTGCGTTGGCTTGGCTTCCCCAAAGCAGATTAAGTGAGAGTGAAAGGAAGTCATCGCTGCAACTTATCTGCCGTCCAACCTAGCTAGATCTACCGGTCAATAAATAGTCAAAGCGAAATCTTCTTATAACTTGTCGATCAGTTTCCAACGCCGGCAACAGCGGCAACCGCCAATCCCGTAGTGGTTGAACATGATGGAGGTGGAGAGGATGAAGACAGACGGTACCTCGACCTCATCAGGAACCTCCCCGACAACATACTCGGAAAGATAATCTCGCTCCTCCCCATCATGCAAGGCGATCGCAGCCAGATCTCACGAAAATGGTAAGATCCCCACACTTAAGCAACCACTTTAACCCCTCTTTATAGCGTGCCTTTCCTATAAGACTCAAATAAAATAAAATAAAATCTTCGAGCGTAAGGAAAACTAACACCATTTTCCTATCTGAAATGGGGGTCAACCATCTCCATATTGTTACCGGGAGACCTATGTCTTAAGATAAACTTGATAACCGACATTAATCCCACTAATCATGCTGTAATCAATACCAAAATACTTATAGGGTTTATATGCAATTTCAACTTCTTCCACGACAACGCCTTTAAGAAGGAATAAAAAAAAAGCCTTGCACCTCCGTCACCCCTTTTAGACAAAAACATTCATCCTGATTTCTTATTCCAACCATCGAAGGGAGCACATCAAAAAGGAGACAAAACATGTAATGAGGTAACGACGCAAGTTTGCCGCCACTAAACCGAAATATTCAAGGTGAGGACGAGAGTTTTTAGCCGCGATATGAGGTAGTGTTCTAGTTACCATCTTAAAAATGGATCTTCAGGTAGTCACGCCAGCTTGTACTCCACGATAGGACGTGACGGTATGGTGGTAGCTGATGTATGGGTAATCTTCCCACCGTAGACCACTGCCCCAGTCATTAGGGGGTCGCTCATGTCGTTGTGTTTCCTCTCTTTATCAGTTATATATATATTATGAGAGAGGAAGATATGCTTATATAAATTTAAAGAATATCAAGTTTCCTCTCTTTATCTTGAAGGTTCTGAAGTTGCGCTTGTTCTGCCTTCCTATGCTAGTTGATTCTTACTACAATAATTTTTTATGCAGTACTTCTATGCAAAAAAATATACGTTGTCCTACTTTTCCAGAATTATTGATGTTACACAAGTATGGTTTTGTTTAGATCATTACAGAATGATCTGATTTTTACAGATTCTATTTTTAATGTGTAGTTTGCTTGTTTAATAATTTCTATGACTTCTATGGGTCAATATAAATTGAAGATATGATAAAGTGCAGCATGCATTATGTTCGAACAATCATGAATCTGCCATGACCCAGGGGTCACTTCCCCCACGTCCTTTGCAGGAGTCGATACGGGCACCACCATGTTTGATGCCGACCGGAAGACGTCGGTGCACCCTTGCCCCATCAAAGATAATTATTATCACTGCCCAGAAGGGCCTCCATGTGCAACCATTGCGCATGCACTAGACAACAATCGCCCGCGCACCCTCGGCCAACGCATGTCCATCATGCAGACAACAGCACACTGTGTAGGCCAAAACACGACAATTGCAGTACCTTGGCGGGACTATCTTCCCAGCTGGCCAAAGCAAGAAGCGGACAAATTTGTCATTATATTCGTTTATTGATTCAAAGTAGATTTGAGTTTTTCTTAAGAACCAATTTATTTAGAAAAATCAATTTTAGTTTACTAAATAAGTGTAGCTTGCACTTTTCTACAAAAATGCAACAAAGTAAAAAAGTGGAAGTTGCACTTTCACTGAACCGTTGCACTTTTCTGTATTGAATGAGACATTAGAAAGTATCATCGAATTAAGCGTATACAGAGAGGAGGCCATCAGAATGAACTGTGGAGAGTGGAGCAGCCTGTTCAGCTTGCTCAGTGTGCAGCTTTGACAGCCATGCACTGGCATAGACAGAACCGGTACCAGCCAAAACCACTAGATCACCATGGAACAAACCGAAAGTATCTGACCTAGAAGATCTTTTGAACAAATCACGGCTACTACGAAGCCTTGCAGAGTTGGTAAAGAAACAAAATTCCCACAAGAAAGAAACAGAGGAACTATAATTGAAAATTGACTACATAAACTTTCCAGATTCTTTTTCCTGCAGCTCTACGGCTAGGCTAACCTCTTCCTTTCGGACGTTCCCCCTCTGCACGGTCCAACAAAAATGAGAAAGATATGCAGATATAGAGTCCTAGGTAGGTTGACCGATTGATGGACGATCGAATGACGAGCATTAGCGGATGACGGAGAGCAGAGTAGCTAGGTGCTGCAATTGCAGGGAAGGGAGGTTGTCTTCCTCGTGCAACAAAGGATCATGGACGCCTGGCACCGGTAGTAGCGCGGCTCCATCATGAACTCATTTGCCAGAGCACCCATCGGCCTCTGGACCTCGTCCTTCGGCTTGCAGCTCAGCCACCGCTTGAGTAGGCCTTGCAACGACGGCAGACCGGCTCACCATGGCATAAGATCTCCATCTGGCCTCCACCGATATCTCCTCGGGCATATCTTTCTCCTGCTATCATGCATCGCGGACCAAGCCCGGGTGTCCGCCGTGAGTAAGCACTGGCGCCTAGTAGCTTCGCATAACCCGTCCCTGCTGCTATGGCTCCTCAAGCCCTTCACAGCCTGGATCGACAGCTTCAGGACTTTGACGGCTCCGCTGATCTATGCCCGACCCTCTCTGACGAGGGCCGCGGGGCAGGCGGGGCCCGTTTTTGTTGCTCCACTCCGGGGGGTGGGTGGTGGTATCATCCCATCACTGGCGTGGTCATGCCATGCTCCACCTCTACACCGGCGAGTGTCTCGCCCTCCCGGATCGCCCCATCAACTCCAACGACATCAGATGCCCCATGTTGATCCACGCAGCCACCATCTTCACCGCCCCGTCTTCTAGTACCTGTGTGGTCGCTGCCATAATGTACAGCTAGACAAACATGGCCTTCTGCCGCCGGTTCATGGAGTGCTGGATGCCGCTACCGGTAGAGATGACGGCCCCGCCCAATGAACGAAACCTGCCTTACCACCACAGATGGTTCCGGGCCGTCAACTCAGATGATGACCTCTACTGCTACAAGGCCGAAATTTCGACATCTACGCATACCAATGTACATCTTGCCTACGAAATCCATGCACCCCGGACAAACATGGCACACGGGAGATCGTAACCCGCTACCTCCTGCTCTCCGCCTCTGTCGCCAATCTACTGATGGTGAGGAGATTCATCTCGCTGTTAAGAGGCCGCATGTCGCGGTTCCATGTCTTCAGACTATAGAAGCAGCAAGAGGGCCGGCCGCCTTCCTTCTCCTGGCGCTTCTACCAGATGACCTGGCAGGTGCTCTTTGTCAGCAGGGCCTGCTCCAAGGCCTTCGACATTGGACACGCCGGCAGCCTGGGCTACATCTACTTCCTCCATGACGTTTACCCTGGTGGTCTACACAGTGTCCTCCAGCAGAACGAGTATCCCCGCGCCGACGCTGACTAGTGGCGTTACTCAATCCCTAGCGAGATCGAGCGCTGCCTGCCATGGTCTCCCTCCTCAGACACCTCCTTGTGAATTTGGAACCACCACTAATTAAGCTATACCCAACAGGTTCAGTTGGCTTGACATAATCCTCCGCCCCTAACGATGGAGTGGGCTAGGGCGATAGAAGAACGCTATGATATTAATGTACTAGAAAAAGAATCAGTTCATCATCCCTGCATGCAGCTCTTGCTATTATTGCCTGGCTGCCGCTCCTGCAAGGATTCTTCGTCGCCCCTTCGTGTCCACCCATGGACTGAAGCATAGATGAACGAAGGAACTAGTACCTCTGGATCGAGCATCGTAGACAGGAAGCGAGGATCAGTAACTATTCATGACTTGCATATGGCCCAAAATTGTATGTGACTTGCATAACGAACAATAAGAATTTTTGGCGATCGACCTATATGTATAGGTAAAGAATCGCTGGAAATCAAGGTAGGGGCGAAATCGGGGGAAATGAAATGACTAAACAGTAACTGAGATCTGAAAATGACTTGGGGGTGAAGTCATTGGATTGGCTTCCCCGAAAGCAGATTTAGTGAGATTGTAAAAGGAAGTCATCGCTACAACTTATCTGCCGTCCAACCTAGCTAGATCTACCGGTCAATAAAGAGTCAAAGCAACATATTCTTATAATTTGTCGAACAGTTTTAGCACGTCACTTTGTATACATGTTCGTTGCTATCTTCTCTAATACTCAGTGGCGAAGGACAAAAAAATTTGAGGTTAGGCGGACCCATGAGAAAATGTCATGTGTTCATATGTATATCACACACACAAACACACGTGCGCACACACACACCCCATATCGAGCAATGCTATCCATAAAAAAAAAGAAATTCGGCAATTTAAATATCTGACTGTAAAAATAATTAAGGAAAATGGAAACTTCACTTGAAAGACAAGTTAATTACTATGTGAAGTTAAATAATAAATTGCATTAAACACCAAACAATGAAATCAATGATGACCAGTAAACTTGAAAATCACGCCCAGAAAATCAGAATCACATTCATACAATTATACATAATATTGGAAATTAACACTACTAATACATATTAAATCTTCGTGAAACAAGAATTAGAGAAAACCGAGGAATGCATCACTTGCAATTCTTTTGAGTGATATTTGGAGAGAGATTGAAAAGTTGGCTTGACATACTCTTTCGCCCCTAAAGGCGGAGTGGGCTAGGGTAACAGCAGGACGGTACGATAACTACACCACGACACTGCATTTCCTACGGACGTGTGTTGAGAAAAGTCAGTTTTGCCGACCTACTGTTGGTTGGAAAAATTGTAGCAGACAGCCGGTCGGAAAAACATGTGAAAAGTAACAGATGGTTGGTGGCGAATGCTAACATATTTATTGCCGAATGATGGGTCGAGAAAGCTCTAATTTCCATCCTCACATCGGTCGGGAAATAATCCCAACCAACAGTCCGTGGCAAATGGGCCAGCGCGCCTACTTTCGTCCCAAGCCCGCAAAAAGTTTTACCCCAACACATAACTCACCACGCATGGAGAGGAAAAATCCATAATCCCTTTCTCGTGCCCCACGCGCGCCGCCATGGGCACCCACTGCCGGCATCGTCATCATCCCCGCATGCTGCTCTTGCCATTGACTGCCTGGCTGCAACTCCTGCCAGGATTCGTAGTCGCCAATTCATGTCCACCCTTGTATTGAAGCATGGATAAATGAAGGAACTAGCACCTTTGGATCGGGCATTGTGTATGGGCAGAGAGGATCGGTAACTACGTGTGACTTGCATATGGCCCAATATTGTATGTGACTTGCATAACGCCCAATAAGAATTTTTGACGATCGATCTATATGTATAGGTAAAGAATCGCTGGTAATCAAGGTAGGGGGGAAATGAAAAAACTAACCAGTAACTGAGATCTGAGAATGACTTGCGGTGCCTTGCGTTGGCTTGGCTTCCCCGAAAGAAGATTAAGTGAGAGTGAACGGAAGTCATCGCTGCAACTTATCTGCCGTCCAACCTAGCTAGATCTACTAGTCAATAAAGAGTCAAAGCGAAATCTTCTTATATCTTGTCGATCAGTTTTAGCACGTGACTTTGTATGCACGTTCGTTGCAATCTAATCTTATACACTTGAGGGCTATCCAGCGCCGGCAACAGCGGCAACGGCCAATCCCGTAGCGGTTGAACATGATGGAGGTGGAGAGGATGAAGACGGACGGTACCTCGAGCTCATCAGGAACCTCCCCGACAACATCCTCGGAAAGATAATCTCGCTCCTCCCCATCATGCAAGGCGATCGCACCCAGATCTCGCGAAAATGGTAAGATCCCCACACTTAGGCAACCACTTTAACCCCTCTTTATAGCGTGCCTTTCCTATGAGACACAAATAGAATAAAATAAAACCTTCGAGCGTAAGGAAAACAAACACCATTTTACTATTTGAAATGGGGGTCAACCTTCTCCATATTGTTATCGAGAGACCAATGTCTTAAGATAAACTTGATAACCGACATTAATCCCACTAATCATGCTGTAATCAATACCAAAATACATATAGGGTTTACATGCAATTTCAACTTCTTCCACGACAACGCCTTTAAGAAGGAATAAAAAAAAAGCCTTGCACCTCCGTCACCCCTTTCAGACAAAAACATTCATCATGATTTCTTACACCAACCATCGAAGGGAGCACATCAACAAGGAGACAAACCATTTAATGAGGTAACGACACAAGTTTGCCACCACTAAACCCAAATATTGAAGGTGAGGACAAGAGTTTTTAGCCGCGATATGAGGCAGTGTTCTAGTTACCATCTATGAAATGGATCTTCAGGTAGTCACGCCAGCTTGTACTCCATGATAGGACGTGACGGTATGGTGGTAGCTGATGTATGGGTAATCTTCCCACCGTAGACCACTGCCCCTGTCATTAGGGGGTCGCTCATGTCGTTGTGTTTCCTCTCTTTATCAATTATATATATATATATATATATATATATATATATATATATATATATATATATATATATATATATATATTATGAGAGAGGAAGATATGGTTCTATGCAAAAAATATACGTTGTCCTACTTTTCCAGAATTATTGGTGTTACAGAAGTATGGTTTTGTTTATATCATTACAGAATGTTCTGATTTTTACAGATTCTATTTTTAATGTGTAGTTTGCTTGTTTTATAATTTCTATGACTTATATAGGTCAATATAAATTGTAGATATGGTAAAGTGCAGTACGCATTATGTTCGAACAATCATGAATCTGCCATTACCCAGGGGTCACTACCCCCCACGTCCTTTGCAGGAGTCGATACGGGCACCACCATGTTTGATGCCGACCGGAAGACGTCGGTGCACCCTTGCCCAATCAAAGATAAGTATTATCAATGCCCAGAAGGGCCTCCACGTGCAACTGTTGCGCATGCACTAGACAACAATAGCCCGCACGCCCTCGGCCAACGCATGTCCATCATGCAGACGCCAGCACACTGTAGGCCAAAACACAACAATTGCGGGACCTTGGCGGGACTATCTTCCCAGCTTGCTAAAGCAAGAAGCGGACAAATTTGTCATTATGTTCCTTTATTGATTCAAAGTAGATTTGAGTTTTTCTTAAGAACCACTTAATTTAGAAAAATCAATTTTAGTTTACTAAATAAGTGTAGCTTGCACTTTTCTACAAAAATGCAACAAAGTAAAAAAGTGGAAGTTGCACTTTCTCTGAACCGTTGCACTTTTCTGAATTGAATGCGACTTTAGAAAGTATCATCGAATTAGGCGTATACAGAGAAGAGGCCATCAGAATGAACTGTGGAGAGTGGAGCAGCCTGTTCAGCTTGCTCGGTGTGCAGCTTTGACAGCCACACATTGGCATAGACAGAACCGTTACCAGCCAAAACCACTAGGTCACCATGGAACAAACAGAAAGAATCTGACCTAGAAGATCTTTTGAACAAATCACGGCTACTGCACGGCCAAGCAGAGTGGGTAAAGAAACAAAATTCCCACAATAAAGAAACAGAGGAAATGTAATTGAAAATTGACTACATAAACTTCCACATTCTTTTCTAGCAGCTCTACGACTAGGCTAACCTCTTTCTTTCGCACCTTCTCCCTCTGCATGGTCCAACAAAAATGAGAAAGATATGCAGATATGGGGTCCTAGGTAGGTTGACCGATTGATGGACGATCGAACGACGAACATTAGCGGATGACGGAGAGCGGAGTAGCTAGGTGCTGCAATCGCAGGGGAGGGAGGTTGTCTTCCTCGTGCAACAAAGGATCATGGACGCTTGTCACCGGTAGTAGCGCGGCTCCATCATGAACTCATTTGCCGGAGCACCCATCGGCCTTTGGACCTCGTCCTTTGGCTTGCAGCTCAGCCACCGCTTGAGTAGGCTATGCGGCGACGACAGACTGGCTCACCATGGCATAAGATCTCCATCTGGCCTCCACCGATATCTCTTCGGGCATATCTTCCTCCTGCTGTCGTGCATCGCGGACCAAGTTCGTGTGTCCACCGTGAACAAGCACTGGCGCCTGGTAGCTTTGCAGAACCCGTCCCTGCTGCTATGGCTCCTCAAGCCCTTCAGAGCCCGGACCGACAGCTACAGGGCTTTGACGGCTCGGTTGATCTATTGCCGACCCTCTCTGACGAGGGCCGCGGGGCGGCGGGGCTCCGGGGGTGGGTCGTGGTATCATCCCATCACTGCCGTGGTCATGCCGTGCTCAACCTCTACACCGGCGAGTGTCTCGCCCTCCCAGATCGCCCCATCAACTCCAACGACATCAGGTGCCCCATGTTGATCCGCGCAGCCACCATCTCCACCGTCACGTCTTCTGGTACCTGTGTGGTCGCTGCCATAATGTACAGCTAGACAAACATGGCCTTCCGCCGCCGGAGCAAGGAGTGTTGGATGCCGCTACCGGCAGAGATGACGGCACCGCCCAATGACCAAAACCTGCCTTACCACCACAGATGGTTCCAGGCCGTCAACTCAGATGATGACCTCTACTGCTACAAGGCCGAACTTTCGACATCTACGCATACCATTGTACATCTTGCCTACGAAATCAGTGCTCCCCAGACAAACATGGCACACGGGAGATCGTAACCTGCTACCTCCTGCTCTCCACCTCTGGCGCCAATCTACTGATGGTGAGGAGATTCATCTCGCCGTTAAGAGGCCGCATGTTGCGGTTCCAGGTCTTCAGACTATAGAAGAAGCAAGAGGGCCGGCCGGCTTCCTTCTCCTGGCGCTTCTACCAAATGACCTGGCAGGTGCTCTTCGTCAGCCGGGCCTGCTCCAAGGCCTTCGACATGGGACAAGCCGGCAGACCGGGCTACATCTACTTCCTTGATGACGTCTACCCAGGTGGTCTGCACACTGTCCTCCAGCAGAACAAGTATCCCCGCGCCAAGCCGACTAGTGGCGTCACTCAATCCCTAGCGAGATCGAGCGCGGCCTTCCATGGTCTCCCCCCCCTCGGACACGTCGTTGTGCGTTAGGAACCACAACTAATTAAGCTATACCCAACAGCTTCAGTTTGCTTGACATAATCTTCCGCCCCTAGCGATGGAGTGGGCTTGGGTGATAGCAGAACGCTATGATATTAATTTACTAGAAAAAAAATCAGTTCATCATCCCTGCATGCAGCTCCTGCCATTATTGCATGGCTGGCACTCCTGCAAGGATACTTCGTCGCCCATTCGTGTCCACCCATGGACTGAAGCATGGATGAACAAAGGAACTAGTACCTCTGGATCGAGCATCGTAGACAAGAAGCGAGGATCGGTAACTATTCATGACTTGCATATGGCCCAAAATTGTATGTGACTTGCATAACACCCAATAATAATTTTTGGCGATCGACCTATATGTATAGGTAAAGAATCGCTGGAAATCAAGGTAGGGGGAAATCAGTTGAAATGAAATGACTAAACAGTAACTATGATCTGAGAATGACTTGGGGGTGAAGTCATTGGATTGGCTTCCCCGAAAGCAGATTCAGTAAGATTGTAAAAGGAAGTCATCGCTGCAACTTATCTGCCGTCCACCCTAGCTAGATCTACCGGTCAATAAAGAGTCAAAGCAAAATCTTCTTATAATTTGTCGAAATTTTTTAGCACGTCACTTTGTATACATGTTCGTTGCTATCTTATCTTATACTATGTGGCAAAGGACAAAAAAAATTGAGGTTAGGCGGACCCATGAGAAAATGTCATGTGTTTATATGTATGTCACACACACATTCATCTAAAAAAGTATATCACACAAACACGCGCGCACACACACACCATATCGAGCAATGCTATCCATAAAAATAACAAATTCGTCAATTTAAATATCTGACTGTAAAAATAATTACGAAAATGGAAACTCCACTTGAAAGACAAGTTAATTACTATGTGAAGTTAATTAATAAATTGCATTAAACACCAAACAATGAAATCAATGATGGCCAGTAAACTTGAAAATCACGCCCAGAAAATCAGAATCACATTCATACAATTATACATAGTATTGGAAATTAACACTACTAATACATATTACATCTTCGTGAAACAAGAATTAGAGAAAACCGAGGAATGCATCACTTGCAATTCTTTTGAGTGATACTTGGAGAGAGATTGAAAAGTTGGCTTGACATACACTTCTGCCCCTAAAGACGGAGTGGGCCAGGGCAACAGCAGGATGCTACGATCACTACACCACGACACTGCATTTCCTTCGGATGTGTTTTGAGAAAAGACACTTTTGTCGGCCGATTGTTGGTTGGAAAAAATTGTAGCAGTCAGTCGGTCGGAAAAACATGTGAACTGTAACACACGGCCGGAGGGGAATGCTAACATATTTATTGTCGAATGATGGGTCGGGAAAGCTCTAATGCCCATCCATACATCGGTCGGGAAATAATCCCGACCAACAGTCCTTGGCAAATGGGCCAGCGGGCGTTTTTACGTAACAAGCTATCCCAGTTATCCCATAAATTTTTATTATTTTTGTGCTAATTATTTTAGCTTAATTTCGAGCAGCAACGCGTGGGGTATCATCTAGTTTTACAGGAGAGACACCTAATTAAGTGTCTACCTTATATAAATAAGCACCGTGCTTAAGGAAAGCCTGATTTATTTTTGTAAGCACCTCACTTAAGCATCTTGCATTGTACAACGCTTTATAAGACAGTATAGTCTCAGTAATAACGAGAAGGAACTATTTTTCATTCAGATGCGTACAGAGATACGTGTACTCTTATTCTTCACAAAAGTGTTAAGTGCACTTTCCTGCTATATAAGGGTTGTACGTATACTCTTATTCTTCAGAAAAATATTAAGTGCACTTACAGTTATATAATGGTCCAAAAAAATTATTTTTTCGATTTTGATAAATGACGATTTTATTATCTCAAAATGTAGCATCAAGCGGATACAAAGCATAAGCAAATTGTTTCTGCAGATATCAATAAATGTTCTGTGTGAAGAACATATTTTACTGAATGGTACACTTTTTAAATGCAATAACACAATGATAATGTATTTGAACTCATATGACTCCAAGGATCGAACTAAGATCAAGCTACATATGTGTTACATGTTTGCTTGTCAGAATTGCATATATCCTTCACAATATTTCTATACGGATTCTATTCAAAGTGAATTTCATTAGCATGTTTTCTCTATTCTGACAATATTTTTCTCTACAGTCTATACATCCCTAGTGCCTAATTCTTAAGATGCAACTGGGCGTCCTCGTAGTTGGAGGCCTTTGCCGGCGGCATACTGTTGGTGAAGGTAAAACCTAAAGAGACAACGACAGGAGCATGGGACTGTGCGGTGTGGTCTGTTGCCTGTTAGTCAAATGAAGTACTAAAACTGTTGGCGAAAACCGCTTCAACTTTCAAATGGGGCTTTTGTATGTGGTCTCTGAGGCCATCTGCTGACTCATCTAATGACGCTCTAGTACGTGCAATAGGAGAGACAGGGGCCACAAAATTTTGTGTCGCCCAATTATTACTGAGATGAAACAAGCGGGATGACTTGTAGCATGGGCCATTTTGAGGCAGACATGGAACTATAAATTTTGTTCTATTGTTACAGATGAATAGAAGGCTTTGATCATGTATACTTACTTTCTTTAGTATGGGTAAAACATCAAAATGGCCTTTGACATGAGTACGGTGTTTTGGATCTTGCCCTCCATGCAGGCTGATTTTTGAAAAATATCAAAATACGGTTTTTTCGGTTTCAGCAAATCTGAAAAAATCTGTACAAGTAAAAATGGATGTGAGGTGTATGTGTGTAATTTCCAGGATGAAGTACGTTGAAATGCGATCTGTACAAAAAAGACAAATTCATGGTCTGGGAGGATGAATAGTATCATTTGCTAAAAAGCATCAGATTTTTTTTTTTGCACAGCCCTCTTTTCAACGTATTTCGTCCTGAAAATTTACACACTTGTGCATTATGCTTTCATGTGTGTCTGTATTGTTTACAGAATTTTTTGGAACGTAAAAATATAAATTTTCACGAATTTTGAATTCTTCATTTGGAGGCCTTCATATAGTTCGGCCTCCAATAGCAATTTCCGCTTTGACATCCACTATAAGTACTATATTAGTGATGAGAAGGCCTAAAAAGGGTGGCAGCACAACTTCTTAAGGCCCACATGTTATTAACGCTAGATCCCTTTTGTTTGTAGGGAACTGAGATACATCACAGTAATGGTAAGAGTACTGAAAACTAGTGGGGTATTAGCACAAGCAGCTCATACAGTGGGATGCACCCAATTCGTCTAGGTCATCTCATGACACTTTGCCTTGAAAAATCTACTTCAAATCCACCCATAGTGTGACTAAAAACAGTTGGAGTCAAGGGCTGGCTTATTCGATCTTCCTAGCTTGATGTAGAATTAGACCTATCTATGACTGAATAAGTTGCTCCTAAACTAAGGCTAACATCACCTACCCCCTCCAACAGATCTAACAGTGCTCAAAAACCAAAGAGAGTGTTTCTATGATCGAGATACGGGGATGGGAACAGGAGGTTTACTATCTTGGGTTTCCCTATCGGAGGCAGATCCTGCATGGCTGGATGCCTGAGATGGGGATTAGGGCGAAGCTCTAGCAGCCTTTCTGCTGTGTAGTCGTCCGACCAGACCGTGCCGGCACCAGCACCGTAATCGATGACATCGAGGGCGACTGGCCGATACTAGAGATAGAGCCGTGGGGGGAGGCATGTTGTTCCATTTTGAGCCAAATTGGTTGGGCCAGGCAGATAAATGGGTTGTGGTTCTACTAATGCAAGACATAGGCACAATGGCTGATACTCATTTTTCTAGGGAGCGACTAGGGATTAGTCGACTTAGACTTAAGGAGGTCTTAGTCGGCTGAAGTCAACAGGGGAGTTTAGGCTGCCTTTAATTGTTGTCTGCCTCCGGGTTTCTACATACTCCTTTCTTCATTTTTACATGGGCTTTTATGTTGGGACTGATAGTTATTCTTCCTTTCTTGTTTGTTTTGAGTTGTTCGGCTTCACTTGTGCGTGCACCACCTGGCCAGACTGAGGCTCCTATAATCGTTTCATTTTCATTTTCTTCCTTGTCTTTGAGACCGTGTCGGCACCAGCGCCGACGATCATTGACATCGAGGCCGACTAGCCGATACTAGAGATAGAGCCTTGGAGGAGGCATGATGTTCTATTTTGAGTCAAATTGGTTGGGCCAGACAGATAAATGGGTTGTGGTTCTACTAATGCAAGCCATAGGCACAATGGCTTATACAAGTTTTTTTCATGGATTTAAAGAAAAAAGAGATCTGGTCTGTAAGAAAAACAATATTGTACAACAGATAACCTAGGTAGTTAACAATTACTTACCTAGATAACCTAGGTTGTACAATATTGTTTTTCTAACTGGTCAGTCCTCTTTTTTCTTTAAATCCATGAAAAAAACATGTAACTTGTTTTTTAGAATAGTTAAAAAATATTTAGTATGAGCCATTGTGCCTATGGCTTGCATTAGTAGAACCACAACCCATTTATCTGCCTCGCCCAACCAATTTGGCTCAAAATGGAACATCATGCCTCCTCCACGGCTCTATCTCTAGTATCGGCCAGTCGGCCTCGATGTCATTGATTGTCGGCGCTGGTGCCGACACGGTCTCAAAGCCAAGGAAGAAAATGAAAATGAAACAATTATAAGAGCCTCAATCTGGCCAGGTGGTGCACGCACAAGTGAAGCCGAACAACTCAAAACAAACAAGAAAGGAAGAATAACTATCAATCCCAACATAAAACCCCATGTAAAAATGAAGAAACGAGTATGTAGAAACTTGGAGGTAGACAACGATTAAAGGCAGCCTAAACTCCCCTGTTGACGTCAGCCGACTAAGATTTCCTTAAGTATCATTCGACTAATCCCTAGTCGCTCCCTAAAAAAATGAGTGTCAGCCATTGTGCCTATGGCTTGCATTAGTAGAACAACAACCCATTTATCTGCCTGGCCCCAACCAATTTGGCTCAAAATGGAACAACATGCCTCCCCCACGGCTCTATCTCTAGTATCAGCCAGTCGCCCTCGATGTCATTGATTGCGGCGCTGGTGCCGGCACGGTATCGTCGGACGACTGCACAACAGAAAGGCTAGTAGATCTTCGCCCTCATCCCCATCTCAGGCATCCATCCATGCAGGATCTGCCTCCGACAGGGGAAACCCAAGATAGTACACCTCCTGTTCCCCTCCCCATATCTCGATCATAGATACACTTTCTTTGGGTTTTGAGCACTATTAGATTTGTTGGAGTGGGGTAGGTGATGTTAGCCTCAGTTTAGGAGCAACTTATTCACTCATAGATAGGTCTAATTCTACATCAAGCTAGAAGATCGAATAAGCTAGCCCTTGAATCCAACTGTTTTTAGTCACACTATCGGTGGATTTGACGTTGATTTTCGAGGCAAAGTTTCATGAGATGACCTAGACGAATTGGGTGCATCCCACTGTATGAGCTGCTTGTGCTCACATGTCACCTCACATCGGACAGTTCCTATGCATACACAATACGGTTCGTCTATCGCATAAACCAACAGCGAAACACTCTCTCCTCAAAAGTGAGCATGCTTCGGATACTCCGCATCTCCGTAGCACCCCATCCTTCTCAGATCCCGATCTCTAAACCAAATTCTCCTCAAATGCTAGCGGCCAATCACTGCCAAAGGAGATGGATGTCGGTGATCGTAGTAGGTATACGACTACTAGGAAGAGGAAATCAGCAACAATTGAGGTTGAGGGCTAACCGGCTCCTGTGTCGGTGGAGAGGTTGAACGCGATGGAGGCAGCGAGGGTGAAGACACACGAAATCTCGTCCTCATCCACACCCCCCGCAGGACGACATTCTCCAAAATATAAACTTGATAACCGACATTTTTTTAGCGAGCGACCAGTGTCCTAAGATAAACTTAATAACTGACATTAGTCCCACTAGTTATATCTTAATCAACACCAAAATACATTTAGGGTCTAGATACAATTTCAACTTCTTCCACGGCAATGCTTTCAAGAAGGAATAAAAATATCCTTGCACCTCTGTCGCCCGGTTCAGATGAAAATGGTCAAGAGAAAAATTTGCATCATGTATGAATTGACTTGCAACATCCTCTATACCTAGGGGGCGCTACCTTAGCATTCTATTTGTGAGCAGAGAAGGGCACCGTCTTGATTGATGTCAACTGGAAGCCATCGGTGGGCCCTTGCACCTTCAATGACGGATGTTGCCACTGTATACGTGGCCCTCCATGTGCAGCCATTGCGCGCGCACTACACAACTAAAATGTGGGCCCCAATCACCATGTGCAACACTGGTCCAATTTGATAGTATCTTGAAAAGAAATTAGAGAATGCTTCTACAAATATAATTGTAGCAATAACCGGTATTTGTACAATTAATTGCAATTAATGAGTTTTCATATATTTCCAAGATTAATTGCAATTAATGAAATCAATGTTGTTTCGAAATTATGGTGATGTGATAGATACATCATTGGAGCAGCGTCAATTGTTGGATGTACCTGGTTGAATGGATGGGTTCGTCATGATTCACCAAACTCAAGATTTTAGAAGTAGAAGTAGATTTACTCATTGATTCTAAGTAGATTAAGTTTTTCTTAAACGTTAATTGGTTTATATTAATTAAAATTTAGTTTAGAGAAAAAGTGAAACATGCACTTTTCTAGAAATCGCAACTGAACAAAAAAAGTGTAAGTTGCACTTTCACTAAATTGTTGCATGACCACCTCTACGGGCACCTCTTGCGCATACACTACTCGGTGGCTGCCTTAGTAAGGTCCCGGCCACATATATGTTCCCCCAGTGGCCCTCATAGTCAGAGCTCGGTATCCTTGACATTCACTGGGTTGAGGAAGAGGAATTCTTACAGAAATTCAAGTAGGGCACCCGCCTCCTCATTGTTCACATGCATTCACTTCCAACCACGGCCTCGCTCGGGGTTGCAGCATGGGGTTTCTCAGGAGTAGCTCCGGCGCAAGTGGTTATAGAGACGAAACCCCATCAAAATGCTTGGCTGCAAGGTGGAATCATGGCTATGGAGAATAATGGAACACGTCATGCTATTCGAGATCAACGAGACACAAAGACAGACAACCCCTATCGAGCCCATTGATCTAGGGATCGTCACACAGTCCCATGATGCGGATCCCCAGGTATCGCATGAAGAACTATGGATCATGGAGAAGGTCGTCTTTGAGGATATGGATATATCTTCAAGAAGAGAAAATGGGTTGCCTTTGCTTTCGCTAACAACAACGAAATTTTCCCGCTGAAGATAGTCCCGACTAGTGCATCTCCAGCTCCAAGGATTTTTGACAAACATAGTCCATCTCCTCAGCCAACATCGATTCGTGGAGGCAGAGATTTCGTTCAAGAAGAGGAAAGCCGATGTGGTCGAAGTAACCGACATTAGCAATGAAAATAGTATCATCCCAGTCCCACCTACCCAGATCATGGGGACTATTCTCAAGAAGAAGTGGCCACGAGAGGCAAACGTGGTCGTGGTCGTGGTCCTGTTCATGGTAGTGGATGTGGACGCGGACGTCGACCAAGCTCTTTAGGTAAATCCGCCCAAGCTACTTCGTCCTCACGAGGAAACCGATGTTGGCCAATAGCAACCTCTTTTGCAGTGCCTAATTAGCGACTGTTCACAGTGCCACCACCTTCTCCAGTGGCTGATGGGCTTCTCCAGATTCAAAATAGTTTGGAGGATGAAAGTGATGGAAGTTTGGAATGATGAATTCGCACGCAATCAACAGACTCTGGAATTTGCAAGAGAACAACGACGACTGTTCTTGGATCTGGACACCACCACCAATAGAGGATACCAAAACCAAGGCCGGGTGTGTGCAGCAGCGTAGGAAGGCCGCGAGGAGGACGTTCTATCAGACACAAAAGGAGGCACAAAACGAAACCGCTGAGGCAGCAGGAGCAGCGTAGAGAGAGTAAACACACATATGTTGCTGGACTAGACGAAGGCGCGGGCCTCCCGAAAGTATCCTTGCAAAGTGGTCACCTATGTCCATGTGTGATCTAGCTTCTGCCATTCCACACATGTGCAAACTAGCTGGCAGTATCCGCCATGACCTAGGGGCCACTACCCCAATGTCCTTTGCATGAGTAGAGACGAGCACCGCCATGTTTGATGGACGATCGAACGACGAGCATTAGCGGATGACGGAGAGCGGAGTAGCTAGGTGATGCAATGGCAGGGGAGGGAGGTTGTCTTCATCGTGCAGCAAAGGAACATGGAAGACTGGCACAAATAGACGGTAGTAGCGTGGCTCCATCATGAACTCATTCGACATACCACCCATGTGCCTCTGCACCTCGTCCTTCGGCTTGCAGCTCAACCACCGCTTGAGTAGGCCATGCATCAACGGCAGAACGACTCATTATGGCATAAGATCTTCATCTAGCCTCCACCGAGATCTCCTCGGGCATATCTTCCTTATGCTATCATGCATCGCAGACCGAGTCCGGGCGTCCACCGTCAGCAAGCACTAGAGCCTGGTAGCCTTGGAGAGCCCGTCCCTGCTGCCATAGCTCCTCAAGCCCTTCATAGCCCGGACCGACAGCGACATGAATTTTGACGGCTCCGCTGATCTGCGCCCGGCCCTCTCTGACGAGGGCCGCGGGGCGAAGGGGCCCGTTTTTGTTGCTCCGTTCCGGGGGTGGGTCGTGGTATCTTCCCATCATTGGCGCAGTCATGCCATGCTCAACCTCTGCACCGAAGAGTGCGTCGCCCTCCTGGATCGCCCCATCAACTCCAACGAGATCAGGTGCCCCATGCTGATCCGCGCAGCCGCCATCTCCACCGCCCTGTCTTCTAGTGCCTCTGTGGTCAGTGCCATAACGTACAGCTAGACAAACATGGCCTTATGCCGCCCGGGCATGGACTATTGGATGTTGCTGTCGGCAGAGATGATTGCCCCACCCAAGGCCAAAGACCTGACTTACCACCACAGATGGTTCCAGTCCGTCGACTCAGATGATGACCTCTATTGCTACTAAGCCGAGCTTTCGACATCTATGCATACCATTGTATATCTTGCCTACGAGATCCTTGCTCCCCGGATAAACATGGCACACGGGAGATCGTAACCCGCTACCTCCTGCTCTCCGCCTCTGGCGCCAATTTGCTGATGGTGATGAGATTCATCTCGTCGTTTAGAGGCCGCTTGTCGCGGTTCCAGGTCTTCATGCTATAGAAGCAGCAGGAGGTCCGGTCGGCTTCCTGGTCCTGGCGCTTCTACCAGATGACAGGGCAGGTGCTCTTCGTCAGCTGTGCCTGCTCCAAGGCCTTCGACACGGGACACGCCGGTAGCCTGGCCTACATCTACTTCCTCGACGATGTCTACCCTGGTGGTCCGCACATTGTCCTCCAGTAGAACGATTATCCCCGCGCTGACGCCGGCGGGTGGCGTTACACAATCCTTAGCGAGATCGAGCACCGCCTGCCATGGTCTCCCCCCTCGGACACCTTGTCGTGTGTTTGGTAGCACCACTTGAGCTATACCCAGTAGGTTAAGTTGGCTTGACATACTCTTCCGCCCCTAGCGGCGGAGTGCGCTAGGGCGATAGCAGAACGCTACGATATTAATGTACTAGATAAATATCAGTTCATCATCCCCGCATGGGGATCTTGTCATTGTTGCCTAGCTGCCGCTCCTGCAAGGATTCGTTGTTGCCCATTTGTGTCCACCCATGGACTAAAGCATGGATGAACGAAGGAACTAGTACCTCTGGATCGAGCATTGTAGACGGGACGAGAGGATCGGTATCGTGGCTTGCATGTGGCCCAATATTTATGTGACTTGCATAATGCCCAATAAGAATTTTTGGCGATCGACCTATATGTATAGGTAAAGAATCGCTGGAAATCAAGGTAGGGGGGAAATCAGGGGAAATGAAATGACTAACCAGTAACTGAGATCTAAGAATGACTTGGGGTTGACTTGCATTGGCTTGGCTTCCCCGAAAGCAGATTCGGTGAGATTGTAACAGGAAGTCATCGCTGCAACTTATCTGCCGTCCAACCTAGCTGGATCTACCGGTCAATAAAGAGTCAAAGCAAAATGTTCTTATAATTTGTCGAACAGTTTTAGCACGTCACCTTGTATACATGTTCGTTGCTATCTTATCTTATACTCGGTGGAAGCGGGAAAAAAATTAGGTCAGGCGGCTCCATGATAAAATATCATGTCTTCATATGTATATCACACCACATTCATCTAAAAATATATCACACACACACACACACACACACACACACACACACACACACACACACACACACACACACACACACACACACACACACCATATCGAGCAATGCTATCCATAAAAATAACTAATTCGGCAATTTAAATATTTGACTGTAAAATAATTACCAAAGTGAAAATTCCACTTGAAAGACAAGTTAATTATGTGAAGTTAAATAATAAATTGCATTCAACACCAAACAATGAAATCAATGATGACGAGTAAACTTGAAAATCACGCCTACAAAATCAGAATCACATTCATACAATTATACATAATATTGGAAATTAACCCTACCAATACATATTACATCTTCGTGAATTTTTTTAGAGAAAACCAAGGCATGCATCACTTGCAATTCATTTTACTGATACTTGGAGAGAGATTGAAAAGTTGGCTTGACATACTCTTCCGCCCCTAAAGGCGGAGTGGCCTAGGGTAACAGCAGGACGGTACGATCACTACACCACGACACTGCATTTCCTACGGATGTGTGTTGAGAAAAGTCAGTTTTGTCGACCGACTGTTGGTTGGAAAAATTATAGCAGACAACCGGTCGGAAAACATGTGAACAGTAACATATGGTTGGTGGCGAATGGTAACATATTTATTGCCGAATGATGAGTCGGGAAAGCTCTAATTTCCATCCTCACATCGGTCAGGAAATAATCCCGACCAACAGTCCATGGCAAATGGGCCAGCGCGCGTACTTTTGTCCCAAGCCCGGAAAAAGTTTTACCCCAACACATAACTCACCACGCATGCAGAGGAAAATCCCTAATCCCTTTCTCAAGCCCCACGCGTGCCGCCATGGGCACCCACTGCCAACATCATCATCATCCCCGCATGCTGCTCTTGCCATTGGCTGCCTGGATGCAACTCCAGCAAGGATTCGTCCTCGCCAATTCATGTCCACCCTTGGATTGTAGCATGGATAAACGAAAGTACTAGCACCTTTGGATCGGGCATTGTGTATGGGCAGAGAGGATCGGTGACTATGTGTGACTTGCATATGGCCCAATATTGTATGTGACTTGCATAACGCCCAATAAGAATTTTTGGTGATCGATCTATATGTATAGGTAAAGAATCGCTGGTAATCAAGGTAGGGGGGAAATGAAAAAACTAACCAGTAACTGAGATCTGAGAATGACTTGGAGTGCCTTGCATTGCCTTGGCTTCCCCGAAAGCAGATTAAGTGAGAGTGAAAGGAAGTCATTGCTGCAACTTATCTGCTGTCCAACCTAGCTAGATCTACCGGTCAATAATGAGTCAAAGTGAAATCTTCTTATAACTTGTCGATCAGTTTTAGCACGTGACTTTGTATGCACGTTCATTGCTATCTAATCTTATACACTTGAGGGCTATCCAGCGCCGGCAACAACGGCAACGGCCAATCCCGTAGCGGTTGAACATGATGGAGGTGGACATGATGAAGACGGACGGTACCTCGACCTCATCAGGAACCTCCCCAACAACAAACTCGGAAAGATATCTCGCTCCTCCCCATCATGCAAGGCGATCGCACCCAGATCTCGCGAAAACGGTAAGATCCCCACACTTAAGCAACCACCTTAACCCCTCTTTATAGCATGCCTTTCCTATGAGACTCAAATAAAATAAAATAAAATCTTCGAGCGTAAGGAAAACTAACACCATTTTCCTATCTGAAATGGGGGTCAACCATCTCCATATTGTTACCGAGAGACCAATGTCTTAAGATAAACTTGATAACCGACATTAATCCCACTAATCATGCTGTAATCAATACCAAAATACATATAGGGTTTATATGCAATTTCAACTTCTTCCACGACAACGCCTTTAAGAAGGAATAAAAAAAATCCTTGCACCTCCGTCACCCCTTTTAGACAAAACATTCATCCTGATTTTTTATACCAACCGTCGAAGGGAGCACATCAAAAAGGAGACAAAACATTTAATGAGGTTACGACGGAAATTTGCCGCCACTAAACCGAAATATTCAAGGTGAGGACGAGACTTTTTAGCCGCGATATGAGGCAGTGTTCTAGTTACCATCTTGAAAATGGATCTGCAGGTAGTCACGTCAGCTTGTACTCCACGATAGGACATGACGGTATGGTGGTAGCTGATGTATGGGTAATCTTCCCACCGTAGAACACTGCCCCAGTCATTAGGGGGTCGCTCATGTCGTTGTGTTTCCTCTCTTTATCAATTTTATATATATTATGAGAGAGGAAGATATGCTTATATAAATTTAAAAAATATCAAGTTTTCTCTCTTTATCTTGAAGGTTCTAAAGTTGCACTTGTTCTGCCTTCCTATGCTAGTTGATTCTTACTACAATAATTTTTTATACAGTACTTCTATGCAAAAAATATACGTTGTCCTACTTTTCCAGAATTATTGGTGTTACACAAGTATGGTTTTGTTTAGATCATCACATAATGTTCTGATTTTTACAGATTCTATTTTTAATGTGTAGTTTGCTTGTTTAATAATTCTATGACTTATATGGGTCAATATAAATTGTAGATATGATAAAGTGCAGTACGCATTATGCTCGAACAATCATGAATCTGCCATGACCCAGGGGTCACTACCCCCACGTCCTTTGCAGGAGTCGATACGGGCACCACCATGTTTGATGCCGACCGGGAGACGTCGGTGCACCCTTGCCCCATCAAAGATAAATATTATCACTGCCCTGAAGGGCCTCCACGTGCAACCGTTGCGCATGCACTAGACAACAATCGCCCGCGCGCCCTCGGCCAATGCATGTCCATCATGCAGATGCCAACACACTGTAGGCCAAAACACAACAATTGCAGGACCTTGGCGGGACTATCTTCCCAGCTGGCCAAAGCGAGAAGCGGACAAATTTGTCATTATGTTCCTTTATTGATTCAAAGTAGATTTGAGTTTTTCTTAAGAACCAATTAATTTAGAAAAATCAATTTTATTTTACTAAATAAGTGTAGCTTGCACTTTTCTACAAAAATGCAACAAAGTAAAAAAGTGGAAGTTGCACTTTCACTGAACCGTTGCACTTTCCTGAATTGAATGAGACTTTAGAAAGTATCATCGAATTAGGCGTATACAGAGAAGATGCCATCAGAATGAACTGTAGAGAGTGGAGCAGCCTGTTCAGCTTGCTCAGTGTGCAGCTTTGACAGCCACGCTCTGGCATAGACAGAACCGTAACCAGCCAAAACCACTAGATCACCATGGAACAAACCGAAAGAATCTGACCTAGAAGATCTTTTGAACAAATCACGGCTACTGCACAGCCTTGCAGAGTGGGTAAAGAAACAAAATTCCCACAATAAAGAAACAGAGGAACTGTAATTGAAAATTGACTACATAAACTTTCCAGATTCTTTTTCTAGCAGCTCTATGGCTAGGCTAACCTCTTCCTTTCCCACCTTCCCCCTCTGCATGGTCCAACAAAAATGAGAAAGATATGTAGATATAGAGTCCTAGGTAGGTTGACCGATTGATGGACCATCGAACGACGAGCATTAGCGGATGACGGAGAGCGGAGTAGCTAGGTGCTGCAATCGCAGGGGAGGGAGGTTGTCTTCCTCGTGCAACAAAGGATCATGGACGCCTGGCACCGGTAGTAGCGCGGCTCCATCATGAACTCATTTGCCGGAGCACCCATCGGCCTCTGGACCTCGTCCTTCGGCTTGCAGCTCAGCCACCGCTTGAGTAGGCCATGCAACGACGGCAGACCGGCTCACCATGGCATAAGATCTCCATCTGGCCTCCACCGATATCTCCTCGGGCATATCTTCCTCCTGCTGTCGTGCATCGCGGACCAAGTCCGGGTGTCTGCCGTGAGCAAGCACTGGCGCCTGGTAGCTTCGCAGAACCCGTCCCTGCTGCTATGGCTCCTCAAGCCCTTCACAGCCCGGACCGACAGCTACAGGACTTTGACGGCTCCGCTGATCTATGCCCGACCCTCTCTGACGAGAGCCGCGGGGCGAGGGGGCCCGTTTTTGTTGCTCCGCTCGGGGGGGTGGGTGGTGGTATCATCCCATCACTGGCGTGGTCATGCCGTGCTCAATCTCTACATCGGCGAGTGTCTCGCCCTCCCGGCTCGACCCATCAACTCCAACGACATCAGGTGCCCCATGTTGATCCGCTTAGCCACCATCTCCACCGCCCCGTCTTCTGGTACCTGTGTGGTCGCTGCCATAATGTACAGCTAGACAAACATGGCCTTCTACCGCCGGAGCAAGGAGTGCTGGATGCCGCTACCGGCAGAGATGACGGCCCCGCCCAATGACCAAAACCTGCCTTACCACCACAGATGGTTCCGGGCCGTCAACTCAGATGATGACCTCTACTGCTACAAGGCCGAACTTTCGACATCTACGCATACTATTGTACATCTTGCCTACGAAATCTGTGCTCCCTGGACAAACATGGCACACGGGAGATCGTAACCTGCTACCTCCTACTCTCCGCCTCTGGCGCCAATCTACTGATGGTGAGGAGATTCATCTCGCCGTTAAGAGACCGCATGTCGCGGTTCCAGGTCTTCAGACTATAGAAGAAGCAAGAGGGCCGGCCGGCTTCCTTCTCCTGGTGCTTCTACCAAATGACCTGGCTGGTGCTCTTCGTCAGACGGGCCTGCTCCAAGGCCTTCGACATGGGACAAGCCGGCATCCCGGGCTACATCTACTTCCTTGATGATGTCTACCCTGGTGGTCTGCACAGTGTCCTCCAGCAGAACAAGTATCGCCGCGCCAAGCCGACTAGTGGCGTTACTCAATCCCTAGCGAGATCGAACGCTGCCTTCCATGGTCTCCCCCCCTCGGACACGTCGTTGTGCGTTAGGAACCACCACTAATTAAGCTATACCCAACAGGTTCAGTTTGCTTGACATAATCTTCCGCCCCTAGAGATGGAGTGGGCTAGGGTGATAGCAGAACGCTATGACACTACTAGGAAAAGGGCTATAGATGGAATTGATACTAATGGCGCACCAGACAAGCAGTGCGCCATTAGTATATAGTAATGGCGCACCAGCAACAGATACGCCATTAGAGTTCGAACTACTAATGGCGCACCAGGCCCAGAGTGCGCCATTAGTATCAAGAATTATTTTTTTTTGAACTAGCGCGCCTGTCCAAACATACTAATGGCGCATCCAGACAAAGTGCGCCATTACTAGTTGTAACTAGTAATGGCGCACCAGCAGTAAAGTGCGCCATTAATGCTCTTTTTTTATGATATTTTTTATTCTTTTTTTTACAAAACTACTAATGGCGCACTGTCCCAGAGTGCGCCATTACTAGTTTAAACTAGTAATGGCGCACTGTGCGACAGTGCGCCATTAGTATGTTTTTTTTTGCAAAACTAGTAATGGCGCACCTACTATAAATGCGCCATTAGTAACCTTGATTACTAATGGCGCATTTATAGTTGGTGCGCCATTAGTAAGCGGGCAGCAACAAGATATTTTGGACAGCCTCTCCTACCACACTCACTTCCCCCCCCCCCCACTTCTTCATTCTCTCCACCTCCTCTCCTCTCGGGTCCCTCCTCTTTTTCACCTCATTTCCAACATATATTCATTCAAATTAAGTGGTTAAATTACCTTGTTTTGATAGGTAAGTAAGGGGGGAAGCTATATTTATGTTGTTCTCCATACAACAATGTGCACATGCACTTTTTATGGCCTAGCTAGATCTATGTATGTTTGTGGTGTTGCATATGTTTGTTGTGTTGCATATGTGTTTGTGTTTGGAGGTGTACCGGTATTTGAAATGCGATAGTTGCCAATATTTTCCCGGAATGTTGATTCATTTCCGTTTCCGTGAGAATTTTGGCATTAAGCATTCATTTTTGTCCTACTTTTAGGGAAAGTCATGGCAAATTTTTTCTTGGTTCTAAAATATCCTTTTGCTCTACCCCAAAAATAATATAAAAGTGTATAACAAAGCCCATTAAACATCCAAAACATCATAAATAATAGCATGGAACAATAAAAAATTATAGATGCGTTGGAGACGTATCAAGCATCCCCAAGCTTAATTCCTGCTCGTCCTCGAGTAGGTAAATGATAAAAACAGTATATTTGATGTGGAACGCTAACCAACATAGTTTTCAATGTAATTCTCTTAATTGTGGCATGAATGTTCAGATATGAAAGATTCAAGACAAAAGTCTATATTGACGTAAGAAATAATAATACTTCAAGCATACTAACAAAGCAATCATGTCTTCTCAAAGTACTATGGCTGAAGAAAGTTATCCCTACAAAATCATATAGTTTGGCTATGCTCCCTCTTCATCACACAAAATATTCATATCGTGCACAACCCCGGTTTCAGCCAAGCACTTGTTTTCATACTCTATTCTTTCAAACCTTTCAACTTTCACGCAATACATGAGCGTGAGCCATAGATATAGAATTATGTGGAATGGAGTGGTGGTTGTGGATAAGACAAAAAGGAGGGAGATAGTCTCACATCGACTAGGCATATCAATGAGCTATGGAGATGCCCATCAATAGATATCAATGTGAGTGAGTAGGGATTGCCATGCAACGGATGGACTAGAGCTAAATATGTATGAAAGCTCAACAAAAGAAACCAAGTGGGTGTGCATCCAACTTGCTTTCTCACGAAGACCTAGGGCATTTGAGGAAGCCCATCATTGGAATATACAAGCCAAGTTCTATAATGAAAATTCCCACTAGTATATGAAAGTGACTAAACATGAGACTCTCTATCACGAAGAACATGGTGCTACTTTGAAGCACAAGTGTGGAAAAATATAGTAGCAATTGTCCCCTTTTTTTGGGCCTTTCTTTTTTTCTTTGGCCTTTCCTTATTTTTTTGGAGGGGCTTTCTTGATTTAGCCTTTCCTCACATGGGACAATGCTCTAATAATGATGATCATCACACTTTAATTGAATTACAACTCGATACTAGAACAAAGTATGACTCTATATGAATGCCTCCGGCGGTGTACCGGGATGTGCAATGAATCAAGAGTGACATGTATGAAAAATTATGCATGGTGGCTTTGCCACAAATACGATGTCAACTACATGATCATGGGATGGGGCTTGCCTGCGCCCCTATGTGCGCCCATCCGTGCGCCCCGCATTCATCAACGGTCCTTCTTTTTCTGTCCCTAATTTATTTCTTTCCAAAAAAACATCACAACGTCACAATGATCAGTACACCACGACCAACGAACCATCGATCTGTAGGGGCGCACGGATGGGCGCACATGACGGGCGCAGGCAAGCCCCGTCCATGATCATGCATGGCAATATGACAATATGAAGCATGTCATATGAACGGAACGGTGGAAAGTTGTATGGCAATATATCTCGGAATGGCTATGGAAATGCCATGATAGGTAGGTATGGTGGCTGTTTTGAGGAAGATATATGGTGGCTGTTTTGAGGAAGGATATATAGTGGGTGTATGGTACCCGCGAAAGTTGCGCGGTACAAGAGAGGCTAGCAATGGTGGAAGGGTGAGAGTGCGTATAATCCATGGACTCAACATTAGTCATAAGAACTCATATACTTATTGCAAATATTTACGATTCATCAAAACAAAGCAATCAACGCATGCTCCTATGGGGGGTGGGGTTGGTAGGAGTTAACCATCGCGCGCCCCCGACCTCCACCCAAAGGATGACACTCTACAAATACCTCATGCTCTAACTTCATCACATAGCGGTTCACCATACGTGCATCCTACGGGAATCACTAACTTTAACACAAGTATTTCTCAATTTTATAATAACTCCACTAGCATGACTCTAATATCACTATCCTCATATCTCAAAACAATTATCAAGCATCCAACTTCTCATCATATTCAATGCACTTTGTATGAAAGTTTTTTACTACATTCATCTTGGATGCCTATCATGTGAAGGCTAGTTTTATAGCCAAAGCACATTACCATGCTGTTTTAATAGACTCTCAAAAGGATATAAGTGAAGCATGAGAGATCAACAATTTCTACAAAATATAATCACCACCGTGCTCTAAAAGATATAAGTGAAGCACTAGAGCAAAAACTATTCAACTCGAAATATATAAGTGAAGCACATAGAGTGTTCTAACAATTCCTATGCCATATTTAACTCTCTCAAAAAGGTGTGTCCAGCAAGGATAATTGTGGCAAACTAACAAGCAAAAACTCAAATAACAGACGACGCTCCAAGTAAAACACATATCATGTGGTGAATAAAAATATAGCTCCGAGTATAGTTACTGATAGATGAAGACGAAAGAGGGGATGCCTTCCCGGGGCATCCCCAAGCTTAGGCTTTTGGTTGTCCTTGAATTTTACTTTGGGGCGCCTTGGGCATACCGAAGCTTAGGCTCTTGCCACTCTTTGTTCCATAGTCCATCAAAGCAATACTCAAAACTTGAAAACTTCACAACACAAACTTAGACAAAAATCTCGTGAGCTCCGTTAGTATAAGAAAACAAACCACTACTCAAAGGTACTGTAATGAACTCATTCTTTGTTTATATTGGTGTTAAACCTACTGTATTCCAACTTCTCTATGATTCATATCCTCCAATACTACTAATAGATGAATTGAAATAAGCAAACAACACACGAAAAACAGAATCTGTCAAAACCAGAACAGTCTGTAGTTATCTGTAACTTTCGCATACTTATGTAACTCCACAAAAATTGAAATAAATTGTTAAACATGAGGAATTTGTCTATTAATCATCTTCATAAAGAATCAACTAAATAGCATGCTCCAGTAAAATCTAGTGACCATTATAGCGAGCGCTAACGATTCTGTTTTTCACACCACGATCATATAAACTTTACACAAGTCTTCCCAAAGGTTCTACTTGGCACAAACACTAATTAAAACACAAAACCACATCTAAACAAAAGCTAGATGCAATATTTATTCCTAAACAGAAGCAAAAACAAAACAAAAATATATAATTGGGTTGCCTCCCAACAAGCGCTATCGTTTTATGCCCCTAGCTAGGCATGATATATACAAGGATATATCTAGGTATTGCCATCTTTGGAAGGCAATCCATAAGTGACTCTCATAATAGATTCATATGGTAATTTGATTTTCTTTCTAGGAAAGTGTTCCATGCATTTCCTTAATGGAAATTGGAATCTAATATTTCCTTCCTTCATATCAATAATTGCACCAATCGTTTTAAGGAAAGGTATACCAAGAATAATAGGACATGAAGGATTGTAATCTATATCAAGAACAATGAAATCTACGAGCACATAATTCCTATTGGCAATAATAAGAACATCATTATTCCTTCCCATAGGTTTCTTATTAGTGGAATCCGCAAGATGCAAATTTAAAGAACAATCATCAAGCTCATGGAAGCCTAGTAAATCACACACAGTTTTTGGGATAGTAGAGACACTTGCACCCAAATCACACAAAGCCAAGCACTCATGATCTTTTATTTTAATTTTAATAGTAGGTTCCCACTCATCATAAAGCTTTCTAGGGATAGAAACTTCCAATTCAAGTTTTTCTTCATAAGATTGCATCAAAGCATCAAGTATGTGTTTGGTAAAAGCTTTATTTTGACTATAAGCATGCGGAGAGTTTAGTACGGATTGCAACGAGGAAATACAATCAATCAAAGAGCAATTATCATAATTGAATCCCTTGAAATCCAAAGTAGTGGGTTCATCAGTATGCAAGGTTTTAATCTCTTCACTCCCACTTTTAGCAATTTTAGCATCAAGATCTAAAAACTCCGAATCATTGGGACACCTTTTAATTAAAGTAGACTCATCTCCAATCCTACCTTTATCAAGATTCATACTAGAAAACAAGGATCTAATAGGAGACACATCAATAATTTTCAGGTCTTCATCTTTATTTTCAAGATAACTAGAAGAACACGCTTTAATATAATTCTCTCTTTTAGCACGCATCCTAGCGGTTCTTTCTTTGCATTCATCAATGAAAATTCTAATGGCTTTGAGAGACACGTTGATATCATGCTTAGGTAGGATAGATCTAAGTTTCAAAATCAACATCAAGAGTAATTCTATCCACACTTCTAGCCAATTCATCAATCTTAAGCAATTTTTCCTCAAGCATATCATTGAAATTCTTTTGCGAATTCATAAACTGCTTAACACTAGTTTAAAATTCAAAAGGCGTCTTTCCATAAGAGTTGTTGTAGGAATTACCATAATTATTAGAGGAATTACTTGGAAAAGGCCTAGGATTAAAGTTCCCTCTATAAGCATTGCTACCTAAATTATTCCTAGCAACAAAATTCGCATCCAAAGATTCATTATTATTTTCAATCAAAGTAGACAAAGGCATATCATTAGGATCAGAAGTAGCACTCTTAACAGCAAATAATTTCATCAGTTCATCCATCTTTCCACTCAAAACACTAATCTCTTCAATAGCATGCACTTTTTTACTAGTAGATCGTTCGGTGTGCCATTGAGAATAATTGACCATAATATTATCTAGGAGTTTGGTAGCTTCTCCTAAGGTAGTTTCCATGAAAGTGCCTCCTGCGGCCGAATCTAAAAGATTTCTAGAAGCAAAATTCAAGCCAGCATAAAAGTTTTGAATAATCTTCCATAAGTTCAAACCATGTGTAGGGCAATTACGTATCATTAATTTTATTCTCTTCCAAGCTTGTGCAACATGCTCATGATCTAGTTGCTTAAAATTCATAATATCGTTTCTAAGAGAGATGATCTTAGCAGGAGGGAAATACTTAGAGATAAAAGCATATTTGCACTTATTCCACGAATCAATACTATTTCTAGGCAAAGAGGAAAACCAAGTTTCAGCACGATCTCTAAGTGAAAACGGAAATAACTTCAATTTAACAATATTGTTATCCGTATCCCTGTTCTGTTGCATATCCCACAAATCAACAAAGTTGTTTAGATGGGTAGTGGCATCTTCACTAGGAAGGCCGGAAAATTGATCTTTCATGACAAGATTCAACAGAGCAACATTGATCTCACAAGATTCAGCATCGGTAATAGGAGCAATCGGAGTGCTAATAAAGTCACTATTGTTGGTATTGGAGAAGTCACACAATTTGGTATTGTTCTGAGCCATAGTGACAAGCAAGCAATCCAACACACAAGCAAACAAGAAGCAAGCGAACGATAAACACATGGTAAAAGAAGGGCAATTAAAACCGCAAGGGTGAAGTGGGGGAGAGGAAAATGAGAGGCAAATAAATGTAATGCGAAGGATAAGGGTTTGTGATAGGTACTTGGTATATGACTTTTGCGTAAGCCTCCCCGCAACGGCGCCAGAAATTCTTCTTGCTACTTCTCGAGCTTGCATTGTATTCCCTCGAAGAGGAAAGGGTGATGCAGCACAGTAGCGTAAGTATTTCCCTCCGTTTTTGAGAAGCAAGGTATCAATCCAGTAGGAGACCATGCGTGAGTCCCTCACACCTGCACAAACAAATAAGAACACGATAAGGTGTTGTCAATCCATTTATGGTCACTTACGAAAGTGAGATCTGATAGAGATAATAGTTTGCTATTTTTGGATATAAGAACATAAAGTAAAAGCGGAAAAGTAAAGTAGATTGTAGATTGATATGTTGAGAATAGACCCGGGGGCCATAGCTCTAGTGGCTTCTCTCATGATAGCTATATTCTACGGCGGGTAAACAAATTACTGTCGAGCAACTGATAGAAAAGGGAATACTTATGAGACTACCTAGGCATGATCATTATATATAGGTATCACGTCCGAGACAAGTAGACCGAAAATATTCTGCATCTACTACTATTACTCCACACATCGACCGCTATCCAGCATGCATCTAGAGTATTAAGTTCATAAGAATAGAGTAACGCCTTAAGCAAGATGACATGATGTAGAGGGATAAACTCAAACATTGTAATAAAAACCCCATCTTTATATCCTCGATGGCAACAATACAATACGTGCCTTGCTGCCCCTACTGTCACTTGGAAAGGACACCGCAAGATTGAACCCAAAGCTAAGCACTTCTCCCATTGCAAGAACTATAGATCTAGTAGGCCAAACCAAACTAATAATTTGAAGAGACTTGCAAGGATATTATAATCATACATAAAGAGTTCAGAAAAGAACCAAATATTTCTCATAGATAATCTTGATCATAAACCCACAATTCATCGGATCTCAACAAACACACCGCAAAAAGAGATTACATCGAATAGATCTCCTCGAAGACCAAAGAGAGAGAAGAAGCCATCTAGATACTAGCTATGGACCCGAAGGTCTGTGGTAAACTACTCACAACTCATGGTGAGGCGATGATGATTATCTAGAAGCACTCCGTGGAAGATCCCCCCTCCGGCGGAGCTCCGGAACAGGCCCCAAGATGGGATCTCACGGGAATAGAAGGTTGCGGCATTGGAACTAGGGTTTTCTCTGTTTTTCTGATGGTTTCGGGGTACGTAGATATATATAGGAAGAAGGAGGGCACCGGGGGCCAGACGTGGCGCTACTAGGAAAAGGGCTATAGATGGAATTGATACTAATGACGCACCAGACAAGCAGTGCGCCATTAGTATATACAAATGGCGCACCAACATCTGATACGCCATTAGAGTTCAAAGTACTAATGGCGCACCTGGCCCAGGGTGCGCCATTAGTATCAAAAAGTTTTTTTTTGAACTAGTACGCCTGTCCAAACATACTAATGGCGCATCAAGACAAAGTGCGCCATTACTAGTTGTAACTAGTAATGGCGCACCAGCAGTAAAGTGCGCCATTAATGTTCTTTTTTTATTATATATATTTTTTTTTTGAAAAACTACTAATGGCGCACTGTTCCACAGTGCTCCATTACTAGTTTAAACTAGTAATGGCGCACTGTGGGACAGTGCGCCATTAGTATTATTTTTTTTGTTTCAAAACCAGTAATGGCGCACTAACTGAAGATGCGCCATTAGTAACCTTGATTAATAATGGCGCATTTATAGTGGGTGCACCATTAGTAAGTGGGCAGCAACAAGATATTTTGGACATCCTCTCCTACCCACACTCACTTTCTCCCCACTTCATTCTCTCCACCTCCTCCTTGTCTCGGGTCCCTCCTCTTTTTCACCTCATTTCCACCATAGATTCATTCAAATTAAGTGGTTAAATTACCTTGTTTTGATAGGCAAGTAAGGGGGAAGCTATATTTATGTTGTTCTCCATACAACAATGTGCACATGCACTTTTTGTGGCCTAGCTAGATCTATGTATGTTCGTGGTGTTGCATATGTTTGTTGTGTTGCATATGTGTTTGTGTTTGGAGGTGTACCGGTATTTGAAATGCGATAGTTGCCAATATTTTCCCGGAATGTTGATTCATTTCCGTTTCGGTGAGAATTTTGCCATTAAGCATTCTTTTTTGTCCTATTTTTAGGGAAAGTCATGGCAAAAAATTTCTTGGTCCTAAAATATCGTTTTTCTCTACCCCGCAGGCGACCATGGTGCGCACGTTGACCGAAGGCATCGTGAATAGGTTTTTGAGGTCCGCGAAGGCCGAGATGCTTCAAAAGAACGAGACGGAGATAAGATGTCCGTGTCGAAGATGCAAGCTGAAGAGCCTTATTGCGGACCCGGATTCCGGGCAGGTGCGGGACCACCTGCTCTTGCGTGGTTTCATGGATGGCTATCGGTGGCAAGGTGATGAAGATGACTACGAAGTCGTCCATGGGGGCCGTGCAAGAAATGAGGAAGGGCAGCAAGACAACCACCACGGCTCGGGCGGGCGAGAAGACGAAGAATCCCCAGGAGATGATCACGACGGTGATGCTGTACACAGTCATCATGTAGAAGATGCATGACATCATGATGAGGAAGATGCCGGAGCAGACGGCGGGCATGATCATGAAGATGATGATGCCGGTGGAGCAGACGACGCTGGACCATCGGTGGGCTGGGTCCAGGACCATCATATTCAAGAGCTGCTTCTCAAGCAGACCGATAACGCAAGAGCTGCCGCCCGAGAGAAAGCCAAGATGGATCAACTTGAGTTAGACGCGGTTACTCCATTGTATGAAGGATGCAGGCCCGAGGATCCCTGCCTGAAAGTAACGCTCATGGCTCTGGAGATGAAGGTAAAACACAAAATGACGGACGCAAGCTTCGACGAGAACATTTCATTCTGGCACGAACGTCTTCCCAAGGGGAACAAGTGCCCCACCAGTTTGGAGGAGGCGAAGAAAATCGTGTGTCCTCTGGATTTACCGCACGTGAAATACCATGTGTGCATGAACAATTGCATCATTTATCGGGACGAGCACGCGGAGTCTACCATATGTCCGGTGTGCGGCGTCACTCGATACAAGAAGAGGAAGAAAGCTCCTCGAAAAGTGGTGTGGTACTTTCCGATCACTCCTCGTCTGCAACGGTATTTCGCGGACCCTAAGGTAGCAAAGCTCCTGCGTTGGCACGCGGATAGGGAGGAGAAGAAGCGAGAAGATGACGCAAATGATCCGGAGATAGATAAAAAAGACAAGATGCTGAGTCACCCTAAGGATGCGAGCCAGTGGCAAGCGTTGAACTTCGAAGACCTAGAATTTGGGAACGATCCAAGGAACATCGTGCTGGGCGCGAGCACCGATGGAGTCAATCCGTTTGGCAGCCAGAGAAGCACACATAGCACCTGGCCTGTGTTTTTGTGGATGTACAACCTTCCCCCCTGGTTGTGCATGAAGAGGAAGTACATTCACATGAGTATGCAAATTGAAGGACCGAAACAACCAGGGAACGACATCAATCTGTATCTGGGGCTGCTAAAAGAGGAGCTAGACACGCTGTGGAAAACGCCAGCCAATACGTGGGACGCCGCAAAGAAATAATATTTCCCTATGAGAGCCGCGCTGCTGACGATGGTGCACGACTATCTCGGTTACGGATATGTCGCGGGGCAGGTGGTCCACGGATTTTCTGGATGCGTCAGGTGCGTAGATGACACAACATATCGCCAGCTAGATAGAGATCCCGGATCTTCGAAAACCGTGTTCATGGGACATCGAAGGTGGCTTCGCGACGATGACCTGTGGAGAAAACGCAAGGATCTGTTCGATGGTGAAACCGAAACCCGAGGACGCCCGCGTACGAGGAGCGGCGAGGAAATAGACGAGCTGTTGAAAAATTGGAAAGATTGTCCACTGCCGGGAAAGAAGCAAAAGGCGCTAGAGCCGGGAAAGAAGCGAAAGGCGCCAGAGCCGGGAAAGAAGGTATGGAAAACGAGGTCTGTTTTTTGGGACTTGCCGTACTGGAAGATCCACCGTGTGCCTCACAGCCTTGATGTAATGCATATCACGAAGAACGTGTGCGAGAGTCTGCTTGGTACCCTGCTCAACATGCCAGAGAGGACCAAAGATGGGCCGAAAGCAAGGGCAGACTTGAAATCAATGGGCATCAGGCAGGAGCTTCACGGTATATACGATGATCATGATGATGATGACGATGATGAGGCGAAGCTGGACACGGAAAGTCGTCGCAAAGGCAAAAAGGCCAAGAAGACCGGAAATGACTACCCTCCCGCGTGCTTCACTCTAAGTCAGGAGGAGATCGAGCAGTTTTTCACCTGCCTCGTAGGAGTACAACTTCCTTACGGTTACGCGGGGAAGATAAGCAGATACCTAGACCGGGCGAAGCTGAAGTTCAGCGGGATGAAGTCTCACGACTGTCACGTGCTGATGACGCAGATACTTCCAGTTGCGATCCGTGGGATCATGGACGCGCACGTCCGTGAAACCCTATTTGGCCTATGCAACTTTTTCGACGTCATCTCTCGGAAGTCTGTTGGTGTGAGGCAACTCAGAAGGCTACAGGAAGAGATCGTGGTGATACTATGCGAGCTCGAGATGTACTTCCCGCCCGCATTCTTCGACGTTATGGTGCATCTGCTGGTCCATATCGTGGACGATATCATCCAACTCGGGCCGACGTTCCTGCACAGCATGATGCCGTTCGAAAGGATGAATGGTGTCATCAAAGGATACGTTCGCAACATGTCACGTCTAGAGGGAAGCATAGCCAGGGGCTTTCTAACCGAAGAGTGCATCTCCTACTGCACGAATTATCTAGGCATCGAGAACCCCGTTGGTCTGCCCGTCAACAGGCACCTCGGCAGGCTCGCTGGATGGGGTCACCGTGATGGTCGCCGCGAAATGCATGTCGACTTCGAGGGTCGACTCGCCGACTTTGAAAGTGCCAACCTAGTCGCGCTACAACACATAGACGTGGTTGATCCTTGGGTGGTAGAGCACAAAACCTTTATTGAGAAGACGTACAATGACCGAGGCCAACAGAGGACGGACGGAGATATAATCAAACAGCACAACTGATGTTTCACGCGTTGGTTCAAGCAGAAGCTTCTGTCGTACCCTTTACATGAGGGTTCTTCCGCGGAAGAACAACTCATATTCGCCTTGTCACAGGGCGCCGAGCACAACCTGATGACCTATGAGGCGTACGATATCAACGGCTACACATTCTACACCGAGGCCAAGGACATGAAGTGCGATGGTTATCAGAACTCCGGGGTAACGATGGAATCCTACACCGGTAATGACAAGGACAGATACTACGGAAGGATCGAGGAGATCTGGGAGCTGAGCTACGCTGGAGAGAAGGTCCCGATGTTCCGTGTCAGATGGGCCAAGAGCGTCCTAAAAGAAGACCGGTATTTCACCACCATGGTTATACCCGAAGCCAAATTCAAGACCGCGGGCGCAAACGTCACCGCGAAAAATGAGCCATGGGTACTGGCTTCCCAAGTTGACCAATGCTTCTTCATTACCGACCCGTCAAAGCCCAGTCGTGTTGTCGTGAGGAGAGGCAAAAGGAAGATCATCGGAATGGATGGAGTAGCCAATGAGCAAGACTTCAACAAGTACGACGACCCGAGGATCGAACATGACGACGATGATGAAGTAGCAGCAAACACCACAAGAAGAAGCAGGACCACCCTACCTAAAGGACGTCCGTTCCACAGAAGAACTCCATTTGCAAAAAAGAAGGGCAAGAAGATTGTGAACAGATAGCTAGCTAAGATCGATTGTATTTAAATCGTAACCTTCATTTCTCGATTGTGTTTCATGGGCACTTTTTGAACTCTTGAATGTTTTTAAATTTCATGGACACTTGATCTCGATCCCCCTCCATCTCGATCGCTATCCCACCTCGCCAGATCCCCCTCGCCGCCGAGCACCCCCCGCTCCACCGGCCGCCGCCGCCGACCCCCCGCACCCCCCCCTACTCAACCGCCGCCGACGACCCACCGCACCCTCCCCTGCTCCACCGGCCGCCGCCGCCGACCCATGAACTCATGATATGTTCAAAATAATATATTTGATGATATTTTTTCATATTCATAAATATTTTCAAATAACAAATATGATGATATTTTTTAAAAAAATTATTACTTTTTTATAAAAAATATTACTGTTATGATTTAAACAAGTTTGAACATATTTAAACACAAATAAGTGTCAAACAGCATTTTAAATGCATAAAAAAAATTTGGGGAGCCTGGTAATCGAACCCAGAACCTCCTGGTGGGTCTGTTGCGTGCTGACCAGTCGGGCTAGTGGGTGTGTTCTGATGGGTAGTGGGTTAGGTGGGATATATACCTAACCAGTCGGGCTAGTAACTAGAACACAATACTAATGGCGCACCAGGGGGTGGTGCGCCATTAGAATCTCCATACTTATGGCGCACTAAGGTGCGGTGCGCCATTAGTAATCGAACCCATCTATGTCGCCCACCTTCGCATCCTCCCTCTCTCTCCCTCGCCAGATCTCCCCTTCCCTCTCCCCGACGCCTCTCTCTCCCTCCAGTGCCCCGACGCCGCCGCCCCCGCGCCACCCCCGCTGAGCCGAGCGTCGCGCCCCCGACGCCCTCGACGCCCGCGCCTCCGACGTCCGACGCCCCCGACGCCACCGACGCCTCCCCACCCCCCCGGACGAGCCCTTCGCCCTCTGCCGCGGCCTCCCCCGACTCTGCAGCAATGCCGCCGCCCGGAGCTACGCCGGCGACCACTCCATACGCAGGTAGCCATCACTCCTCCCTCCTTCCTGTCTAATCACCACCACAAAGTCATTTTAGGAATTTTAGGTTTAGACATTTGAAGAAAGTCATGGTTTAGACTCTGGTTAGGGGATTTTCAATTAGTGTGCTCAGTCATTTTAGGAATTATTAAGCCATCTTTTAGATTTTAGTGTTTTAACAGGAAGACATACGTGGAAGATTAGGATTGGGCCTAAGGGGATTTTTTTTTCAATGTAAACTAACAATAAAACTTTTGTAAGTTTAGTAGGTGTAGGATTTATTTATTTTTGAATGAAGCAGAGGCCTGGTCAACTAGACAATGCACTCTTATGACAAGAATATATACTTCCTCCATTCCCAAATATAAATCTTTTTAGAGATTCAAATGGGGACTACATATGGATGAATATAGACATATTTTAGAGTGTAGATCCACTCATTTTGCTCCGTATGTAGTCCTTTTTAAAATCTCTAGAAAGACCTATACTATTTAGGAACGGAGTAATCTATTTGAGATGCTGCAGTACTACACCCAGTTGCCTTGTGTTGGAAGCAAATAGGTTGCTTCACCAAGCTTTTACTCATGTCATATGCTTAACCTGCAATGCACTACTTGTCTTCGAAGTTGAAACTTAACTACACCTCAATTAGCAACTAAGGTATATATGCAGATTCAGTGAAACAGTAGTGGCATCCATCACTTGTGCGGTAAACCGAGGTGCAGCTAAATTTCAAGATAACTTTCAACTCATGTCATCTTTTTAGAGAATATATGATCCTAGGATAATATTTTGTTATTTAGAGAATGTGACTCTGGAATATTTTTTTGTTCTTTTTTATAGAATATCACCCTAGGATAATCCATGCAACAAACCTGAAACAATCATATCTGTGTTTCATATATAGACTGAATCAGAAGAGTATATTAAGTGATGATGTACTGCATTTTTTTTGCTTTTCAAATCACAATTGGACAGAGCAATCAAAAGCATTAGTCAAATCCAATTACAATTACATCTCCATTTACCATACCCCTCACACTCACTGACACTCACTCACTCATCTCCTTCCTCTCTAAATCACCACCACAAAATAATTGTGAATGACTGAGCACACTAAAATATAAAAGATGGCTTAATAAGTCATCTGGCTCCAGAGTCGTCTCGATAGCACTTGGTTTGGTGTTGCGAAAGAGCTCGTTAGTTTTTATCTCCTTCTATCTTATTGGAAGACATGTTAGTGCTTGCTGTCATACTTTGGCATGCCATAGTCGGTGACAATTTCATCTTTTTCAGAACCCCTTTGGCTCTAGCCTTTACTAGTATGGTAGTCAAGTTTGTGTCGCGATACTAGCATGTCTGGTCATCTAGATCGGGGAGAGCAGTTACACTTGACAAGAGTATCTTGCACAATTTCTGTCTTTTGTGTTACTGTTCATTTCTGAATCTGGTCTATCTCAGGCATGGTTTACGGTTTATAGTCTCATATATATTGTATTTATACATCTCTATGGAGCTTAATTTGATCCTAAATAAAAGATGCTTGAACATTGGTGGACCCTTACCTAATGCTCTTGTTCTCCTGTTTACCAGCTTCAACTCTAGTTAATTTGGAGTTAGGGTTTGTTACGTTTATTCGCTGTCATCCCAAGTGAGATCTTTAGTTCGTTTAGCCGGTTGGTGGGCTTGATGTTCTGTTGGGGTTTTAGGTTTTAGGTTTTTTTTTCATGTACACTAGTACTACTTGTATGTCATACTAGCACAATGATAATAATGGTGGTCATGTATTTGTTTCCTTGTTGTAAATATTTGAACTTCAAACTATTGTTTTACAAGCTTCTGCAACTTTTTCTTAACTGTTGATGCTGCTGTTATGCCTGTATTCACTTCTGTTGCTACTGTACTTGTCATGATGTTGTACTTGTGATGATGCTACTTGTGATCTTTTGAAATGACCCATTGGCGACTTCATTAGGCGGGGATAATGATTTTGCAGGTACCCCGAGAGGCCCTTGAGTTTGCTGGAATGTCGATTAACTTCCGTTCCGGCAAATTCGGGTACTCCATATGTCCTATTTTCAGCAAAGGTCATGCTGAAATTTTCCGTGAATTTTAGCATGACTTTGCTAAAAATAGGACATATAGGGTACTTGTGACTAATGCATGGGCCGGGGTATCTTAGTAGTTAATTAACTAGGATCAAGTGCCCCTTTATTCTACCTGCATTAAACCATAGGCGGCAATAGAGCCAAGTGATTAGGCCCAACTTAGAATTCTCCTTCCCAGCTTAGCTTTTAGGATGCCTCGGTGTCGACAAACCATAAATTATAAAATCTTGGCTTTTAGGGTGCCTCGGTGTCGATAAAAACCGAAATGATGAAAGCTTAGGCTTTTAGGGTGCCTCGGCGTCGAAAAACCCTCAATTATAAAAGCTTAGCTTTTAGGATGCCTCGGTGTCAACAAACCCTAAATGATGAGACCATGATCTTTTTCCTTGACAATAACCAACTTTTTGACCAAACTTTGTTCCTATTTAGAGAGAAACATGGCCAGCAACGATGAGGCCGGGGGTTCGGGCGGCAAGGCATTCTGGGAGCTGTCCCAGGAGATGGAGGAACAACATCACTTGTATGAGGACGCCGCCTTCCCCACCGATCCTGACACCACTGATGGTACAGCCGAGGATGACCCCACTGATGCCACCACTGATGGTGCCGCCGAGGATGCCACCACTGATGATGGCGGCGCACGCACAGATGGCAGCCAACCGAAGAGGCAACGGAAGGACCGGCGCCCGACCGTGCTCCGCACCCTCAAGGAGGAAGTTACTGAAGTGGACTCCGACGGGAATCCAACGGCGCCCGAACGAATTGTCAAGGGGTACTCGCTTCAGCTCGGGTGCATTCTCCGGAGCACCGTCTTGATCAACACCGAGAACCTGAGGCATCCTGACCGAGGGAATTTGCGCAACCTCCTCTTCACGAAGGTCCACGAACGATACAAGTTCCCCGCTGAATTTGAAAACACAAGCCTCAAAGGGAATAAAGTGAACAATGCTGCCCTCACGAAGATGAGCAAGGCCCTGTCTACTTGGAAAAGCAATGTGAAGAGAATGATCGAGAAAGGTGAGAGTTATGAGAAGATCAAGGAGAAAAATCCTTCGATCACCGAAGATGACTACAACGACTTCAAGATCAATTGCTCGAGCACCGCACACTCCGAATCAAGTCAGTGGGGGAAAGAAATGCGGGAGCTGAACTTAGGGGAACACACACTCGATCCCGGTGGTTACAGAGGGGCGGAGCCTATATGGGACAAGGAGGAGGAGGACCGTGCCGAGCAAGGCCTACCGCCCCTCTTCGATAAATACGGTGACAAGCAGACAAGGAACTTTGTCAGGGCCCGGTACAACAAGGACCCGAAAACAAAGGAGCTTACCACGGATCCGAAGACCAGGGCGCTTGAGCTTGTTCTGGTAAGGAATACACCCCCGCGTAATTAGCTCCATATGGTTGCATTCTAATTAATGAAGCCAAATTTCTAAATGGTTCACATTCCTTCCGCAGGCGACTGAAAGCAGTAGCGCGGGGTCGACTAAGAGCAACCCTTGGGACACGACTCTAAATAGGGCGTTGAATGTAATGAAGAACAAGGATAAGCTCAGTAAGCCGACGTCAGCTGGTCGTGTGGCCGGCAAAGGCTTGTCGACAAAATGGTCGTCATACTATAACGCTGGTGGGCGAAAGGAGAAAAAGACCAGCTCCGAAAGCCAGGCGCGCGAGGTTCAAGAACTCAAGGCACAGGTGGCGCGGATTCCGGAGATTGTCCAAGAGCATGTGCAACAACAGCTCGGAGCGACGATCACCGCCATTGTGCCTACCTTGATCGAGGGGTTGAGTGCGTGGATTGCGGGCGGCCAACAGGGGCCGCCCCCGATTCCTAGCTTCACGGCCAGCAACTCGCAGAACGCGATGGCGGGGCCATTGGTGTCTCCGGCGGAGGCGGCATTGGTGTCTCCGACGCCGGCACGGGAGCTTAATGCACCCGGGTGTACGCCGGCCGGCACCTCTGCAGCAAGCGGCCCCTCCGTCAACTGCACGCCTGCCGTTGGCGGTGCCTTGACATTAGCCGAGCTCGACGCCATCATCACGGTAACTAATTAAGCCTCTCTCGGCCGAGGACTTCATCTCCTTGCCTTTGACTGGGCATCCCTGACGCCCTACATGTTTTCGCAGGGCGCCGCCGACGTTCCGTGCACTCTCCTGCACTTCGTGAACAACAAGTTGGTCGATGTCGCCAAGGGCAAAATCGTTCAACCGGGCAACCCCTTGTCCCACGGTACCCAGATGCCACCCAACTTGTTTAGGGTTCAACTGGTTCGGGTGCTGCCAGGCTGCGACGAGGTGTTACCTCCGATTCAACCCGTTGGGGCCGATGATAATGACGTGATGACGCTCAGCGCCTACCTGAGCTGGCCCCTGCTTTGGCCGAAGAGCCAGATTCGTTTGGGGGCGGGGGACACCACCCCAAAGACAACACCTCCAGTCGTGCCGGCGCCAAGTCGTCCCCATGGCAAGACCGCCGCAACGGTGCCGGACATCCCTATGCCACTGGATCCAAACATGCATATGGCACAGGATCAGAACGATGACGACGACGATACATTTGCCAACGTCGATCAGTACTTTGCCGATCATGGGTACGGTGGCGACTTCATGGGGCCTCCTTCTCAAGAACCCAACCCAACAAAAGATGTGCGCGATCTAGCTGGTACCGCGGAGAAGCCAAGTTGCAACAGGCGTCGTCTGCCGTTTAGCTCTCAGGAGACGCCTCCAGCTGCCGACTTCACCGAGCCTCAGATAGGCGAGGTGCGAAATATTATCAGCCCCAACACACTCAAGAAGGCGGTCTGTGAGCAGAACTCGGTCCCATTACAGGAGAAGAAGAAGGCACGCAAAAGAAAGACTAACAAGGGTGCGAGCCAGCCGGCACCGAGTATGATCCGTGCTCAGGACGGTCCACCTTCACCTGAGGATGTAATGAGGAGGGTGCATGTGGCGGGTAGGCCGATGCTACCGAGAAATATGCTCGATGCTGCAACCGGTGCTATGCGGAGTCTGCATGACAATGTTCTTTCTTTGGAGAAGCGGCGTCTCAGAGAGAAGGATGTGGCATACCCGGTTTTCGCGGCCAAGGTGCCAGAGGGCAAGGGCTTTGTGGATAACTCCATCGGGGGTACGATCGTCCTGCGGTTTGATGACATCCACGCTATGTTGAACCTTATTCCGCTGCACTACACCTTCGTTCAGCTATTTTCGCTGAGTATGGAGATGCGGATCATTCGCGACAAGACCCCGGACATCGTGATAGTCGACCCCTTCTACATGCATGCCAAGATCTTGGGCAGCGCTGGGGACCGGCAAGTCGCGAGTTCTTACCTCGAAGGCGTCATTCTGGCAAACCGAGATAAGGATAACTTCCTCGTGCCTTACTTTCCCGAGTAAGTCCTCCGCCTCAACCGCCCCGTAACATATGAATTCTTAGATTTCGATCGTTTTTCTTTGAACTTTCCGTGTTTTCTGCAGTGACACACATTGCACGCTCATCCTCCTAAGCCCCAAATATTCCATGGCCACGTATTTCGACCCGGACGGTCAGTCGAACGTAGACTACACAAATGTCAAGAAGGTTCTTGATGATGTCCTCCCCGGCTACGCCAAATCTGGAGGCACCTTCACCAGGCCTATTCGTAAGACCGGCAAGCACGTGTTCTCCCACAATACGACGTTCTGCTGCGTCAAGCAGCCGCCTGGCGGTCAGAAGGGTGCCTACTACGCCATCCATCACATGCAGGCGATCGTACGGGACCATCATCAACTTCTGCTACCGAGTAAACTCAAAGATTGGGCCGCGAGCGTGTCGGCAATCCAGGACGCGGACATCAGACAAGAATTCTTTCGCATCCAGTCGGAGTGTGCGGAAATCATCCATCAAGATGTCCTTCGTACCTCGGGGCAGTTCTACCTCAGAAATCAACCGTCCAACAGTGACATCGACACAATGCTACAAATGCAGGCTGACAACGCCCGTGATTTCATGACTCCCACGATAGACGGCGACTTCATCCACGCTCTGGTCCCTTGAGTCGAGTCGAAAGCAGTGATGATGTGTCTAGTTCTGAAACATCGATTGGCTCATGTTATAATTAAACTTTAATGAACTTGTAGTATGTCTCTTTGGTTTCGAGAGTCGTTCAACTTAGATATAATCGATGCTATTAATGTCTTGCTATTCTCTTTCGATTGTTCTGTTGCATACTTATATATTGCTTATGTATTGTCTGTGAATTGGTACTAACGTTTCGTTTGGCTAGTGCATAGCGATGCCGTCGTATGTCGTGTACAAGGGTAAGGTTCCCGGAGTCTACGACGACTGGGAGGAGTGTCGGAGACAGGTTCACCGACTCAGCGGTAACAGTTACAAAGGGTACACCACTAGGGCCCAGGCCGAATCTAGATACGCCCGCTATCTACCGGGAGAGGGGAGGGAGCGTTGGAGGAACCGGATGAAGACGAGTTTCATCGTGATGATGCTCATCGTGATGACCGCAGCTCTCTTCTATGTGATGGTAGTTTAGATGATCGATATCGACTTGTAATGTGAAGACAAACTCGCTACTCGCGGTCTCGAGACTTGTAATATAATGTTCTATCTTTGTTCGGTCTTTTCAATTCGGAGACTAATATGATGAATTGTATTCGGACACTAATATGATGAATTGTATTCAGAGACTAATCTTCTATTGTATTCGATGAATCTGTTGTTGATGTGTGCTGTCTATATTCTGTCCAATTATACATTTTGTAACCTGTGCAAAAAACAGAAAATAAAAAAATAAAAAAACCTAATATTCATACTAATGGCGCATCACATCACAGTGCGCCATTAGTATGCCAAAGGATACTAATGGTGCATCATTAGACAGTGCGCCATTACTATGCCGAAGTTACTAATGGCGCATCTTGCTGGCGTGCGCCATTAGTATGCCAAAGCACCTGGGTATACATGGCCCCCTGGGAGGCATACTAATGGCGCACTACTATGCATACTAATGGCGTATCTGTGGTGCGCCATTAGTATACCAGATACTAATGACGCACCAGAGGTGCGCCATTAGTAAAATATACTAATGGCGTGGCACTAATGGCGCACCACTAATGCGCCATTAATGGCCAAATTAGGTGCGCCATTAGTAGGCCTTTTCCTAGTAGTATGGGGCCCACGAGGCAGGGGCGCGCCCCCCACCCTCGTGGACGCCACCTCAGCCCTATTTCGTGGTTCTCAAGTCTCTCGTGCGTATTTTTCTCCAAAAATATCTCTCCCGAAGTTTCATTCCGTTTGGACTCCGTTTGATATTCCTTTCTGTAAAACCCTAAAATAGGCAAAAAACAGCAATCTGGACTGGGCCTTTGGGTTAATAGGTTAGTCCCAAAAATAATATAAAAGTGTATAACAAAGCTCATTAAACATCCAAAACATCATAAATATTAGCATGGAACAATCAAAAATTATAGATACGTTGGAGACGTATCGGGGTGGCGGAGCAGGGCTACGTCGAGGGCATGCATGCAACGCACGGGCGTAGTTCTGTGGGTGGGCATGCATGCTGCGGGGTAGGCACGGGCACGCATGCAACGATGGAAAGGGCACTGCGTAGGCGTGGTCCATGCACCGCGTCAACTCATGTCGTTGGATTCAAATGAACGGTCCTGATGCCCCAACGAGAGAGGCTGGTCCAAACCCCACCAATTCAACCAATCAGCGCGTCTCATTCGGATCGATGCACACTGATTCAACCAATCATCGCGTCTCATGTGGATCGATTCACACTGTAGCTAACCCTAGCGCCTGATCTCAACCGTCCACGCACAACGATCGACGACCCGGTAGTGTGCGGGGTTTTGAGAGGTTTTGAGGGGTTTTGACTGATTAGGGTTGAGCATAACTAATTCAAAAAAAATCAAAAAAATATAAATCTTGCGCACATAGTCTTATTATGTCGTATAGTAACGAGAAAAAATAATAAAAATGTGGTTTACATAAATTTTTACGAAAAATCCTTCACTAAATTGTCATTCCTCGAACAATGTAGTATGGAGTTCAAGAGAGAGTGTAGTGGGCACCCGAGAGTAGCTGGGGTTTTGAAAATGAAATGTGTGAAAACCTCACCAAAACTTCATTTTGGATTGACTAAGAAAGATCTTAACTTACTTTTATCATTTTCATGTTTTAAACTTGTTTTATATATAATTTTCTATTAAACATTGTTTTTCAAAAAGAAAAGGAAATAATAGAAAATGAATTCAATAAATAGTGAGACTTTAGATTTACACTATATAGGTAGAATAGATGTTTAGAAAAATTATTTGGTTAGTTTAGACAAGGTGCCAAAAAAACTTGCTTAAATATGAGGTCGTTTACCGTACCTTTGGAGGTCATTTGAAACACACTTTTCATGACTATGAGTTCACCTTACCAAAAGGGCTCGGAATGATCAGCAAGCAAACATATTTCTGTTAAGGTACTTTAGATAGCATTAAAACATTAATACCCCATCCCTAATTCAAATTTGAGCTCAAATTTGAATTTAAATTTGAATTTTATTTGGCTGGTTTAGACAAGGTACCAACAAACAAGTTCAAATAGAAATACGGGGATACATAGTGACTACCAGTACGCACCAAGTTACAAATATTATTACATGCCCCAAACTTTGAAACTGTTCTCTGCTCTACCTCCTCCTACCACGTCGCGTGCCCTTCTTAGCCTTAGCACTTCTTGTTTTTGGTTCTACTACACACACAAGTTCACTGATCATCTTGGTTTTCTTCACTGGTCTTTTCAACACCTCGCCAACACCCTCGTGATCAGTGTCTTCAGTCTCAATATTGATAGCAGTTTCAGTTTCTTCGGTGTACCTCAACATGGGTTTATTCAGTATGAACCTCGACACACTCAGATTGAGTTTCAACCTCGAGAGCTGTTTCTTCAGTCTAAATGTTGACTGCAATTTTAGTTTCTTCGGTGTGCACCTCCACATCAGTTTCTTCACTCTGAATGTTGACTGCAGCAGGATTTTGTTCAGTCTGCTCAGGCTCAGGCACACTTCTCTTCTTTCTACAGCCATTGACTCTTGATTTTTTTGTTGGCCAACACTGTTCAACAACAAGGGGTTGACTTGCTCGCTTCCTCCTGGCCATTGGGAAAATGTTATAGATATAGTAATTGGAAAAAAGCATCAAATCAAAACATAGACAAATAAACAAGAACATATTTGGATTATCAGGAGTGTAATGGCATTTGACAGATCCCACTCTCTGCCCAAGTTCCTTGCACAACTTGCATCTATTTTTGTTACCTTTTTGGGCCCTTTTTGGCTTTCCATCTTGCTTTCCCTTCTTACTACTCCCACCTTTCTCAAACCATGCCTTTAATCTACTCTGTTTAGGCCTGCCAGCCTTTCTTTTCGTCAAGGGAAGGCACATGGAAAATTCAGTGTCCGCTTCAGGCCACTGAGACTGTTCTGTAAGTGCTGGAATTGGAGTAGCATATGCAACTTTGAATCTTGCCACCGAATAATATTCATGCAAATATGGGTGCATGTTTATCTTCGGTTGGGATGTTAAGAAAAGAATGGCATGCTCACATGGTTTACCAGTGTGTTGCCACTCGAGGCAAGTGCAATCATGTAATTTAGTGTTAACTACATGTCTCCTTCCAGTTTTGTTATCTCTAACTTCAGCACCCCAAGGTGAAGATTTTTGAACAAACAAATGTGAAAGACATTTGCTCCTATTGACCACCTGTTGTACCACTGCTGGAAGATTATCACCTTGCAGACAATCACCTATCCTTCTTCTCAATTCCCACAATCGCATGAGCATGATCCTGATTTGGTCAACCATGTCATGAACAGGCAAATTTTTTAACTCCTTCACCTTGTTGTTGAAACTCTCTGCCAAATTGTTGTTGATGTGGTCACACTTGATGGAAGTGGTGAATGCTGACCTGTACCATAACAAAGAATGGTAGGTGTTCAGCCATGGACCAAACACATCACATGCTACCATTGTCTTATCAAGATGATATTTGTGTGTCTGTCTTGTGTAAGATCTTGCTGCTGGCCACATGCGCCCAAATTCTTCTCTAATTTTTTTTATCAAATTCATCCACAAATGACCGAAGCACTCCCTCTTCTCAGCATGTGGGAAAACATTTTTCACTGAATTTTCAAGACCCTTACATGCATCTGTGTGTATAGCCAAAGGTGACACTGGCCCTTGGCATCTTTTCAACTAGATCATGAACCATATCCATGAAGCCTCTGTTTCTGACTGAAACAAGCCAACAACAATAGGAAACATCCAGTTGTGTCCATTTAGAGCATTGCATGCTGCCAACTGACCATTCCACTTGCCTGTCAAAAATGATGAGTCTATGCTCAAATATGGACGGCACCCTGCTTTGAAGCCATCGATGCTAGGCTTCAAAGCCATAAAAAACTTGGAGAACTTGACTTCATCTTCGGCTGATACCTCTGTATCTATCTCCACAACACTGCCAGGTGACCTCTTTTCCACCTCTACTTTGAAGTTGTAAAGCATCCTAAATGTATTTGCCCAATCACCATATAAATTTTGCATTGCCCTTTGTTTTGCTTTCCACACTATGGTATATTTCAGTTTAATGGTGTACATATTATCCAAGTCTACTTTGAGTTTCTTGGCAGTAGTGTTTGTTGATTTGGCTAAAATTGGGGTGATATTTTCTGCAACCCAAAGTTGTGATGTCATGGTCTATTCTCTCTGTGAACTTGTAATACAAGTATGTTGATTGGGGATTTGGTTAACCCTGACAGTACTTCCATCAGGTTGCAGTCTAGCAGATATGTACCACTTATAAGGCTTGACACTACCATCAAATCCTCTGCACCTCGCATAAAATTTCTTTCTATCAGTCCAAACAGTCTTGGCATCAAACTCATGTTTCACTGCATAAGTCTTGAAACACATCCTAAATTCCTTCATGTTTGGGAACAACTTGCCTACTTCAATGACAGGGTTTTCTTTGTCATACACATGCACCAGCTCATCATCATGTGCATCATCTACTTCATCAGCAGCTTGTTCCATCAACTGTCCATCTACATCTTCATCAGCATTACCAGGCAACTAGATTCACCCCTCTCCTGCTTATCTCTGTCATCGACTGGAATGCCAAAAAGTTTGGCCATCTCAATGTCAGGCATTGGTGCAATGACCAAATCAGTAGGCTCATCTAATTCAACTACATTCCAATCAATAGTTGCTGCAGTTTCAGTTTCAGTTCCAGTCACCTGTCCCTCTTCGGCTATTACTGTAAGTTCAGTACACATGGGAATCAATGGCCTTTGTGTAGCCCAATCATCATCTACCATCTGCGTAGCCAATTGTGATGGCACATATCCAACCTTCGAAAAAATATTCAGATCAACGAGCTCAGCAAAAAAATTAGCCCGTTTGCTTTTCCAGCCGTTTTGGTGATCGATCTCTTCAACAATCTGTTCACCATCTTCTATTCTCACATACTCTCATTTCCAATCATCAAACCGCAACAGTGATACTTCTTGCTCTGGACCCCAAACAATATTCTCCCTAACTTTTTCCACCCATTTCTTCACTACCTTCTCTTCCATGTTCTGTTGAACTTGTGGATCAATCTCTGTAAACTCAACCTCCCATTTAACAATTGTGTCTCTCTCAATGTTCTGTATGCTACCATCAACTAATTTTGCCTTTGATGGAAAGAAATTGACTGCCAATTCAAAGGTCCGAGCGGCAGCATCCCCTCTGTCAGTGGCGGACAGTGTGAGCCCGTGAGAAAGAGCAGACGAGGCCCTAATTGCATGCAAAATTGAATCGGAGAGAGGCACATTACCTATTCGAAGTTGAATCTGGCGGCTCCATCTCAGTATGCCCACGGGCTCCCCTCACAACCTATCGATTCAACAAGCGAAAACAAAGGAAACAAGCTGAGATCTACGGGCCCGAGAGAGGAACGGGAGGGCGACCAGGGTTTGAATTCACTCACCATTTTCTTAGGACGAAGGCTCCGCCGCCATTGAGAACGAGGGCTCCGCCGCCGCCACCGAGAACGCAAGATACGCCGCCACCGAGAACGCAAGTGGGGGGCAGAGTGGCTGGCCCGGCACGATGGGGCGGCACGGCACGGTCAGCTATTTTGAGGACCAATTAAGTTGAACCCACATGTCCTAACATAAACGGGTGGGTTTGGTTGACGACCAATTTAATCACATTTAACACCCCATGTGGCCCTGGGCTATTTACACGCTCAAATGTGTTTCATCACAACCATTCATTCCAACAACGTCACACTCCTTCCAATTCACATAAAAAACGTCGCACAGGAGCTATTGGCCCATAAAAAAATTGGTAGGGCAATTTTCTGTAACCATTCCTGTTACTATTCATAAAATGTTATAGATGCCCCTCTTTCTCATTGTAAAACTGTTTTATATAAATATAAATATAGTAGAATATGAAGCGTTCAAAGCAAAGCTTTTTGAAATTTATGTCAAGTTAGTCTCTTCCTGTCTTTACTATTATTTTCTATGTTTTATATTATAGTTGCATTTTACCTGCGATCCATTTATCACCAATGCCATCTTACTCATTTCCTGTGTTACCTTCTTATCAAATGCCATGTTCAATCCATAACTAAAAATCATAGTATTTTATGATATATTTTTCCTATCGGTGATTGGTTTTACAACATCGAGAGGTGATGTAAAGAACAAGACACATACGTATGTATCCCATGGTAATAACTGCAGATTGTCATACAAACAAAAAAATAGGGTAGGCAACAACCAAAGAGCAAACTAACACCCATTCGTGTAATGTGTTGGCGAGAGGCCTTGTTGTGTTTTTACGTAACAAGCTATCCCAGTTATCCCATAAATTTTTATTATTTTCGTTTAATTATTTTAGCTTAGTTTCCAGCAGCAACGCGTGGGGTATCATCTAGTTTTACAGGAGAGACACCTAATTAATTAAGTGTTTATCATATACAAATAAGCACCGTGCTTAAGGAAAGCCAGATTTATTTTTCTAAACACCTCACTTAAGCATCTTGCATTGTACAAGGCTTTATAAGACAGTATACTCTCACTAATAATGAGAAGGAACTATTTTTCATTCAGATGCGTACAGAGATACGTGTACTCTTATTCTTCACAAAAATGTTAAGTGCACTTTCCTGCTATATAAGGGTCGTACATATACTCTTATTCTTCAGAAAAATGTTAAGTGCACTTACAGTTATATAATGGTCCAAGAAAACTATTTTTTCTTTTTTTATAAAGGGCGATTTTATTATATCAAAATGTAGCATCAAGCGAATACAAAGCATAAGCTAATTGTTTCTGCAGGTATCAATAAATGTTCTGTGTGAAGAACATATTTTACTGAATGGTACACTTTTTAAATGCAATAACACAATGAAAATGTATTTGAACTCATATGACTCCAAGGATCGAACTAAGATCAAGCTACATATGTGTTACATGTTTGCTTGTCGGAATTGCATCTATCCTTCACAATAGTTCTATACGGATTCTATTCAAAGTTAATTTCATTAGCATGTTTTCTCTATTCTGACCATATTTTTCTCTAGTCTATACATCCCTAGTGCCTAATTCTTAAGATGCAACTGGGCGTCCTCGGAGTTGGAGGCCATTGCCGGCGGCATACCGTTGGTGAAGGTAAAACCTAAAGAGACAACCACAGGAGCATGGGACTGTGCGGTGTGGTCTGTCGCCTGTTAGTCAAATGCAGTACTAAAACTGTTGGCGAAAACCGCTTCAACTTTGAAATGGGGCTTTTGTATGTGGTCTCTCAGGCCATCTGCTGACTCATCCAATGACGCTCTAGTACGTGCAATAGGAGAGAGAGGGGCCACAAAATTTTGTGTCGCCCAATTATTACTGTGATGAAACAAGTGGGATGACTTGTAGCATGGGCCATTTTGAGGCAGACATGGAACTATAAATTTTATTATATTGTTACAGATGAATAGAAGGCTTTGATCATGTATACTTACTTTATTTAGTATCGGTAAAACATCAAAACGGCCTTTGACATGAGTACGGTGTTTTGGATGTTGCCATCCATGCAGGCTGATTTTTGAAAAATATCAAAATACGATTTTTTCGGTTTCAGCAAATCTGAAAAAATATGTACAAGTAAAAATGGATGTGAGGTGTATGTGTGTAATTTCCAGGATGAAGTACGTTGAAATGCGATCTGTACAAAAAAGACAAATTCATGAATAGTATCATTTGCTAAAAAGCCCCAGATTTTTTTTTGCACAGCCCTCTTTTCAACGTATTTCGTCCTGAAAATTTACACACTTGTGCATTATGCTTTCATGTGTGTCTGTATTGTTTACAGAATTTTTTGGAACGTAAAATTATGAATTTTCTCGAATTTTGAATTCTTCATTTGGAGGCCTTCATATAGTTCGGCCTCCAATAGCAATTTCGGCTTTGACATCCACTATAAGTACTATATTAGTGATGAGAAGGCCTAAAAAGGGTGGCAGCACAACTTCTTAAGGCCCACATGTTATTAACGCTAGATCTCTTTTGTTTGTAGAGAACTGGGATACATCACAGTAATGGTAAGAGTACTGAAAACTAGTGGGGTATTAGCACAAGCAGCTCATACAGTGGGATGCACCCAATTCGTCTAGTTCATCTCATGAAACTTTGCCTCGAAAATTAACTTCAAATCCACCCATAGTGTGACTAAAAACAGTTGGAGTCAAGGGCTGGCTTATTCGATCTTCCTAGCTTGATGTAGAATTAGACCTATCTATGAGTGAATACGTTGCTCCTAAACTAAGGCTAACATCACCTACCCCATCCAACAGATCTAACAGTGCTCAAAAACCAAAGAAAGTGTATCTATGTTCGAGAGACGGGGAGGGGAACATGAGGTTTACTATCTTGGGTTTCCCCTGTCGGAGGCAGATCTTGCATGACTGGAAGCCTGAGATGGGGATTAGGGCGAAGCTCTAGCAGCCTTTCTGTTGTGCAGTCGTCCGACGAGACCGTGCCGGCACCAGCACCGTAATCGATGACATCGAGGGCGACCGGCCGATACCTAGGTTGTACAATATTGTTTTTCTAACCGGTCAGTTCTCTTTTTTCTTTAAATCCATGAAAAAAACAGGTAACTTGTTTTTCATAATAGTTAAAAAATATTTAGTATCATCCATTGTGCCTATGGCTTGCATTAGTAGAACCACAACCCATTTATCTGTCTGGTCCAACCAATTTGGCTCATAATGGAACATCATGCCTCCTCCACGGCTCTATCTCTAGTATCGGCCAGTCGGCCTCGATGTCATTGATCGTCGGCGCTGGTGCCAACACGGTCTCAAAGCTAAAGAAGAAAATGAAAATGAAACGATTATAGGAGCCTCAATCTGGACAGGTGGTGCACGCACAAGTGAAGCCGAAAAACTCAAAACAAACAAGAAAGGAAGAATAACTATCAATCCCAACATAAAATCCCATGTAAAAATGAAGAAACAAGTATGTAGAAACTTGGAGGCAGACAACGATTAAAGGCAGCCTAAACTCCCCTGTTGACGTCAGCCGACTAAGATTTCCTTAAGTTTCATTCGACTAATCCCTAGTCACTCCCTAAAAAAATGAGTGTCAGCCATTGTGCCTATGGCTTGCATTAGTAGAACCACAACCCATTTATCTGTCTGGCCCAACCAATTTGGCTCAAAATGGAACAACATGCCTCCCCCACGGCCTAATCTCTAGTATCGGCCAGTCGCCCTCGATGTCATCGATTGCGGCGCGGGTGCCGGCACGGTCTCGTCGGACGACAGCACAACAGAAAGGCTGGTAGAGCTTCACCGTCATCCCCATCTCAGGCATCCATCCATGCAGGATCTGCCTCCGACAGGGGAAACCCAAGATAGTAAACCTCCTGTTCCCCTCCCCATATCTCGATCATAGATACACTTTTTTGGATTTTGAGCACTGTTAGATTTGTTGGAGGGGGGGTAGGTGATGTTAGCCTCAGTTTAGGAGCAACTTATTCACTCGTAGATAGGTCTAATTCTACATCAAGCTAGGAAGATCGAATAAGCTAGCCCTTGAATCCAACTGTTTTTAGTCGCACTATGGGTGGATTTGGAGTTGATTTTCAAGTCAAAGTTTCATGAGAAGACCTAGACGAATTGGGTGCATCCCACTGCATGCGCTGCTTGTGCTCACATGTCACCTCACATCGGACAGTTCCTATGCATACACAATATGGTTCGTCTGTCGTGTAAACCAGCAGCGAAACACTCTCTCCTCAAAAGTGAGCATGCTTCGGATACTCCGCATCTCCGTAGCCCCCCATCATTTTTCTGATGCCGATCTCCAAACCAAATTCTCCTCACATGCTAGCGGCCAATCACTGCCAAAGGAGATGGATGCCGGTGATAGTAGTAGGTATACGACTACTAGGAAGAGGAAATCAGCTACAGTTGAGGTTGAGGGCTAACCGGCTCCTGTGTCGGTGGAGAGGTTGAACACGATGGAGGCGACGAGGGTGAAGACACACGAAATCTCATCCTCATCCACACCCCCCGGAGGACGACATTCTCCAAAATATAAACTTGATAACCGACATTTTTCAGCGGGAGACCAGTGTCCTAAGATAAACTTGATAACTGACATTAGTCCCACTAGTTATATCGTAATCAACACCAAAATACATTTAGGGTCTAGATACAATTTCAACTTCTTCCACGGCAATGCTTTCAAGAAGGAATAAAAATATCCTTGCACCTCTGTCGCCCCTTTCAGATGAAAATGATCCAGAGAACAAATTGCATCATGTGTGAATTGACTTGCAACATCCGCTATACCTAGGAGGCGCTACCTTACCATTTTATTTGTGCGCAGAGAAGTGCACCGTCATGTTTGATGTCAACCGGAAGCCATCGGTGGGCCCTTGCACCTTCAATGACAGATGTTACCACTGTATACGTGGGCCTCCATGTGCAGCCATTGCTCGTGCACTACACAACTAAAATGTGGGCCCCAATCACCATGTGCAACACTGGTCCAATTTGATAGTATCTTGAGAAGAAATTAGAGAATGCTTCTACAAATATAATTGTAGCAATAACCGGTATTTGTACAATTAATTACAATTAATGAGTTTTCATATATTTCCAAGATTAATTGCAATGAATGAAATCAACGTTGTTTCAAAATTATGGTGATGTGATAGATACATCATTGGAGTAGCGTGAATTGTTGGATGTACATGGTTGAATGGATGGGTTCATCTTGATTCACCAAACTCATGATTTTAGAAGTAGAAGTAGATTTACTCATTGATTCTAAGTAGATTAAGTTTTTCTTAAACGTTAATTGGTTTATATTAATTAAAATTTAGTTTGGAGAAAAAGTGAAACATGCACTTTTCTAGAAATCGCAACTGAACAAAAAAAAAGTGTAAGTTGCACTTTCACTAAATTGTTGCATGACCACCTCTACGGGCACCTCGTGCGCATACAGTACTCGGTGGCTGCCTTAGTAAGGTCCCGGCCACGTATACGTTCCCCCAGTGGCCCTCATAGTCAGAGCTTAGTATCCTTGACATTCATTGGGTTGAGGAAGAGGAATTCTTACAGAAATTCAAGCAGGGCACCCGCCTCCTCATTGTTCACATGCATTCACTTCCAACCACGGCCTCGCTCGGGGCTGCAGCATGGGGTTTCTCAGGAGTAGCTCCGGTGCAAATGGTTATAGAGAGGAAACCCCATCAAAATTCCTGGCTGCAAGGTGGAATCATGCCTATGGAGAATCATGGAACACGTCATGCTATTCGAGATCAACGAGACACAAAGAAATCCAACCCCTATCGAGCCCATTGATCTAGGGATCGTCACACGGTCCCATGATGCGGATCCCCAGGTATCGCATGAAGAACTGTGGATCATGGAGAAGGTGGTCTCTGAGGGTAAGGATATACCTTTCAAGAAGAGAAAATGGGTTGCCTTTGCTTTCGCTAACAACAATGAAATTTTCCCGCTAAAGATAGTCCCGACTAGTGCATCTCCAGTTCCAAGGATTTCCAACAAACATAGTCCATCTCCTCAGCCAACATCGATTCGTGGAGGCAGAGATTTCGTTCAAGAATAGGAAAACCGATGTGGTCGAAGTAACCGACATTAACAATGAAAATAGTATCATCCCAGTCCCACCTACCTAGATCATGGGGACTATTCTCAAGAAGAAGTGGCCACGAGAGGCAAACGTGGTCGTGGTCCTGGTCCTGGTCATGGTAGTGGATGTGGACGCGGACGTCGACCAAGCTCTTTAGGTAAATTGGCCCAAGCTACTTCGTCCTCACAAGGAAACCGATGTTAGCTAATAGCAACCTATTCTGAAGTGCCTAATTAACGGCTGTTCATAGTGCCACCACCTTCTCCAGTGGCTGATGGGGTTCTCCAGGTTCAAAATAGTTTGGAGGATGAAAGTGATGGAAGTTTGGAATGATGAATTCGCACGCAATCAACGGACTCTGGAATTTGCAAGAGAAAAACGACGGCTGTTCTTGGATCCGGACAGCACCACCAATAGAGGATTCCAATACCAAAGCCGGATGTGTGCAGCAGCGTAGGAAGGCCGCGGGGAGGACATTCTATCGGACACGAAAGGAGGCACAAAACGAATCCATTGAGGCAGCATGAGCAGCATAGAGAGAGTAAACACACATATGTTGTCGGACTAGACGAAGGCGCGGGCCTCCCGGAAGTATCCTTTGCAAAGTGGTCACATATGTCCATGTGCGATTTAGCTGCTGCCATTCCACACATGCGAAAACTAGCTGGCAGTATCCGCCATGACCTATAGGCCACTAACCCAATGTCATTTGCGTGAGTAGAGACGAGCACCGCCATGTTTGATGGACGATCAAACGATGAGCATTAGCAGATGACGGAGAGCGGAGTAGCTAGGTGATGCAATGGCAGGGGAGGGAGGTTGTCTTCATCGTGCAGCAAAGGAACATGGAAGACCGGCACCGGTAGACGGTAGTAGCGTGGCTCCATCATGAACTCATTCGTCGTACCACCCATCGGCCTCTGCACCTCGTCCTTCGGCTTGCAGCTCAACCACCTCTTGACTAGGCCATGTATCAACGGCAGAATGGCTCATTGTGGCATAAGATCTTCATCTAGCCTCCACCGAGATCTCCTCAGGCATATCTTCCTCATGCTGTCACGCATCACGGACCGACTCCGGGCGTCCGCCGTCAGCAAGCACTGGCGTCTGGTAGCCCTAGAGAACCCGTCCCTGCTGCCATAGCTCCTTAAGCCCTTCATAGCCCGGACCGACAGCTACATGAATTTTTACGGCTCCACAGATTTACGCCCGTCCCTCTCTAACGAGGGCCGCGGGGCGAAGGAGCCCATTTTTGTTGCTCCGTTCCGGGGGTGGGTCATGGTATCTTCCCATCATTGGCGCGGTCATGCCATGCTCAACCTCTGCACCAGTGAGTGCGTCGCCCTCCTGGATCGCCCCATGAACTCCAACGAGATCAGGTGCCCCATGCTGATCCGCGCAGCCGCCATCTCCACCGCCCTGTCTTCTGGTGCCTATGTGGTCGCTCCCATAACATACAGCTAGAAAAACATGGCCTTCTGCCGCCCGGGCATGGAGTGTTGGATGTTGTTGCCGACAGAGATGATGGCCCCGCCCAACGCCAAAGACCTGACTTCCCACCACATATGTTTCCGGTCCGTCGACTCAGATGATGACCTCTATTGCTACTAGGTCAAACTTTCGACATCTATGCATACCATTGTATACCTTGCCTACGAGATCCGTGCTCCCCGGATGAACATGGCACACGGGTGATCGTAACCCGCTACCTCCTGCTCTCCGCCTCTGGCGCCAATCTGCTGATGGTGATGAGATTCATCTCGCCGTTCAGAGGCCGCTTGTCGCGGTTCCAGGTCTTCAGGCTATAGAAGCAGCAGGAGGTCCGGCCGGCTTCCTGGTCCTGGCGCTTCTACCAGATGACCGGGCAGGTGCTCTTCATCAGCCGGGCCTGCTCCAAGGCCTTCGACATGGGTCACGTCGGTAGCCTGGCCTACATCTGCTTCCTCGATGATGTCTACCCTGGTGGTCTGCACATTGTCCTCCAGTAGAACGAGTATCCCTGCGCCGACGTCGGCGGGTGGCGTTACACAATCCCTAGCGAGATCGAGCACCGCCTGCCATGGTCTCCCCCTCGGACAACTTGTCGTTTGTTTGGTACCACCACTTGAGCTATACCCAGTAGGTTCAGTTGGCTTGACATACTTTTCCACCCCTAGCGGCGGAGTGCGCTTGGGCGATAGCAGAACGCTACGATATTAATGTACAAGATAAATATCAGTTTATCATCCCCGCATGGGGATCTTGCCATTGTTGCCTAGCTGCCGCTCCGGCAAGGATTCGTCGTTGCCCATTCGTGTCCACCCATGGACTAAAGCATGGATGCACGAAGGAACTAGTACCTCTGGATCGAGCATTGTAGACGGGACGAGAGGATCGGTATCGTGACTTGTATGTGGCCCAATATTGTATGTGACTTGCATAATGCCCAATAAGAATTTTTGGCGATCGACCTATATGTATAGGTAAAGAATCACTGGAAATCAAGGTAGGGGGGACATCAGGGGAAATGAAATGACTAACTAGTAACTGAGATCTAAGAATGACTTGGGGTTGACTTGCATTGGCTTGGCTTCCTCGAAAACAGATTCAGTGAGATTGTAAAAGGAAGTCATCGCTGCAACTTATCTGCCGTCCAACCTAGCTGGATCTACCGGTCAATAAAGAGTCAAAGCGAAATCTTTTATAATTTGTCGAACTGTTTTAGCACGTCACCTTGTATACATGTTCGTTGCTATCTTATCTTATACTCAGTGGCAGAGGAAAAAAAACTAAAGTCAGGCAGACCCATGATAAAATGTCATGTGTTCATATGTATATCACACACACACACACACACACGCACGCACGCACGCACGCACACACGCCATATCGAGCAATGCTATCCATAAAATTAACCCTACCAATGCATATTACATCTTCGTGAATTTTCTTTTAGAGAAAACTGAGGCATGCGTCACTTGCAATTCATTTTAGTGATACTTGGAGAGAGATTGAAAAGTTGGCTTGACATACTCTTCCGCCCATAAAGGCGGAGTGGCCTAGGGTAACAGCAGGACGGTACGGTCACTACACCACGACACTGCATTTCCTACGGATGTGTGTTGAGAAAAGTCAGTTTTGCCGATCGACAGTCCGTGGCAAATGGGCCAGCGCGCATACTTTTGTCCCAAGCCCGGAAAAAGTTTTACCCCAACACATAACTCACCACGCATGCAGAGGAAAATCCCTTATCCCTTTCTTATGCCCCACGCGCGCCGTCATGGGCACCCACTGCCAGCATCATCATCATCCCCGCATGCTACTCTTGCCATTGGCTGCCTGGCTGCAACTCCTGCAAGGATTCGTCCTCGCCAATTCATGTCCACCCTTGGATTGAAGCACTAGTAGAAAACAGGGCTTTGGTCCAGGCCTGTCCAGCCCATTAGCCCCGGTTCAATCTAGAACCGGGTCCAATGGGGGCACTGGACCCGGTTCGTGAGCCCAGGGGGCCGGCCGGGCCACGTGGGCCATTGGTCCCGGTTCATCTGGACCTTTTGGTCCCGGTTGGTGCGACGAACCGGGACCAATAGGTCTTGCTCCTGGCCCACCACCATTGTTCCCGGTTGGTGGCATGAACCGGGACCAAAGGCACCCCTTTAGCCCCGGTTTGTACCACCAACCGGGACCAATGAGGTGCCTATATATACCCCCTCGCTCAAGAGCAGAGCACACTGCTCTGTTTTTTTTTCTGGCCGAGGGGGAGAGGGGTTAGTGGTGCTCTAGCTCACCTCCTATGCACACAACGTGTTCGATGGAATGCCCGAGCCACACTAGTTAAACTTTTCTCCTCTCGAAGCTCTATTTTCTCCGAGATTTGTCTAGGTTTAGCGGTCCGTTATGTCCATGCTTTTCTTACTTTTATTATTGCATGTTATTATTGCTTTAGATAGATATTTGTCTAATTTTCTTACGTTTATTATTGCTTGTTATTATATAGTGCGATGGTTTTGATATCCGCCCACGTGGGCCCTCGTCCTGTCTACGATTCGGATGTGGTATATTATCTTTAATTTATAACTATTTGTTTTAGTGTTTATGATAGTTAATCATGCCGACCAACCTGACATGCATAGATGTTTTATTATGTCTAGGAGGTAGTTGAACCGGAAATTCCAACCGACCCTCTTGTGGAGAGGTTAAATTTAGTTGAAGAGGAAAACATTTCCTTAAAAAATTTGGAAAAAATGGAGGAGGAGAAGATGGAATTGGATTTGCATGTTGCGGAAGTCATCGATGATCACAAGATCAAGATGGACCCTATTGTCGAGAGGTTAAATTTAGTTGAAGAAGAAAACAAATTCTTGAAGGAAAAAATAAAAAAAAATTGAGGACGAGAAGATGATATTGGAGTTGCATGTTGCGGATGTCGTCGATGATCACAAGATGAAGATGGATGCAATGCGGTTGAAGATTAGAAAGATTAGAAAATATGCCATTCATACCGAGGCTTGGTATCATTATGCCGTTGGATCAATTGTTACCTTGGTTGCGATTATGATCGCATTTGTTTTCGCATTGAAATGTTTTACATAGTTTCGATGTGTATGGAGAGCTATATGTTCTTAGATGAGAACTATATATGTATGTACTTTGGTTTTAATGTGATGATGAACTTTTATTAATTTGGTCACTTAATTATCTATTTATGATGTTCTGTAATGGTTTTTGACACACTTAATTATATATAATGCACGCAGATGAACCGGCAATGGATGTACGGTGACAGACACACCTCCGAGTACATTAAGGGCGTGCATGAGTTTCTAAATGCGGCTGAGGCAAACAAGCAGAATGGTTTTATGTGTTGTCCATGCACTAAATGTGGGAATACGATGTCTTACTCTAACCGGAAAATCCTTCACTCCCACCTGCTTTACAAGGGTTTCATGCCACACTATAATGTTTGGACAAGGCACAGAGAAATAGGGGTTATGATGGAAGACGGCGAAGAAGAAGAGTACGATGACAACTATGTGCCCCCTGAATACGGTGATGCTGCAATGGGGGGAGCTGGTGAAGATCAAGAGGAACCAGACGATGTGCCCAATGATGCTGCAACGGGTGAAGCTGCTGAAGATCAAGAGGAACCAAATGATGATCTCCGCCGGGTCATTGTCGATGCAAGGACACAATGCGAAGGTCAAAAGGAGAAGCTGAAGTTTGATCGCATGTTAGAGGATCACAAAAAAGGGTTGTACCCCAATTGTGAAGATGGCAACACAAAGCTCGGTACCGTACTGGAATTGCTGCAGTGGAAGGCAGAGAATGCTGTGGCTGACAAAGGATTTGAGAAGCTACTGAAAATGTTGAAGAAGAAGCTTTCGAAGGATAACGAATTGCCCGACAGTACATACGCAGAAAAGAAGGTCGTATGCCCTCTAGGATTGGAGGTGCAGAAGATACATGCATGCCCTAATGACTGCATCCTCTACCGCGGTGCATACAAGGATCTGAACGCATGCCCGGTATGTGGTGCATTGCGGTATAAGATGAGACGAGATGACCCTGGTGATGTTGATGGCGAGCCCGCCAGGAAGAGGGTTCTTGCGAAGGTGATGTGGTATGCTCCTATAATACCACGGTTGAAACGTTTGTTTAGAAACAGAGAGCATGCCAAGTTGATGCGATGGCACAGTGAGGACCGTAAGAAAGACGTGACGTTGAGAGCACCCGCTGACGGGTCGCGGTGGAGAAAAATCGAGAGAAACTACTGGAAGGAGTTTGCAAAGGACCCAAGGAACGTATGGTTTGCTTTAAGCGCGGATGGCATTAATCCTTTCGGGGAGCAGAGCAGCAATCACAGCACCTGGCCCGTGACTCTATGTATGTATAACCTTCCTCCTTGGATGTGCATGAAGCGGAAGTTCATTATGATGCCAGTTCTCATCCAAGGCCCTAAGCAACCCGGCAACGACATTGATGTGTACCTAAGGCCATTAGTTGAAGAACTTTTATAGCTGTGGAATGGAAACGGTGTACGTGCGTGGGATGAGCACAGACAGGAGGAATTTGACCTAAAGGCGTTGCTGTTCGTGACCATCAACGATTGGCCCGCTCTCAGTAACCTTTCAGGACAGACAAACAAAGGATACCACGCATGCACGCACTGTTTAGATGACACTGAAAGTATATACCTGGACAAGTGCAGGAAGAATGTGTACCTGGGCCATCGTCGATTTGTTCCGACCAACCATCAATGTCGAAAGAAAGGCAAGCCTTTCAAAGGCGAGGCAGATCACCGGAAGAAGCCCGCCATGCGTACCGGTGATCACGTACTTGCTATGGTCAATGATTTACACGTAATCTTTGGAAAGGGCCCCGGCGCACTAGCTGTTCCGAATGACGCTGAGGGACACGCACCCATGTGGAAGAAGAAATCTATATTTTGGGACCTACCCTACTGGAAAGACCTAGAGGTCCGCTCTTCAATCGACGTGATGCACGTGACGAAGAACCTTTGCGTGAACCTGCTAGGCTTCTTGGGCGTGTATGGAAAGACAAAAGATACAGCTGAGGCACGGGAGGACCTGCAACGTTTGCACGAAAAAGACGGCATCCCTCTGAAGGAGTATGAAGGTCCTGCCAGCTATGCTCTTATGAAAGAAGAGAAAGAAATCTTCTTTGAATGCCTGCTCAGTATGAAGGTCCCGACTGGCTTCTCGTCGAATATAAAGGGAATAATAAATATGGCAGAGAAAAAGTTCCAGAACCCAAAGTCTCATGACTGCCATGTGATTATGACGCAACTGCTTCCGGTTGCATTGAGGGGGCTTCTACCGGAAAACGTCCGATTAGCCATTGTGAAGCTATTTGCATTCCTCAATGCAATCTCTCAGAAGGTGATCGATCCAGAAATCGTACCAAGGCTAAGGAGTGATGTGGCGCAATGTCTTGTCAGTTTCGAGCTTGTGTTCCCACCATCCTTCTTCAATATCATGACACACGTCCTAGTTCATCTAGTCGACGAGATTGTTATTCTAGGGCCCGTATTTCTACACAATATGTTGCCCTTTGAGAGTTTCATGGGAGTCCTAAAGAAATATGTCCGTAACCGCGCCAGGCCAGAAGGAAGCATCTCCATGGGCCATCAAACAGAGGATGTCATCGGGTTTTGTGTTGACTTCATTCCTGGCGTTAATAAGATAGGTCTCCCTAAATCGCGGTACGAGGGGAGACTGACTGGAAAAGGCACGCTTGGAAGGGACTCAATAATATGCAGGGACGGATATTCTTGGTCTCAAGCACACTACACAGTTCTACAGAACTCTACATTAGTGACCCCGTATGTCGATGAACACAAGCACAGTCTGCGCTCCAAACACCCGGAGCAGTGCGACGACTGGATTACATGTGAACACATCAGGACTTTCAGCAGTTGGTTGGAAACACGTCTCAGAGGTGACAACACTGTTTGTGATGAGTTGTACTTGTTGTCCAGGGGACCATCTTCGACTGTATTGATTTACAAAGGATACGAGATAAATGGGAATACATTTTACACGATTGTCCAAGATCAAAAGAGCACCAACCAAAACAGCGGTGTCCGCTTTGATGCAACAACCGAGAGGGGAAAGGACACATATTATGGTTACATAGTGGACATATGGGAACTTGACTACGGACATGATTTTAAGGTCCCTTTGTTTAAGTTCAAATAGGTCAATCTGTCAGGAGGCGGGGTACAGGTAGACCCACAGTACGGAATGACAACAGTGGATCTGAAAAATCTTGGATACACTGACGAACCGTTCGTCCTAGCCAATGATGTGGCACAGGTTATCTATGTGAAGGACATGTCTACCAGACCGAGAAAAAGAAAAGATAAGGAAGCGAATACATCATACGATGAGCCAAAGTACCACATAGTTCTTTCAGGAAAAAGGGACATCCTGGGAGTCGAGGGCAAGACAGACATATCCGAAGATTATGAAAAGTTTCATGAAATTCCTCCCTTTAAAGTCAAGGCTGACCCAAGCATCCTGATAAACGATGAAGATTATCCATGGTTACGGCGCAATAAGCAAATGACACAAGCGAAGAAAAAGTGAAGACTTTTTTCCGCAACTATTATGATGATACCATGCCAACTTTGTAATAGACGAGTATGATACCATTGTCCGTTTGTACTATTCAAATTTCAATACTACTTGCACTAACAGAAAGTTTGTAATTGGTTTTACCAGAAAGAATTAAAAAATAAAGCAAAAAACAAAAGAAAATAAATAATGCCGAAAACAAAAAAAAAACTTGCAAAAAAAAAAAATAGCAACAATAAGTATTTCATTGTAAGTAGAAACAAAATAAAATAAATAAAGCAACAAAGAAAACAAATAATTTCAAATTTAAACTATTCAAATTTGAATACTACTTGCACTAACAGAAAGTTTGTAATTGGTTTTACCAGAAAGAACTAAAAAATAAAGCAAAAAAACAAAAGAAAATAAATAATGCAGAAAACAAAACAAAAAAACTTGCAAAAAAATAAAAATGGCAACAATAAGTATTTTGTTGTAAGTAGAAACAAAATAAAATAAATAAAGCAACAAAGAAAACAAATAATTTCAAATTTAAACTATTCAAATTTGAATACTACTTGCACTAACAGAAAGTTTGTAATTGGTTTTACCTAAAGCAATAATATTCACAAAGAAACTCTAAATAAAGCAAAAAACAACTTAGAAATAAATAAAGCAAAAAAGGAAAAAAAAATGGCGCTGCCCAGTGAGCCTGCAAGGCCTACAGCCCAGGATGCATCTGGACTATAAGGCCCAGCAAGCTCACAGGGCAGCGCGCAGAGTTAGGCCCAGAAGCCTGCAATTGAGAGGAGCTCAACACAGCCAACGCAGTGGGGTTTATAAACCACTCCGAGCCCCTGTCAACTAGCGAGGTGGGAATAAACATTTGCGCCGCGGGGCAGGACTAGGCTTTGGTCCCGGTTGGTAGCAACAACCGGGGCTAAAGGGGTGTATTAGTCCCGGTTCGTGGAACCAACCGGGACCAATGCCCCCCTTTAGTCCCGGTTGGTGCCACCAACCGGGACCAAAGGCCCCTCCTTCCTGCCCTTTGGGCTTCTGAAAAGGGACCTTTAGTCCCGGTTGGTGGCACCAACCGGGACTAAAGGGGGGTATTAGTCCCGGTTTGTGCCACGAACCGGGACAAATACTCTTCCTATATAAGCTACACTTGCGAAAATTTTGTTCAGTTTCTCCTTCCCCACCCCCGACGCCTCCTCACATCTCCTTCCCCGCCCCCATCGCCCCAGCCGTCGCCCCGTCGTCCCGTCGCCGTCGCCCCGTCGCGTCGCCCCCGACGCCGCCCCGTCGCCATCGCGCCGTCGCCCCGCCCCACCCCGCGTCGTCGCGCCGCCCCGCCCCGCACCGTCGCCCCTCCCCGTCATCGTCGCCCCGTCGCCGTCGCCGCCGACGCCGCCCCGTCGCCGTCGCGCCGCCCCGCCCCGCGCCGTCGCGATGTGAGGAGATTTTTTTTGTATGTGTATATATATTTTGTATGTGTATATATATGTGTATATGTGTATATGTGTATATAGTTGCTGTATATAGTTGCTGTATATATATATGTGTATATGTGTATATGTGTTTATGTTTATATAGTTGCTGTATACATATTTTGTATGTGTATATTTTTTTTTATTTTTCTTAGGAATTTGCTAATTATATATGTTAAAAATGTTTTTTTATAGAATGTTTTTTGTTTATATATAGATAGTTACAATTGTGATGTATAGTTGCTGTATGTGATGTGTATGTGATGTATATGTGTATGTGGCTATATAATTTTTTGTTTATATATGCTAAATATATATAGAAAGTTTTATATATGCAAAAGTTAAAAATTTAGAAAAAGAAGGATAGGAAAGAAGAAAATAAGAAAGAGGAAAGAAAGAAGAAGAGCAGAGGAAGAAGAGGAGAAATAAATAAGAAGAAGAAAAAAGAAGAAAAAAAAAAGAGGAGAAGAAGAAAGGAATAGAGGAGAAGAAGAGAAATTTTCTCTTCTTCTCCTCTATTCCTTTCTTCTTCTTCTTTTTTCTTTTTTTTTCTTCGATCTTCTCCTCTAGCGGTTCCTATTTTCTTCTTCTTCCTCTTTTTTTTATCGGATATGTCGTTGTCGATATACACCCTCCCCGATAACTTCGACATTAGGGGGGGGGGTCGAGGGTCGTCGAGGGACCGAGGGTCGTCAAGGGTCGAGAGATCGCCGAGGGGCCGAGGGTCGTCGAGGGGTCGAGAGGCCGAGGGTCGAGGGGTCGAGAGGCCGAGGGTCGAGTGGTCGAGAGGCCGAGGGTCGTCGAGGGGCCGAGGGTCGTCGAGGTACCGAGGGTCAAGGGGTCGAGAGGTTGCCTAGCTAGTGTCAAAGTATTGAAGAAATCCATGACTTCATCATTTGCCAGAAGTAACCTGGGCATGTTGGTACGAAGTTATGCAAAGTTGTTCTGGAACGAAGTTCCTGATAGGATAATCCGTCTTTTGTTACGAATTATCCTTTCTGGGACTCCGTTCCAAAACCACTTTGGAGAGCTTCGTACCATCATGCGACTGTTACTTTCGCCTAATGATGAAGTATTGGTTTTGTTGAATCCTTTGACACTAGACAAAATGTGACATG
>LR738713.1:704501422-704528958 GCA_902687465.1 Secale cereale
GTGGATCGCCGAGCAGTCGAGGGTCGAGGGGTAGAGAGGTTGCCTAGCTAGTGTCAAAGTATTGAAGAAATCCATGACTTCATCATTTGCCAGAAGTAACCGGGGCATGTTGGTACGAAGTTATGCAAACTTATTTTGGAACGGAGTTCCTGATAGGATAATCCGTCTTTTGTTACGAATTATCCTATCTGGGACTCCGTTCCAAAATAACTTTGGAGAGCTTCGTACCATCATGCGACTGTTACTTTCGCCTAATGATGAAGTATTGGTTTTGTTGAATCCTTTGACACTAGACAAAATGTGACATGAGGGGGTCTAGGGTTGTGGATCGCCGAGCAGTCGAGGGTCGATGGTCGAAGCTAGTTCTACGTTTGCCATTAATATATCCATCTGTCATGTTTGAATAATAATTGGCATGTTGTAAATATTGGTAGAAACTATGGACGACAACACCCGAGACCTAGCACAAGAAGCGATGTTGATGGACATAATCGCAGACGGACAAGATGCCGTCTTGTCGTTTCTCAATGACACCAATGAGCAGGTGGAAAGAGAGCTGCAGCTGGAAGATCTAGGCTATGATATTGATGGCTCCGGTGACCCAATGCACATGGAAGAAGTAGACCGTGAGGACGGCTCCGGTGACCCAATGCCGGTGCAAGAAGGAGACCGTGATGCTGGCTCCGGTGACCAAACTGAGTCCGGCCAGGAGGTATATATGTTAGTTAAGCCTGTGCTGACTAGTTAATTGATGCATTCATTAACTCTCGTCTTTGTTCCTTTTTCTAGCCCTATGGATCGAGCAAATCTTCGGTTAAGAGACGAGGCGCGAAGAAAAATTTGAGGCCGGATAAAAAGTTTGAGATCTCAGAAATCTCGCCCTCCGGCGAGCAGATTGAACCCATCCGGACAAATAACGCATTTGTTAATCAGTGCGGGGTTCTGGTTACGGACAAGATCCCGATCAGCATCCATCAATGGTTAAAGCCGGCTGCAAAAGACGCTCAGGTGTCTTATGTCACTGATATGTAGAAAGAAGATCTTTGGACTGAGCTGAAGTCAAATTTCATCCTACCGCCAGAGGATGATCCGGCGAATCCAGTTAAAGAGGAATTAATGAAGTCTGCTGCTCTTTCGAAGATGGCAGACCAATTCAGGGCATGGAAGAAAAGACAGAATAAGTTTGTCCGCGATAAAGAGACTCCAAAATTCGTGGGCATATATGAGAAGATCAAAGATGACTGGCCCGCATTTGTGGCCTATAAGACATTGGAAAAGAGTAAGAAGATGTCGGCGACAAACCAGATAAATGCTGCAAAGAAGAAGCATCACCATCGCACGCGGTCAGGTGGCTACCTCAGAGCCCGGCCTAAGTGGGCCAAGGCTGAGAATGATCTGCTTGAGAAAGGGATCGAACCAGAGACAATGCAATAGCCAGACCGTTGCCGGACTTGGTTCTTCGGGGCTGGCGGAACCTTGGACCCTGTATCAGGGAGGTGCATTTGGACGGACAAGCAATTGGAAACACCACTCAGGAAGCTTCGGCACTATATCAAATTAGCGTATGAAGGGACGTTCTTCCCCGACATAGAGAACGACGAGCTAACAATGGCCCTCAGGAATCCTGAGCAACCTGGACGGACACGAGGCACGCCAGGCTCCCTTCCGTGGAGTGCTGGGTTTCCGGATGCAGGCGGCTACAAATGCCACGAGAGGAGGAAGAAAATGCAGCAGACCGAAATGCAGGTGCTGCGGGCCAGAATACAAGCGATAGAGGAACGGGAAGCAAATCGGGACAAAAGAATTGCCGAAGCTTCCCCCGAAGCTACCCCGCCATCTCAGCGGAGAAGCAGCGTGGCTTCCACCGAGCTGCTTCAGCCGGAGCATGTCTTGACGGCTACTGCCAGGTATCCCGTGGATGCTATCACGGAGGTACAAAATTGCCACCTTATGACGCAGTGGATAAATCTGAAGGTCAAGGCGGCTGCTGGCTCTGTTTTTCCTACTGGACCCGGCGACACTTTTCACTGCCGGCCGATTCCAGAAGGATATGCTAGGGTGATGGTGGATGAAATTATGGAGGGATTTGAGGAGCTCCAGCTTGACCACCCTACCGGTGAAGGGAAGACTTGGCTGGGTTCTTCACTGAAGACTCCATGCCTATGGCGGAAGGACCTCATCAACATTCTCAACTGGACGCCTCAGCCTCCGCCTCCTCCTCCTCCGGCGAGTCAGGGCACTCCGCCTCCTCCACCGCCTCCTCCTCCGGCGAGTGACGATCAGGGCACTCCGGCTCCTTCTCCGGCGCGTGGCGGCACTCCGCCTCCTTCGCCTGCGCCGGCGCGCCCGAGCAGCCAGCCTCCTCCTTCTCCGCCTGTGCCGGCGCGCCCGAGCAGCCAGCCTGCTCCTCCTTCTCCGCCTAGTCAGCAAGGGCGGAAGAGACCTGCCGCCGCTCCGACTGCTCCTGCTCCGGCGCGTAAGCAAGGAAAGAAGACAGCCGCTTCGTCTGGTCTGGCGACGTCTAGCAGTACACCCAGAGGCGGGAGGCGATACAGATTCGGTCCTTCTCTCACGCCTCTAGAGAAGTTACCATACGAGAGGTCCGACGGGGAAAACACGAAGATCGCTCAGGGCGAAGTGAAGGACTGGCTTGAAGGGTTGAAAGCACAGAGACATCCACCTCCGGAGGAGAAGATAGATCCGGTGAAAGCAAAGCGCACTCTTGCTGCCCTGAAGCAACCAGCGTAAAGTAAGCCGAAGGACAACTATGACCGCATGATTCAAAAGTCATTTCAAGCAGCGAAGCGGTCGGGAAGTACTAAAAGTGATCAAAGGTTAGAAGAAGGACGAGCTGGGAAATAAATTGCCCAGCTCGGCGAACAAGCGGACCAATCATGCCCCCCGCTCAAGGTGTCTAGCGACATGGTCGCTAATGATCCGAGGATGGTGCCCGGTTATAGCAATCTTGGAGATTACGTGTCCGACGATGTCCAATATGATTTCTTGGACGTGCAGATACAAAGATACGAGTATGGGAAGCCTCTCGTCAAAAATGAAAGATCTCTATCAATGAATATGCGAAGATTGCATGATTGGTACTTGAAAATCTCCAGAGAGTCTGGGGGGAGGGATAGCTTGTATGTGAGAGTTAAACCGGAGCATGACCTCGTTGGAATTGAACTGTTGCCTATTCCATTTGAGGAGTTCTATCAGTTTTTCAATCAATTGGCCCTCGATAAAGCAACGGTCACCTGCTGCTGTCTGTAAGTAGTACTACTTCTGTCATTAAGTCTCTCTATATAGCTGATCTCTTTCATTGCATGTATTTATAATTATCCTCGCTATATTATGCAGATTGAAGATCGTCGAATTGAAGAAAAGACAAGTAGGTGATATTGGGTTCATTAACACATACCTCATAGATGAAACCGAGGTTAAATGGCGTCCCTCAGATACTGAGACCAACTTGCTACCATCGTTGGTGGTAAATGAAAACAAAGATATAATACTCTTTCCTTACAACTTCAAGTGAGTGTTACTGTCTTGTGCATATTTGGTTTCCCTTATATATCAGTAAAGGTTATAGTAATGTAATTGATGAGTTCATGCATGCGTGCGCAGCTTCCACTATATTCTCTTAGAGATTAAGCTTGAGAAGGGAGTAGTAACTGTCTTGGACTCTAAACGTAAAGATCCCGAGGAGTATGCGGACATGACTCAAATGCTCGACAGTTAAGTTAAATCGATCAATATTATCCACCATGCATATCAGCAACTTTGTTCATTTCTGATATCAAGTAATTGTTTTCTTTGTCTGGCAGGGTTTGGAGAAAATTCACCAAAAAAGCTCCGGGACTGCCGAAGAAACTAGAATTTAGACACCCGAAAGTAAGTACTATATAGTAGCATGTTCCGCGCATCTCCTATATCTTGATTCAAGAGCTAGTTTTATCAATACCATTTGGCATTCTTTCTTATCAGTTTGATTGACCTCTATTTCTTGTAAAGTGGTTGTGGCAGGAACCCGGGAATGATTACTATGGATACTACATTTGCGAGTCCATCCGCCACACGACCTGTGAGCGGGGCTACTCTGAAGCACAATTTAAAGTGCGTAAGCAATTAATAATATTCACAATTTTATAGCATCATTTCATGTATTGACCCCCTTCTTCAAATTAGATGTTTCGGATGCGGGATGAACTCCTAACACCAGATCGTCTACGAGCAATTCAAGAGGAATTGGCGGCATTCTTCCTTGAACACGTGATCGCGCCAGACGGAGAATACTATGTGGACCATGCGTCCATATGATAGTAGATTATATTTGTAAGAGATAATTATTGTATATATGTACCCGGTAGTGTCAGATAGATATACGAGAACTTGTTGTTCGACCAATCTCTCGGAGAAGGAGAGGTGGTCGATATTACTTCTCTCTGTATGCATATATATATATATATATATATATATATATATATATATATATATATATATATATATATATATATATATATATATATATATATATATATATATATATATATATATATGTTGATTATACGATCTTCTGTTTCCTTCGTTTGCTTACTAGCTAGCTAGCTAGCTAGTGTGTCTAGTCCTCTCTATACGTATGTGTAGTACGTAGCGTCGACCAAGCACGGACATAAGAGAGGACACTTCTCTCTATTAATTAGCAAGCTAACACAATATGAAACACCTAAATTAACCACCCAAAACCTCCAACCCCCCTCCCCTTTCAAAAAAAAACAAAAACCACAGCCACAGAAATGCTGACGCGTGGATGCCGTTTGGTCCCGGTTGGTGCCACCAACCGGGACCAAAGCCCCTCCTGCCTGGGCTCGGCGCACAGGCCACGTGGACACCCATCTGCCCCGGTTCTGGATCGAACCGGGACTAAAGGGTCGGAGCATTAGTACCAACACTTTTGTCCCGGTTCATGAACCGGGGCTAAAGGCCCTAACAAACCGGGTCTGATCCCCCTTTATCTACTAGTGAAGCATGGATAAACAAAGGAACTAGCACCTTTGGATCGGGAATTGTGTATGGGCAGAGAGGATCGGTGACTCTGTGTGACTTGCATATGGCCCAATATTGTATGTGACTTGCATAACGCCCAATAAGAATTTTTGGCGATCGATCTATATGTATAGGTAAAGAATAGCTGGTAATTAAGGTAGGGGGAAATGAAAAAACTAACCAGTAACTGAGATCTGAGAATGACTTGGGGTGCCTTGCGTTGGCTTGGCTTCCCCAAAGCAGATTAAGTGAGAGTGAAAGGAAGTCATCGCTGCAACTTATCTGCCGTCCAACCTAGCTAGATCTACCGGTCAATAAATAGTCAAAGCGAAATCTTCTTATAACTTGTCGATCAGTTTCCAACGCCGGCAACAGCGGCAACCGCCAATCCCGTAGTGGTTGAACATGATGGAGGTGGAGAGGATGAAGACAGACGGTACCTCGACCTCATCAGGAACCTCCCCGACAACATACTCGGAAAGATAATCTCGCTCCTCCCCATCATGCAAGGTGATCGCAGCCAGATCTCACGAAAACGGTAAGATCCCCACACTTAAGCAACCACTTTAACCCCTCTTTATAGCGTGCCTTTCCTATAAGACTCAAATAAAATAAAATAAAATCTTCGAGCGTAAGGAAAACTAACACCATTTTCCTATCTGAAATGGGGGTCAACCATCTCCATATTGTTACCGGGAGACCTATGTCTTAAGATAAACTTGATAACCGACATTAATCCGCTGTAATCAATACCAAAATACTTATAGGGTTTATATGCAATTTCAACTTCTTCCACGACAACGCCTTTAAGAAGGAATAAAAAAAAGCCTTGCACCTCCGTCACCCCTTTTAGACAAAAACATTCATCCTGATTTCTTATTCCAACCATCGAAGGGAGCACATCAAAAAGGAGACAAAACATTTAATGAGGTAACGACGCAAGTTTGCCGCCACTAAACCGAAATATTCAAGGTGAGGACGAGAGTTTTTAGCCGCGATATGAGGTAGTGTTCTAGTTACCATCTTAAAAATGGATCTTCAGGTAGTCACGCCAGCTTGTACTCCACGATAGGACGTGACGGTATGGTGGTAGCTGATGTATGGGTAATCTTCCCACCGTAGACCACTGCCCCAGTCATTAGGGGGTCGCTCTTGTCGTTGTGTTTCCTCTCTTTATCAGTTATATATATATTATGAGAGAGGAAGATATGCTTATATAAATTTAAAGAATATCAAGTTTCCTCTCTTTATCTTGAAGGTTCTGAAGTTGCGCTTGTTCTGCCTTCCTATGCTAGTTGATTCTTACTACAATAATTTTTTATGCAGTACTTCTATGCAAAAAAATATACGTTGTCCTACTTTTCCAGAATTATTGATGTTACACAAGTATGGTTTTGTTTAGATCATTACAGAATGATCTGATTTTTACAGATTCTATTTTTAATGTGTAGTTTGCTTGTTTAATAATTTCTATGACTTATATGGGTCAATATAAATTGAAGATATGATAAAGTGCAGCATGCATTATGTTCGAACAATCATGAATCTGCCATGACCCAGGGGTCACTACCCCCACGTCCTTTGCAGGAGTCGATACGGGCACCACCATGTTTGATGCCGACCGGAAGACGTCGGTGCATCCTTGCCCCATCAAAGATAATTATTATCACTGCCCAGAAGGGCCTCCATGTGCAACCGTTGCGCATGCACTAGACAACAATCGCCCGCGCACCCTCGGCCAACGCATGTCCATCATGCTGACACCAGCACACTGTGTAGGCCAAAACACGACAATTGCAGGACCTTGGCGGGACTATCTTCCCAGCTGGCCAAAGCAAGAAGCGGACAAATTTGTCATTATATTCGTTTATTGATTCAAAGTAGATTTGAGTTTTTCTTAAGAACCAATTTATTTAGAAAAATCAATTTTAGTTTACTAAATAAGTGTAGCTTGCACTTTTCTACAAAAATGCAACAAAGTAAAAAAGTGGAAGTTGCACTTTCACTGAACCGTTGCACTTTTCTGTATTGAATGAGACATTAGAAAGTATCATCGAATTAGGCGTATACAGAGAGGAGGCCATCAGAATGAACTGTGGAGAGTGGAGCAGCCTGTTCAGCTTGCTCAGTGTGCAGCTTTGACAGCCATGCACTGGCATAGACAGAACCGGTACCAGCCAAAACCACTAGATCACCATGGAACAAACCGAAAGTATCTGACCTAGAAGATCTTTTGAACAAATCACGGCTACTACGAAGCCTTGCAGAGTTGGTAAAGAAACAAAATTCCCACAAGAAAGAAACAGAGGAACTGTAATTGAAAATTGACTACATAAACTTTCCAGATTCTTTTTCCTGCAGCTCTACGGCTAGGCTAACCTCTTCCTTTCGGACGTTCCCCCTCTGCAGGGTCCAACAAAAATGAGAAAGATATGCAGATATAGAGTCCTAGGTAGGTTGACCGATTGATGGACGATCGAATGATGAGCATTAGCGGATGACGGAGAGCAGAGTAGCTAGGTGCTGCAATTGCAGGGGAGGGAGGTTGTCTTCCTCGTGCAACAAAGGATCATGGACGCCTGGCACCGGTAGTAGCGCGGCTCCATCATGAACTCATTTGCCAGAGCACCCATCGGCCTCTGAACCTCGTCCTTCGGCTTGCAGCTCAGCCACCGCTTGAGTAGGCCTTGCAACAACGGCAGACCGGCTCACCATGGCATAAGATCTCCATCTGGCCTCCACCGATATCTCCTCGGGCATATCTTCCTCCTGCTGTCATGCATTGCGGACCAAGCCCGGGTGTCCGCCGTGAGTAAGCACTGGTGCCTGGTAGCTTCGCAGAACCCGTCCCTGCTGCTATGGCTCCTCAAGCCCTTCACAGCCTGGATCGACAGCTTCAGGACTTTGACGGCTCCGCTGATCTATGCCCGACCCTCTCTGACAAGGGCCGCGGGGCAGGCGGGGCCCGTTTTTTTTGCTCCACTCCGGGGGGTGGGTGGTGGTATCATCCCATCACTGGCGTGGTCATGCCATGCTCAACCTCTACACCGGCGAGTGTCTCGCCCTCCCGGATCGCCCCATCAACTCCAACGACATCAGGTGCCCCATGTTGATCCACGCAGCCACCATCTTCACCACCCCGTCTTCTAGTACCTGTGTGGTCGCTGCCATAATGTACAGCTAGACAAACATGGCCTTCTGCCGCCGGTGCATGGAGTGCTGGATGCCGCTACCGGTAGAGATGACGGCCCCGCCCAATGAACGAAACCTGCCTTACCACCACAGATGGTTCCGGGCCGTCAACTCAGATGATGACCTCTACTGCTACAAGGCCGAAATTTCGACATCTACGCATACCATTGTACATCTTGCCTACGAAATCCATGCACCCCGGACAAACATGGCACACGGGAGATCGTAACCCACTACCTCCTGCTCTCCGCCTCTGTTGCCAATCTACTGATGGTGAGGAGATTCATCTCGCTGTTAAGAGGCCGCATGTCGCGGTTCCATGTCTTCAGACTATTGAAGCAGCAAGAGGGCCGGCCGCCTTCCTTCTCCTGGCGCTTCTACCAGATGACCTGGCAGGTGCTCTTTGTCAGCAGGGCCTGCTCCAAGGCCTTCGACATTGGACACGCCGGCAGCCTGGGCTACATCTACATCCTCCATGACGTTTACCCTGGTGGTCTACACAGTGTCCTCCAGCAGAACGAGTATCCCCGCGCCGACGCTGACTAGTGGCGTTACTCAATCCCTAGCGAGATCGAGCGCTGCCTGCCATGGTCTCCCTCCTCGGACACCTCGTTGTGAATTTGGAACCACCACTAATTAAGCTATACCCAACAGGTTCAGTTGGCTTGACATAATCCTCCGCCCCTAACGATGGAGTGGGCTAGGGCGATAGAAGAACGCTATGATATTAATGTACTAGAAAAAGAATCAGTTCATCATCCCTGCATGCAGCTCTTGCTATTATTGCCTGGCTGCCGCTCCTGCAAGGATTCTTCGTCGCCCCTTCGTGTCCACCCATGGACTGAAGCATAGATGAACGAAGGAACTAGTACCTCTGGATCGAGCATCGTAGACAGGAAGCGAGGATCAGTAACTATTCATGACTTGCATATGGCCCAAAATTGTATGTGACTTGCATAACGAACAATAAGAATTTTTGGCGATCGACCTATATGTATAGGTAAAGAATCGCTGGAAATCAAGGTAGGGGTGAAATCGGGGGAAATGAAATGACTAAACAGTAACTGAGATCTGAAAATGACTTGGGGGTGAAGTCATTGGATTGGCTTCCCCGAAAGCAGATTTAGTGAGATTGTAAAAGGAAATCATCGCTACAACTTATCTGCCGTCCAACCTACCTAGATCTACCGGTCAATAAAGAGTCAAAGCAACATATTCTTATAATTTGTCGAACAGTTTTAGCACGTCACTTTGTATACATGTTCGTGTCTATCTTCTCTAATACTCACTGGCGAAGGACAAAAAAATTTGAGGTTAGGCGGACCCATGAGAAAATGTCATGTGTTCATATGTATATCACACACACAAACACACGCACGCACACACACACCCCATATCGAGCAATGCTATCCATAAAAAAAAGAAATTCGGCAATTTAAATATCTGACTGTAAAAATAATTAGGAAAATGGAAACTTCACTTGAAAGACAAGTTAATTACTATGTGAAGTTAAATAATAAATTGCATTAAACACCAAACAATGAAATCAATGATGACCAGTAAACTTGAAAATCACGCCCAGAAAATCAGAATCACATTCATACAATTATACATAATATTGGAAATTAACACTACTAATACATATTAAATCTTCGTGAAACAAGAATTAGAGAAAACCGAGGAATGCATCACTTGCAATTCTTTTGAGTGATATTTGGAGAGAGATTGAAAAATTGGCTTGACATACTCTTTCGCCCCTAAAGGCGGAGTGGGCTAGGGTAACAGCAGGACGGTACGATAACTACACCACGACACTGCATTTCCTACGGACGTGTGTTGAGAAAAGTCAGTTTTGCCGACCTACTGTTGGTTGGAAAAATTGTAGCAGACAGCCGGTCGGAAAAACATGTGAAAAGTAACAGATGGTTGGTGGCGAATGCTAACATATTTATTGCCGAATGATGGGTCGAGAAAGCTCTAATTTCCATCCTCACATCGGTCGGGAAATAATCCCAACCAACAGTCCGTGGCAAATGGGCCAGCGCGCCTACTTTCGTCCCAAGCCCGCAAAAAGTTTTACCCCAACACATAACTCACCACGCATGGAGAGGAAAATCCATAATCCCTTTCTCGTGCCCCACGCGCGCCGCCATGGGCACCCACTGCCGGCATCGTCATCATCCCCGCATGCTGCTCTTGCCATTGACTGCCTGGCTGCAACTCCTGCCAGGATTCGTAGTCGCCAATTCATGTCCACCCTTGTATTGAAGCATGGATAAATGAAGGAACTAGCACCTTTGGATCGGGCATTGTGTATGGGCAGAGAGGATCGGTAACTACGTGTGACTTGCATATGGCCCAATATTGTATGTGACTTGCATAACGCCCAATAAGAATTTTTGACGATCGATCTATATGTATAGGTAAAGAATCGCTGGTAATCAAGGTAGGGGGGAAATGAAAAAACTAACCAGTAACTGAGATCTGAGAATGACTTGCGGTGCCTTGCGTTGGCTTGGCTTCCCCGAAAGAAGATTAAGTGAGAGTGAAAGGAAGTCATCGCTGCAATTTATCTGCCGTCCAACCTAGCTAGATCTACCAGTCAATAAAGAGTCAAAGCGAAATCTTCTTATAACTTGTCGATCAGTTTTAGCACGTGACTTTGTATGCACGTTCGTTGCAATCTAATCTTATACACTTGAGGGCTATCCAGCGCCGGCAACAGCGGCAACGGCCAATCCCGTAGCGGTTGAACATGATGGAGGTGGAGAGGATGAGGACGGACGGTACCTCGACCTCATCAGGAACCTCCCCGACAACATCCTCGGAAAGATAATCTCGCTCCTCCCCATCATGCAAGGCGATCGCACCCAGATCTCGCGAAAATGGTAAGATCCCCACACTTAGGCAACCACTTTAACCCCTCTTTATAGCGTGCCTTTCCTATGAGACACAAATAGAATAAAATAAAACCTTCGAGCGTAAGGAAAACAAACACCATTTTACTATTTGAAATGGGGGTCAACCATCTCCATATTGTTATCGAGAGACCAATGTCTTAAGATAAACTTGATAACCGACATTAATCCCACTAATCATGCTGTAATCAATACCAAAATACATATAGGGTTTACATGCAATTTCAACTTCTTCCACGACAACGCCTTTAAGAAGGAATAAAAAAAAAGCCTTGCACCTCCGTCACCCCTTTCAGACAAAAACATTCATCATGATTTCTTACACCAACCATCGAAGGGAGCACATCAACAAGGAGACAAACCATTTAATGAGGTAACGACACAAGTTTGCCACCACTAAACCCAAATATTGAAGGTGAGGACAAGAGTTTTTAGCCGCGATATAAGGCAGTGTTCTAGTTACCATCTATGAAATGGATCTTCAGGTAGTCACGCCAGCTTGTACTCCATGATAGGACGTGACGGTATGGTGGTAGCTGATGTATGGGTAATCTTCCCACCGTAGACCACTGCCCCTGTCATTAGGGGGTCGCTCATGTCGTTGTGTTTCCTCTCTTTATCAATTATATATATATATATATATATATATATATATATATATATATATATATATATATATATATATATATTATGAGAGAGGAAGATATGGTTCTATGCAAAAAATATACGTTGTCCTACTTTTCCAGAATTATTGGTGTTACAGAAGTATGGTTTTGTTTAGATCATTACAGAATGTTCTGATTTTTACAGATTCTATTTTTAATGTGTAGTTTGCTTGTTTTATAATTTCTATGACTTATATAGGTCAATATAAATTGTAGATATGGTAAAGTGCAGTACGCATTATGTTCGAACAATCATGAATCTGCCATGACCCAGGGGTCACTACCCCCACGTCCTTTGCAGGAGTCGATACGGGCACCACCATGTTTGATGCCGACCGGAAGACGTCGGTGCACCCTTGCCCAATCAAAGATAAGTATTATCAATGCCCAGAAGGGCCTCCACGTGCAACTGTTGCGCATGCACTAGACAACAATAGCCCGCACGCCCTCGGCCAACGCATGTCCATCATGCAGACGCCAGCACACTGTAGGCCAAAACACAACAATTGCGGGACCTTGGCGGGACTATCTTCCTAGCTTGCTAAAGCAAGAAGCGGACAAATTTGTCATTATGTTCCTTTATTGATTCAAAGTATATTTGAGTTTTTCTTAAGAACCACTTAATTTAGAAAAATCAATTTTAGTTTACTAAATAAGTGTAGCTTGCACTTTTCTACAAAAAATGCAACAAAGTAAAAAAGTGGAAGTTGCACTTTCTCTGAACCGTTGCACTTTTCTGAATTGAATGCGACTTTAGAAAGTATCGTCGAATTAGGCGTATACAGAGAAGAGGCCATCAGAATGAACTGTGGAGAGTGGAGCAGCCTGTTCAGCTTGCTCGGTGTGCAGCTTTGACAGCCACACATTGGCATAGACAGAACCGTTACCAGCCAAAACCACTAGGTCACCATGGAACAAACAGAAAGAATCTGACCTAGAAGATCTTTTGAACAAATCACGGCTACTGCACGGCCAAGCAGAGTGGGTAAAGAAACAAAATTCCCACAATAAAGAAACAGAGGAAATGTAATTGAAAATTGACTACATAAACTTCCACATTCTTTTCTAGCAGCTCTACGACTAGGCTAACCTCTTTCTTTCGCACCTTCTCCCTCTGCATGGTCCAACAAAAATGAGAAAGATATGCAGATATGGGGTCCTAGGTAGGTTGACCGATTGATGGACGATCGAACGACGAACATTAGCGGATGACGGAGAGCGGAGTAGCTAGGTGCTGCAATCGCAGGGGAGGGAGGTTGTCTTCCTCGTGCAACAAAGGATCATGGACGCTTGTCACCGGTAGTAGCGCGGCTCCATCATGAACTCATTTGCCGGAGCACCCATCGGCCTTTGGACCTCGTCCTTTGGCTTGCAGCTCAGCCACCGCTTGAGTAGGCTATGCGGCGACGACAGACTGGCTCACCATGGCATAAGATCTCCATCTGGCCTCCACCGATATCTCTTCGGGCATATCTTCCTCCTGCTGTCGTGCATCGCGGACCAAGTTCGTGTGTCCACCGTGAACAAGCACTGGCGCCTGGTAGCTTTGCAGAACCCGTCCCTGCTGCTATGGCTCCTCAAGCCCTTCAGAGCCCGGACCGACAGCTACAGGGCTTTGACGGCTCGTTGATCTATTGCCGACCCTCTCTGACGAGGGCCGCGGGGCGGCAGGGCTCCGGGGGTGGGTGGTGGTATCATCCCATCACTGCCGTGGTCATGCCGTGCTCAACCTCTACACCGGCGAGTGTCTCGCCCTCCCAGATCGCCCCATCAACTCCAACGACATCAGGTGCCCCATGTTGATCCGCGCAGCCACCATCTCCACCGTCACGTCTTCTGGTACCTGTGTGGTCGCTGCCATAATGTACAGCTAGACAAACATGGCCTTCCGCCGCCGGAGCAAGGAGTGTTGGATGCCGCTACCGGCAGAGATGACGGCACCGCCCAATGACCAAAACCTGCCTTACCACCACAGATGGTTCCAGGCCGTCAACTCAGATGATGACCTCTACTGCTACAAGGCCGAACTTTCGACATCTACGCATACCATTGTACATCTTGCCTACGAAATCAGTGCTCCCCAGACAAACATGGCACACGGGAGATCGTAACCTGCTACTGTCTGCTCTCCGCCTCTGGCGCCAATCTACTGATGGTGAGGAGATTCATCTCGCCGTTCAGAGGCCGCATGTTGCGGTTCCAGGTCTTCAGACTATAGAAGAAGCAAGAGGGCCGGCCGGCTTCCTTCTCCTGGCGCTTCTACCAAATGACCTGGCAGGTGCTCTTCGTCAGCCGGGCCTGCTCCAAGGCCTTCGACATGGGACAAGCCGGCAGACCGGGCTACATCTACTTCCTTGATGACGTCTACCCAGGTGGTCTGCACACTGTCCTCCAGCAGAACAAGTATCCCCGCGCCAAGCCGACTAGTGGCGTCACTCAATCCCTAGCGAGATCGAGCGCGGCCTTCCATGGTCTCCCCCCCTCGGACACGTCGTTGTGCGTTAGGAACCACAACTAATTAAGCTATTCCCAACAGCTTCAGTTTGCTTGACATAATCTTCCGCCCCTAGCGATGGAGTGGGCTTGGGTGATAGCAGAACGCTATGATATTAATTTACTAGAAAAAAATATCAGTTCATCATCCCTGCATGCAGCTCCTGCCATTATTGCATGGCTGGCACTCCTGCAAGGATACTTCGTCGCCCATTCGTGTCCACCCATGGACTGAAGCATGGATGAACAAAGGAACTAGTACCTCTGGATCGAGCATCGTAGACAAGAAGCGAGGATCGGTAACTATTCATGACTTGCATATGGCCCAAAATTGTATGTGACTTGCATAACACCCAATAATAATTTTTGGCGATCGACCTATATGTATAGGTAAAGAATCGCTGGAAATCAAGGTAGGGGGAAATCAGTTGAAATGAAATGACTAAACAGTAACTGAGATCTGAGAATGACTTGGGGGTGAAGTCATTGGATTGGCTTCCCCGAAAGCAGATTCAGTAAGATTGTAAAAGGAAGTCATCGCTGCAACTTATCTGCCGTCCACCCTAGCTAGATCTACCGGTCAATAAAGAGTCAAAGCAAAATCTTCTTATAATTTGTCGAATTTTTTTAGCACGTCACTTTGTATACATGTTCGTTGCTATCTTATCTTATACTATGTGGCAAAGGACAAAAAAAAATGAGGTTAGGCGGACCCATGAGAAAATGTCATGTGTTTATATGTATGTCACACACACATTCATCTAAAAAAGTATATCACACACGCGCGCGCACACACACACCATATCGAGCAATGCTATCCATAAAAATAACAAATTCGGCAATTTAAATATCTGACTGTAAAAATAATTACGAAAATGGAAACTCCACTTGAAAGACAAGTTAATTACTATGTGAAGTTAATTAATAAATTGCATTAAACACCAAACAATGAAATCAATGATGGCCAGTAAACTTGAAAATCACGCCCAGAAAATCAGAATCACATTCATACAATTATACATAGTATTGGAAATTAACACTACTAATACATATTACATCTTCGTGAAACAAGAATTAGAGAAAACCGAGGAATGCATCACTTGCAATTCTTTTGAGTGATACTTGGAGAGAGATTGAAAAGTTGGCTTGACATACACTTCCGCCCCTAAAGACGGAGTGGGCTAGGGCAACAGCAGGATGCTACGATCACTACACCACGACACTGCATTTCCTTCGGATGTGTTTTGAGAAAAGACACTTTTGTCGGCCGATTGTTGGTTGGAAAAAATTGTAGCAGTCAGTCGGTCGGAAAAACATGTGAACTGTAACACACGGCCGGAGGGGAATGCTAACATATTTATTGTCGAATGATGGGTCGGGAAAGCTCCAATGCCCATCCATACATCGGTCGGGAAATAATCCCGACCAACAGTCCTTGGCAAATGGGCCAGCGGGCGTTTTTACGTAACAAGCTATCCCAGTTATCCCATAAATTTTTATTATTTTTGTGCTAATTATTTTAGCTTAATTTTGAGCAGCAACGCGTGGGGTATCATCTAGTTTTACAGGAGAGACACCTAATTAAGTGTCTACCTTATACAAATAAGCACCGTGCTTAAGGAAAGCCTGATTTATTTTTGTAAGCACCTCACTTAAGCATCTTGCATTGTACAACGCTTTATAAGACAGTACAGTCTCAGTAATAACGAGAAGGAACTATTTTTCATTCAGATGCGTACAGAGATACGTGTACTCTTATTCTTCACAAAAGTGTTAAGTGCACTTTCCTGCTATATAAGGGTTGTACGTATACTCTTATTCTTCAGAAAAATATTAAGTGCACTTACAGTTATATAATGGTCCAAAAAAATTATTTTTTCGATTTTGATAAATGACGATTTTATTATCTCAAAATGTAGCATCAAGCGGATACAAAGCATAAGCTAATTGTTTCTGCAGGTATCAATAAATGTTCTGTGTGAAGAACATATTTTACCGAATGGTACACTTTTTAAATGCAATAACACAATGATAATGTATTTGAACTCATATGACTCCAAGGATCGAACTAAGATCAAGCTACATATGTGTTACATGTTTGCTTGTCAGAATTGCATATATCCTTCACGATATTTCTATACGGATTCTATTCAAAGTGAATTTCATTAGCATGTTTTCTCTATTCTGACCATATTTTTCTCTACAGTCTATACATCCCTAGTGCCTAATTCTTAAGATGCAACTGGGCGTCCTCGTAGTTGGAGGCCTTTGCCGGCGGCATACTGTTGGTGAAGGTAAAACCTAAAGAGACAACGACAGGAGCATGGGACTGTGCGGTGTGGTCTGTTGCCTGTTAGTCAAATGAAGTACTAAAACTGTTGGCGAAAACCGCTTCAACTTTCAAATGGGGCTTTTGTATGTGGTCTCTGAGGCCATCTGCTGACTCATCTAATGACGCTCTAGTACGTGCAATAGGAGAGACAGGGGCCACAAAATTTTGTGTCGCTCAATTATTACTGAGATGAAACAAGCGGGATGACTTGTAGCATGGGCCATTTTGAGGCAGACATGGAACTATAAATTTTGTTCTATTGTTACAGATGAATAGAAGGCTTTGATCATGTATACTTACTTTCTTTAGTATGGGTAAAACATCAAAATGGCCTTTGACATGAGTACGGTGTTTTGGATCTTGCCCTCCATGCAGGCTGATTTTTGAAAAATATCAAAATACGGTTTTTTCGGTTTCAGCAAATCTGAAAAAATCTGTACAAGTAAAAATGGATGTGAGGTGTATGTGTGTAATTTCCAGGATGAAGTACGTTGAAATGCGATCTGTACAAAAAAGACAAATTCATGGTCTGGGAGGATGAATAGTATCATTTGCTAAAAAGCATCAGATTTTTTTTTTTTGCACAGCCCTCTTTTCAACGTATTTCGTCCTGAAAATTTACACACTTGTGCATTATGCTTTCATGTGTGTCTGTATTGTTTACAGATTTTTTTGGAACGTAAAAATATAAATTTTCACGAATTTTGAATTCTTCATTTGGAGGCCTTCATATAGTTCGGCCTCCAATAGCAATTTCCGCTTTGACATCCACTATAAGTACTATATTAGTGATGAGAAGGCCTAAAAAGGGTGGCAGCACAACTTCTTAAGGCCCACATGTTATTAACGCTAGATTCCTTTTGTTTGTAGAGAACTGAGATACATCACAGTAATGGTAAGAGTACTGAAAACTAGTGGGGTATTAGCACAAGCAGCTCATACAGTGGGATGCACCCAATTCGTCTAGGTCATCTCATGAAACTTTGCCTTGAAAAATCAACTTCAAATCCACCCATAGTGTGACTAAAAACAGTTGGAGTCAAGGGCTGGCTTATTCGATCTTCCTAGCTTGATGTAGAATTAGACCTATCTATGACTGAATAAGTTGCTCCTAAACTAAGGCTAACATCACCTACCCCCTCCAACAGATCTAACAGTGCTCAAAAACCAAAGAGAGTGTTTCTATGATCGAGATACGGGGATGGGAACAGGAGGTTTACTATCTTGGGTTTCCCTATCGGAGGCAGATCCTGCATGGCTGGATGCCTGAGATGGGGATTAGGGCGAAGCTCTAGCAGCCTTTCTGCTGTGTAGTCGTCCGACCAGACCGTGCCGGCACCAGCACCGTAATCGATGACATGGAGGGCGACTGGCCGATACTAGAGATAGAGCCGTGGGGGGAGGCATGTTGTTCCATTTTGAGCCAAATTGGTTGGGCCAGACAGATAAATGGGTTGTGGTTCTACTAATGCAAGACATAGGCACAATGGCTGATACTCATTTTTTTAGGGAGCGACTAGGGATTAGTCGACTTAGACTTAAGGAGGTCTTAGTCGGCTGAAGTCAACAGGGGAGTTTAGGCTGCCTTTAATTGTTGTCTGCCTCCGGGTTTCTACATACTCCTTTCTTCATTTTTACATGGGCTTTTATGTTGGGACTGATAGTTATTCTTCCTTTCTTGTTTGTTTTGAGTTGTTCGGCTTCACTTGTGCGTGCACCACCTGGCCAGACTGAGGCTCCTATAATCGTTTCATTTTCATTTTCTTCCTTGTCTTTGAGACCGTGTCGGCACCAGCGCCGACGATCATTGACATCGAGGCCGACTAGCCGATACTAGAGATAGAGCCTTGGAGGAGGCATGATGTTCTATTTTGAGTCAAATTGGTTGGGCCAGACAGATAAATGGGTTGTGGTTCTACTAATGCAAGCCATAGGCACAATGTCTTATACAAGTTTTTTTCATGGATTTAAAGAAAAAAGAGATCTGGTCTGTAAGAAAAACAATATTGTACAACAGATAACCTAGGTAGTTAACAATTACTTACCTAGATAACCTAGGTTGTACAATATTGTTTTTCTAACTGGTCAGTCCTCTTTTTTCTTTAAATCCATGAAAAAAACATGTAACTTGTTTTTCAGAATAGTTAAAAAATATTTAGTATGAGCCATTGTGCCTATGGCTTGCATTAGTAGAACCACAACCCATTTATCTGCCTCGCCCAACCAATTTGGCTCAAAATGGAACATCATGCCTCCTCCACGGCTCTATCTCTAGTATCGGCCAGTCAGCCTCGATGTCATTGATTGTCGGCGCTGGTGCCGACACGGTCTCAAAGCCAAGGAAGAAAATGAAAATGAAACAATTATAAGAGCCTCAATCTGGCCAGGTGGTGCACGCACAAGTGAAGCCGAACAACTCAAAACAAACAAGAAAGGAAGAATAACTATCAATCCCAACATAAAACCCCACGTAAAAATGAAGAAACGAGTATGTAGAAACTTGGAGGTAGACAACGATTAAAGGCAGCCTAAACTCCCCTGTTGACGTCAGCCGACTAAGATTTCCTTAAGTATCATTCGACTAATCCCTAGTCGCTCCCTAAAAAAATGAGTGTCAGCCATTGTGCCTATGGCTTGCATTAGTAGAACAACAACCCATTTATCTGCCTGGCCCCAACCAATTTGGCTCAAAATGGAACAACATGCCTCCCCCACGGCTCTATCTCTAGTATCAGCCAGTCGCCCTCGATGTCATTGATTGCGGCGCTGGTGCCGGCACGGTCTCGTCGGACGACTCCACAACAGAAAGGCTAGTAGATCTTCGCCCTCATCCCCATCTCAGGCATCCATCCATGCAGGATCTGCCTCCGACAGGGGAAACCCAAGATAGTACACCTCCTGTTCCCCTCACCATATCTCGATCATAGATACACTTTCTTTGGGTTTTGAGCACTATTAGAATTTATTGGAGTGGGGTAGGTGATGTTAGCCTCAGTTTAGGAGCAACTTATTCACTCATAGATAGGTCTAATTCTACATCAAGCTAGAAGATCGAATAAGCTAGCCCTTGAATCCAACTGTTTTTAGTCACACTATCGGTGGATTTGAAGTTGATTTTCGAGGCAAAGTTTCATGAGATGACCTAGACGAATTGGGTGCATCCCACTGTATGAGCTGCGTGTGCTCACATGTCACCTCACATCGGACAGTTCCTATGCATACACAATACGGTTCGTCTATCGCATAAACCAACAGCGAAACACTCTCTCCTCAAAAGTGAGCATGCTTCGGATACTCCGCATCTCCGTAGCACCCCATCCTTCTCAGATCCCGATCTCCAAACCAAATTCTCCTCAAATGCTAGCGGCCAATCACTGCCAAAGGAGATGGATGTCGGTGATCGTAGTAGGTATACGACTACTAGGAAGAGGAAATCAGCAACAATTGAGGTTGAGGGCTAACCCGCTCCTGTGTCGGTGGAGAGGTTGAACGCGATGGAGGCAGCGAGGGTGAAGACACACGAAATCTCGTCCTCATCCACACCCCCCGCAGGACGACATTCTCCAAAATATAAACTTGATAACCGACATTTTTTTAGCGAGAGACCAGTGTCCTAAGATAAACTTAATAACTGACATTAGTCCCACTAGTTATATCTTAATCAACACCAAAATACATTTAGGGTCTAGATACAATTTCAACTTCTTCCACGGCAATGCTTTCAAGAAGGAATAAAAATATCCTTGCACCTCTGTCGCCCCGTTCAGATGAAAATGGTCAAGAGAAAAATTTGCATCATGTATGAATTGACTTGCAACATCCTCTATACCTAGGGGGCGCTACCTTAGCATTCTATTTGTGAGCAGAGAAGGGCACCGTCTTGATTGATGTCAACTGGAAGCCATCGGTGGGCCCTTGCACCTTCAATGACGGATGTTGCCACTGTATACGTGGCCCTCCATGTGCAGCCATTGCGCGCGCACTACACAACTAAAATGTTGGCCCCAATCACCATGTGCAACACTAGTCCAATTTGATAGTATCTTGAAAAGAAATTAGAGAATGCTTCTACAAATATAATTGTAGCAATAACCGGTATTTGTACAATTAATTGCAATTAATGAGTTTTCATATATTTCCAAGATTAATTGCAATTAATGAAATCAATGTTGTTTCGAAATTATGGTGATGTGATAGATACATCATTGGAGCAGCGTCAATTGTTGGATGTACCTGGTTGAATGGATGGGTTCGTCATGATTCACCAAACTCATGATTTTAGAAGTGGAAGTAGATTTACTCATTGATTCTAAGTAGATTAAGTTTTTCTTAAACGTTAATTGGTTTATATTAATTAAAATTTAATTTAGAGAAAAAGTGAAACATGCACTTTTCTAGAAATCGCAACTGAACAAAAAAAGTGTAAGTTGCACTTTCACTAAATTGTTGCATGACCACCTCTACGGGCACCTCTTGCGCATACACTACTCGGTGGCTGCCTTAGTAAGGTCCCGGCCACATATATGTTCCCCCAGTGGCCCTCATAGTCAGAGCTCGGTATCCTTGACATTCACTGGGTTGAGGAAGAGGAATTCTTACAGAAATTCAAGTAGGGCACCCGCCTCCTCATTGTTCACATGCATTCACTTCCAACCACGGCCTCGCTCGGGGTTGCAGCATGGGGTTTCTCAGGAGTAGCTCCGGCGCAAGTGGTTATAGAGACGAAACCCCATCAAAATGCTTGGCTGCAAGGTGGAATCATGGCTATGGAGAATAATGGAACACGTCATGCTATTCGAGATCAACGAGACACAAAGACAGACAACCCCTATCGAGCCCATTGATCTAGGGATCGTCACACAGTCCCATGATGCGGATCCCCAGGTATCGCATGAAGAACTATGGATCATGGAGAAGGTCGTCTTTGAGGATATGGATATATCTTCAAGAAGAGAAAATGGGTTGCCTTTGCTTTCGCTAACAACAACGAAATTTTCCCGCTGAAGATAGTCCCGACTAGTGCATCTCCAGCTCCAAGGATTTTTGACAAACATAGTCCATCTCCTCAGCCAACATCGATTCGTGGAGGCAGAGATTTCGTTCAAGAAGAGGAAAGCCGATGTGGTCGAAGTAACCGACATTAGCAATGAAAATAGTATCATCCCAGTCCCACCTACCCAGATCATGGGGACTATTCTCAAGAAGAAGTGGCCACGAGAGGCAAACGCGGTCGTGGTCGTGGTCCTGTTCATGGAAGTGGATGTGGACGCGGACGTCGACCAAGCTCTTTAGGTAAATCCGCCCAAGCTACTTCGTCCTCACGAGGAAACCGATGTTGGCCAATAGCAACCTCTTTTGCAGTGCCTAATTAGCGACTGTTCACAGTGCCACCACCTTCTCCAGTGGTTGATGAGCTTCTCCAGATTCAAAATAGTTTGGAGGATGAAAGTGATGGAAGTTTGGAATGATGAATTCGCACGCAATCAACAGACTCTGGAATTTGCAAGAGAACAACGACGACTGTTCTTGGATCTGGACACCACCACCAATAGAGGATACCAAAACCAAGGCCGGGTGTGTGCAGCAGCGTAGGAAGGCCGCGAGGAGGACGTTCTATCAGACACAAAAGGAGGCACAAAACGAAACCGCTGAGGCAGCAGGAGCAGCGTAGAGAGAGTAAACACACATATGTTGCTGGACTAGACGAAGGCGCGGGCCTCCCGAAAGTATCCTTGCAAAGTGGTCACCTATGTCCATGTGTGATCTAGCTTCTGCCATTCCACACATGTGCAAACTAGCTGGCAGTATCCTCCATGACCTAGGGGCCACTACCCCAATGTCCTTTGCATGAGTAGAGACGAGCACCGCCATGTTTGATGGACGATCGAACGACGAGCATTAGCGGATGACGGAGAGCGGAGTAGCTAGGTGATGCAATGGCAGGGGAGGGAGGTTGTCTTCATCGTGCAGCAAAGGAACATGGAAGACTGGCACAAATAGACGGTAGTAGCGTGGCTCCATCATGAACTCATTCGTCGTACCACCCATGTGCCTCTGCACCTCGTCCTTCGGCTTGCAGCTCAACCACCGCTTGAGTAGGCCATGCATCAACGGCAGAACGACTCATTATGGCATAAGATCTTCATCTAGCCTCCACCGAGATCTCCTCGGGCATATCTTCCTTATGCTATCATGCATCGCAGACCGAGTCCGGGCGTCCACCGTCAGCAAGCACTAGAGCCTGGTAGCCTTGGAGAGCCCGTCCCTGCTGCCATAGCTCCTCAAGCCCTTCATAGCCAGGACCGACAGCGACATGAATTTTGACGGCTCTGCTGATCTGCGCCCGGCCCTCTCTGACGAGGGCCGCGGGGCGAAGGGGACCGTTTTTGTTGCTCCGTTCCGGGGGTGGGTCGTGGTATCTTCCCATCATTGGCGCAGTCATGCCATGCTCAACCTCTGCACCGAAGAGTGTGTCGCCCTCCTGGATCGCCCCATCAACTCCAACGAGATCAGGTGCCCCATGCTGATCCGCGCAGCCGCCATCTCCACCGCCCTGTCTTCTGGTGCCTCTGTGGTCAGTGCCATAACGTACAGCTAGACAAACATGGCCGTATGCCGCCCGGGCATGGACTGTTGGATGTTGCTGTCGGCAGAGATGATTGCCCCACCCAAGGCCAAAGACCTGACTTACCACCACAGATGGTTCCAGTCCGTCGACTCAGATGATGACCTCTATTGCTACTAAGCCGAGCTTTCGACATCTATGCATACCATTGTATATCTTGCCTACGAGATCCTTGCTCCCCGGATAAACATGGCACACGGGAGATCGTAACCCGCTACCTCCTGCTCTCCGCCTCTGGCGCCAATTTGCTGATGGTGATGAGATTCATCTCGTCGTTTAGAGGCCGCTTGTCGCGGTTCCAGGTCTTCATGCTATAGAAGCAGCAGGAGGTCCAGTCGGCTTCCTGGTCCTGGCGCTTCTACCAGATGACAGGGAGGTGCTCTTCGTCAGCTGTGCCTGCTCCAAGGCCTTCGACACGGGACACGCCGGTAGCCTGGCCTACATCTACTTCCTCGACGATGTCTACCCTGGTGGTCCGCACATTGTCCTCCAGTAGAACGATTATCCCCGCGCTGACGCCGGCGGGTGGCGTTACACAATCCTTAGCGAGATCGAGCACCGCCTGCCATGGTCTCCCCCCTCGGACACCTTGTCGTGTGTTTGGTAGCACCACTTGAGCTATACCCAGTAGGTTAAGTTGGCTTGACATACTCTTCCGCCCCTAGCGGCGGAGTGCGCTAGGGCGATAGCAGAACGCTACGATATTAATGTACTAGATAAATATCAGTTCATCATCCCCGCATGGGGATCTTGTCATTGTTGCCTAGCTGCCGCTCCTGCAAGGATTCGTTGTTGCCCATTCGTGTCCACCCATGGACTAAAGCATGGATGAACGAAGGAACTAGTACCTCTGGATCGAGCATTGTAGACGGGACGAGAGGATCGGTATCGTGGCTTGCATGTAGCCCAATATTTATGTGACTTGCATAATGCCCAATAAGAATTTTTGGCGATCGACCTATATGTATAGGTAAAGAATCGCTGGAAATCAAGGTAGGGGGGAAATCAGGGGAAATGAAATGACTAACCAGTAACTGAGATCTAAGAATGACTTGGGGTTGACTTGCATTGGCTTGGCTTCCCCGAAAGCAGATTCGGTGAGATTGTAACAGGAAGTCATCGCTGCAACTTATCTGCCGTCCAACCTAGCTGGATCTACCGGTCAATAAAGAGTCAAAGCAAAATGTTCTTATAATTTGTCGAACAGTTTTAGCACGTCACCTTGTATACATGTTCGTTGCTATCTTATCTTATACTCCCCTCATTACAGAAAAACGGCCCCCGTGTCGTCCGCTTGGGCGACCCGGGCGGCGGCTCAGATCCTTTTTTTCGGCGGCTCCCCGTGTGACCTCCCCTCGCCGCCGCCGGTCGGCGCCGCCGGGCTTGCCAGCGTGGCTGACGGCGGCAGCGGGGTTCCATTCTCGTGGCGATTTGGACGACGCTTGGCGATGTGTATGCAGCGGCTTGGATGTTGTGAAAGGCAAAAGTTGCAGCGACAGCGGCGGCGCTCAACTTAGGGCTCGATCCAGTGATGCATGGCCGTGGGGTGGCCAGATCGGCACCAATGTGATGTCGGCCACCACTCATGAAAGCCGTGGTCACCAATGGAGGCAGCTCCCCGTGGCGTCGTCAGTTCGTCAGGACGAGCACAAGAACTACTCGTCTCTTCCCCATCGTCTCATGGAGTGAAGGTTTGCCTGCACTCGTGCATGAATGGGGAGCCGAGATCCAATCTGGGAGCACGCTCATGCCATGGCCGTTGCCCTTCAGGGTGGCTTTTTGGTGTACGGGTGTGGCAGGTTGGGGCGGTGGCCAAGCTCAGTTCTCGCGGTTGTTGCGTGCATCTTCAGCAGGGGGGCGCGGTCATGGTGGTCTTCCACTCGGGCTCGGACTCAATGTTGGGTGGCGACATGAATCTGGCCAGCATGCTGATGGGCGGTTATCGGCCAGACAATGGTCACCTGAGATGATTGAACTTGTATGATCTGCGTTCATAAGCGAGGAAGATGGAAATAGTGGTTGCAAGTGATGTTGTCGTCTCGTGCAGATCAGCCTCAGTTGCTACTTGTGAGGATGGTGCATGGCCTCTATAGTGTCTCGAACCAGGATTTGGTTGTGCTGCTATCCTTTCTCTTCGTTAAAGACTTCTTGGGTGGTGGTGAGTGGCTCCTCCGAGTCTCATCAACTTACCTGTGTGGACAAGGTCATCGCTCTCCGCACGGACCATGCGCATATGAAGCTATAGGGATGGAGGAAAGTGGAGGAGGCAACCTAATTGACTTCGATTTGGGTGGTACTTCTCGAGGTACCCAATCTTGAGCTCCGGGGTGAAAACTTTGGCCTAACCCTTTGGTTATACCTGGCAATGGTGGCGTTCTTTGCGTTGTTACCATGATGATGGCATTGCTCGGAGTTTGCTCAGATTTGATCTTCAGGGTGAAAATCATGATCCTACTTTCGATGGTTGGATCCGGTGACGTTGACGCTTGTACGTCATCCCCTTCTTGGAGGCGTCGCTGTTGGAGAACCCCTTTCGTAGTCATTGTGTTGTCAAGAGATGGTTGGCGCCGATGGTCACTGATGTATATCGTCAATTGTTGTTTTGATTGCTTGGGTTTTTCCCCCTCCGCATAGGCATGGCTTTGGTCTTATATGACTTTGCTTTCTGCCGGTGTGGTTGGTTAGTGCGTGTGTTGTGTTGGCTGTGTGCATCCTAGTTATGCAAAGGCCGGGTGTGTATTCATTATGATTGTATCCCTCGATGCTACATTATGAGTCAATAAAAAACATCCTTTATCGAAAAATCTTATCTTATACTCGGTGGAAGCGGAAAAAAAATTAGGTCAGGCGGCTCCATGATAAAATATCATGTCTTCATATGTATATCACACCACATTCATCTAAAAATATATCACACACACACACACACACACACACACACACACACACACACACACACACACACCCCATATCGAGCAATGCTATCCATAAAAATAACTAATTCGGCAATTTAAATATTTGACTGTAAAATAATTACCAAAGTGAAAATTCCACTTGAAAGACAAGTTAATTATGTGAAGTTAAATAATAAATTGCATTCAACACCAAACAATGAAATCAATGATGACGAGTAAACTTGAAAATCACGCCTACAAAATCAGAATCACATTCATACAATTATACATAATATTGGAAATTAACCCTACCAATACATATTACATCTTCGTGATTTTTTTTTAGAGAAAACCAAGGCATGCATCACTTGCAATTCATTTTACTGATACTTGGAGAGAGATTGAAAAGTTGGCTTGACATACTCTTCCGCCCCTAAAGGCGGAGTGGGCTAGGGTAACAGCAGGACGGTACGATCACTACACCACGACACTCCATTTCCTACGGATGTGTGTTGAGAAAAGTCAGTTTTGTCGACCGACTGTTGGTTGGAAAAATTATAGCAGACAACCGGTCGGAAAACATGTGAACAGTAGCATATGGTTGGTGGCGAATTGTAACATATTTATTGCCGAATGATGGGTCGGGAAAGCTCTAATTTCCATCCTCACATCGGTCGGGAAATAACCCAGACCAACAGTCCATGGCAAATGGGCCAGCGCGCGTACTTTTGTCCCAAGCCCGGAAAAAGTTTTACCCCAACACATAACTCACCACGCATGCAGAGGAAAATCCCTAATCCCTTTCTCAAGCCCCACGCGCGCCGCCATGGGCACCCACTGCCAACATCATCATCATCCCCGCATGCTGCACTTGCCATTGGCTGCCTGGATGCAACTCCAGCAAGGATTCGTCCTCGCCAATTCATGTCCACCCTTGGATTGTAGCATGGATAAACGAAAGTACTAGCACCTTTGGATCGGGCATTGTGTATGGGCAGAGAGGATCGGTGACTATGTGTGACTTGCATATGGCCCAATATTGTATGTGACTTGCATAACGCCCAATAAGAATTTTTGGTGATCGATCTATATGTATAGGTAAAGAATCGCTGGTAATCAAGGTAGGGGGGAAATGAAAAAACTAACCACTAACTGAGATCTGAGAATGACTTGGAGTGCCTTGCGTTGCCTTGGCTTCCCCGAAAGCAGATTAAGTGAGAGTGAAAGGAAGTCATTGCTGCAACTTATCTGCCGTCCAACCTAGCTAGATCTACCGGTCAATAATGACTCAAAGTGAAATCTTCTTATAACTTGTCGATCAGTTTTAGCACGTGACTTTGTATGCACGTTCATTGCTATCTAATCTTATACACTTGA
>LR738713.1:704532471-704579972 GCA_902687465.1 Secale cereale
ATCAATTTTATATATATTATGAGAGAGGAAGATATGCTTATATAAATTTAAAAAATATCAAGTTTCCTCTCTTTATCTTGAAGGTTCTAAAGTTGCACTTGTTCTGCCTTCCTATGCTAGTTGATTCTTACTACAATAATTTTTTATACAGTACTTCTATGCAAAAAATATACGTTGTCCTACTTTTCCAGAATTATTGGTGTTACAAAAGTATGGTTTTGTTTAGATCATCACATAATGTTCTGATTTTTACAGATTCTATTTTTAATGTGTAGTTTGCTTGTTTAATAATTCTATGACTTATATGGGTCAATATAAATTGTAGATATGATAAAGTGCAGTACGCATTATGCTCGAACAATCATGAATCTGCCATGACCCAGGGGTCACTACCCCCACGTCCTTTGCAGGAGTCGATACGGGCACCACCATGTTTGATGCCGACCGGGAGACGTCGGTGCACCCTTGCCCCATCAAAGATAAATATTATCACTGCCCAGAAGGGCCACCACGTGCAACCGTTGCGCATGCACTAGACAACAATCGCCCGCGCGCCCTCGGCCAATGCATGTCCATCATGCAGATGCGAACACACTGTAGGCCAAAACACAACAATTGCAGGACCTTTGCGGGACTATCTTCCCAGCTGGCCAAAGCGAGAAGCGGACAAATTTGTCATTATGTTCCTTTATTGATTCAAAGTAGATTTAGAAAAATCAATTTTATTTTACTAAATAAGTGTAGCTTGCACTTTTCTACAAAAATGCAACAAAGTAAAAAAGTGGAAGTTGCACTTTCACTGAACCGTTGCACTTTCCTGAATTGAATGAGACTTTAGAAAGTATCATCGAATTAGGCGTATACAGAGAAGATGCCATCAGAATGAACTGTGGAGAGTGGAGCAGCCTGTTCAGCTTGCTCAGTGTGCAGCTTTGACAGCCACGCTCTGGCATAGACAGAACCGTAACCAGCCAAAACCACTAGATCACCATGGAACAAACCGAAAGAATCTGACCTAGAAGATCTTTTGAACAAATCACGGCTACTGCACAGCCTTGCAGAGTGGGTAAAGAAATAAAATTCCCACAATAAAGAAACAGAGGAACTGTAATTGAAAATTGACTACATAAACTTTCCAGATTCTTTTTCTAGCAGCTCTATGGCTAGGCTAACCTCTTCCTTTCCCACCTTCCCCCTCTGCATGGTCCAACAAAAATGAGAAAGATATGTAGATATAGAGTCCTAGGTAGGTTGACCGATTGATGGACCATCGAACGACGAGCATTAGCGGATGACGGAGAGCGGAGTAGCTAGGTGCTGCAATCGCAGGGGAGGGAGGTTGTCTTCCTCGTGCAACAAAGGATCATGGACGCCTGGCACCAGTAGTACCGCGGCTCCATCATGAACTCATTTGCCGGAGCACCCATCGGCCTCTGGACCTCGTCCTTCGGCTTGCAGCTCAGCCACCGCTTGAGTTGGCCATGCAACGACGGCAGACCGTCTCACCATGGCATAAGATCTCCATCTGGCCTCCACCGATATCTCCTCGGGCATATCTTCCTCCTGCTGTCGTGCATCGCGGACCAAGTCCGGGTGTCCGCCGTGAGCAAACACTGGCGCCTGGTAGCTTCGCAGAACCCATCCCTGCTGCTATGGCTCCTCAAGCCCTTCACAGCCCGGACCGACAGCTACAGGACTTTGACGGCTCCGCTGGTCTATGCCCGACCCTCTCTGACGAGGGCCGCGGGGCGAGGGGGCCCATTTTTGTTGCTCCGCTCGGGGGGTGGGTGGTGGTATCATCCCATCACTGGCGTGGTCATGCCGTGCTCAATCTCTACATCGGCGAGTGTCTCGCCCTCCCGGCTCGACCCATCAACTCCAACGACATCAGGTGCCCCATGTTGATCCGCGCAGCCACCATCTCCACCGCCCCGTCTTCTGGTACCTGTGTGGTCGCTGCCATAATGTACAGCTAGACAAACATGGCCTTCTGCCGCCGGAGCAAGGAGTGCTGGATGCCGCTACCGGCAGAGATGACGGCCCCGCCCAATGACCAAAACCTGCCTTACCACCACAGATGGTTCCGGGCCGTCAACTCAGATGATGACCTCTACTGCTACAAGGCCGAACTTTCGACATCTACGCATACCAGTGTACATCTTGCCTACGAAATCCGTGCTCCCTGGACAAACATGGCACACGGGAGATCGTAACCTGCTACCTCCTGCTCTCCGCCTCTGGCGCCAATCTACTGATGGTGAGGAGATTCATCTCGCCGTTAAGAGACCGCATGTCGCGGTTCCAGGTCTTCAGACTATAGAAGAAGCAAGAGGGCCGGTCGGCTTCCTTCTCCTGGTACTTCTACCAAATGACCTGGCAGGTGCTCTTCGTCAGACGGGCCTGCTCCAAGGCCCTCGACATGGGACAAGCCGGCATCCCGGGCTACATCTACTTCCTTGATGACGTCTACCCTGGTGGTCTGCACAGTGTCCTCCAGCAGAACAAGTATCCCCGCGCCAAGCCGACTAGTGGCGTTACTCAATCCCTAGCGAGATCGAGCGCTGCCTTCCATGGTCTCCCCCCCTCGGACACGTCGTTGTGCGTTAGGAACCACCACTAATTAAGCTATACCCAACAGGTTCAGTTTGCTTGACATAATCTTCCGCCCCTAGAGATGGAGTGGGCTAGGGTGATAGCAGAACGCTATGACACTACTAGGAAAAGGGCTATAGATGGAATTGATACTAATGGCGCACCAGACAAGCAGTGCGCCATTAGTATATAGTAATGGCGCACCAGCAACATATACGCCATTAGAGTTCGAACTATTAATGGCGCACCAGGCCTAGAGTGCGCCATTAGTATCAAGAAGTTTTTTTTTTTGAACTAGCGCGCCTGTCCAAACATACTAATGGCGCATCCAGACAAAGTGCGCCATTACTAGTTGTAACTAGTAATGGCGCACCAGCAGTAAAGTGCGCCATTAATGCTCTTTTTTTATGATATTTTTTATTCTTTTTTTTACAAAACTACTAATGGCGCACTGTCCCAGAGTGCGCCATTACTAGTTTAAACTAGTAATGGCGCACTGTGCGACAGTGCGCCATTACTAGTTTAAACTAGTAATGGCGCACTGTGCGACAGTGCGCCATTAGTATGTTTTTTTTTGCAAAACTAGTAATGGCGCACCTACTATAAATGCGCCATTAGTAACCTTGATTACTAATGGCGCACCTACTATAAATGCGCCATTAGTAACCTTGATTACTAATGGCGCATTTATAGTTGGTGCGCCATTAGTAAGCGGGCAGCAACAAGATATTTTGGACAGCCTCTCCTACCACACTCACTTCCCCCCCCCCCACTTCTTCATTCTCTCCACCTCCTCTCCTCTCGGGTCCCTCCTCTTTTTCACCTCATTTCCACCATATATTCATTCAAATTAAGTGGTTAAATTACCTTGTTTTGATAGGTAAGTAAGGGGGGAAGCTATATTTATGTTGTTCTCCATACAACAATGTGCACATGCACTTTTTATGGCCTAGCTAGATCTATGTATGTTTGTGGTGTTGCATATGTTTGTTGTGTTGCATATGTGTTTGTGTTTGGAGGTGTACCGGTATTTGAAATGCGATAGTTGCCAATATTTTCCCGGAATGTTGATTCATTTCCGTTTCGGTGAGAATTTTGGCATTAAGCATTCATTTTTGTTCTATTTTTAGGGAAAGTCATGGCAAATTTTTTCTTGGTTCTAAAATATCCTTTTGCTCTACCCCGCAGGCGACCATGGTGCGCACGATGACCGAAGGCATCGCGAATAGGTTTTTGAGGTCCGCGAAGGCCGAGATGCTTCAAAAGAACGAGACGGAGATAAGATGTCCGTGTCGAAGATGCAAGCTGAAGAGCCTTATTGCGGACCCGGATTCCGGGCAGGTGCGGGACCACCTGCTCTTGCGTGGTTTCATGGATGGCTATCGGTGGCAAGGTGATGAAGATGACTATGAAGTCGTCCATGGGGGCCGGGCAAGAAATGAGGAAGGGCAGCAAGACAACCACCGCGGCTCGGGCGGGCGAGAAGACGAAGAATCCCCAGGAGATGATCACGACGGTGATGCTGTACACAGTCATCATGTAGAAGATGCAGGACATGATGATGAGGAAGATGCCGGAGCAGACGACGGGCATGATCATGAAGATGATGATGCCGGCGGAGCAGACGATGCTGAACCATCGATGGGCTGGGTGCAGGACCCTCATATTCAAGAGCTGCTTCTCAAGCAGACCGATAACGCAAGAGCTGCCGCCCGAGAGAAAGCCAAGATGGATCAACTTGAGTTAGACGCGGTTACTCCATTGTATGAAGGATGCAGGCCCGAGGATACCCGCCTGAAAGTAACGCATATGGCTCTGGAGATGAAGGTAAAACAAAAAATGACCGACGCATGCTTCGACGAGAACATGTTATTCTGGCACGAACGTCTTCCCAAGGGGAACAAGTGCCCCACCAGTTTGGAGGAGGCGAAGAAAATCGTGTGTCCTCTGGATTTACCGCACGTGAAATACCATGTGTGCATGAACAATTGCATCATTTATCGGGACGAGCACGCGGAGTCTACCATATGTCCGGTGTGCGGCGTCACTCGATACAAGAAGAGGAAGAAAGCTCCTCGAAAAGTGGTGTGGTACTTTCCGATCACTCCTCGTCTGCAGCGGAATTTCGCGGACCCTAAGGTAGCAAAGCTCCTGCGTTGGCACGCGGATAGGGAGGAGAAGAAGCGAGAAGATGACGCAAATGATCCGGAGATAGATAAAAAAGACAAGATGCTGAGTCACCCTAAGGATGCGAGCCAGTGGCAAGCGTTGAACTTCGAAGACCTAGAATTTGGGAACGATCCAAGGAACATCGTGCTGCGCGCGAGCACCGATGGAGTCAATCCGTTTGGCAGCCAGAGAAGCACACATAGCACCTAGCCTGTGTTTGTGTGGATGTACAACCTTCCCCCCTGGTTGTGCATGAAGAGGAAGTACATTCACATGAGTATGCTAATTGAAGGACCGAAACAACCAGGGAACGACATCAATCTGTATCTGGGGCTGCTGAAAGAGGAGCTAGACACGCTGTGGAAAACGCCAGCCAATACGTGGGACGCCGCAAAGAAAGAATATTTCCATATGAGAGCCGCGCTGCTCACGATGGTGCACGACTATCTCGGTTACGGATATGTCGCGGGGCAGGTGGTCCACGGATTTTCTGGATGCGTCAGGTGCAAGGATGACACAACGTATCGCCAGCTAGATAGAGATCCCGGGTCTTCGAAAACCGTGTTCATGGGACATCGAAGGTGGCTTCGCGACGATGACCTGTGGAGAAAACGCAAGGATCTGTTCGATGGTGAAACCGAACCCCGAGGACGCCCGCGTACGAGGAGCGGCGAGGAAATAGACGAGCTGTTGAAAAATTGGAAAGATTCCCCACTGCCGGGAAAGAAGCAAAAGGCGCCAGAGCCGGGAAAGAAGCGAAAGGCGCCAGAGCCGCTGCTGAAGGTATGGAAAACGAGGTCTGTTTTCTGGGACTTGCCGTACTGGAAGATCCACCGTGTGCCTCACAGCCTTGATGTAATGCATATCACGAAGAACGTGTGCGAGAGTCTGCTTGGTACCCTGCTCAACATGCCAGATAGGACCAAAGATGGGCCGAAAGCAAGGGCAGACTTGAAATCAATGGGCATCAGGCAGGAGCTTCACGCTATATATGATGATCATGATGATGATGATGATGATGAGGCGAAGCAGGACACGGAAAGTCGTCGCAAAGGCAAAAAGGCCAAGAAGACCGGAAATGACTACCCTCCCGCGTGCTTCACTCTAAGTCAGGAGGAGATCGAGCAGTTTTTCACCTGCCTCGTAGGAGTACAACTTCCTTACGGTTACGCGGGGAAGATAAGTAGATACCTAGACCGGGCGAAGCTGAAGTTCAGCGGGATGATGTCTCACGACTGTCACGTGCTGATGATGCAGATACTTCCAGTTGCAATCCGTGGTATCATGGACGCGCACGTCCGTGAAACCCTATTTGGCCTATGCAACTTTTTCGACGTCATCTCTCGGAAGTCTGTTGGCGTGAGGCAACTCAGAAGGCTACAGGAAGAGATCGTGGTGATACTATGCGAGCTTGAGATGTACTTCCCGCCCGCATTCTTCGACGTTATGGTGCATCTGCTGGTCCATATCGTGGACGATATCATCCAACTCGGGCCGACGTTCCTGCACAGCATGATGCCGTTCGAAAGGATGAATGGTGTCATCAAAGGATACATTCGCAACATGTCACGTCCAGAGGGAAGCATAGCCAGGGGCTTTCTGACCGAAGAGTGCATCTCGTACTGCACGAATTATCTAGGCATCGAGAACCCCGTTGGTCTGCCCGTCAACAGGCACCTCGGCAGGCTCGCTGGATCGGGTCACCGTGAGGGTCGCCGCGAAATGCATGTCGACTTCGAGGGTCGACTCGCCGACTTTGAAAGAGCAAACCTAGTCGCGCTACAACACATAGACGTGGTCGATCCTTGGGTGGTTCAGCACAAAACCTTTATTGAGAAGACATACAATGACCGAGGCCAACAGAGGACGGACGGAGATATAATCAAAGAGCACAACTCATGTTTCACGCGTTGGTTCAAGCAGAAGCTTCTGTCGTACCCTTTACATGATGATTCTTCCGCGGAAGAACAACTCATATTCGCCTTGTCACAGGGCGCCGAGCACAACCTGGTGACCTATGAGGCGTACGATATCAACGGCTACACATTCTACACCGAGGCCAAGGACATGAAGAGCGATGGTTATCAGAACTCCGGGGTAACGATGGAATCCTACACCGGTAATGACAAGGACAGATACTACGGAAGGATCGAGGAGATCTGGGAGCTGAGCTACGCTGGAGAGAAGGTCCCGATGTTCCGTGTCAGATGGGCCAAGAGCGTCCTAAAAGAAGACCGGTATTTCACCACCATGGTTATACCCGAAGCCAAATCCAAGACCGCGGGCGCAAACGTCACCGCGAAAAATGAGCCATGGGTACTGGCTTCCCAAGTTGACCAATGCTTCTTCATTACCGACCCGTCAAAGCCCAGTCGTGTTGTCGTGAGGAGAGGCAAAAGGAAGATCATCAGAATGGATGGAGTAGCCAATGAGCAAGACTTCGACAAGTACGGCGACCCGAGGATCGAACATGACGACGATGATGAAGTAGCAGCATACAATTTGGATCATAATTTAACACCTGTTGTACTACGTCTAGTCCAACACGGTATAATTTGGATCATAATTTAACAATCTCCACCTTGATTCAAATTCCCTCCAGTAGTCGAAAAAAGTAAATAACTCCATCCAAATCAGCATAAACACCTTGTGCGTCAAAGTCCATAGGACTAGTGAGAAATACCAACTAAGCCTGAGCAAAGCTCAAACTTATTGGTAGGAACTGGCTTTGTCATCATATCAGCTGGATTATCATGAGTGCTTATCTTGCATACCTTCAAATCACCTTCAGCAACAACATCTCGAATATAGTGAAATCTGACATTAATGTGCTTCGTTCTCTCATGATACATTGGATTCTTTGTAAGATATATAGCACTTTGACTGTCACTAAATATGGTAGGGCAAGATAAATCTCCACAAAGCTCAGCGTACAAACCTTTCAACCAGATAGCTTCTTTGCATGCCTCGGAAATAGCCATATACTCGGCATCAGTAGTGGAACAAGCCACAATAGACTGCAAAGTTGCTCTCCAACTCACAGTACAACCACCAATGGTGAAAACATAACATGTGAGTGATCTTCTCTTATCCAAATCACCAGCAAAATCAGAATCAACAAAACCAACAAGTCCATCTCTAGTTTTCCCAAACTGTAAACAAGCATTAGAAGTACCTCGCGGGTATCTGAAAATCCACTGAACTACTCTCCAATGGTCTTTTCCAGGATTAACCATGTATCTACTGACAACACTCAATGCATATGATAAATCCGGATGGGAACAAACCATGGCATACATAAGTGAACCAACTGCACTCGAATAGGGAACTTTAGACATGTACTCAATATCTGCATCTGATTTAGGACATAAAGCTGATGATAATTTGAAGTGTGCAGCTAACGGAGTACTTACTGGCTTGGCATTATGCATATTAAAACGACGAAGAACTTTATCAATATATCCCTTCTGACTCAGATATACTTTTCCAGACGGTCTATCTCTGGATATTTCCATGCCAAGAATTTTCTTTGCTGCACCCAAATCCTTCATCTCAAATTCATTACTCAATTGCTTCTCTAGTTCATTAATATCTGACATACTCTTTGCAGCAATTAGCATATCATCAACATAAAGGAGCAAATAAATAGTTGAACCTTTGACAGTTTTCAAATAAACACAACTATCATAATTAGACCTTTTGAAACCTCGAGAGAGCATAAAGGTGTCAAATCTCTTGTACCACTGTCTAGGGGATTGCTTCAATCCATAAAGAGATTTCTTTAACTTGGAGACAAGCTTTTCTTTTCCAGGAATAACAAATCCTTCAGGTTGTTCCATATAAATATCCTCTTCTAATTCTCCATGTAAGAATGCAGTTTTAACATCCAATTGTTCAAGCTCAAAATCATTAATGGCAACAATACTAAGTAAAGTGCGAATAGAGCTATGCTTCACAACAGGAGAAAAGACTTCGTTATAGTCAATACCTGGAATCTGGCTATAACCTTTAGCAACTAACCTTGCTTTATATCTTGTCTCATCATTAGGAGAAACACCTTCTTTCCTCTTGAAAACCCACTTGCAACGAATAGGTTTCTTCTCTCTCGGTAATTTTACTAAATCCCAAGTGCCATTCTTTTCAAGTGATTCCATCTCATCATGCATAGCGGTCATCCACTTATTACTATCACCGGAAATAATAGCCTCGGAATATGAAGAAGGCTCAGCATTACCTTCAATTTCCTCTGCAACAGATAAAGCAAAAGAAACAATATTGCACTCTTCAATTAACCTTTTAGGTTTATCAATACCCCGCCTAACTCTGTCACGTGCAAGATTCCAACCGGGTGGAACAATAGGCTGATTTGGAGTGGGAGTGACATGTTCATCATCAATGACGGGATCATCATGTGCATCAACATTTTCATTACCGGATGTATCATCTGAATCAATAACATGCTCCACCTGAACAGTAGGATGCTGAAGAGTAGCCTGCTGTTCACTCTCAACGGGAACATTAGTAGATGGAACATCATGTAACATAGCAGATTCATTAAAGATAACGTTTCTGCTAATAACAACCTTCTGGGTTTCAGGATTCCACAATTTAAAACCTTTAACACCAGACTTATAACCAAGAAAGATGCACTTAACAGCCCTAGGCTCCAATTTACCATTATCAACATGAGCATAAGCAGTGCAACCAAAAACTCTCAACTGTGAATAATCAGCAGGTGAACCAGACCATACCTCAATTGGAGTTTTCTTATTAAGAGCAATAGATGGTGAACGGTTAATGAGATAACAAGCAGTGGAAGCGGCCTCAGCCCAAAAACGCTTATGCAAACCTGCATTAGACAACATGCAACGGGCTCTGGAAATAATGGTTCTGTTCATACGCTCAGCAACACCGTTTTGTTGAGGAGTATAAGGAACGGTGTAGTGTCTGACAATGCCTTCAGACTTGCAATAATTCTTAAATTGCTTAGAACAGAATTCCATACCATTATCAGTGCGAAGTATTTTTACCTTCTTTTCAGTTTGTCTTTCAATCATAATCTTCCACTCCTTAAATGCTGAGAATGCTTGCCATTTATGCTTCAAGAAATAAGGCCAAACTTTTCTTGAATAATCATCAATTATGGTCAGCATGTAACTAGCACCACCTAGTGACTTCTTGCGAGATGGTCCCCATAAATCAGAATGCACATAATCAAGAATACCTTCAGTTGTATGAGTCGAAGTATTGAACTTCACCCTCTTGTGCTTGCCGAAAATACAATGCTCGCAAAATTTCAATTAACCAGTTTCGTATTCTTTAAGAAGACCTCTCTTATTTAACTCTGCTGCTACTACTTTTACAGAGCTGAGGTTGCAGATACGAGATTTGAGATTGAGAGGATTAGGGTTGCGGCGTCCTTTGTGCCGCCACTGACGCGACCTGGCAAGCCGAAGCCAGATTGATTCTGGAGCAGCCGCCGTGCAAGCCGAGTCCGACAAGAGATTGATCTTCGCTGCTGCGTCGCCCTATAAAAAAAATCAAAATCGCTAGCCGCCGCTTGTCCTCGCGGATATACGCGCGTCAAGCTAGGTTGAGAAGGTTCGCTGTTTCTCACGTGAAAGACCAGGACCCGAGGTTCTGCTGCTCCAGGTCAAAGCGCACCAAAGCTGTTGCTGCTGCTACTATTCACACGCTTTTGCCGCTGCTGCTACTACTTTGGTGACCGAGCCACCGGAGTAGCTACTGCTCACATAGTACTACTTCAACTAGTACATGACGCGAAGGCTAGTACTGGCTGAGTACTAGTAGATCAGATTGGTTTTTTCTTCTCAAGTGCTACGTCCACCACTCGTATAATATCCAGGTGTTATTTATCCTGATTTTTTTTTGTCTGCTCTGCATATTAAATTCTGTCAAGAATTTTTTCTACCGGCTTGTACTACTTTGTGCACAGATTTAATCTACTCATGGCATCCATGAAGTACGATCTTCCGCTGTTGGACCGTGACACAAGGTTTACCCTATGGCAAGTCAAGATGCGGGCGTTGTTGGCACAGACCGACTATGATGATGCACTGGATAGTTTTGGGAAGGACCGAATTCAGGACTGGACTGCTGATGAGAAAAGAAGAGATCGTAAGGCTTTGTCACAAATTCAACTCCATTTGCATAATAATATTTTGCAGGAAGTTTTGAGCGAGAAAACTGCCGCCGCTCTATGGTTAAAGCTGGAAAGCATTTGCATGACAAAAGATCTTACTAGCAAGATGCATCTGAAGCAAAAATTATTCCTGCACAGGTTACCCGGGGGGTAATGTTTTAAATCATATTTCTGAATTTAAAGAGATCATATCCGATCTAGCTGCAATGGAGGTTAAGTATGAAGAGGAAGATACTGCTTTAATGTTACTTTGTTCACTGCCAAGTTCTTATACAAATTTTAGAGACACCATATTATACAGTCGTGATACTCTCACACTTAATGAAGTTTATGAAGCTTTGAACTCTAAGGAGAAGATGAAATTAATGGTGCCTCATGATGGTTCGAGTTCATCCCAAGCCGAGGGATTATCTGTTCGTGGCAGGACAAAGGAGAAGAACTCCAATAATGGAAACAGAGGCAAAAGTAAGAACGGCCACAGGGGCCGGTCACAATCCAGAGACAAGAAGTATTGCAGATATTGCAAGAGAGACGGGCATGACATCTCCGAGTGTTTCAAGTTGCAGAACAAGGAAAAGAGAAAAGGTAATAAACAAGGTGAAAATTCTGCTAACGTTGCTCGTGATGATAGTTCCGATGATGCTCTTGTCGTTACTGCTGGATGTGCTGAGACCAATGATGAGTGGGTACTTGACACTGCATGTACTTTTCATATGTGCCCGCATAGAGATTGGTTTACTACTTTTGATTCCACTACTGCTGCTGGTTCCGTTTTGGGTTTTGATAATTCACCATGCAAGATTGAAGGCATAGGTTCCGTTCGAATCAAGATGTTTGATGGCACAATCAGAACTTTGACAGATGTTCGGTATATTCCGAAGATGAAGAGAAATCTTATCTCTGTGAGTGCCCTTGATGCAAAGGGCTACAAGTATTCAGGTGGAGATAGTGTTTTGAAGGTCACCAGAGGTTCCCTTATTGTGATGAAAGGTGACTTAAGTTCGACCAATGGTCTTTATTACCTTCGAGGTTCTACCGTTTCAGGTAACGCTACTCCAGTTATTTCAAAGAATTCTGATTGTGATGCTGCTAACCTTTGGCATATGCGTCTTGGACATATGAGTGAACTTGGTTTGGCGGAGTTAAATAAGAGAGGTCTTCTTAAAGGATATGAAACTGGAAAATTGAAATTTTGTGAGCATTGTATCTTCGGAAAACACAAGAGGGTGAAGTTCAATACTTCGACTCATACAACTGAAGGTATTCTTGATTATGTGCATTCTGATTTATGGGGACCGTCTCGCAAGAAGTCATTAGGTGGTGCTAGTTACATGCTGACTATAATTGATGATTATTCAAGAAAAGTTTGGCCTTATTTCTTGAAGCATAAATGGCAAGCATTCTCAGCATTCAAGGAGTGGAAGATTATGATTGAAAGACAAACTGAAAAGAAGGTAAAAATACTTCGCACTGATAATGGTATGGAATTCTGTGTTGGGGAACGTTGCATGGGAAACAAAAATTTTCCTACGCTCACCAAGATCAATCTAGGAGATGCACATCTACGAGAGGAGAGTTGGATCCACATACCCTTGTAGATCGCTAAGCGGAAGCGTTCAAGAACGCGGTTGATGGAGTCGTACTCGCCGCGATTCAGATCGCCGAAGATCCTAGCACCGAAGCAACGGTGCCTCCGCGTTCTTCACACGTGCAGCCCGGTGACGTCTCCCACGCCTTGATCCAGCAAGGAGAGAGGGAGAGGTTGGGGAAGACTCCCTCCAACAGCAGCACGACGGCGTGGTGGTGGTGGAGGAGCGCGGGACTCCAGCAGGGCTTCGCCAAGCGCTGCAAGAGACGAGGAGGGAGAGGGGTAGGGCTGCGCCAATCGACCGAGGTCAAAACTTGTTCTGGGCAGCCCTAAACTTCACATATATATAGGGGGGAGGTAGGGGCTGCGCCCCCATCTAGGGTTTCCTCCCTAGGGGTGGCGGCAGCCCCCCCAGAACCCATCTAGGGTGCGGCCAAGGGGGGGAGAGAGAGAGGGCGCCCTAGGATGGGCCTTAAGGCCCATCTGGACCTAGGGTTTGCCCCCCTCCACCCTCCATGCGCCTAGGGACTTGGTGGGGGGGCGCACCAGCCACCTTGGGGCTGGTCCCCTCCCACACTTAGCCCACACAGCCTTCTGGGGCTGGTGCCCCCACCTGGTGGACCCCCGGGACCCTCCCGGTGGTCCCGGTACATTACCGATATCGCCCGAAACTTTTCCGGTGACCAAAACAGGACTTCCCATATATGAATCTTTACCTCCGGACCATTCCGGAACTCCTCGTGACGTCCGGGATCTCATCCGGGACTCCGAACAACATTCGGTAACCGCGTACATACTTTCCCTATAACCCTAGCGTCATCGAACCTTAAGTGTGTAGACCCTACGGGCTCGGGAACCATGTAGACATGACCGAGACAACTCTCCGGCCAATAACCAACAGCGGGATCTGGATACCCATGTTGGCTCCCACATGTTCCACGATGATCTCATCGGATGAACCACGATGTCAAGGATTCAATCAATCCCGTATACGATTCCCTTTGTCTATCGGTATAGCACTTGCCCGAGATTCGATCGTCGGTATACCGATACATTGCTCAATCTCGTTACCGGCAAGTCTCTTTACTCGTTCCGTAACACATCATCCCGTGATCAACTCCTTGATCACATATTGTGCACATTATGATGATGTCCTACCGAGTGGGCCCAGAGATACCTCTCCGTCATACGGAGTGACAAATCCCAGTCTCGATTCGTGCCAACCCAACAGACACTTTCGGAGATACCTGTAGTGCACCTTTATAGCCACCCAGTTACGTTGTGACGTTTGGTACACCCAAAGCATTCCTACGGTATCCGGGAGTTGCACAATCTCATGGTCTAAGGAAAAGATACTTGACATATAGAAAAGCTTTAGCATACGAACTACACGATCTGTGCTAGGCTTAGGATTGGGTCTTGTCCATCACATCATTCTCCTAATGATGTGATCCCGTTATCAACGACATCCAATGTCCATGGTTAGGAAACCGTAACCATCTATTGATCAACGAGCTAGTCGTCTAGAGGCTCACTAGGGACATGGTGTTTGTCTATGTATCCACACATGTATCTGAGTTTCCTATCAATACAATTCTAGCATGGATAATAAACGATTATCGTGAACAAGGAAATATAATAATAACCAATTTATTATTGCCTCTAGGGCATATTTCCAACAGTCTCCCACTTGCACTAGAGTCAATAATCTAGTTCACATCGCCATGTGATTAACACTCATAGGTCACATCGCCATGTGACCAACATCCAAAGAGTCCACTAGAGTCAGTAATCTAGTTCACATCAATATGTGATTAACACTCAATGAGTTCTGGGTTTGATCATGTTATGCTTGTGAGAGAGGTTGTAGTCAACGGGTCTGCAACATTCAGATCCCTATGTACTTCGCAAAACTTTATGTCATATCGTAGATGCTGCTACCACGTTCCACTTGGAGCTATTCCAAACTGTTGCTCCATTATACGTATCCGGTATCTCTACTCTGAGTTATCCGGATAGGTGTAAAGTTGCATCGACGTGACTCTTTACGTCGAACTCTTTATCACCTCCATAACCGAGAAACATTTCCTTATTCCTCTAAGGATAATTTTGACCACTATCTAGTGATCCACTCCTGGATCACCTTTGTACCCTCTTGCCAGACATGTGGCAAGGCACACATCAGGTGCGGTACTTAGCATGGCTTACCGTATAGAGCCTATGACAAAAGCATAGGGGACGACCTTCGTCCTTCCTCTTTCTTCTGCCGTGGTCAAGCTTTGAGTCTTACTCAACTTCACACCTTACAAATAAGGCAAGAACTCCTTCTTTGACTGATCTATTTTGAACTCCTTCAAAATCGTGCCAAGGTGTGTGTTCTTTTGAAAGTATCATCAGGCGTCTTGATCTATCTCTATAGATCTTGATGCCCAATATGTAAGCAGCTTTATCTAGGTCTTCCTTTGAAAAACTCCTTTCAAAACAACCCTTTATGCTTTCCAGAAATTCAACATTATTTCGGATCAACAATATGTCATTCACATATACTTATCAGAAATGTTGTAGTGCTCCCACTCACTCTATTGTAAATACAAGTTTCTAACAAACTTTGTATACCCAAAAACTTTGATCACTCCATCAAAGCATATATTCCGACTCCGAGATGCTTGCTCTAGTCCATAGAAGGATCGCTGGAGCTAGCATATATTTTAGCATCCTTAGGATCGACAAAACCTTTCTGATTGTATCACATACAACCTTTCCTTACGAAAACTGGTAAGGAAACTTGTTTTGTCATCCATCTGCCAGATTTCATAAATGCAGCTAATGCTAACATGATTCCGACGGATTTAAGCATCGCTACGGGTGAGAAAATCTCATCGTAGTCAACTCCTTGAACTTGTGAAAAACTCTTTGCCACAAGTCGAGCTTCATAGACGGTGACATTACCGTCCACGTCCGTCTTCTTCTTAAAGATCCATTTATCTCAATGGCTTGCCAGTCATCGGGCAAGTCCACCGAAGTCCATACTTTGTTTCGATACATGGATCCTATCTCGGATTCCTCGGCTTCTAACCATTTGTCGGAATATGGGCCCACCATCGCTTCTCCATAGTTTGTAGGTTCATCGTTGTCCAACAACATGACCTCTAAGACAGGATCACCGTACCACTCAGGAGTAGTACATATCCTTGTCGACCTACGAGGTTCGATAGCAACTTGATCTGGAGCTTCATGATCACTATCATTAGTTTCCTCTTCAACTGTCGTAGGTTCCACAGAAACATCTTTCTGTGTTGCACTACTCTCCGATTGAAGTGAGGGTTCGACAACCTCATCAAGTTCTATCTTCCTCCCACTCAATTCTTTCGAGAGAAACTCCTTCTCGAGAAAGGACCCGTTCTTCGGGACAAACATTTTTGCCCTTGGATCTGAGATAGGAGGTATACCCAATTGTTACCTTTGGGTATCCTATGAAGATGTATTTGCCCGCTTTGGGTTCGAGCTTTTCCCGGCTGAAGCCATAAGCCTCGCAGCCCCAAACATTGAGAAACGACAACTACGGTTTCTTGCCAAACCATACGACGTCGTCTCAACGGACTTAGATGGTGCCCTATCTAAAGTGAATGCAGCTGTCTCTAATGCATAACCTCAAAATAACAGCGGTAGATCGGTAAGATACATCATAGAACGCACCATATCACATAAGGTCCGATTACGATGTCCGGACACACCATTACGCTGTGGTATTCCAGGTGGCTTCAACTGTGAAACATTTCCACAATGTCTTAAGTGATTGCCAAACTCATAATTCAGAAAATCTCCCCTTGATCAGATCGTAGGAACATGATCCTCTTGTTATGATGATTCTTAATCTTCACTCTGAAATTGCTTGAACTTTTCAAACATTTCAGACTTTTGCTTCATTAAGTAAATATACCCATATCTACTCAAATCGTCAGTGAAGATGAGAAAATAACGATATCCACTACACGCCTTAGTTCTCATTGGATCACACACATCAGCATGTATGATTTCCAACAAGTCATTTTTCCGTTTCATTGTACCTGAACACGGGATCTTAGTCATCCTGCCCAAGAGGCATGGCTCGCATGTGTCAAGCGATTCAAAATCAAGTGACTCCAAACATCCATCAGCATGGAGTTTCTTCATGCATTTTATGCCAAAATGACCTAAGCGGCAGTGCCACAAGAAAGTGGTACTATCATCATTAACTCTACATCTTTTGGCATTAATATTATCATCATGTGTATTACTATGATCGAGATTCAACAAACCATTGGGTGCATGACCATAAAGGTATTATTCATGTAAACAGAATAACCATTATTCTCTGACCTAAATGAATAACCGTATTGCAATGAACATGATCTAATCATATTCATGCTCAACGTAGACACCTGATAACATTTATCTAGGTTCAACACTAATCCCGAAAATAGAGGGAGTGTGCGATGGTGATCTTATCAACCTTGGAAACACTTCCAACACACATCGTCACCTCGCCCTTAGCTAGTCTCCGTTCAGTCCGTAGCTTTTGCTTCAAGTCACTAATAATAGCAACTGAACCGGTATCCAATACCCAGGTGCTACAAGGAGTACTACTAAGGTACACATCAATAACACGTATATCAAATATACTTTGTTGAAGTTGCCAGCTATCATATCTACCATGTATTTGGGGTGGTTCCGCTACCATGTGACCGTTCCCCTTACAATAGAAGCACTTAGTCTCGAGGTTTGGGTTTAACCATGGGTTCCTTCATCAAAGCGACAACAGGTTTGCCATTCATGAAGTTTCCCTTCTAGCCCTTACCCTTCTGAAACCAGTGGTCTTGTTAAACCATCAACACTTGATGCTCCTTCTTGATTTCTACTTTTGCGGTACTAAGAACCGCTAACAGCACCGGGATCATCACCATCCTTTGCATGTCATAGTTCATCACGAAGTTCTAGTAGCTTGGTGATAGTGTCTAGAGAATTCCGTCAACCACTATCTCACCTGGAAGATTAACTCCCACTTGGTTCAAGTGATTTTAGTACCCAGACATTCTGAGCACATGCTCACCAGTTGAGCCATTCTCCTCCATCTTTTTGGCAAAAGAACTTGTCAGAGGTATCATACCTCTCAACACGGGCATGAGCCTGAAATCCAAATTTCAGCTCTTAGATCATCTCATATGTTCCATGGCGTTCAAAACGTCATTGGAATCCCGATTCTAAGCCGTAAAGTATGGTGCACTAAACTATCAAGTAGTCATCAGGACGTGTCTCTCAGGTGTTCACAACATCCACAGACAACGTTGTAGGGGTTTGCACATCGAGCGGTGCATCAAAGACGTAAGCTTTCTGTGCAGCAGTGAGGACACTCCTCGGACTACGGACCCAGTCCGCATCCTTGCTTACAATATCTTTCAACTTAGTCTTTCTCTAGGATCGTATTAAACAGGGAGCTACAATGCAGTTATTGGTCTACAACATAATTTGCGAAGACAACTTAGACTATTGTTCATGACAATGAAGTTCATCTAATGAACTCCCACTCAGATAGACATCTCTCTAGTCATCTAAGTGATACATGATCCGAATCGACTAGGCCGTGTCCGATCATCACGTGAGACGGACTAGTCATCAACGGTGAACATCTTCATGTTGATCGTATCTTCTATACGACTCATGTTCGACCTTTCGGTCTTCCGTGTTCCGAGGCCATGTCTGTACATGCTAGGCTCGTCAAGTCAACCCTAAGTGTATCGCGTGTGTAAATCTGTCTTACACCCGTTGTATGCGAACGTTAGAACCTATCACACCCGATCATCACGTGGTGCTTCGGAACAACGAACCTTAGCAACGGTGCACAGTTAGGGGGAACACAATTCTTGAGATTTTAGTGAGAGATCATCTTATTTACTACCGTCGTTCTAAGCAAATAAGATGTAAAACATGATAAACATCACATGCAATCAAATAGTGACATGATATGGCCAATATCATTTTGCTCCTTTTGATCTTCATCTTCGGGGCTCCATGATCATCATTGTCACCGGCATGACACCATGATCTCCATCATCATGTCTCCATGAAGTCGTCCCGCCAAACATTACTTCTACTACTATGGCTAACGTTTAGCAATAAAGTAAAGTAATTACATGGCGTTATTCAGTGACACGCAGGTCATACAATAAATAAGACAACTCCTATGGCTCCTGCCGGTTGTCATTATCATCGACATGCAAGTCGTGATTCCTATTACAAGAACATGATCAATCTCATACATCACATATATATCATTCATCACATCCTTTTGGCCATATCACATCATACGGCACATGCTGCAAGAACAAGTTAGACGTCCTCTAATTGTTGTTGCAAGTTTTTTTTACGTGGCTGCTATAGGTTTCTAGCAAGAACGTTTCTTACCTACGTCAAAACCACAACGTGATATGCCAATTTCTATTTACCCTTCATAAGGACCCTTTTCATCGAATCCGATCCGACTAAAGTAGGAGAGACAGACACCCGCTAGCCACCTTATGCAACAAGTGCATGTCAGTCGGTGGAACCTGTCTCACGTAAGAGTACGTGTAAGGTCGGTCCGGGCCGCTTCATCCCACGATGCCGCCGAATCAAGATAAGACTAGTAACGGCAAGAGAATTGACATGATCTACGCCCACAACTACTTTGTGTTCTACTCATGCAAGATACTACGCATAGACCTAGCTCATGATGCCACTGTTGGGGATCGTAGCAGAAAATCAAAAAATTTCCTACGCATCACCAAGATCTATCTATGGAGTAATCTAGCAACGAGCATAAAGGGGAGTGCATCTACATACCCTTGTAGATCGCGAGCGGAAGCGTTCAAGAGAACGGGGATGATGGAGTCGTACTCGTCGTGATCCAAATCACCGATGATCCTAGCGCCGAACGGACGGCACCTCCGTGTTCAACACACGTACGGAGCGGGGACGTCTCCTCCTTCTTGATCCAGCAAGGGGGGAGGAGAGGTTGATGGAGATCCAGCAGCACGACGGCGTGGTGGTGGAAGTAGCGGGATTCCAGCAGGGCTTCGCCAAGCGCTGCGGGAGGAGGGAGATGTGTCACGGGAGGGAGAGGGAGGCGCCAGGGCTTGGGGTGCGGCTCCCATGCGCCTCCCCACTATATATAGGGGTGGAGGGGGCTGGTTTCTTGCCCTCCATGTCCATTGGGGCGTTGGCAAAGGTGGGGGAAAGAAATCCCATCATTTCCTTTCCCCACCGATTGTTATCCCCCCTTTTTAGGGATCTTGATCTTATCCCTTCGGGATATGATCTTATTCCTTCTAAGGGGGATCTTGGTGCGCCTTGACCAGGGGTGTGGGGCCTTGTCCCCACTACCCACGTTCATGTGGGTCCCCCCATGCAGGTGGGCCCCACTTCGGAACCTTCTAGAACCTTCCCGGTACAATACCGAAAAATCCCGAACATTTTCCGGTGGCCAAAATAGGACTTCCTATATATAAATCTTTACCTCCGGACCATTCCGGAACTCCTCGTGACGTCCGGGATCTCATCCGGGACTCCGAACAACTTTCGGGTTTCCGCATACTTATATCTCTACAACCCTAGCGTCACCGAACCTTAAGTGTGTAGACCCTACGGGTTCGGGAGACACGCAGACATGACCGAGACGACTCTCCGGTCAATAACCAACAGCGGGATCTGGATACCCATGTTGGCTCCCACATGCTCCACGATGATCTCATCGGATGAACCACGATGTCAAGGATTCAATCAACCCCGTATACAATTCCCTTTGTCTATCGGCACAGTACTTGCCCGAGATTCGATCGTCGGTATCCCGATACCTTGTTCAGTCTCGTTACCGGCAAGTCTCTTTACTCGTTCCGTAACACATCATCCCGTGATCAACTCCTTGATCACATTGTGCACATTATGATGATGTCCTACCGAGTGGGCCCAGAGATACCTCTCCGTCACACGGAGTGACAAATCCCAGTCTCGATTCATGCCAACCCAACAGAAACTTTCGGAGATACCTGTAGTGCACCTTTATAGCCACCCAGTTACGTTGTGACGTTTGGTACACCCAAAGCATTCCTACGGTATCCGGGAGTTGCACAATCTCATGGTCTAAGGAAAAGATACTTGACATTTAGAAAAGCTTTAGCATACGAACTACACGATCTGTGCTAGGCTTAGGATTGGGTCTTGTCCATCACATCATTCTCCTAATGATGTGATCCCGTTATCAACGACATCCAATGTCCATGGTCAGGAAACTGTGACCATCTGTTGATCAACGAGCTAGTCAACTAGAGGCTTACTAGGGACATGGTGTTTGTCTATGTATCCACACATGTATCTGAGTTTCCTATCAATACAATTCTAGCATGGATAATAAACAATTATCATGAACAAGGAAATATAATAATAACCAATTTATTATTGCCTCTAGGGCATATTTCCAACACATGCTACTGTTACTTTCGCCTAATGATGAAGTATTGGTTTTGTTGAATCCTTTGACACTATAGCTAGACAAAATGTGACATGAGGGGGTATAGGGTTTGTGGATCGCCGAGCAGTCGGGGGTCGAGGGGTCGAGAGAGGTTGCCTAGCTAGTGTCAAAGTATTGAAAAATTCCATGACTTCATCATTTGCCAGAAGTAACCGGGGCATGTTGGTACGAAGTTATGCAAAGATGTTCTGGAACGGAGTCCCTGATAGGATAATCCGTCTTTTGTTACGGATTATCTTATCTGGGACTTCGTTCCAAAACAACTTTGGAGAGCTTCGTACCATCATGCTACTGTTACTTTCGCCTAATGATGAAGTATTGGTTTTGTTGAATCATTTGACACTATAGCTAGACAAAATGTGACATGAGGGGGTCTAGGGTTTGTGGATCGCCGATCAGTCGAGGGTTGAAGCTAGTTCTACGTTTGCCATTAATATATCCATCTGTCATGTTTGAATAATAATTGGCATGTTGTAAATATTTGTAGAAACAATGGACGACAACACCCGAGACCTAGCACAAGAAGCGATGTTGATGGACATAATCGCAGACGGACAAAATGCCGTCAGGTCGTATCTCAACGACACCGATGAGCAGGTCGAACAAGAGCTGCGGCTGGAAGATCTAGGCTATGATATTGATGAATTCGGTGACCCAATGCACATGGAAGAAGTAGACCGTGAGGACGGCTCCGGTGACCCAATGCCGGTGCAAGAAGGAGACCGTGATGCTGGCTCCGGTGACCGAACCGAGTCCGGCCAGGAGGTATATACGTTAGTTAAGCATGTGCTGACTAGTTAATTGATTCATTCATTAACTCTCGTCTTTGTTCCTTTTCTAGCCCTCCGGATCGAGCAAATCTTCGGTAAAGAGACGAGGAGCGAAGAAAAAGTTGAGGCCGGATGAAAAGTTTGAGATCTCAGAAATCTCGCGCTCCGGCGAGCCGATTGCACCCATCCGCACAAAGAACGCATTTGTTAATCAGTGCGGGGTTCTGGTTAGGGACAAGATCCCGATCAGCATCCATCAATGGTTAAAGCCGGCTGCAAACGACGCTCAGGTGACTTATGTCACAGATATGCAGAAAGAAGATCTTTGGACTGAGCTGAAGTCAAACTTCGTCCTACCGCGAGAGGTTGATCCGGCGAAGCCAGTTAAAGAGGACTTAATCAAGTCTTATGCACTTTCGAAGATGGCAGACCAATTCAGGGCATGGAAGAAAAAACTGAATACGTTTGTCATAGAGAAAACGACTCCAGAATTCGTGGGCATATATGAGAAGATCAAAGATGACTGGCCCGCATTTGTGGCCCATAAGAAGTCGGAAAAGAGTCAGAAGATGTCGGAGACAAACCGGATAAATGCTGCAAAGAAGATGCATCACCATCGCACGGGGTCGGGCGGCTACCTCGTAGCCCGGCCTAAGTGGGCCAGGGCTGAGAATGATCTGCTTCAGAAAGGGATCGAACCAGAGACAATGCACTGGCCAGAACGTTGCCGGACTTGGTTCTTCGGGGCTGGCGGATCCTTGGACCCTGTAACAGGGTGGTGCATTTGGACGGACAAGCAATTGGAAACACCACTCAGGAAGATGCAGCAGTATATCAAAGCAGCGCATGCAGGGACGTTCATCCCCGACAGAGAGAACGACGAGCTGACAATGGCCCTCGGGAATCCTGAGCACCCTGGACGGACACGAGGCACGCCAGGCTCCCTTCCGTGGCGTGCTGGGTTTCCGGACGCAGGAGGCTACAAATGCCACGACAGGAGGAAGAAAATGGAGATGACCAAAATCCAGGCGCTGCGGGCCAGAATACAAGCGATAGAGGAACGGGAAGCAGATCGGGAAAGAATTGCCGAAGCTTCCCCCGAAGCTACCCCGCCATCTCAGCGGAGAAGCAGCGTGGCTTCCACCGAGCTGCTTCAGCCAGAGCTTGCCTTGACGGCTACTGCCAGGAATCCTGTGGATGCTATCACGCAGGCACAAAATTGCCACCTTATGGCACAGTGGATGAATCTGAAGGTCAAGGCGGCTGCTGGCTCTGTTTATCCTTCTGGACCAGACGACACTTTTCACTGCCGGCCGATTCCAGAAGGATATGCTAGGGTGATGGTCGACGAAATAAAGGAGGGATTTGAGGAGCTCCAGCTTGACCACCCTACCGGTGAAGGGGAGACTCGGCTGGGTTCTTCACTGAAGACTCCATGCCTATGGCGGAAGGACCTAATCAACATTCTGAACTGGACGCCTCCGCCTCCTCCTCCTCCTCCGACGAGTCAAGGCACTCCGCCTCCTCCACCGCCTCCTCCTCCGGCGAGTGACCATCAGGGCACTCCGGCTCCTTCTCCGGCGAGTGACCATCAGGGCACTCCGGCTCCTTCTCCGGCGCGTGGCGGCACACCGCCTCCTTCGCCGCCGGCGCGTGGCGGCACTCCACCTCCTTCGCCGCCGGCGCGCCCGAGCAGACAGCCAGCTCCTCCTTCGCCTAATCAGCAAGGGCGGAAGAGACCTGCCGCCGCTCCGGCTGCTCCTGCTCCGGCGCCTAAGCAAGTAAAAAAGACAGCCGCTTCGTCTGGTCCGACGACGTCTACCAGTACAGCCAGAGGCGGGAGGCGATGCAGATTCGGTCCTTCTCTCACGCCTCTAGAGAAGTTACCGTACGAGAGGTCCGACGAGGAAAACACGAAGATCGCTGAAGGCGAAGTGAAGGACTTTTTTGAAGGGTTGAAAGCACAGAGACATCCACCTCCAGAGGAGAAGATAGATGCGGTGAAAGCAAAGCGCACTCTTGCTGCCCTGAAGCAACCAGCGAAAAGTAAGCCGAAGGGCAACTATGACCGCATTATTCAAAAGACATTTCAAGATGCCAAGCGGTCCGGAAGTACAAAAAGTGATCAGAGGTTAGCAGAAGGGCGAGCTGGGAAACAAATTGCCCAGCTCGGCGAACAAGCGAACCAATCGTGCCCCCCGCTCAAGGTGTCTAGCGACATGGTCGCTAATGATCCGAGGATGGTGCCCGGTTATACCAATCTTGCAGATTACGCGTCCGACGATGTACACTATGATTTCATGGACGTGCAGATAGAAAGATACGAGTACAAAAAGCCTCTCGTAAAAAATGAAAGATCTCTATCAACGAATATGCGAAGATTGCATGATTGGTACATGAAAATCTGCAGAGAGTCTGGGGGGAGGAATAACTTGTATTTGAGAGTTAAACCTGAGCATGACCTCGTTGGAGTTGACCTGTTGCCTGTTCCATTTGAGGAGTTCTATCAATTTTTCAATCAGTTGGCCCTCGATAAAACAACGATCACCTGCTACTGTCTGTAAGTAGTACTACTTCTGTCATTAAGTCTCTCTATATAGCTGATCTTCATTGCATGTATTTATAATTATCCTCACTATATTATGCAGATTGAAGATCGTCGAATTGAAGAAAAGACAAGTAGGTGATATTGGGTTTATTAACACATACCTCATAGATGCAACCGAGGTTAAATTGCGTCCCGGCGATACCGAGAGACCAACTTGCTACGATCGTTGGTGGTAAATGAAAACAAAGATATAATACTCTTTCCTTACAACTTCAAGTGAGTGTTAATGTCTTGTGCATATTTGGTTTCCCTTATATATATCAGTCAAGTTTATAGTGATGTAATGATCTCATGCATTCGTGCGCAGCTTCCACTATATTCTCTTAGAGATTAAGCTTGAGAAGGGAATAGTAACTGTCTTCGACTCTAAACGTAAAGATCCCGAGGAGTATGCGGACATGACTCAAATGCTAGCCAGGTAAGTTAAATCGATCAATATTATCCACCATGCATATATATCAGCAACTTCATTTCTGATATCAACTAATTGTTTCCTTTGTCTGGCAGGGCTTGGAAAACATTCAGCAAAAAAGCTCCGGGACTGCCGAAGAAGCTACAATTTAGATACCCGAAAGTAAGTACTATATAGTAGCATGTTCCGCGCGCGCATCTCCTATATCTTGATTCAAGCGCTAGCTAGTTTCATCAATACCAATTTGGCATTCTTGCTTATCAGTTTGATTGAGCTCTATTTCTTGTAAAGTGGTTGTGGCAGGAACCCGGGAATGATTATTGTGGATACTACATTTGCGAGTCCATCCGCCACATGACCTGTGAGCGGGGCTACACTGATGAACAATTTAAAGTGCGTAAGCAATCAATAATATTCACAAATTTATAGCATCATTTCATGTATTGACCCCCTACTTCAAATTAGATGTTTCGGATGCGGGATGAACTCCTAACACCAGATCGTTTGCGAGCAATTCAAGAGGAATTGGCGGCATTCTTCCTTGAACACGTGATCGCTGAAGACGGAGAATACTATGTGGACCCTGCATCCATGTGTTAGGAGATTATTTTTGTAAGAGATAATTATTGTATATATGTGCCCGGTAGTGTCGGATCGATAGATATACGAGAACTTGTTGTTCGACCAATCTCTCGGAGAAGGAGAGGTGGTCGATATTATTACTTCTCTCTGTATGCATATATATATATGTTGATTATATATACGAGATCTTCTGTTCCTTCGTTTGCTTAGTATAGCTAGCAGCTAGCTAGCTAGCTAGCGTGACTCTAGTCCATATATATACGTATGTGTAGTATGTAGCGTCGACCAAAAGCACGGACATAAGAGAGAACACTTCTCTCTATTAATTAGCTAGCTAACACAATATATCAAACACCTAAATTAACCCCCAAAACCTAAAACCCCCCTCCCCTTTCAAAAAAAAAACAAAAACCACAGCCACAGAAATGCTGACACGTGGATGCCTTTTGGTCCCGGTTGGTACCACCAACCGGGACTAAAGCCCCTCCTGCCTGGACTCGGTGCACAGGCCACGTGGACACCCTTTTGCCCCGGTTCTGGATTGAACCGGGACTAAAGGGTCAGAGCATTAGTACCGACCCTCTTGCCCCGGTTCCAGAACCGGGGCTAAAAGGCCAAATGAACCGGGGCTAAATACCCTTTATCTACTAGTGTATAAAAGCTTAGCTTTTAGGATGCCTCGGTGTCGACAAACCCTAAATGATGAGACCATGATCTTGTTCCTTGACAATAACCAACTTTTTGACCAAACTTTGTTCCTATTTAGAGAGAAACATGGCCAACAACGATGAGGCCGGCGGTTCGGGCGGCAAGGCATTCTGGGAGCTGTCCCAGGAGATGGAGGAACAACCTCACTTGTATGAGGACGCCGCCTTCCCCACCGATCCTGACACCACTGATGGTACCGCCGAGGATGACCCCACTGATGCCACCACTGATGGTGCCGCCGAGGATGCCACCACTGATGATGGCGGCGCACGCACAGATGGCAGCCAACCGAAGAGGCAACGGAAGGACCGGCGCCCGACCGTGCTCCGCACCCTCAAGGAGGAAGTTACTGAAGTGGACTCCGACGGGAATCCAACGGCGCCCGAACGAATAGTCAAGGGGTACTCGCTTCAGCTCGGGTGCATTCTCCGGAGCACCGTCTCGATCAACAGCGAGAACCTGAGGCATCCTGACAACGGGAATTACCGCAACCTCCTCTTCACGAAGCTGCACGAACGATACAAGTTCCCCGCTCAATTTGATAACACAAGCCTCAAAGGGAATAAAGTGAACAGTGCTGCCCTCACGAAGATGAGCAAGGCCCTGTCTACTTGGAAAACCAATGTGAAGAGAATGATCGAGAAAGGTGAGAGTTATGAGAAGATCAAGGAGAAACATCCTTCGATCACCGAAGATGACTACAACGACTTCAAGATCAATTGCTCGAGCACCGCACACTCCGAATCAAGTCAGTGGGGGAAAGAAATGCGGGAGCTCAACTTAGGGGAACACACACTCGGTCCCGGCGGTTACAGAGTGGCGGAGCCTATATGGGACAAGGAGGAGGCGGACCGTGCCGAGCAAGGCCTACCGCCCCTCTTCGATAAATACGGTGACAAGCAGACCAGGAACTTTGTCAGGGCCCGGTACAAGAAGGACCCGAAAACAAAGGAGCTGACCACGGATCCGAAGACCAGGGCGCTTGAGGCTGTTCTGGTAAGGAATACACCCCCGCGTAATTAGCTCCATATGGTTGCATTCTAATTAATGAAGCCAAATTTCTAAATGATTCACATTCCTTCCGCAGGCGACTGAAAGCAGTAGCGCGGGGTCGACTAAGAGCGGCCCTTGGGACACGACTCTAAATAGGGCGTTGAATGTAATGAAGAACAAGGATAAGCTTGAGAAGCCGACGTCAGCTGGTCGTGTGGCCGGCAAAGGCTTGTCGACAAAATGGTCGTCATACTACAACGCTGGTGGGCGAAAGGAGAAAAAGACCAGCTCGGAAAGCCAGGCGCGCGAGGTTCAAGAACTCAAGGCACAGGTGGCGCGGATTCCGGAGATTGTCCAAGAGCAAGTGCAACAACAGCTCGGAGCGACGATCACCGCCATTGTGCCTAGCTTGATCGAGGGGTTGCAGGCGTGGATTGCGGGCGGCCAACAGGGGCCGCCCCCGATTCACAGCTTCACGGCCAGCAACTCGCAGAACGCGATGGCGGGGCCATTGGTGTCTCCGGCGGAGGCGGCATTGGTGTCTTCGAAGCCGGCACGGGAGCTTAATGCACCCGGGTGTACGCCGGCCGGCACCTCTGCAGCAAGCGGCCCCTCCGTCAACTGCACGCCCGCCGTTGGCGGTGCCTCGACATTAGCCCAGCTCGACGCCATCATCACGGTAACTAATTAAGCCTCTCTCGGTCGAGGACTTCATCTCCTTGCCTTTGACTGGGCATTCCTGACGCCCTACATGTTTTCGCAGGGCGCCACCAACGTTCCGTGCACTCTCCTGCACTTCGTGAACAACGAGTTGGTCGATGTCGCCAAGGGCAAAATCGTTCAACCGGGCAACCCCTTGTTCCACGGTACCCAGATGCCACCCAACTTGTTTAGGGTTCAACTGGTTCGGGTGCTGCCAGGCTGCGACGAGGTGTTACCTCCGATTCGACCCGTCAGGGCCGACGATGATGATGTCATGACCCTCAGCGCCTGCCTGAGCTGGCCCCTACTTTGGCCGAATAGCCAGATTCGTTTGGGGGCGGGGGAAACCACCCCAAAGACAACACCGCCAGTCGTGCCGGCGCCAAGTCGTCCCCATGGCAAGTCCGCCGCAACGGTGCCGGACATCCCTATGCCACTGGATCCAAACATGCATATGGCACAGGATCAGAACGACGATGACGACGATACATTTTCCAACGTCGATCAATACTTTGCCGATCATGGGTACGGTGACGACTTCATGGGGCCTCCTTCTCAAGAACCCAACCCATCAAAAGACGTGCGCGATCAAGCCGGTACCGCGGAGAAGCCAAGTTGCAACAGGCGTCGTCTGTCGTTCAGCTCTCAGGAGACGCCTCCAGCTGCCGACTTCACCGAGCCTCAGATAGGCGAGGTGCGAAATATTATCAGCCCCAACACACTAAAGAAGGCGGTCTCTGAGCAGAACTCGGTCCCAATTCAGGAGATCAAGAAGAAGGCACGCAAAAGAAAAACTAACAAGGGTGCGAGCCAGCCGGCACCGAGTACGATCCGTGCTCAGGACGGGCCACCTTCACCTGAGGATGTAATGAGGAGGGTGCATGTGGCGGGTAGGCCGAAGCTACCGACAAATATGCTCGATGCTGCAACCAGTGCTATGCGGAGTCTGCATGACAGTGTTCTTTCTTTGGAGAAGCGGCGTCTCAGAGAGAAGGATGTGGCATACCCGGTTTTCGCGGCCAAGGTGCCGGAGGGCAAGGGATTTGTGGATAACTCCATCGGGGGTACGATCGTCCTGCGGTTTGATGACATCCACGCTATGTTGAACCTTCTTCCGCTGCACTACACCTTCGTTCGGCTATTTTCGCTGAGTATGGAGATGCGGATCATTCGCGACAAGACCCCAGACATCGTGATAGTCGACCCCTTCTACATGCGTGCCAAGTTCTTGGGCAGCGCTGGGGACCGGCAAGTCGCGAGTTCTTACCTCGAAGGCGTCATTCTGGCAAACCGAGATAAGGATAACTTTCTCGTGCCTTACTTTCCCGAGTAAGTCCTCCGCCTCAACCGCCCCGAAACATATGAATTCTTAGATTTCGATCGTTCTTCTTTTAACATTCCGTGTTTTCTGGAGTGACACACAATGCACGCTCATCCTACTAAGCCCCAAATATTCCATGGCCACGTATTTCGACCCGGACCGTCAGTCGGCTGTAGACTACACAAATGTCAAGAAGGTTCTTGATGATGTTCTCCCCGGCTACGCCAAATCTGGAGGCACCTTCACCAGGACAGCTCGTAAGTACGGCAAGCACGTGTTCTCCCACAACACGATGTTTCGCTGCGTCAAGCAGCCGCCTGGCGGTCAGAAGGGTGCCTACTACGCCATCCATCACATGCGGGCGATCGTACGGGACCATCATCAACTTTTGGTACCGAGTAAACTCAAAGATTGGGCCGCGAGCGTGTCGGCAATCCAGGACGCGGACATCAGACAAGATTTCTTTTGCATCCAGTCGGAGTTTGCGGAAATCATCCATCAAGATGTCCTTCGTACCTCGGGGCAGTTCTACCTCAGAAATCAACCGTCGAACAGTGACATCGACACAATGCTACAAATGCAGGCTGACAACGCCCATGATTTCATGACTCCCACGATAGACGGCGGCTTCTTCCACGCTCCGGTGCATTGAGTCGAGTCGAAAGCAGTGATGCTGTGTCTAGTTCTGAAACATCGATTGGCTCATGTTGTAATTAAACTTTAATGAACTTGTAGTATGTCTCTTTGGTTTCGAGAGTCGTTCAACTTAGATGTAATCGATGCTATTAATGTCTTGCTTTTCTCTTTCGATCATTCTGTTGCATACTTATATATTGCTTATGAATTGTCTGTGAATTGGTACTAACGTTTCGTTTGGCTAGTGCATAGCGATGCCGTCGTATGTCGTGTACAAGGGTAAGGTTCCCGGAGTCTACGACGACTGGGAGGAGTGTCGGAGACAGGTTCACCGATTCAGCAGTAACAGTTACAAAGGGTACACCACTAGGGCCGAGGCCGAATCTAGATACGCCAGCTATCTAGCGGGAGAGGGGAGGGAGCGTTGGAGGAACCAGATGAAGACGAGTTTCATCGTGATGATGCTCATCGTGATGACCGCAGCTCTCTTCTATGTGATGGTAGTTTAGATGATCGATATCGACTTGTAATGTGAAGACAAACTCGCTACTCGCGGTCTCGAGACTTGTAATATATTGTTCTATCTTTGTTCGGTCTTTTCAATTCGGAGACTAATATGATGAATTGTATTCGGAGACTAATATGATAAATTGTATTCAGAGACTAATCTTCTATTGTATTCGATGAATTTGTTGTTGATGTGTGCTGTCTATATTCTGTGCAATTATACATTTTGTAATCTGTGCAAAAAAAAACAGAAAAATAATATTAAAAAAAACCTAATATTCATACTAATGGCGCATCACAGCAGAGTGCGCCATTAGTATGCCAAAGGATACTAATGGCGCATTACCAGCCAGTGCGCCATTACTATACGGACATTACTAATGGCGCATCCTGCTGGAGTGCGCCATTAGTATGCCAAAGCACCTGGCTACACATGGCCCCTGGGAGGCATACTAATGGCGCACTACTGTGCATACTAATGGCGCATCTGCGGTGCGCCATTAGTATACCAGATACTAATGGCGCACCAGAGGTGCGCCATTAGTAAAATATACTAATGGCGTGCTAGTAATGGCGAACCACTAATGCGCCATTAATGGCCAAATTAGGTGCGTCATTAGTAGGCCTTTTCCTAGTAGTGTGATATTAATTTACTAGAAAAAAATCAGTTCATCATCCCTGCATGCAGCTCCTGCCATTATTGCATGGCTGGCACTCCTGCAAGGATACTTCGTCGCCCATTCGTGTCCACCCATGGACTGAAGCATGGATGAACGAAGGAACTAGTACCTCTGGATCGAGCATCGTAGAAAAGAAGCGAGGATCGGTAACTATTCATGACTTGCATATGGCCCAAAATTGTATGTGACTTGCATAACGCCCAATAATAATTTTTGGCGATCGACCTATATGTATAGGTAAAGAATCGCTGGAAATCAAGGTAGGGGGAAATCAGTAGAAATGAAATGACTAAACAGTAACTGAGATCTGAGAATGACTTGGGGGTGAAGTCATTGGATTGGCTTCCCCGAAAGCAGATTCAGTAAGATTGTAAAAGGAAGTCATCGCTGCAACTTATCTGCCGTCCAACCTAGCTAGATCTACCGGTCAATAAAGAGTCAAAGAAAAATCTTCTTATAATTTGTCGAACATTTTTAGCACGTCACTTTGTATACATGTTCGTTGCTATCTTATCTTATACTATGTGGCAAAGGACAAAAAAATTTGAGGTTAGGCGGACCCATGAGAAAATGTCATGTGTTTATATGTATGTCACACACACATTCATCTAAAAAAGTATATCACACACGCGCGCGCACACACACACCATATCGAGCAATGCTATCCATAAAAATAACAAATTCGGTAATTTAAATATCTGACTGTAAAAATAATTACGAAAATGGAAACTCCACTTGAAAGACAAGTTAATTACTATGTGAAGTTAATTAATAAATTGCATTAAACACCAAACAATGAAATCAATGATGGCCAGTAAACTTGAAAATCACGCCCAGAAAATCAGAATCGCATTCATACAATTACACATAATATTGGAAATTAGCACTACTAATACATATTACATCTTCGTGAAACAAGAATTAGAGAAAACCGAGGAATGCATCACTTGCAATTCTTTTGAGTGATACTTGGAGAGAGATTGAAAAGTTGGCTTCACATACTCTTCCGCCCCTAAAGACGGAGTGGGCTAGGGCAACAGCAGGATGCTACGATGAGTACACCACGACACTGCATTTCCTTCAGATGTGTTTTGAGAAAAGTCACTTTTGTCGACCGATTGTTGATTGGAAAAAATTGTAGCAGTCAGTCGGTCGGAAAAACATGTGAACTGTAACACACGGCCGGAGGGGAATGCTAACATATTTATTGTCGAATGATGGGTCGGGAAAGCTCTAATGCCCATCCATACATCGGTCGGGAAATAATCCCGACCAACAGTCCTTGGCAAATGGGCCAGCGCGCGTTTTTACGTAACAAGCTCCCAGTTATCCCATAAATTTTTATTATTTTCGTGCTAATTATTTTAGCTTAATTTCGAGCAGCAACGCGTGGGGTATCATCTAGTTTTACAGGAGAGACACCTAATTAAGTGTCTACCTTATACAAATAAGCACCATGCTTAAGGAAAGCCTGATTTATTTTTCTAAGCACCTCACTTAAGCATCTTGCATTGTACAAGGCTTTATAAGACAGTATACTCTCACTAATAACGAGAAGGAACTTTTTTTCATTCAGATGCGTACAAAGATACGTGTACTCTTATTCTTCACAAAAATGTTAAGTGCACTTTCCTGCTATATAAGGGTTGTACGTATACTCTTATTCCTCAGAAAAATATTAAGTGCACTTACAGTTATATAATGGTCCAAAAAAATTATTTTTTCGTTTTTGATAAAGGACGATTTTATTATCTCAAAATGTAGCATCAAGCGGATACAAAGCATAAGCTAATTGTTTCTGCAGGTATCAATAAATGTTCTGTGTGAAGAACATATTTTACTGAATGGTACACTTTTTAAATGCACTAACACAATGATAATGTATTTGAACTCATGTGACTCCAAGGATCGAACTAAGATCAAGCTACATATGTGTTACATGTTTGCTTGTCAGAATTGCATATATCCTTCACAATATTTCTATACGGATTCTATTCAAAGTGAATTTCATTAGCATGTTTTCTCTATTCTGACCATATTTTTCTCTACAGTCTATACATCCCTAGTGCCTAATTCTTAAGATGCAACTGGGCGTCCTCGGAGTTGGAGGCCTTTGCCGGCGGCATACTGTTGGTGAAGGTAAAACCTAAAGAGACAACGGCAGGAGCATGGGACTGTGCGGTGTGGTATGTCGCCTGTTAGTCAAATGAAGTACTAAAACTGTTGGCGAAAACCGCTTCAACATTCAAATGGGGCTTTTGTATGTGGTCTCTGAGACCATCTGCTGACTCATCCAATGACGCTCTAGTACGTGCAATAGGAGAGAGAGGGGCCACAAAATTTTGTGTCGCCCAATTATAACTGAGATGAAACAAGCGGGATGACTTGTGGCATGGGCCATTTTGAGGCAGACATGGAACTATAAATTTTGTTATATTGTTACAGATGAATAGAAGGCTTTGATCATGTATACTTACTTTCTTTAGTATCGGTAAAACATCAAAATGGCCTTTGACATGAGTACGGTGTTTTGGATCTTGCCCTCCATGCAGGCTGATTTTTGAAAAATATCAAAATACGATTTTTTTCGGTTTCAGCAAATCTGAATAACTATGTACAAGTAAAAATGGATGTGAGGTGTATGTGTGTAATTTCCAGGATGAAGTACGTTGAAATGTGATCTGTACAAAAAATTCAAATTCATGGTCTGGGAGGATGAATAGTATGATTTGCTAAAAAGCACCAGATTTTTTTTTTGCACAGCCCTCTTTTCAACGTATTTCGTCCTGAAAATTTACACACTTGTGCATTATGCTTTCATGTGTGTCTGTATTGTTTACATAATTTTTTGGAACGTAAAAATATGAATTTTCACGAATTTTGAATTCTTCATTTGGAGGCCTTCATATAGTTCGGCCTCCAATAGCAATTTCCGCTTTGACATCCACTATAAGTACTATATTAGTGATGAGAAGGCCTAAAAAGGGTGGCAGCACAACTTCTTAAGGCCCACATGTTATTAACGCTAGATCCCTTTTGTTTGTAGAGAACTGGGATACATCACAGTAATGGTAAGAGTACTGAAAACTAGTGGGGTATTAGCACAAGCAGCTCATACAGTGGGATACACCCAATTCGTCTAGGTCATCTCATGAAACTTTGCCTCGAAAAATCAACTTCAAATCCACCCATAGTGTGACTAAAAACAGTTGGAGTCAAGGGTTGGCTTATTCGATCTTCCTAGCTTGATGTAGAATTAGACCTATCTATGACTGAATAAGTTGCTCCTAAACTAAGGCTAACATCACCAACCCCCTCCAGCAGATCTAACAGTGCTCAAAAACCAAAGAAAGTGTTTCTATGATCGAGAGACGGGGAGTGGAACAGGAGGTTTACTATCTTGGGTTTCCCCGTCGGAGGCAGATCCTGCATGGCTGGATGCCTGAGATGCGGATTAGGGCGAAGCTCTAGCAGCCTTTCTGCTGTGCAGTCGTCCGACGAGACCGTGCCGGCACCAGCACCGTAATCGATGACATCGAGGGCGACTGGCCGATACTAGAGATAGAGCCGTGGGGGAGGCATGTTGTTCCATTTTGAGCCAAATTGGTTGGGCCAGACAGATAAATGGGTTGTGGTTCTACTAATGCAAGACATAGGCACAATGGCTGATACTCATTTTTTTAGGGAGCGACTAGGGATTAGTCGACTTAGACTTAAGGAGGTCTTAGTCGGCTGAAGTCAACAGGGGAGTTTAGGCTGCCTTTAATTGTTGTCTGCCTCCGGGTTTCTACATACTCCTTTCTTCATTTTTACATGGGCTTTTATGTTGGGACTGATAGTTATTCTTCCTTTCTTGTTTGTTTTGAGTTGTTCGGCTTCACTTGTGCGTGCACCACCTGGCCAGACTGAGGCTCCTATAATCGTTTCATTTTCATTTTCTTCCTTGTCTTTGAGACCGTGTCGGCACCAGCGCCGACGATCATTGACATCGAGGCCGACTGGCCGATACTAGAGATAGAGCCATGGAGGAGGCATGATGTTCTATTTTGAGTCAAATTGGTTGGGCCAGACAGATAAATGGGTTGTGGTTCTACTAATGCAAGCCATAGGCACAATGGCTTATACAAGTTTTTTTCATGGATTTAAAGAAAAAAGAGATCTGGTCTGTAAGAAAAACAATATTGTACAACAGATAACGTAGGTAGTTAACAATTACTTACCTAGATAACCTAGGTTGTACAATATTGTTTTTCTAACTCGTCAGTCCTCTTTTTTCTTTAAATCAATGAAAAATACATGTAACTTGTTTTTCAGAATAGTTAAAAAATATTTAGTATGAGCCATTGTGCCTATGGCTTGCATTAGTAGAACCACAACCCATTTATCTGTCTGGCCCAACCAATTTGGCTCAAAATGGAACATCATGCCTCCTCCACGGCTCTATCTCTAGTATCGGCCAGTCGGCCTCGATGTCATTGATCGTCGGCGCTGGTGCCGACACGGTCTCAAAGCCAAGGAAGAAAATGAAAATGAAACAATTATAGGAGCCTCAATCTGGCCAGGTGGTGCACGCACAAGTGAAGCCGAACAACTCAAAACAAACAAGAAAGGAAGAATAACTATCAATCCCAACATAAAACCCCGTGTAAAAATGAAGAAACGAGTATGTAGAAACTTGGAGGTAGACAACGATTAAAGGCAGCCTAAACTCCCCTGTTGACGTCAGCCGACTAAGATTTCCTTAAGTATCATTCGACTAATCCCTAGTCGCTCCCTAAAAAAATGAGTGTCAGCCATTGTGCCTATGGCTTGCATTAGTAGAACCACAACCCATTTATCTGTCTGGCCCCAACCAATTTGGCTCAAAATGGAACAACATGTCTCCCCCACGGCTCTATCTCTAGTATCAGCCAGTCGCCCTCGATGTCATTGATTGCGGCGCTGGTGCCGGCACGGTCTCGTCGGACGACTACACAACAGAAAGGCTAGTAGAGCTTCGCCCTCATCCCCATCTCAGGCATCCATCCATGCAGGATCTGCCTCCGACAGGGGAAACCCAAGATAGTACACCTCCTGTTCCCCTCCCCGTATCTCGATCATAGATACACTTTCTTTGGGTTTTGAGCACTGTTAGATTTGTTGGAGTGGGGTAGGTCATGTTAGCCTCAGTTTCGGAGCAACTTATTCAGTCATAGATAGGTCTAATTCTACATCAAGCTAGAAGATCGAATAAGCTAGCCCTTGAATCCAACTGTTTTTAGTTGCACTATCGGTGGATTTGAAGTTGATTTTCGAGGCAAAGTTTCATGAGATGACCTAGACGAATTGGGTGCATCCCACTGTATGAGCTGCTTGTGCTCACATGTCACCTCACATCGGACAGTTCCTATGCATACACAATACGGTTCGTCTGTCGCATAAACCAACAACGAAACACTCTCTCCTCAAAAGTGAGCATGCTTCGGATACTCCGCATCTCCGTAGCACCCCATCCTTCTCTGATCCCGATCTCCAAACCAAATTCTCCTCACATGCTAGCGGCCAATCACTGCCAAAGGAGATGGATGCCGGTGATCGTAGTAGGTATATGACTACTAGGAAGAGGAAATCAGCTACAATTGAGGTTGAGGGCTAACCGGCTCCTGTGTCGGTGGAGAGGTTGAACACGATGGAGGCAGCGAGGGTGAAGACACACGAAATCTCGTCCTCATCCACACCCCCCGGAGGACGACATTCTCCAAAATATAAACTTGATAACCGACATTTTTTTAGTGAGAGACCAATGTCCTAAGATAAACTTAATAACTGACATTAGTCCCACTAGTTATATCGTAATCAACACCAAAATACATTTAGGGTCTAGATACAATTTCAACTTCTTCCACGGCAATGCTTTCAAGAAGGAATAAAAATATCCTTGCACCTCTGTCGCCACGTTCATATGAAAATGGTCAAGAGAAAAATTTGCATCATGTGTTAATTGACTTGCAACATCCTCTATACCTAGGGGGCGCTACCTTAGCATTCTATTTGTGAGCAGAGAAGGGCACCGTCATGATTGATGTCAACTGGAAGCCATCGGTGGGCCCTTGCACCTTCAATGACGGATGTTGCCACTGTATACGTGGCCCTCCATGTGCAGCCATTGCTCGCGCACTACACAACTAAAATGTGGGCCCCAATCACCATGTGCAACACTGGTCCAATTTGATAGTATCTTGAGAAGAAATTAGAGAATGCTTCTACAAATATAATTGTAGCAATAACCGGTATTTGTACAATTAATTGCAATTAATGAGTTTTCATATATTTCCAAGATTAATTGCAATTAATGAAATCAATGTTGTTTCGAAATTATGGTGATGTGATAGATACATCATTGGAGCAGCGTCAATTGTTGGATGTACATGGTTGAATGGATGGGTTCGTCTTGATTCACCAAACTCATGATTTTAGAAGTAGAAGTAGATTTACTCATTGATTCTAAGTAGATTAAGTTTTTCTTAAATGTTAATTGGTTTATATTAATTAAAATTTAGTTTAGAGAAAAAGTGAAACATGCACTTCTCTAGAAATCGCAACTGAACAAAAAAAGTGTAAGTTGCACTTTCACTAAATTGTTGCATGACCACCTCTACGGGCACCTCCTACACATACACTACTCGGTGGCTGCCTTAGTAAGGTCCCGGCCACATATATGTTCCCCCAGTGGCCCTCATAGTCAGAGCTCGGTATCCTTGACATTCACTGGGTTGAGGAAGAGGAATTCTTACAGAAATTCAAGTAGGGCACCCGCCTCCTCATTGTTCACATGCATTCACTTCCAACCACGGCCTCGCTCGGGGTTGCAGCATGGGGTTTCTCAGGAGTAGCTCCGGCGCAAGTGGTTATATAGAGAGAGGAAACCCCATCAAAATGCTTGGCTGCAAGGTGGAATCATGCCTATGGAGAATAATGGAACACGTCATGCTATTCGAGATCAACGAGACACAAAGACAGACAACCCCTATCGAGCCCATTGATTTAGGGATCGTCACACAGTCCCATGATGCGGATCCCCAGGTATCGCATGAAGAACTATGGATCATGGAGAAGGTGGTCTTTGAGGGTATGGATATATCTTCAAGAAGAGAAAATGGGTTGCCTTTGCTTTCGCTAACAACAACGAAATTTTCCCGCTGAAGATAGTCCCGACTAGTGCATCTCCAGCTCCAAGGATTTTTGACAAACATAGTCCATCTCCTCAGCCAACATCGATTCGTGGAGGCAGAGATTTCGTTCAAGAAGAGGAAAGCCGATGTGGTCGAAGTAACCGACATTAACAATGAAAATAGTATCATCCCAGTCCCACCTACCCAGATCATGGGGACTATTCTCAAGAAGAAGTGGCCACGAGAGGCAAACGCGGTCGTGGTCGTGGTCCTGGTCATGGTAGTGGATGTGGACGCGGACGTCGACCAAGCTCTTTAGGTAAATCCGCCCAAGCTACTTCGTCCTCACAAGGAAACCGATGTTGGCCAATAGCAACCTCTTTTTCAGTGCCTAATTAGCGACTGTTCACAGTGCCACCACCTTCTCCAGTGGCTGATGGGCTTCTCCAGATTCAAAATACTTTGGAGGATAAAAGTGATGGAAGTTTGGAATGATGAATTCGCACGCAATCAACAGACTCTGGAATTTGCAAGAGAACAACGACGGCTGTTCTTGGATCTGGACACCACCACCAATAGAGGATACCAAAACCAAGGCCGGATGTGTGCAGCAGCGTAGGAAGGCCCCGAGGAGGACGTTCTATCAGACGCAAAAGGAGGCACAAAATGAAACCATTGAGGCAGCAGGAGCAGCGTAGAGAGAGTAAACACACATATATTGCCGGACTAGACGAAGGTATCCTTGCAAAGTGGTCACCTATGTCCATGTGCGATCTAGCTTCTGCCATTCCACACATGTGCAATCTAGCTGGCAGTATCCGCCATGACCTAGGGGCCACTACCCCAATGTCCTTTGCATGAGTAGAGACGAGCACCGCCATGTTTGATGGACGATCAAATGACGAGCATTAGCGGATGACGGAGAGCAGAGTAGCTAGGTGATGCAATGGCAGGGGAGGGAGGTTGTCTTCATCGTAGACGGTAGTAGCGTGGCTCCATCATGAACTCATTCGTCGTACCACCCATCTGCCTCTGCACCTCGTCCTTCGGCTTGCAGCTCAACCACCGCTTGAGTAGGCCATGCATCAACGGCAGAACGACTCATTATGGCATAAGATCTTCATCTAGCCTCCACCGAGATCTCCTCGGGCATATCTTCCTTATGCTATCATGCATCGCGGACCGAGTCCGAGCGTCCATCGTCAGCAAGCACTGGAGCCTGGTAGCCTTGGAGAGCCCGTCCCTGCTGCCATAGCTCCTCAAGCCCTTCATAGCCCTGACCGACAGCTACATGAATTTTGACGGCTCCGCTGATCTGCGCCCGGCCCTCTCTGACGAGGGCCGCGGGGCGAAGGGGCCCGTTTTTGTTGCTTCGTTCCGGGGGTGGGTCGTGGTATCTTCCCATCATTGGCGCGGTTATGCCATGCTCAACCTCTGCACCGAAGAGTGCGTCGCCCTCCTGGATCGCCCCATCAACTCCAACGAGATCAGGTGCCCCATGCTAATCCGCGCAGCCGCCATATCCACCGCCCTGTCTTCTGGTGCCTCTGTGGTCACTGCCATAACGTATAGCTAGACAAACATGGCCTTCTGCCGCCCGGGCTTGGAGTGTTGGATGTTGCTGTCGGCAGAGTTGATTGCCCCGCCCAAGGCCAAAGACCTGACTTACCACCACAGATGGTTCCGGTCCGTCGACTCAGATGATGACCTCTATTGCTACTAGGCCGAGCTTTCGACATCTATGCATACCATTGTATATCTTGCCTACGAGATCCGTGCTCCCCGGATAAACATGGCACACGGGAGATCGTAACCCGCTACCTCCTGATCTCCGCCTCTGGCGCCAATCTGCTGATGGTGATGAGATTCATCTCATCGTTCAGAGGCCGCTTGTCGCGGTTCCAGGTCTTCATGCTATAGAAGCAGCAGGAGGTCCGGTCGGCTTCCTGGTCCTGGCGATTCTACCAGCTGACAGGGCAGGTGCTCTTCGTCAGCTGTGCCTGCTGCAAGGCCTTCGACACGGGTACGCCGGTAGCCTGGCCTACATCTACTTCCTCGACGATTTCTACCCTGGTGGTCTGCACATTGTCCTCCAGTAGAACGAGTATCCCCGCGCTGACGCCGGCGCGTGGCGTTACACAATCCTTGATCGAGCACCGCCTGCCATGGTCTCCCCCCTCGGACACCTTGTCGTGTGTTTGGCAGCACCCTTGAGCTATACCCAGTAGGTTCAGTTGGCTTGACATACTCTTCCGCCCCTAGCGGCGGAGTGCGCTAGGGCGATAGCAGAACGCTACGATATTAATGTACTTGATAAATATCAGTTCATCATCCCCGCATGGGGATCTTGCCATTGTTGCCTAGCTGCCGCTCCTGCAAGGATTCGTCGTTGCCCATTCGTGTCCACCCATGGACTAAAGCATGGATGAACGAAGGAACTAGTACCTCTGGATCGAGCATTGTAGACGGGACGAGAGGATCGGTATCGTGGCTTGCATGTGGCCCAATATTGTATGTGACTTGCATAATGCCCAATAAGAATTTTTGGCGATCGACCTATATGTATAGGTAAAGAATCGCTGGAAATCAAGGTAGGTGGGAAATCAGGGGAAATGAAATGACTAACCAGTAACTGAGATCTAAGAATGACTTGGGGTTGACTTGCATTGGCTTGGCTTCCCCGAAAGCAGATTCGGTGAGATTGTAACAGGAAGTCATCGCTGCAACTTATCTGCCATCCAACCTAGCTGGATCTACCGGTCAATAAAGAGTCAAAGCAAAATCTTCTTATAATTTGTCGAACAGTTTTAGCACGCCACCTTGTATACATGTTCGTTGCTATCTTATCTTGTGGTGTGATATACATATGAAGACATGATATTTTATCATGGAGCCGCCTGACCTAATTTTTTTTCCGCTGCCACCGAGTATACATGTTCGTTGCTATCTTATCTTATACTCGGTGGCAGCGTAAAAAAAATTAGGTCAGGCGGCTCCATGATAAAATATCATGTCTTCATATGTATATCACACCACATTCATCTAAAAATATATCACACACACACACACACACACACACACACACCATATCGAGCAATGCTATCCATAAAAATAACTAATTCGGCAATTTAAATATTTGACTGTAAAATAATTACCAAAGTGAAAATTCCACTTGAAAGACAAGTTAATTATGTGAAGTTAAATAATAAATTGCATTCAACACCTAACAATGAAATCAATGATGACGAGTAAACTTGAAAATCACGCCTACAAAATCAGAATCACATTCATACAGTTATACATAGTATTGGAAATTAACCCTACCAATACATATTACATCTTCGTGATTTTTTTTAGAGAAAACCGAGGCATGCATCACTTGCAATTCATTTTAGTGATACTTGGTGAGAGATTGAAAAGTTGGCTTGACATACTCTTCCGCCCCTAAAGGCGGAGTCGGCTAGGGTAACAGCAGGACGGTACGATCACTAAACCACGACACTGCATTTCCTACGGATGTGTGTTGAGAAAAGTCAGTTTTGCCGACCGACTGTTGGTTGGAAAAATTATAGCAGACAATCGGTCGGAAAAACATGTGAACAGTAACAGACGGTTGGTGGCGAATGGTAACATATTTATTGCCGAATGATGGGTCGGGAAAGCTCTAATTTCCATCCTCACATCGGTCGGGAAATAATCCCGACCAACAGTCCGTGGCAAATGGGCCAGCGCGCGTACTTTTGTCCCAAGCCCGGAAAAAGTTTTACCCCAACACATAACTCACCACGCATGGAGAGGAAAATCCCTAATCCCTTTCTCAAGCCCCATGCGCGCCGCCATGGGCACCCACTGCCAACATCCTCAATATCATGCCCGCATGCTGCTCTTGCCATTGGCTGCCTGGATGCAACTCCTGCAAGGATTCGTCCTCGCCAATTCATGTCCACCCTTGGATTGAAGCATGGATAAACGAAAGTACTAGCACCTTTGGATCGGGCATTGTGTATGGGCAGAGAGGATCGGTGACTATGTGTGACTTGCATATGGCCCAATATTGTATGTGACTTGCATAACGCCCAATAAGAATTTTTGGTGATCGATCTATATGTATAGGTAAAGAATCGCTGGTAATCAAGGTAGGGGGGAAATGAAAAAACTAACCAGTAACTGAGATCTGAGAATGACTTGGGGTGCCTTGCGTTGGCTTGGCTTCCCCGAAAGCAGATTAAGTGAGAGTGAAAGGAAGTCATCGCTGCAACTTATCTGCCGTCCAACCTAGCTAGATCTACCGGTCAATAATGAGTCAAAGAGAAATCTTCTTATAACTTGTCGATCCGTTGTAGCACGTGACTTTGTATGCACGTTCATTGCTATCTAATCTCACTAGTAGATAAAGGGTCATCAAACCCGGTTCTTTTGGGCCTTTAGCCCCGGTTCCTGAACCGGGACAAGAGTGTCGGTACTAATGCCCTGACCCTTTAGTGCCGGTTCAATCCAGAATCGGGGCAGATGGGTGTCCACGTGGCCTGTGCGCCGAGCCCAGGCAGGAGGGGCTTTGGTCCCGGTTGGTGGCACCAACCGGACCAAAAGGCATCCACGCGTCAGCATTTCTGTGGCTGTGGTTTTTGTTTTTTTTTTAAAGGGGAGGGGGGGTTGGAGGTTTTGGGGGGTTAATTTAGGTGTTTCATATTGTGTTAGCTTGCTAATTAATAGAGAGAAGTGTCCTCTCTTATGTCCGTGCTTGGTCGACGCTACGTACTACACATACGTATAGAGAGGACTAGACACGCTAGCTAGGTAGCTAGCTAGTAAAGCAAACGAAGGAAACAGAAGATCGTATAATCAACATATATATACATATGCATACAGAGAGAAGTAATATCAACCACCTCTCCTTCTCCGAGAGATTGGTCGAGCAACAAGTTCTCGTATATCTATCCGACACTACCGGGTACATATATACAATAATTATCTCTTACAAATATAATCTCCTATAGGATGGACGCATGGTCCACATAGTATTCTCCGTCTGGCGCGATCACGTGTTCAAGGAAGAATGCCGCCAATTCCTCTTGAATTGCTCGCAGACGATCTGATGTTAGGAGTTCATCCCGCATCCGAAACATATAATTTGAAGTAGGGGGTCAATACATGAAATGATGCTATAAATTTGTGAATATTATTAATTGCTTACGCACTTCAAATTGTGCTTCAGAGTAGCCCCGCTCACAGGTCGTGTGGCGGATGGACTCGCAAATGTAGTATCCACAGTAATCATTCCCGGGTTCCTGCCACAACCACTTTACAAGAAATAAAGGTCAAACAAACTGATAAGCAAGAATGCCAAATGGTATTGATGAAACTAGCGCTTGAATCAAGATATAGGAGATGCGCGCGCAGAACATGCTACTATATAGTACTTACTTTCGGGTATCTAAATTCTAGCTTCTTCGGCAGTCCCGGAGCTTTTTTGGTGAATTTTCTCCAAACCCTGCCAGACAAAGAAAACAATTAGTTGATATCAGAAATGAAGTTGCTGATATGCATGGTGGATAATATTGATCGATTTAACTTACCTGTCGAGCATTTGAGTCATGTCCGCATACTCCTCGGGATCTTTACGTTTAGAGTCCAAGACAGTTACTACTCCCTTCTCAAGCTTAATCTCTAAGAGAATATAGTGGAAGCTGCGCATGCATGCATGAACTCATCAATTACATTACTATAACCTTGACTGATATATAAGGGAAACCAAATATGCACAAGACAGTAACACTCACTCGAAGTTGTAAGGAAAGAGTATTATATCTTTGTTTTCATTTACCACCAACGATCGTAGCAAGTTGGTCTCGGTATCTGAGGGACGCAATTTAACCTCGGTTGCATCTATGAGGTATGTGTTAATGAACCCAATATCACCTACTTGTCTTTTCTTCAATTCGACGATCTTCAATCTGCATAATATAGTGAGGATAATTATAAATACATGCAATGAAGATCAGCTATATAGAGAGACTTAATGATAGAAGTAGTACTACTTACAGACAGTAGCAGGTGACCGTTGTTTTATCGAGGGCCAATTGATTGAAAAACTGATATAACTCCTCAAATGGAACAGGCAACAGTTCAATTCCAACGAGGTCATGCTCTGGTTTAACTCTCAAATACAAGCTATCCCTCCCCCCAGACTCTCTGCAGATTTTCAAGTACCAATCATGCAATCTTCGCATATTCGTTGATATAGATCTTTCATTTTTGACGAGAGGCTTCCCGTACTCGTATCTTTGTATCTGCACCTCCAGGAAATCATAATGTACATCATAGGACAGGTAATCTCCAAGATTGGTATAACCGGGCACCATCCTCGGATCATTAGCGACCATGTCGCTAGACACCTTGAGCGGGGGGCACGATTGGTCCGCTTGTTCGCCGAGCTGGGCAATTTGTTTCCCAGCTCGTCCTTCTACTAACCTTTGATCACTTTTAGTACTTCCCGACCGCTTCGCTTCTTGAAATGACTTTTGAATCATGCGGTCATAGTTGTCCTTCGGCTTGCTTTTCGCTGGTTGCTTCAGGGTAGCAAGAGTGCGCTTCGCTTTCACCGCATCTATCTTCTCCTCCGGAGGTGGATGTCTCTGTGCTTTCAACCCTTCAAGCCAGTCCTTAACTTCGCCTTGAGCTATCTTCGTGTTTTCCTCGTCGGACCTCTCATATGGTAACTTCTCTAGAGGCGTGAGAGAAGGACCGAATCTGCATCGCCTCCCGCCTCTGGCTGTACTGCTAGACGTCGCCAGACCAGACGAAGCGGCTGTCTTTTTTCCTTGCTTACGCGCCGGAGCAGGAGCAGCCGGAGCGGCGGCAGGTCTCTTCCGCCCTTGCTTACTAGGCGGAGAAGGAGGAGCAGGCTGGATGCTCGGGCGCACCGGCGGTGAAGGAGGCGGAGTGCCGCCACGCGCCGGCGGCGAAGGAGGCGGAGTGCCGCCACGCGCCGGAGAAGGAGCCGGAGTGCCCTGATCGTCACTTGCCGGAGGAGGAGGCGGTGGAGGAGGCGGAGTGCCCTGACTCGCCGGAGGAGGAGGAGGAGGAGGCGGAGGCGTCCAGTTGAGAATGTTGATGAGGTCCTTCCGCCATAGGCATGGAGTCTTCAGTGAAGAACCCAGCCGAGTCTCCCCTTCACCGGTAGGGTGGTCAAGCTGGAGCTCCTCAAATCCCTCCGTTATTTCATCCACCATCACCCTAGCATATCCTTCTGGAATCGGCCGGCAGTGAAAAGTGTCGCCGGGTCCAGAAGGATAAACAGAGCCAGCAGCCGCCTTGACCTTCAGATTCATCCACTGCGCCATAAGGTGGCAATTTTGTGCCTGCGTGATAGCATCCACGGGATACCTGGCAGTAGCCGTCAAGACAGGCTCCGGCTGAAGCAGCTCGGTGGAAGCCACGCTGCTTCTCCGCTGAGATGGCGGGGTAGCTTCGGGGGAAGCTTCGGCAATTCTTTTGTCCCGATTTGCTTCCTGTTCCTCTATCGCTTGTATTCTGGCCTGCAGCGCCTGCAGTTCGGTCTGCTCCATTTTCTTCCTCCTCTCGTGGCTTTTGTAGCCGCCTGCGTCCGGAAACCCAGCACGCCACGGAAGGGAGCCTGGCGTGCCTCGTGTCCGTCTAGGGTGCTCAGGATTCCCGAGGGCCATTGTCAGCTCGTCGTTCTGTCTGTCGGGGAAGAACGTCCCTTCATGCGCTGCTTTGATATACTGCCGCATCTTCCTGAGTGGTGTTTCCAATTGCTTGTCCGTCCAAATGCACCACCCTGATACAGGGTCCAAGGTTCCGCCAGCCCCGAAGAACCAAGTCCGGCAACGGTCTGGCCGTTGCATTGTCTCTGGTTCGATCCCTTTCTCAAGCAGATCATTCTCAGCCTTGGCCCACTTAGGCCGGGCTCTGAGGTAGCCACCTGACCCCCTGCGATGGTGATGCTTCTTCTTCGCAGCATTTATCCAGTTTGTCTCCGACATCTTCTGACTCTTTTCCGATGTCTTATAGGCCACAAATGCAGGCCAGTCATCTTTGATCTTCTCATATATGCCCACGAATTCTGGAGTCTTTTTATCTTTGACAAACGTATTCAGTTTTTTCTTCCATGCCCTGAATTGGTCTGCCATCTTCGAAAGTGCAGCAGACTTGATTAACTCCTCTTTAACTGGCTTCGCCGGATCATCCTCTCGCGGTAGGATTAAATTTGACTTCAGCTCAGTCCAAAGATCTTCTTTCTGCATATCAGTGACATAAGACACCTGAACGTCATTTGCAGCCGGCTTTAACCATTGATGGATGCTGATCGGGATCTTGTCCCTAACCAGAACCCCGCACTGATTAACAAATGCGTTCTTTGTCCAGATGGGGTCAATCGGCTCGCCGGAGCGCGAGATTTCTGAGATCTCAAACTTTTCATCCGGCCTCAACTTTTTCTTCGCGCCTCGTCTCTTTACCGAAGATTTGCTCGATCCGGAGGGCTAGAAAAAGGAACAAAGACGAGAGTTAATGAATGCATCAATTAACTAGTCAGCACATGCTTAACTAACATATATACCTCCTGGCCGGACTCGGTTCGGTCACCGGAGCCAGCATCACGGTCTCCTTCTTGCACCGGCATTGGGTCACCGGATCCGTCCTCACGGTCTACTTCTTCCATGTGCATTGGGTCACCGGATCCATCAATATCATAGCCTAGATCTTCCAGCTGCAGCTCTCTTTCCACCTGCTCATCGGTGTCGTTGAGAAACGACAAGACGGCATTTTGTCCGTCTGCGATTATGTCCATCAACATCGCTTCTTGTGCTAGGTCTCGGGTGTTGTCGTCCATAGTTTCTACAAATATTTACAACATGCCAATTATTATTCAAACATGACAGATGGATATATTAATGGCAAACGTAGAACTAGCTTCGACCCTCGACCCATGGACGACCCTCGACTGCTCGGCGATCCACAAACCCTAGACCCCCTCATGTCACATTTTGTCTAGTGTCAAAGAATTCAACAAAACCAATACTTCATCATTAGGCGAAAGTATCAGTAGCATGATGGTACGAAGCTCTCCAAAGTGGTTTTGGAACGGAGTCCCGGATAGGATAATTCGTAACAAAAGACGGATTATCCTATCAGGAACTCCGTTCCAAAACAAATTTGCATAACTTCGTACCAACATGCCCTGGTTACTTCTGGCAAATATTGAAGTCATGGAATTCTTCAATACTTTGACACTAGCTAGGCAACCTCTCGACCCCTCGACCCCCGACTGCTCGGCGATCCAGAACCCTAGACCCCCTCATGTCACATTTTGTCTAGTGTCAAAGGATTCAACAAAACCAATACTTCATCATTAG
>LR738713.1:704581418-704593570 GCA_902687465.1 Secale cereale
GGGGGGGGGGCGCCTGGGCCCCCCAGACCTCCGCTGATGCCCCCCTTTGGCATATATTTAACACCCGTCGCAGAAACCCTGATTCCAGACCCTTTTTCTCCAGACGCAATTCCGATCTCCGCCGCCATCGCCATCAAGCTTCGGGGGACCAGAATTCCTGTGCCGGCACCCTGCCGGGACGGGGAAGTGCCCCCGGATTCATCTCCATCGACGTTGCTTCCTCCCTCCATGATGCGGGAGTAGTTCCTCCTCGGGGCTGAGGTTTCTACCAGTAGCTATGTGGTCAATTCTCTCTCCCATGATGTGATCTTCGTTGTGATCATAGGCTATGTTAATCTAGGGTGATCCCATGACATTTCCCCTTCCTCTATGTATTGGATTGATGTACTCACTTGTCTTTATCTAGTATAATCCCCGAGACCAAGGTGACAGCGGTCTATTGGACATGGATTAGAAAAATATTTTCATGAGTGATTTCCTCTCTTGTGTGTTGATTGAAGATTGAGAGTCTCTTGGTGCTTGTCTTTGACTATCCTTTAGATATGTTGTGGTGATTGTGGGACTCTCTTTGGATGGCCGCGGTGACATTGGGAAATCCTCAGATTGAGAACTACGAACTTTGAGGTGTGCTTTTGTAGCCCTACATAATTCTCGTCCTCTCTTGACCACGAAGGAATGACCTCCGGGTGCGTCTCCATTGCATGTTTTATGGGAAATATCATGTGATTCGATTATGTTAATGTTGTTGGGAGTTGCCACTAGTGAAAGTATGAAGCCTAGGCCTTGTTTCCACCATTGCAATACCATTTGTGCTCACGTTTACCACTTGTTTGTTTGCTGCACTTTTTATTACAGATTTATATTACTTTGTTTTGCCATCCATATCACTTGCCATTTAACATCTCTTCGCCGAACTAGTGCACCTATACAACTCCTAGTTGTATTAGGTGTGTTGGGGACACAAGAGACTTCTTGTATCTTAGTTGCAGGGTTGCTTGAGAGAGACCATCTTCAGCCTCTACTTCCCTGAGTTCGATAAACCTTAGGTCATCCACTTGAGGGAAATTGCTGCTGTCCTACAAACCTCTGCGCTTGGAGGCCCAACATAGTCTACAAGAGTAGAAGCGTGTGTAGACATCAGTTACTTCTGGCAAATGATGAAGTCATGGATTCTTCAATACTTTGACACTAGCTAGGCAACTTCTCTCGACCCCTCGACCCTCGACTGCTCGGCGATCCACAAACCTAGACCCCCTCATGTCACATTTTGTCTAGTGTCAAAGGATTCAACAAAACCAATACTTCATCATTAGGCGAAAGTAACAGTAGCATGATGGTACGAAGCTCTCCAAAGTGGTTTTGGAACGGAGTCCCAGAAAGGATAATTCGTAACAAAAGACGGATTATCCTATCAGGGACTTCGTTCCAGAACAACTTTGCATAACTTCGTACAAACATGCCCCGGTTACTTCTGGCAAATGATGAAGTCATGGATTTCTTCAATACTTTGACACTAGCTAGGCAACCTCTCTTGACCCCTCGACCCTCGGTCCCTCGACAACCCTAGGCCCCTCGACGACCCTCGGCCTCTCGACCCCTCGACCCTCGGCCTCTCGACCCCTCGACGACCCTCGGCCCCTCGGCGATCTCTTGACCCTTGACGACCCTCGGTCCCTCGACGACCCTCGACCCCCCCCCCCTAATGTCGAAGTTAGCGGGGAGGGTGTATATCGACAACGACATATCCGATAAAAAAAGAGGAATAAGAAGAAGAAAAAAGGAACCGCTAGAGGAGAAGATCGACGAAAAAAAGAAAAAAAAAGGAGAAGAAGAAAGGAATAGAGGAGAAGAAGAGAAAATTTCTCTTCTTCTCCTCTATTCCTTTCTTCTTCTTCTTTTTCTTCTTCTTATTTATTTCTCCTCTTCTTCCTCTCATCTTCTTCTTTCTTTCCTCTTTTTTATTTTCTTCTTTCCTATCCTTCTTTTTCTAAATTTGTAAGTTTTGCATATATTAAACTTTCTATGAAAAAAAACATTCTTTTTCTTCTTTCCTATCCTTCTTTTTCTTCTTTCCTATCCTTCTTTTTCTTCTTTCCTATCCTTCTTTTGCATATATATACATCACATACAGCAACTATACATCACAATTGTAACTATCTATATATAAACAAAAAACATTCTATGAAAAAAAAACATTTTTAACATATATATTTAGCAAATTCCTAAGATAAATAAATAAAAATATACACCTACAAAATATATATACAGCAACTATATACACATAACACATATACACACATATATACATATATATATAAATAGCAACTATATATATATACAGCAACTATATATAAACAAAAAAAAACCCTCACATCGCGCGGCGGGGCGGGGCGGCGCGACGGCGACGGGGCGGGGCGACGACGCGGGGCGGGGCGGCGCGGGGGCGACGGCGACGGCGCGACGGGAACGGCGCGACGGGGCGACGGCGCGGGGGCGACGGGGCGGCGTTGGGGGCGACGGCGACGACGCGACGGGGCGACGACGCGACGCGGCGACGGGGGCGGGGACGAAGCAGAGTACTTAGGAGGCGTCGGGGGCGGGGAATGAGAAATTTTCGCAAGTGTTGGTTATATAGGAGCTGTATTAGTCCCGGTTGGTGGCAAAAACCGGGACTAATACCCCCCTTTAGTCCCAGTTGCTGCCACCAACTGGGACTAAAGGTCCCTTTTCAGCAGCCCAAAGTGCGGGAAGGAGGGGCCTTTAGTCCCGGTTGGTGGCACCAACCGGGACAAAAGGGGGGTATTAGTCCCGGTTTGTGCCACCAATCGGGACTAATGCCACCCTTTAGTCCCGGTTGGTGCCACCAACCGGGACCAAAGGCCTTGCTGGCGCGGTGCGGTGGGAAGTTTAGTCCCACCTCGCTAGTTGAGAGAGGCCAGCACCAGTTTATAAGCCCCGCTGCCTCTCTCCTCTCGAACTCCTCTTAACTGCAGGCCTAAGGGCCTAAACTAACACTGCTTTGCCTGTGGGATTGCTGGGCTTTCTACGGGCCTGAATCCTGGCTCATGGTTGGGTTTCTAGTCGTATTCAGGCCGTGTGGGCCCAGTAGGTGGCATTTTTTTTATTTTTTTCTTTGTTGCTTTATTTTTTAGTTTTGTTTCTACTTTCAACAAAATACTTACTGTTGCTATTTTTATTTATTTGTTTTCTTTGTTGTTGTATTTATTTTATTTTGTTTCTACTTACAACAAAATACTTATTGTTGCTATTTTTTTTGCAAGTTTTTTTGTTTTGTTTTCTGCATTATTTATTTTCTTTTGTTTTTTGCTTTATTTTTTAATTCTTTCTGGTAAAACCAATTACAAACTTTCTGTTAGTGCAAGTAGTATTCAAATTTGAATAGTTTAAATTTGAAATTATTTGTTTTCTTTGTTGCTTTATTTTTTTTATTTTTTTTCTACATACAATGAAATACTTATTGTTGCTATTTTTTATTTTTTTGCAAGTTTTTTTTTGTTTTCTGCATTATTTATTTTCTTTTGTTTTTTATTTTATTTTTTAATTCTTTCTGGTAAAACCAATTACAAACTTTCTGTTAGTGCAAACTTGAATAGTACAAACGGACAATGGTATCATACTCGTTTGTTACAAAGTTGGCATGGTATCATCATAATAGTTGCCGAAAAAAGTCTTCACTTTTTCTTCGCTTGTGTCATTTGCTTATTGCGCCGTAACCATGGATAATCTTCATCGTTTATCAGGATGCTTGGGTCAGCCTTAACTTTGAAGGGAGGAATTTCAATAAACTTTTCATAATCTTCAGACATGTCTGTCTTGCCCTCCACTCCCAGGATGTCCCTTTTTCCTGAAAGAACTATGTGGCGCTTTGGCACATCGTATGATGTATTCGCTTCCTTGTCTTTTCTTTTTCTCGGTCTGGTAGACATGTCCTTCACATAGATAACCTGTGCCACATCATTGGCTAGGACGAACGGTTCGTCAGTGTATCCAAGATTTTTCAGATCCACTGTTGTCATTCCGTACTATGGGTCTACCTGTACCCCGCCTCTTGACAGATTGACCCATTTGCACTTAAACAAAGGGACCTTAAAATCATGTCCGTAGTCAAGTTCCCATATGTCCACTATGTAACCATAATATGTGTCCTTTCCCCTCTCGGTTGTTGCATCAAAGCGGACACCGCTGTTTTGGTTGGTGCTCTTTTGATCTTGGACAATCGTGTAAAACGTATTCCCATTTATCTCATATCCTTTGTAAATCAATACAGTCGAAGATGGTCCCCTGGACAACAAGTACAACTCATCACAAACAGTGTTGTTACCTCTGAGATGTGTTTCCAACCAACTGCTGAAAGTCCTGATGTGTTCACATGTAATCCAGTCGCCGCACTGCTCCGGGTGTTTGGAGCGCAGACTGTTCTTGTGTTCATCGACATACGGGGTCACTAATGTAGAGTTCTGTAGAACTGTGTAGTGTGCTTGAGACCAAGAATATCCGTCCCTGCATATTATTGAGTCCCTTCCAAGCGTGCCTTTTCCAGTCAGTCTCTCCTCGTACCGCGATTTAGGGAGACCTATCTTATTAAGGCCAGGAATGAAGTCAACACAAAACCCGATGACATCCTCTGTTTGATGGCCCATGGAGATGCTTCCTTCTGGCCTGGCGCGGTTACGGACATATTTCTTTAGGACTCCCATGAACCTCTCAAAGGGGAACATGTTGTGTAGAAATACGGGCCCCAGAATGACAATCTCGTCGACTAGATGAACTAGGGCGTGTGTCATGATATTGAAGAAGGATGGTGGGAACACAAGCTCGAAACTGACAAGACATTGCGCCACATCACTCCTTAGCCTTGGTACGATTTCTGGCTCGATCACCTTCTGAGAGATTGCATTGAGGAATGCACATAGCTTCACAATGGCTAGTCGGACGTTTTCCGGTAGAAGCCCCCTCAATGCAACCGGAAGCAGTTGCGTCATAATCACATGGCAGTCATGAGACTTTAGGTTCTGGAACTTTTTCTCTGCCATATTTATTATTCCCTTTATATTCGACGAGAAGCCAGTCGGGACCTTCATGAGCAGGCATTCAAAGAAGATTTCTTTCTCTTCTTTCGTAAGAGCATAGCTGGCAGGACCTTCATACTGCTTCGGAGGGATGCCGTCTTTTTCGTGCAAACATTGCAGGTCCTCCCGTGCCTCAGCTGTATCTTTTGTCTTTCCATACACGCCCAAGAAGCCTAGCAGGTTCACGCAAAGGTTCTTCGTCACGTGCATCACGTCGATTGAAGAGCGGACCTCTAGGTCTTAACAATAGGGTAGGTCCCAAAATATAGATTTCTTCTTCCACATGGGTGCGTGTCCCTCAGCGTCATTCGGAACAGCTAGTGCGCCGGGGCCCTTTCCAAAGATTACGCGTAAATCATTGACCATAGCAAGTACGTGATCATCGGTACGCATGGCGGGCTTCTTCCGGTGATCTGCCTCGCCTTTGAAATGCTTGCCTTTCTTTCGACATTGATGGTTGGTCGGAAGAAATCGACGATGGCCCAGGTACACATTCTTCCTGCACTTGTCCAGGTATATACCTTCAGTGTCATCTAAACAGTGCGTGCATGCGTGGTATCCTTTGTTTGTCTGTCCTGAAAGGTTACTGAGAGCGGGTCAATCGTTGATGGTCACGAACAGCAACGCCTTTAGGTCAAATTCCTCCTGTCTGTGCTCATCCCACGCACGTACACCGTTTCCATTACACAGCTGTAAAAGTTCTTCAACTAATGGCCTTAGGTACACATCAATGTCGTTGCCGGGTTGCTTAGGGCCTTGGATGAGAACTGGCATCATAATGAACTTCCGCTTCATGCACATCCAAGGAGGAAGGTTATACATACATAGAGTCACGGGCCAGGTGCTGTGATTGATGCTCTGCTCCCCGAAAGGATTAATGCCATCCGCGCTTAAAGCAAACCATACGTTCCTTGCGTCCTTTGCAAACTCCTCCCAGTACTTTCTCTCGGCTTTTCTCCACTGCGACCCGTCAGCGGGTGCTCTCAACTTCCCGTCTTTCTTACGGTCCTCACTGTGCCATCGCATCAACTTGGCATGCTCTCTGTTTCTAAACAAACGTTTCAACCGTGGTATTATAGGAGCATACCACATCACCTTCGCAGGAACCCTCTTCCTGGCGGGCTCGCCATCAACATCACCAGGGTCATCTCGTCTGATCTTATACCGCAATGCACCGCATACCGGGCATGCGTTCAGATCCTTGTATGCACCGTGGTAGAGGATGCAGTCATTAGGGCATGCATGTATCTTCTGCACCTCCAATCCTAGAGGGCATACGACCTTCTTTGCTACGTATGTACTGTCGGGCAATTCGTTATCCTTCGGAAGCTTCTTCTTCAATATTTTCAGTAGCTTCTCAAATCCTTTGTCAGCCACAGCATTCTCTGCCTTCCACTGCAGCAAATTCAGTACGGTACCGAGCTTTGTGTTGCCATCTTCGCAATTGGGGTACAACCCTTTTTTGTGATCCTCTAACATGCGATCGAACTTCAGCTTCTCCTTTTGACTTTTGCATTGTGTCCTTGCAGCGACAATGACCCGGCGGAGATCATCATTTGGTTCCTCTTGATCTTCAGCAGCTTCACCCGTTGCAGCATCATTGGGCACATCGTCTGGTTCCTCTTGATCTTCACCAGCTCCCCCCATTGCAGCATCACCGTATTCAGCGGGCACATAGTTGTCATCGTACTCATCTTCTTCGCCGTCTTCCATCATAACCCCTATTTCTCCGTGCCTCGTCCAAACATTATAGTGTGGCATGAAACCCTTGTAAAGCAGGTGGGAGTGAAGGATTTTCCGGTTAGAGTAAGACATCGTATTCACACATTTAGTGCATGGAAAACACATAAAACCATTCTGCTTGTTTGCCTCAGCCGCATTTAGAAACTCATGCACGCCCTTAATGTACTCGGAGGTGTGTCTGTCACCGTACATCCATTGCCGGTTCATCTGCGTGCTTTATATATAATTAAGTGTGTCAAAAACCATTACAGAACACCATAAATAGATAATTAAGTGACCAAATGGATAAAAGTTCATCATCACATTAAAACCAAAGTACATACATATATAGTTCTCATCTTACAACATATAGCTCTCCATACACATCGAAACTATGTAAAACTTTTCAATGCGAAAACAAATGCAATCATAATCGCAACCAAGGTAACAATTGATCCAACGGCATAATGATACCAAGCCTCGGTATGAATGGCATATTTTCTAATCTTTTTAATCTTCAACCGCATTGCATCCATCTTGATCTTGTGATCATCGACGACATCCGCAACATGCAACTCCAATATCATCTTCTCGTCCACAATTTTTTTTTTCCTTCAAGAATTTGTTTTCTTATTCAACTAAATTGAACCTCTCGACAATAGGGTCCATCTTGATCTTGTGATCATCGATGACTTCCGCAACATGCAACTCCAATTCCATCTTCTCCTCCTCCATTTTTCCAATTTTTTCTTTAAGGAAATGTTTTCCTCTTCAACTAAATTTAACCTCTCCACAAGAGGGTCGGTTGGAATTTCCGGTTCAACTACCTCCTAAACATAATAAAACATCTATGCATGTCAGGTTGGTCGGCATAACTATCATAAACACTAAAACAATTGGTTATAAATTAAAGATAATATACCACATCCGAATCGTAGACAGGACGAGGGCCCACGTGGGCGGATATCAAAACCATCGCACTATATAATAACAAGCAATAATAAACGTAAGAAAATTAGACAAATATCTATCTAAAGCAATAATAACAAGCAATAATAAAAGTAAGAAAAGCATGAACATAACAAGAGGCTCACCACGGTGGTGCCGGTGACGAGATCGGCGGGGGCGATCGACGGCGGCGAAGACAGGGACGGGACGTGACGGACCGCTAAACCTAGACAAATCTCGGAGAAAATAGAGCTTCGAGAGGAGAAAAGCTTAACTAGTGTGGCTCAGGCATTCCACCGAACACGTTGTGTGCATAGGAGGTGAGCTAGAGCACCACTAACCCCTCTCCTCCTCGGCCAGAAAAAAAAACAGAGCAGTGAGCTCTGCTCTTGGGTGAGGTGTTATATATAGGCACCTCATTGGTCCCGGTTGGTGCTATGAACCGGGGCTAAAGGGGAGCCTTTGGTCCCGGTTCTTATCACTAACCGGGACAAATGGTGGTGGGCCAGGACCAAGAGCCATTGGTCCCGGTTTGTCGCTCCAACCGGGACCAAAAGGTCCAAACGAACCGGCACCAATGGCCCACGTGGCCCGGCCGGCCCCCTGGGCTCACGAACCGGGTCCAGTGCCCCCATTGGACCCGGTTCTAGATTGAACCGGGGCTAATGGGCTGGACAGGCCTGGTCCAATGCCCTGTTTTCTACTAGTGTCTTATACACTTGAGGGCTATCCAGCACCGGCAACAACGGCAACGGCCAATCCCGTAGCGGTTGAACATGATGGAGGTGGACATGATGAAGACGGACGGTACCTCGACCTCATCAGGAACCTCCCCGACAACATACTCAGAAAGATAATCTCGCTCCTCCCCATCATGCAAGGCAATCGCACCCAGATCTCGCGAAAACGGTAAGATCCCCACACTCACTACTAGAAAAAAGGCTATAGGTAATATCACTATTAGTGGCGCACCAGAGATGTGGTGCGCCACTACTATATAGCAGTGGCGCACCACAAACAGGTGCTCCACTAATAGTGACTTTACTAGTGGCGCACCAGGTGTGGGGTGCGCCACTACTATGTTTTTGAACAGTAACCAGCCATGCCCAGGCTTACCAGTGGCGCACCAGAACAAGGTGCGCCACTACTATTTTTTATAGTAGTGGCGCACCTTGCCCTGGTGCGCCACTGGTAAGGCTGGGCATGGTGGTCCAAAAAAAAAACCATAGCAGTGGCGCACCCCTCCACTGGTGCGCCACTAGTATTCCTGGCTACTAGTGGCGCACTAGTGAAGGGGTGCGCCACTGGTAACCTGGGAGCAGTAGCTACTTAGGCAGCCACACCTACCACACACACTCACTTTCCCCCCTCCACCAAAACAAATCTGGTCGTCTTGCTCCTCCTCCTCACCTCATTTGCACCATTGATTCACCCAAATTAAGTGGTTAAATTTCCTTTTTTTTGATAGGTAAGTAAGGGGAAAGCTTTCTTATTATGTTCTAGATCTACTTTTCTCTCCGTCTCCAACAACGTACACACTTTTTATGGCCTAGAGATGTACGTATGTTTGTGGTGTTGCATATGTTTGTGTTTGCAGGTACCGGTATTTGAAATGCGATAGTTGCCAATATTTTGCCGGAATGTTGATTCATTTCCGTTTCGGCGAGAATTTGGCACTATGTGCATTCTTTTTGGTCCTATTTTTAGGCAAAGTCATGCCAAATTTTTTTTTGTTCTAAAATATCATTTTGCTCTACCCCGCAGGCGACCATGGTCCGAACGATGACCGAAGGCATCGTAAATAGGTTTTTGAGCTCCGCGAAGGCCGAGATGCTTCAAAAGAACGAGACGGAGATAAGATGTCCGTGTCGAAGATGCAAGCTGAAGAGCCTTATTGCGGACCCGGATTCCGGGCAGGTGCAGGACCACTTGCTCTTGCGTGGTTTCATGGATGGCTATCGGTGGCAAGGTGATGAAGATGACTATGAAGTCATCCATGGGGGCCGGGCAAGCAGAAAAAGGAAGGGCAGCAAGACAATAGCGGCGAGGGCGGGCGAGAAGACGAAGAATCTCCAGGACATGATCACGAAGTAGATGCAGGACACGGTCATCATGTAGAAGATGCCGGACATGATGATGAGGAAGATCAAGACGAAGGGCATGATCATGAAGATGAAGATGCCGGAGCAGACGACGATGGACCATCGATGGGCTGGGTGCATGACCCTCATATTCAAGAGCTGCTTCGCAAGCAGACGGGTAACGCACGAGCTGCCGCCCGAGAGAAAGCCAAGCTGGATCAACTGGAGACAGACGCGGTTACTCCATTGTATGAAGGATGCAGGCCCGAGGATACCCGCCTGAAAGTAACGCTCATGGCTCTGGAGATGAAGGTAAAACACAAAATGACCGACGCATGCTTCGACGAGAACATGTCATTCTGGCACGAACGTCTTCCGAAGGGGAACAAGTGCCGACCAGTTTCGAGGAGGTGAAGAAAATCGTGTGTCCTCTGGATTTACCGCACGTGAAATACCATGTGTGCATGAACGATTGCATCATTTATCGGGACGAGCACGCGGAGTCTACCATATGTCCGGTGTGCGGCGTCAGTCAATACAAGAAGAGGAAGAAAGCTCCTCGAAAAGTGGTGTGGTACTTTCCGATCACTCCTCGTCTGCAGCGGTATTTCGCGGACCCTAAGCTAGCAAAGCTCCTGCGTTGGCACGCGGATAGGGAGGAGAAGAAGCGAGAAGATGACGGAAATGATCCGGAGATAAATAAAAAAGACAAGATGCTGAGTCACCCTAAGGACGCGAGCCAGTGGCAAGCGTTGAACTTCGAAGACACAGAATTTGGGGACGATCCAAGGAACATCGTGCTGGGCGCGAGCACCGATGGAGTCAATCCGTTTGGCAGCCAGAGAAGCACACATAGCACCTGGCCTGTGTTTGTGTGGATGTACAACCTTCCCCCCTGGATGTGCATGAAGAGGAAGTACATTCACATGAGTATGCTAATTGAAGGGCCGAAACAACCGGGGAACGACATCAATCTGTATCTGGGGCTGCTGAAAGAGGAGCTAGACACGCTGTGGAAAACGCCAGCCAATACGTGGGACGCCGCAGCGAAAGAATATTTCCCTATGAGAGCCGCACTGCTCACGACGGTGCACGACTATCTCGGTTACGGATATGTCGCGGGGCAGGTGGTCCACGGATTTTGTGCATGCGTCAGCTGCATGGATGACACAACGTATCGCCAGCTAGATAGAGATCCCGGGTCTTCGAAAACCGTGTTCATGGGACATCGAAGGTGGCTTCGCGACGATGACGCATGGAGAAAACGCAAGGATCTGTTCGATGGTGAAACCGAACCCCGAAGACCCCCACGTACGAGGAGCGGCGAGGAAATAGACGAGCTGTTGAAAAATTGGAAAGAGTGCCCACCGCCGGGAAAGAAGCGAAAGGCGCCAGAGCCGCTGCTGAAGGTATGGAAAACGAGGTCTGTTTTCTGGGACTTGCCGTACTGGAAGATCCTCCGTGTGCCTCACAGCCTTGATTTCATGCATATCACGAAGAACGTGTGCGAGAGTCTGCTTGGTACCCTGCTCAACATGCCAGAGAGGACCAAAGATGGGCCGAAAGCAAGGGCAGACTTGCAAAAAATGGGCATCAGGGAGGAGCTCTGGCGCCCTAATGATGATGATGATGATGATGAGGCGAAGGACACGGAAAGTCATCGCAAAGGCAAAAAGGCCAAGAAGATCGAATATGACTACCCTCCCGCGTGCTTCACTCTAAGTCAGAAGGAGATCGAGCAGTTTTTCACCTGCCTCGTAGGAGTAAAACTACCTTACGGTTACGCGGGGAAGATAAGCAGATACCTAGACTCAGCGAAGCAGAAGTTCAGCGGGATGAAGTCTCACGACTGTCACGGGCTGATGACGCAGATACTTCCAGTTGCAATCCGTGGGATCATGGACGCGCACGTCCGTGACACGCTATTTGGCCTATGCAACTTTTTCGACGTCATCTCTCGGAAGTCTGTTGGCGTGAGGCAACTCAGAAGGCTACAGGAAGAGATCGTGGTGATACTATGCGAGCTTGAGATCTACTTCCCGCCCGCATTCTTCGACGTTATGGTGCATCTGCTGGTCCATATCGTGGAGGATATCATCCAACTCGGGCCGACGTTCCTGCACAGCATGATGCCGTTCGAAAGGATGAATGGTGTCATCAAAGGATACGTTCGCAACAGGGCACGTCCAGATGGAAGCATAGCAAAGGGCTTTCTGACCGAAGAGTGCATCTCCTTCTGCACGAATTATCTAGGCATCGAGAACCCCGTTGGTCTGCCCGTCAACAGGCACCTCGGCAGGCTCGCTGGATG
>LR738713.1:704593987-704611628 GCA_902687465.1 Secale cereale
CTCCCCGCACTTGTCCCTCTTCTTCCTCTCCTCTTCCCCTCCCCTGTCGCCGCCACAGCCCCCCATCCCCTGCGGCGCCGCCCCCTCCGACGCCACCGCCGGCCGCTGGGTCCCGACCCCGTCTCCCCCGCCGCCCCCACTCAAACCCACAGCCCCCGCCCCGCCCCTGCTCTGCTCGCCGCCGCCGGGCCGAGCTAGGGTTCCGGCGAGCCCGCCCGCCCGCGTCAGGGGCTCGCTCCCCGGCCGCGGCCGCGCCCTCCCGTTGGGGAACCCGCCCCCGCTTCCCTCCCCGGTGAGTTCAGTTCAGGCCCCCCCGCCCCCTTCCTTCCTTGCTCGCCTCTGCCGCTGCCGCTGCCGCTGGCCGGAGCCGCAACCCGGCGCCGCTGCCGCTGCTGCTGCCCGGAGCTCACACCGCTGTATTCTGCAGCCCTTTGGTACTTTTCCTAATTCGGAAGTGGGGAATACGTGATCCTGAATGCTGCCTGCTACTTTGTTCCATACACAGATTCTGCCTTGATTGTTTAGTTAACTGAATCAACCTCCGGATGGCAGCCTGCCTGACAGCACCAACCTCCGGATGCATCTTCAGGTTCAGACGTTAACTGAATCCGCGTCTATTCCACCGCACGTTCCAGTCCAGACGCGCTGATCATCACTGGCCAACACGGTATGTATTGTTCACTCAGTGATGTTCCATGATCCGAGTAATTAGAAGCTTGAGCTATATACTAAACAAATTTCACAGCAACATAATTGAGTTTGAACTGTTCAAACAACATTATGTGTTTGTGTGTATACTGAAGAATGCGTCACTGCTAGCATTGCACAAAGGTTTTCTCTGTGGAGTTGACTGTAAAATTATTATTTCTTAATCAAATTATAGGCTAAACCAATTAATTAGTGAAAGTGCTAGTACCTGGAAGTGCCGCTGCCCTTTCGGATGATCTAAGTGCCAAATTAGGCCAACTGTCAGTGGCATCCAATATAAGAAAAATGCATAGTGGTATAGAAGTTTGTGTGTAGAAGACATGGATCTGTTTCTTATTTGATATGCTTATACTCTTATACTACTCATGACTCATGAGCTTAAAGGTACTCAATTGCAGCTGTGGGTTCCCTCTTGTCTTTATCTAATAGACTACAACAAGTTAGATATTTGACCTTTTTAACCGCCAACCAGTTAATAAAACTACCTTCAGAAACGAGTTGCAGCCACGTACATGCGACAGCTAATGTAGCTAACTGTCGCTCGCAAAAAAAAATAAGATATACTCCCTACTAAAGTTGTGTAAAATCAAAGACACTTATTTTAGGACGGAGGGAGTAGCTAATTGTACCTTGTTTGAGCAGCTTAGACCCCAGAACAAGAAACATCAGCTATCATGCACTTGAATTGAAAAGCCATTTGTCTCAATTACCTCGCCTATTACTTCTACAAGCATATGCTGTACTTTGCTCTGGCCGGACCCTGTAGTAGCATTGCTTTGAGTTTGACATCAGCAGAATCTCAATGTATACCTGTCATGCAGTGAAACTTGTACTGATTATAATTAGCACTTGAGGTCATGTTCAAGGAGTATATAAATGGATAGTTGTATGCTACTTGCTCCATTCTATGAATTTCATTTGGAGTTCACATGAGTGGGTGTGTGTGCTTTTGTGTTAGTGTTGTCGTTTAACTACTTTCTGTCATTGTCCCAAGTCCGAACGAGTTGTTTGCCTGTTCTTTGGGATGAGCAAACACTACATCTCATTGCCACTGGCATTCCATAGATCAATTGAGCCCAGATGAGGTTTGAATTCCACTCATCGTTTTCTCCCTGCTCTGCTCGCTCTGGCCACATGCACCTAAATTTGCAGAGGCTACTGGTACAACAACCTTGAATTCCTGGATAGCCTCTTGCGAGACAAGATGTGACAAATCCTAATGGTTACTCACACTGTCAAATACCTAGCTAGTGTCATGGAGCTACTACCTAGCTATCTAGCTAAGCAGTCTAATGGTTAATCGCACTGTTTGTGCCATGGAGTGATGGAGCTACCTAGCTATCTAGCTGGGCAGTCTCTGTCCGTGGGTATTTCTTAAATCTTGATTTGCTCCCTATAGTGGTAGATTTGCTTTGTGCTGAAGTAGCTATCTTGTGATGAGCCTTGTGCGGCTGTGTGATTTGAACACATATTTCAGGAAATTTTTTCAAGTATGGAACATTTTTTGCTGTCTACACGGCTATGTATTAGACAGTGGAACATGTTTGTAGATAATATTTTGAGAAACAACTAGTTACTAGTGGCAGATTTTACCTAGGACATGTAAAATAACTCAAAAAAGATAACTGAAGAAAACAAGACTGAATGTGATTTTCCTGTTATGTCTAGTTCTACACTTCTACTATATGTAGGCCTTTTTTGTCCATATGAAAGCAGAGGACCATATGGTCTGTGGCCTTTTCATCCATATGAAAGTAGAGGCACATTGTGGTGCTAGTTTGCTGGGTTTTGTCTCCGACCATCGTGTCGTGATGATTTTGCAGGTACCCCGAGAGGCCCTTGAGTTTGCCGGAATGTCGATTAACTTCCGTTCCGGCAAGTTCGGGTACTCCATATGTCCTATTTTAAGCAAAGGTCATGCTGAAATTTTCCGTGAATTTTAGCATGACTTTGCTAAAAAATAGGACATATGGGGTACTTGCGACTAATGCATGGGCCGGGGTATCTTAGTACTTAATTAAGTAGGATCAAGAATTAAGTAGGACTAGTTCTGAATAGCTTCTATCAACGGCACTCTAAATGATAAAACCGTAGCTTTTAGGATGCCTCGGTGTCGACAAACCCTAAGTGATGAGACCATGATAATTCCTCACAAACCCTAAATGATGAGATCTTGTTCCTTGACAATAACCAACTTTTTGACCAAACTTTTTTCCTATTTAGAGCGAACATGGCCGACAACGATGAGGCCGGCGGTTCGGGCGGCAAGCCATTCTGGGAGCTGTCCCAGGAGATGGAGGAATACCCTCACCGCTATGAGGACGCCGCGGAAGACACCGATCCCGACTACACAACCCCTAGTGGCGTCGGGGATGACACCACTGATGGTGCCGCCGGGGATGCCACCACTGATGATGGCAGCGAACGCACAGATGGCAGCCAACCGAAGAGGCAACGGAAGGACCGGCGCCCGAACGTGCTCGGCACCGTCAAGGAGGAATTTACTGAAGTGTCCTCCAGTGGGCATCCAACGGCGCCCAAAGAATTAGTCAGTGGGTACGCGGGACAACTCGGGTGCATTGTCCGGAGCACCGTCACAATCAACACCGAGAACCTAAGGCATCGTGAACGAGGGAATTTGCGGATCCTCCTCTTCACGAAGCTGCACGAACGATACAAGTTCCCCGGTGACTTCGCAAACACACGCCTCTTAGGGAATAAAGTGAACAGTGCCGCCCTCACGAAGATGAGCACGGCCCTGGCTTCTTGGAGAGCCCGGGTGAAGAAAATGATTGAAAGAGGTGATAGTTATGAGAAGATCAAGGAGAAAAATCCTTCGATCAGCAAAGCTGACTACCTGGAGTTCAAGACCAAGTGCGAGAGCAACGCATCCGTGGAATCAAGTCAGTGGGGGAAAGAAATGCGGGAATTGAACTTAGGGGTCCACACACTCGGTCCCGGCGGTTATAGAGTGGCGGAACCTAAATGGGACAAGGAGGACGCGGAGCGTGTCGAGCAAGGCCTACCGCCCCTCTTCGATAAATACCGCCATGAAAAGCAGACCAGGAACTATATCAGAGCCCGGTACAAGGAGGACCCGGTAACAAAGGAGCTTACCACGGATCCGAAGGTGAAGGCGCTTGAGCTTGTTCTGGTAAGGAATACACCCCCGCGTAATTAGCTCCATATGGTTGCATTCTAATTAATGAAGCCAAATTTCTAAATGGTTCACGTTACTTCCGCAGGAAACTGAAAGCAGTAGCGCGGGGTCTCAGAGCTCCCCGTCTGCCCCTTGGGACACCACTTTAAATAGGGCGTTGAATGTAATGAAACAGAAGGATAAGTTAGCTAAGCCGACGTCAGCTGGTCGTGTGGCCGGCGAAGGCTTGTCCACGAAATGGTTGGAATACTATAAGACTGGGCGAAAGGAGAGAAAGACCAGCTTGGAAAGCCAGGAGGTTAAAGAACTCAAGGCAAAAGTGGCGCAGATTCCTCAGATAGTCGAAGAGCAAGTGCGAGACCAAGTGCGAGACCAACTGGGAGCGACGATCACCGCCATTATGCCTACCTTGGTTGAGGGGCTGCGGGGGTGGTTTGCGGGCGGCCAACAGGGGCCGCCCCCGATTCCCAGCTTGACGGGCAGCAACTCGCACAACGCGCCGGCAGTGGTGTCTCCGGCGGAGGCGTCATTGGTGTCTCCGGTGCCGGCGCCGGCATTGGAGCTTGATGCACCCGGGTGTGGGAAGAATACGCCGGCCGGCACCTCGGCAGCAAGCGGCCCCTCCGTCACTTGCACGCCCGCCGTTGGCGGTGCCTCGACATTAGCCGAGCTCGACGCCATCACGGTAACTAAGCCTCGGTCGATGACTTCATCTCCTTGCCTTTGACTGGGCATCCCTGACGCCCTACATGTTTTCGCAGGGCGCCGCCAACGAAGTTCCATGCACTCTCCTGCACTTCGTGGACGGCAAGTTGATCGATGTCGCCAAGGCCAAAATCGTTGAACCGGGCAACCGCGTGTTCCACCATAATCCGATGCCACCCACCGTGTATAGGGTTCAACTGGTTCGGGTGCTGCGGGGCTGCGACGACTTGTTACCTCCGTATCGACCCCATGGGGCCGACGAAGACGATGTGATGACCCTCGGCGCCTGCTTCAACTGGCCATTGCTTTGGCCGAAGAGCCAGATTCGTTTGGGGGCGGGGGTCACCACCCCACAGACAACACCGCCAGTCCTGCCGGCGCCAAGCCATGGCAAGACCGCCGCAACGCTACCGCCGTCAGCTGATCCGGGCATGCATATGGCACAGGATCCGGACGTCGACGGCGGTACATTTGTCAACGTCGATGACTACTTCAACGAACATGGTGGGTACGGTGACGAATTCTTGGCGCCTCCTTCTCAAGAACCCAACCCTGCAAAAGTCGATCGCGATCTAGCTGGTACCGCGGAGAAACCCAATTGCAACAGGCGTCGTCTGTTCGGTTCTCAGGAGATGCCTCCAGCTGCCGCCTTCACCGAGACTCAAGCAGCCGAGGTGGGAAATATTATCAGCCCCACCACACTCAAGAAGGTGGTCTCTGAGCAGACCTCGATCCCATTACATCAGCAGAAGCCAAAGAAGGGACGGAAAAGAAAAACTAACAAGGGTGCGAGCCAGCCGGCACCGAGTACGATCCGTGCTCAGGACGGGCCACCAATACCTAAGGATATCATGAGGGCGGTGCATGTGGCGGGTAGGCCGATGCTACCGGCTAATCTGTTCAAGGCTGCAACCGGTGCTATGCGGAGTCTGCATGACAGTGTTCTTTCTATGGAGAAGCGGCGTCTCTCCGAGAAAGATGACTCATACCCGGTTTTCGTGGCCAAGGTGCCAGAGGGCAAGGGCTTTGTCGATGGCACCATCGGGAGTATGATCGTCCTGCGGTTTGATGACATCTTCGCTATGTTTAACCTTCATCCGCTGCACTACACCTTCATTCGGCTATTTTCGCTCAATATGGAGATGCAGATCATTAGAGACAAGACCCCGAACATCGTGATAGTCGACCCCTTCTACATGCGTGCCAAGCACTTGGACAGCGCTGGGGACCGGCAAGTCGCGAGTTCATACCTCGAAGGCGTCATTATGGCGAACAAAGATAAGGATACCTTCCTCGTGCCTTACTTTCCCGAGTAAGTCATCCCCTCACCGCCCCGTAACATATGATTTCTTAGATTTCGATCGTTCTTTTTTTTTCCTAACATTCCGTGTTTTGTGCAGTGACACACGTTGCACACTCATCCTCTTAAGCCCGAAATATTCCACGGCCACGTATTTCGACTCGGACCGTCAGTCGAAGAAAAACTACACAAATATCAAGAAAGTTCTTGATGATGCTCTCCCCGGCTACGCCAAATCTGGAGGCACCTTCAGGAAGGAAATGTGTAGGTACGGCAAGCACGTGTTCACCCACGTAACGACGTTCCCCTGCGTCAAGCAGCCGCCTAGCAGTCAGAAGGATGCCTACTACGCCCTCCATCACATGCGGGCGATCGTACGGGACCATAATCACCTTATGCTACCAAAGGGTCTCCAAGATTGGGCCGCACGCTTGTCGGCAATCCAGGACATGGACATCAGACAAGAATTATTTCGCATCCAGTCGGAGTTTGCGGAAATCATCTGTCAAGATGTCCTTCGTACCTCGGGGCAGTTCCACCTCAAATATCAACCGTCCAACAGTGAAATAGAAACAACGCTACAAATGCAGGCTGACAACGACCGCACATTCATGACGCCGACGGATGACGGCGGCTTCATCCACGCTCCGGTCCCTGAGTCGAGTCGAAGAAAGTATTGATGGTATGTAGTTCTGAAATGTCGATTAGCTCGTGTTGTACTTAAACTTTAATGAACTTGTATGTCTCTTTAGTTTGGACAGTCGTTCAACTTATATGTAATCGATGCTATTTATTAGTAGGACCATGAACCGTGCTATTAATGTGTTGCTTTTCTCTTCCGATCCTTTTGTTGCATACTTATATATTATCTGTGAATTGCTACTAACGTTTTGTTTGTCTAGTGCATAGAGATGCCGTCGTACGTCGTGTACAAGGGTAGGGTTCCCGGAGTCTATGACGACTGGGAGGAGTGTCGGAGACAGGTTCACCGTTTCAGCGGTAACAGTTACAAAGGGTACACCACTAGGGCGGAGGCGGAAGCTAGATACGAGCGCTATCTAGAGGGAGAGAGGAGGGAGCGGAGGAGGAACCGGATGAAGACTAGTTTCATCGCGATGATGCTCATCGTGACCGCAGCTCTCTTCTATGTGATGGTAGTTTAGATGATATCAACTTTGTAATGTGACGACAAACTCGCTACTCGGTCTCGAGACCTAAACTTGTCTAATATTTGAACTTTGTTCGCTATTTCGAATTCGGAGACTAATGTGATGAATTGTATTATGTGTTGTTTATATTCTGTGATGTATTGTATTTTGTAACCTGTGCAAATACCAGAAATGCAAAAAGAAATTCCTAGAATTAATAGTAGTGGCGCATCATATAGCACATTAGTGGCGCACCCAGTTAAATAACAGTGGCGCACCCCATAGGGATATCAGTGGCGCACCCCATAGGGATACCAGTGGCGCACCCCATAGGCATACCAGTGGCGCACCCCATAGGGATACCAGTGGCGCACCCCATAGGCATACCAGTGGCGCACCAGTGGTGCGCCACTGTTATTGGGATTAACAGTGGCGCATCATAGGTGCGCCATTAGTATTCCTTATTAGTGGCGTGGTATTAGTGGCCCACCCATGGTGCGCCACTAATGGCAATATTGGGTGCGCCACTAATAGCCTTTTTTCTAGTAGTGACTTAAGCAACCACCTTAACCCCTCTTTATAGCGTGCCTTTCCTATGAGACTCAAATAAAATAAAATAAAATCTTCGAGCATAAGGAAAACTAACATCATTTTCCTATCTGAAATGGGGGTCAACCATCTCCATATTGTTACCAAGAAACCAATGTCTTAAGATAAACTTGATAACCGACATTAATCCCACTAATCATGCTGTAATCAATACCAAAATACATATATGGTTTATATGCAATTTCAACTTCTTCCACGACAACGCCTTTAAGAAGGAATAAAAAAATTCCTTGAACCTCCGTCACCCCTTTTACACAAAACATTCATCCTGATTTCTTATACCAACCATCGAAGGGAGCACATCAAAAAGGAGACAAAACATTTAATGAGGTAACGACGCAAATTTGCCGCCACTAAACCGAAATATTCAAGGTGAGGACGAGAGTTTTTAGCCGCGATATGAGGCAGTGTTCTAGTTACCATCTTGAAAATGGATCTGCAGGTAGTCACGCCAGCTTGTACTCCACGATAGGACATGACGGTATGGTGCAAGCTGATGTATGGGTAATCTTCCCACCGTAGAACACTGCCCCAGTCATTAGGGGGTCGCTCATGTCGTTGTGTTTCCTCTCTTTATCAATTTTATATATATTATGAGAGAGGAAGATATGCTTATATAAATTTAAAAAATATCAAGTTTCCTCTCTTTATCTTGAAGGTTCTAAAGTTGCACTTGTTCTGCCTTCCTATGCTAGTTGATTCTTACTACAATAATTTTTTATACAGTACTTCTATGCAAAAAATATACGTTGTCCTACTTTTCCAGAATTATTGGTGTTACAAAAGTATGGTTTTGTTTAGATCATCACAGAATGTTCTGATTTTTACAGATTCTATTTTTAATGTGTAGTTTGCTTGTTTAATAATTTCTATGACTTATATTGGTCAATATAAATTGTAGATATGATAAAGTGCAGTACACATTATGCTCGAACAATCATGAATCTGCCATGACCCAGGGGTCACTACCCCACGTCCTTTGCAGGAGTCGATACGGGCACCACCATGTTTGATGCCGACCGGAAGACGTCGGTGCACCCTTGCCCCATCAAAGATAAATATTATCACTGCCCAGAAGGGCCTCCATGTGCAACCGTTGCGCATGCACTGGACAACAATCGCCCGCGCGCCCTCGGCCAATGCATGTCCATCATGCAGATGCCTTGGCGGGACTATCTTCCCAGCTGGCCAAAGCAAGAAGCGGACAAATTTGTCATTATGTTCCTTTATTGATTCAAAGTAGATTTGAGTTTTTCTTTAGAACCAATTAATTTAGAAAAATCAATTTTAGTTTACTAAATAAGTGTAGCTTGCACTTTTCTACAAAAATGCAACAAAGTAAAAAAGTGGAAGTTGCACTTTCATTGAACCGTTGCACTTTCCTGAATTGAATGAGACTTTAGAAAGTATCATCGAATTAGGCGTATACAGAGAATAGGCCATCATAATGAATTGTGGAGAGTGGAGCAGCCTGTTCAGCTTGCTCAGTGTGCAGCTTTGACAGCCACGCCCTGGCATAGATGGAACCGTTACCAGCCAAAACCACTAGATCACCATGGAACAAACCGAAAGAATCTGACCTAAAAGATCTTTTGAACAAACCACGGCTACTGCACAACCTTGCAGAGTGGGTAAAGAAACAAAATTCCCACAAGAAAGAAACAGACGAACTGTAATTGAAAATTGACTACATAAACTTTCCAGATTCTTTTTCTAGCAGCTCTACGGCTAGGCTAACCTCTTCCTTTCCCACCTCCCCCCTATGCATGTCCAACAAAAATGAGAAAGATATGTAGATATAGAGTCCTAGGTAGGTTGACCGATTGATGGACGATCGAACGACGAGCATTAGCGGATGACGGAGAGCGGAGTAGCTAGGTGCTGCAATCGTAGGGGAGGGAGGTTGTCTTCCTCGTGCAACAAAGGATCATGGACGCCTGGCACCGGTAGTAGCGCGGCTCCATCATGAACTCATTTGCCGGAGCACCCATCGGCCTCTGGACCTCGTCCTTCGGCTTGCAGCTCAGCCACTGCTTGAGTCGGCCATGCAACGACGGCAGACCGGCTCACCATGGCATAAGATCTCCATCTGGCCTCCACCGATATCTCCTCAGGCATATCTTCCTCCTGCTGTCGTGCATCGCGGACCAAGTCCGGGTGTCCGCCGTGAGCAAGCACTGGCGCCTGGTAGCTTCGCAGAACCCGTCCCTGCTGCTATGGCTCCTCAAGCCCTTCACAGCCCGGACCGACAGTACAGGACTTTGACGGCTCCGCTGATCTATGCCCGACCCTCTCTGACGAGGGCCGCGGGGCGGCGGGGCCCGTTTTTGTTGCTCCGCTCCGGGGGGTGGGTAGTGGTATCATCCCATCACTGGCGTGGTCATGCCGTGCTCAATCTCTACATCGGCGAGTGTCTCGCCCTCCCGGATCGCCCCATCAACTCCAACGACATCAGGTGCCCCATGTTGATCCGCGCAGCCACCATCTCCACCGCACCGTCTTCTGGTACCTGTGTGGTCGCTGCCATAATGTACAGCTAGACAAACATGGCTTTCTGCCGCCGGAGCATGGAGTGCTGGATGTCGCTACCGGCAGAGATGACGGCCCCGCCCAATGACCAAAACCTGCCTTACCACCACAGATGGTTCCGGGCCGTCAACTCAGATGATGACCTCTACTGCTAGAAGTCCGAAATTTCGACATCTACACATACCATTGTACATCTTACCTACAAAATCCGTGCACCCCGGACAAACATGGCACACGGGAGATCGTAACCCGCTACCTCCTGCTCTCCTCCTCTGTCGCCAATCTACTGATGGTGAGGAGATTCATCTCGCTGCTAAGAGGCCGCATGTCGCGGTTCCATGTCTTTAGACTATAGAAGCAGCAAGAGGGCCGGCCGGCTTCCTTCTCCTGGTGCTTCTACCAGATGACCTGGCAGGTGCTCTTTGTCAGCAGGGCATGCTCCAAGGCCTTCGACATGGGACACGCCGGCAGCCCGGGCTACATCTACTTCCTCGACGACGTTTACCCTGGTGGTCTACACAGTGTCCTCCAGCAGAACGAGTATCCCCGCGCCGATGCTGACAAATGGCGTTACTCAAACCCTAGCGAGGTCGAGCGCTGCCTGCCATGGTCTCCCTCCTCGGACACCTCGTTGTGCATTTGGAACCACCACTAATTAAGCTATACCCAACAGGTTCAGTTGGCTTGACATAATCCTCCGTCCTTAGCGATGGAGTGGGCTAGGGCGATAGCAGAACGCTATGATATTAATGTACTAGAAAAAGAATCAGTTCATCATCCCTCCATGCAGCTCTTGCTATTATTGCGTGGCTGCCGCTCCTGCAAGGATTCTTCGTCGCCCCTTCGTGTCCACCCATGGACTGAAGCATGGATGAACAAAGGAACTAGTACCTCTGGATCGAGCATCGTAGACAGGAAGCGAGGATCAGTAACTATTCGTGACTTGCATATGGCCCAAAATTGTATGTGACTTGCATAACGCCCAATAAGAATTTTTTGCGATCGACCTATATGTATAGGTAAAGAATCGCTAGAAATCAAGGTAGGGGGGAAATCGGGGGAAATGAAATGACTAAACAGTAACTGAGATCTGAAAATGACTTGGGGGTGAAGTCATTGGATTGGCTTCCCCGAAAGCAGATTTAGTGAGATTGTAAAAGGAAGTCATCCCTACAACTTATCTGCCGTCCAACCTAGCTAGATCTACCGGTCAATAAAGAGTCAAAGCAACATCTTCTTATAATTTGTCGAACAGTTTTAGCACGTCACTTTGTATACATGTTCGTTGCTATCTTATGTAATACTCAGTGGCGAAGGACAAAAAAATTTGAGGTTTGGCGGACCCATGAGAAAATGTCATGTGTTCATATGTATATCACACACACGCGCGCGCGCGCACACACACACACCATATCGAGCAATGCTATCCATAAAAAAATTTCGGCAATTTAAATATCTGACTGTAAAAATAATTACGAAAATGGAAACTCCACTTGAAAGACAAATTAATTACTATGTGAAGTTAAATAATAAATTGCATTAAACACCAAACAATGAAATCAATGATGACCAGTAAACTTGAAAATCACGCCCAGAAAATCAGAATCACTTTCATACAATTATACATAATATTGGAAATTAAGACTACTAATACATATTACATCTTCGTGAAACAAGAATAAGAGAAAACCGAGGAATGCTTCACTTGCAATTCTTTTGAGTGATACTTGGAGAGAGATTGAAAAGTTGGCTTGACATACTACCCCTAAAGGCGGAGTGGGCTAGGGTAACAGCAGGACGGTACGATAACTACACCACGATACTGCATTTCCTACGGACGTGTGTTGAGAAAAGTCAGTTTTGCCGACCTACTGTTGGTTGGAAAAAATGTAGCAGACAGCCGGTCGGAAAAGCATGTGAAAAGTAACAGATGGTTGGTGGCGAATAATGGGTCAGGAAAGCTCTAATTTCCATCCTCACATCGGTCGGGAAATAATTCCAACCAACAGTCCGTGGCAAATGGGCTAGCGCGCGTACTTTTGTTCCAAGCCTGCAAAAAGTTTTACCCCAACACATAACTCACCACGCATGGAGAGGAAAATCCATAATCCCTTTCTCATGCCCCATGCGCGCCGCCATGGGCACCCACTGCCAGCATCGTCATCATCCCCGCATGCTGCTCTTGCCATTGACTGCCTGGCTGCAACTCCTGCAAGGATTCGTCGTCGCCAATTCATGTCCACCCTTGTATTGAAGCATGGATAAATGTACGTACTAGCACCTTTGGATCGGGCATTGTGTATGGGCAGAGAGGATCGGTGACTACGTGTGACTTGCATATGGCCCAATATTGTATGTGACTTGCATAACGCCCAATAAGAATTTTTGGCGATCGATCTATATGTATAGGTAAAGAATCGCTGGTAATCAAGGTAGGGGGGAAATGAAAAAACTAACCAGTAACTGAGATCTGAGAATGACTTGCGGTGCCTTGCGTTGGCTTGGCTTCCCCGAAAGCAGATTAAGTGAGTGAAAGGAAGTCATCGCTGCAACTTATCTGCCGTCCAACCGAGCTAGATCTACCAGTCAATAAAGAGTCGAAGCAAAATCTTCTTATAACTTGTCGATCAGTTTTAGAACGTGACTTTGTATGCACGTTCGTTGCTATCTAATCGTATACACTTGAGGGCTATCCAGCGCCGGCAACAGCGGCAACGGCCAATCCCCTAGCGGTTGAACATGATGGAGGTGGAGAGGATGAAGACGGATGGTACCTCGACCTTATCAGGAACCTCCCCGACAACATGCTCGGAAAGATAATCTCGCTCCTCCCCATCATGCAAGGCGATCGCACCCAGATCTCGCGAAATTGGTAAGATCCCCACACTTAGGCAACTCCTTTAACCCCTCTTTTTAGCGTGCCTTTCCTATGAGACACAAATAGAATAAAATAAAACCTTCGAGCGTAAGGAAAACAAACACCATTTTACTATTTGAAATGGGGGTCAACCATCTCCATATTGTTATCGAGAGACCAATGTCTTAAGATAAACTTGATAACCGACATTAATCCCACTAATCATGTTGTAATCAATACCAAAATACATATAGGGTTTATATGCAATTTCAACTTCTTCCACGACAACGCCTTTAAGAAGGAATAAAAGAAAACCTTGCACCTCCGTCACCCCTTTCAGACAAAAACATTCATCATGATTTCTTATACCAACCATCGAAGGGAGCACATCAACAAGGAGACAAACCATTTAATGAGGTAACGACACAAGTTTGCCGCCACAAAACCCAAATATTGAAGGTGAGGACAAGAGTTTTTAGCCGCGATATGAGGCAGTGTTCTAGTTACCATCTATGAAATGGATCTTCAGGTAGTCACGCCAGCTTGTACTCCATGATAGGACATGACGGTATGGTGGTAGCTGATGTATGGGTAATCTTCCCACCATAGACCACTGCCCCAGTCATTAGGGGGTCGCTCATGTCATTGTGTTTCCTCTCTTTATCAATTTTATATATATTATGAGAGAGGAAGATATGCCTATATAAATTTAAAAAATATCAAGTTTCCTCTCTTTATCTTGAAGGTTCTGAAGTTGCACTTGTTCTGCCTTCCTATGCTAGTTGATTCTTACTACAATAATTTTTTATACAGTACTTCTATGCAAAAAATATACGTTGTCCTACTTTTCTAGAATTATTGGTGTTATAGAAGTATGGTTTTGTTTAGATCATTACAGAATGTTCTGATTTTTACAGATTCTATTTTTAATGTGTAGTTTGCTTGTTTAATAATTTCTATGACTTATATAGGTCAATATAAATTGTAGATGTGATAAAGTGCAGTACGCATTATGTTCGAACAATCATGAATCTGCCATGACCCAGGGGTCACTACCCCCACGTCCTTTGCAGGAGTCGATACGGGCACCACCATGTTTGATGCCGACCGAAAGACGTCGGTGCAACCTTGCCCCATCAAAGATAAGTATTATCAATGCCCAGAAGGGCCTCCACGTGCAACCGTTGCGCATGCACTAGACAACAATCACCCGCGCGCCGTCGGCCAATGCATGTCCATCATGCAGAAGCCAGCACACTGTAGGCCAAAAGACAACAATTGCGGGACCTTGGCGGGACTATCTTCCCAGCTAGCTAAAGCAAGAAGCGGACAAATTTGTCATTATGTTCCTTTATTGATTAAAAGTAGATTTGAGTTTTTCTTAAGAACCAATTAATTTAGAAAAATCGATTTTAGTTTACTAAATAAGTGTAGCTTGCACTTTTCTACAAAAATGCAACAAAGTAAAAAAGTGGAAGTTGCACTCTGAACCGTTGCACTATTCTGAATTGAATGAGACTTTAGAAAGTATCATCGAATTAGGCGTATACAGAGAAGAGGCCATCAGAACGAACTGTAGAGAGTGGAGCAGCCTGTTCAACTTGCTCGGTGTGCAGCTTTGACAGCCACACACTGGCATAGACAGAACCGTTACCAGCCAAAACCACTAGGTCACCATGGAACAAACAGAAAGAATCTGACCTAGAAGATCTTTTGAAAAAATCACGGCTAGCACGGCCAAGCAGAGTGGGTAAAGAAATAAAATTCCCACGGTAAAGAAATAGAGGAACTGTAATTGAAAATTGACTACATAAACTTTCCACATTCTTTTCTAGCAGCTCTACGGCTAGGCTAACCTCTTTCTTTCGCACCTTCTCCCTCTGCATGGTCCAACAAAAATGAGAAAGATATGCAGATATAGGATCCTAGGTAGGTTCACCGATTGATGGACAATCGAACGACGAGCATTAGCGGATGACGGAGAGCGGAGTAGCTAGGTGCTGCAATCGCAGGGGAGGGAGGTTGTCTTCCTCGTGCAACAAAGGATCATGGATGCCTGGCACCGGTAGTAGCGTGGCTCCATCATGAACTCATTTGCCGGAGCACCCATCAGCCTTTGGACCTCGTCCTTCGGCTTGCACCTCAGCCACCGCTTGAGTAGGCCATGCAGCGACGATAGACCGGCTCACCATAGCATAAGATCTCCATCTGGCCTCCACCAATATCTCCTCGGGCATATCTTCCTTCTGCTGTCGTGCATCGCGGACCAAGTTCGTGTGTCCGCCGTGAGGAAGCACTGGCGCCTGGTTGCTTTGCAGAACCCGTCCCTGCTGCTATGGCTCCTCAAGCCCGTCACAGCCCGGACCGACAGCTACAGGACTTTGACGGCTCCGTTGATCTATGCCCGACCCTCTCTGACGAGGGCCGCGGGGTGGCGGGGCCTATTTTTGTTGCTTCGCTCCGGGGGGTGGGTGGTGGTATCATCCCATCAATGGCGTGGTCATGCCATGCTCAACCTCTACACCGGCGAGTGTCTCGCCCTCCCAGATCGCCCCGTCAACTCCAACGACATCAGGTGCCCCATGTTGATCTGCGCAGCCACCATCTCCACTGCCCCGTCTTCTGGTACATGTGTGGTCGCTGCCATAATAATGTACAGCTAGACAAACATGGCCTTCTGCCGCCGGAGCATGGAGTGCTGGATGCCGCTACCGGCAGAGATGACGGCCCCGCCCAACGACCAAAACCTGCCTTACCACCATAGATGGTTCTGGGCCTTCAACTCAGATGATGACCTCTACTGCTACAAGGCCGAACTTTCGACATCTACGCATACCATTGTACATCTTGCCTACGAAATCAGTGCTCCCCGGACAATCATAGCACACGGAAGATCGTAACCTGCTACCTCCTGCTCTCTGCCTCTGGCGCCAATCTACTGATGGTGAGGAGATTCATCTCGCCGTTAAGAGGCCGCATGTCGCGGTTCCAGGTCTTCAGACTATAGAAGCAGCAAGAGGGCCGGCCGGCTTCCTTCTCCTGGCGCTCTTACCAAATGACCTGGCAGGTGCTCTTCGTCGGCCGGGCCTGCTCCAAGGCCTTCGACATGGGACAAGCCGGTAGCCTGAGCTACATCTACTTCCTCGATGACGTCTACCCTGGTGGTCTACACAGTGTCCTCTAGCAGAACAAGTATCCCCGCGCCAAGCCGACTAGTGGCGTTACTCAATCCCTAGCGAGATCGAGCGCTGCCTGCCATGGTCTCCCCCCTCGGACACCTCGTTGTGCGTTAGGAACCACCACCAATTAAGCTATACCCAACAGGTTCAGTTTTCTTGACATAATCTTCCGCCCCTGGCGATCGACCTATATGTATAGGTAAAGAATCACTGAAAATCAAGGTAGGGGGGAAATCAGTTGAAATGAAATGACTAAACAGTAACTATGATCTGAGAATGACTTGGGGGTGAAGTCATTGGATTGGCTTCCCCGAAAGCAGATTCAGTGAGATTGTAAAAGGAAGTCATCGCTGCAACTTATCTGCCGTCCTACCTAGCTAAATCTACCGGTCAATAAAGAGTCAAAGCAAAATCTTCTTATAATTTGTCGAACATTTTTAGCACGTCACTTTGTATACATGTTCGTTGCTATCTTATCTTATACTCTGTGGCGAAGGACAAAAAAAATTGAGGTTAGGCGGACCCATGAGAAAATGTCATGTGTTTATATGTATGTCACACACACATTCATCTACAAATGTATATCACACACACGCGCGCGCGCACACACACACACCATATCGAGCAATGCTATCCATAAAAATAACAAATTCGGCAATTTAAATATCTGACTGTAAAAATAATTAAGAAAATGGAAACTCCACTTGAAAGACAAGTTAATTACTATGTGAAGTTAAATAATAAATTGCATTAAACACCATACAATGAAATCAATGATGGCCAGTAAACTTGAAAATCACGCCCAGAAAATCAGAATCGCATTCATACAATTATACATAATATTGGAAATTAAAACTAGTAATACATATTACATCTTCGTGAAACAAGAATTAGAGAAAACCGAGGAATGCATCACTTGCAATTCTTTTGGGTGATACTTGGAGATAGATTGAAAAGTTGGCTTGACATACTCTTCTGCCCCTAAAGACGGAGTGGGCTAGGGCAACAGCAGGATGCTACGATCACTACACCACGATGTTGTGCTCGATAAGCCGCGGCGAGCCAGGGCGCGGTGCGCGCGTGCGTGCGGGCAGTGGCCACGTCGGGTTCGGCCCGTGGCAGTGCTCGGGTGCGTGCGTGCGTTGTCAAGTGTAGGTGTGCGCGTGTGCGTGAGTTAGCGCGTATGTGCGCGGGGTTAGTTAGCGTAGGACCAGGGCGTGGGCTGCGTAGGGCGCGCGGAGTGGCCGCGGCGATCGCGTCGGAGCGCGATGGGCGCGCGCGAGCCAGAGCGTGCAGGGCGTGGCGAGTGGGAGATGGGTGAGTCGTGGAGCAGCTCGGGCATGTCCGTGCGCTCGGGTATAAAGCCCTCTTCCCCCTGTGTGAGTCGCTGAGGTGATCGAGTTCGTGCTCGAGGAGAAAAAAGAAAGATCCAGTTCGTGCGGGGGG
>LR738713.1:704611707-704622342 GCA_902687465.1 Secale cereale
GCGTTCGTGCGCCGGCAAACTCTCTGTGTGCTTCCTTCTCCTCTCAGGTCGTGTCTCCGGTGATCGTCCTCGCGTGGTGGAGCCCGTGGTTCCAACAATTGGTATCAGAGCGAGGTTAGGGAGCAAGGTGACGGAGCTCGCCGGCGGTGATGGCGCTGGTTCCACACGGCGGAGGTGGTGCGGGAGGATCGGTGCCCATGGGGATGCCGGTGCTCGCGCCGGACGGCTACATGGTGTGGGCGATCAAGGCCCAGGCAATACTTGACGCTAACACACTGTGGGAGGCAGTGGCGCCGGCGGCTGACGGGGCGGTGAACGGGAAGAAGTGCAAGACGGCGAGGGCACTGCTCCTGTCAGGGCTGCCGGAGGATGTGCTGCTCTCGGTGGCGACGAAAGCCACCGCCAGAGAGGTATGGGACTCTCTGAAGGTGCGCTTCGTCGGCGCCGAGCGGGTGCGCGCGGCGAGGAGGGCGACGTTGCGCGGCGAACTGGATCGGATGAGGATGGAGGACGGCGAGTCCCGGGACGCGTACGCTGGACGTCTTGCGAGCATGGCGGCGCGGTTGCAGGTCTAGGCGAGACGCTGGGCGAGATGGAGCTGGTGAAAAAGCTTCTGGACACGGTGCCGGACCGGCTCTTCCCCGTCGTCGCCGGCATCGAACAATTCTGCGAGCTCGAGGAGCTGACGTACGACGAGGCGCTCGGACGCTTGCGAGCTTTCGATGAGCGAGTGCGGCGTCGCGGGCAGGGCAGCATCGAACGGGCGGACGGGCAGCTTCTGCTCACGGAGGCGCAGTGGTGGGCGCGCGATCGTCAGCGAGGCGGAGCTCGGGACGACGACGACGGGGCACGCAGCGAGGCATCAGGCTTCGGCGGCAACAGAAGGGGCCGCTGTTACAAATGCGGTGAGCGGGGTCACTTCAAACGTGACTGCCAGCAGTGGAAGAAGGCGCCGGCGGCGGAGCGTGCGCTGCTGGTCGACGGCGACGTCGAGGACGGTGGATTGCTCTGAGCCGCGGCTTAGGGCACGAATGTTGGGATCAATAAGCCGCGGCGAGCCAGGGCGCGGTGCGCGCGTGCGTGCGGGCGGTGGCCGCGTCGGGTTCGGCCCATGGCAGTGCTCGGGTGCGTGCGTGCATTGTCAAGTGTAGGTGTGCGTGTGTGCGTGAGTTAGCGCGTATGTGCGCGGGGTTAGTTAGCGTAGGACCAGGGCGCGCGCGAGCCAGAGCGTCCAGGGCGTGGCGAGTGGGAGATGGGTGAGTCGTGGAGCAGCTCGCGCATGTCCGTGCGCTCGGGTATAAAGCCCTCTTCCCCCTGTGTGAGTCGCTGAGGTGATCGAGTTCGTGCTCGAGGAGAAAAAAGAAAGATCCCGTTTGTGCGTGGGGGCGTTTATGCGCCGGCAAACTCTCTGTGTGCTTCCTTCTCCTCTCAGGTCGTGTCTCCGGTGATCGTCGTCGCGTGCCGGAGCCCGTGGTTCCAACACACGACACTGCATTTCCTTCGGATGTGTTTTGAGAAAAGTCACTTTTGTCGACCGACTGTTGGTTGGAAAAATTGTAGCAGTCAGTCGGTTGGAAAAACATGTGAACTGTAACACACGGCCGGAGGGGAATGCTAACATATTTATTGTCGAATGATGGGTCGGGAAAGCTCTAATGCTCATCCATACATCGGTCGGGAAATAATCCCGACCAATAGTCCTTGGAAATTGGGCCAGCGCGCGTTTTTACGTAACAAGCTATCCCAGTTATCCCATAAATTTTTATTATTTTCGTGCTAATTATTTTAGCTTAATTTCGAGCAGCAACGCATGGGGTATCATCTAGTTTTACAGGAGAGACACCTAATTAAGTGTCTACCTTATACAAATAAACACCGTGCTTAAGGAAAGCCTGATTTATTTTTCTAAGCACCTCACTTAAGCATCTTGCATTGTACAAGGCTTTATAAGACAGTATACTCTCACTAATAACGAGAAGGAACTATTTTTTCATTCAGATGCATACAGAGATACGTGTACTCTTATTCTTCACAAAAATGTTAAGTGCACTTTCCTGCTATATAAGGGTTGTACGTTTACTCTTATTCTTCACAAAACTATTAAGTGCACTTACTGTTATATAATGGTCCAAAAAAACTATTTTTTCTTTTTTCATAACGGACGATTTTATTATCTCAAAATGTAGCATCAGGCGGATACAAAGCATAAGCTAATTGTTTCTGCAGGTATCAATAAATGTTCTGTGTGAAGAACATATTTTACTGAATGGTACACTTTCTAAATGCAATAACACAATGATAATGCATTTGAACTCATATAACTCCAAGGATCGAACTAAGATGAAGCTACATTTGTGTTACATGTGTGCTTGTCAGAATTTCATATATCCTTCACAATATTTCTATACGGATTGTATTCAAAGTGAATTTCATTAGCATGTTTTCTCTATTCTGACCATATTTTTCTCTACAGTCTATACATCCCTAGTGCCTAATTCTTAAGATGCAACTGGGCGTCCTCGGAGTTGGAGGCCTTTGCCGGCGGCATACCGTTGGTGAAGGTAAAACCTGAAGAGACAACGACAGGAGCATGGGACTGTGCGGTGTGGTCTGTCGCCTGTTAGTCAAATGCAGTACTAAAACTGTTGGCGAAAACCGCTTCAACTTTGAAATGGGCCTTTTGTATGTGGTCTCTCAGGCCATCTGCTGACTCATCCAATGACGCTCTAGTACGTGCAATAGGAGAGAGAGGGGCCACAAAATTTTGTGTCGCCCAATTATTACTGAGATGAAACAAGCGGGATGACTTGTAGCATGGGCCATTTTGAGGCAGACATGGAACTATAAATTTTGTTCTATTGTTACAGATGAATAGAAGGCTTTGATCATGTATACTTACTTTCTTTAGTATCGGTAAAACATCAAAATGGCCTTTGACATGAGTACGGTGTTTTGGATCTTGCCCTCCATGCAAGCTGATTTTTGAAAAATATCAAAATACGATTTTTTTCGGTTTCAGCAAATCTGAAAAAATCTGTACAAGTAAAAATGGATGTGAGGTGTATGTGTGTAATTTCCAGGATGAAGTACGTTGAAATGCGATCTGTACAAAAAAAAGACAAATTCATGGTCCGGGAGGATGAATAGTATCATTTGCTAAAAAGCCCCAGTTTTTTTTTTTGCACAGCCCTCTTTTCAACGTATTTCGTCCTGAAAATTTACACACTTGTGCATTATGCTTTCATGTGTGTCTGTATTGTTTACAGAATTTTTTGGAACGTAAAAATATGAATTTTCCCGAATTTTGAATTCTTCATTTGGAGGCCTTCATATAGTTCGGCCTCCAATAGCAATTTCCGCTTTGACATCCACTATAAGTACTATATTAGTGATGAGAAGGCCTAAAAAGGGTGGCAGCACAACTTCTTAAGGCCCACATGTTATTAACGCTAGATCCATTTTGTTTGTAGAGAAATGGGATACATCACAGTAATGGTAAGAGTACTGAAAACTAGTGGGGTATCAGCACAAGCAGCTCATACAGTGGGATGCACCCAATTCGTCTAGGTCATCTCATGAAACTTTGCCTCGAAAAATCAACTTCAAATCCACCCATAGTGTGACTAAAAACAGTTGGAGTCAAGGGCTGGCTTATTCGATCTTCCTAGCTGGATGTAGAATTAGACCTATCTCTGAGTGAATAAGTTGCTCCTAAACTAAGGCTAACATCACCTACCCCCTCCAACAGATCTAACAGTGCTCAAAAACCAAAGTAAGTGTATCTATGATCGAGAGACGGGGAGGGGAACATGAGGTTTACTATCTTGGGTTTCCCTTGTCGGAGGCAGATCCTGCATGGCTGGATGCCTGAGATGGGGATTAGGGCGAAGCTCTAGCAGCCTTTCTGCTGTGCAGTCGTCCGACGAGACCGTGCAGGCACCAGCACCGTAATCGATGACATCGAGAGCGACCGGCCGATACTAGAGATAGAGCCGTGGGGGAGGCATGTTGTTCCATTTTGAGCCAAATTGGTTGGGCCACACAGATAAATGGGTTGTGGTTCTACTAATGCAAGACATAGGCACAATGGCTGATACTCGTTTTTTTAGGGAGCGACTAGGGATTAGTCAACTTAGATTTAAGGAGGTCTTAGTCGGCTGAAGTCAACAGGGGAGTTTAGGCTGCCTTTAATTGTTGTCTGCCTCCGGGTTTCTACATACTCCTTTCTTCATTTTTACATGGGCTTTTATGTTGGGACTGATAGTTATTCTTCCTTTCTTGTTTGTTTTGGGTTGTTCGGCTTCACTTGTGCGTGCACCACCTGGCCAGACTGAGGCTCCTATAATCGTTTCATTTTCATTTTCTTCCTTGTCTTTGAGACCGTGTCGACACCAGCGCCGACGATCATTGACATCGAGGCCGACTGGCCTATACTAGAGATAGAGCCGTGGAGGAGGCATGATGTTCTATTTTGAGTCAAATTGGTTGGGCCAGACAAATAAATGGGTTGTGGTTCTACTAATGCAAGCCATAGGCACAATGGCTTATACTAATTTTTTTAACTATTCTGGCAAAAAAGTTACAAGTTTTTTTCATGGATTTAAAGAAAAAAGAGATCTGGCCTGTAAGAAAAACAATATTGTACAACAGATAACCTAGGTAGTTAACAATTACTTACCTAGATAATCTAGGTTGTACAATATTGTTTTTCTAACTGGTCAGTCCTCTTTTTTCTTTAAATCCATGAAAAAAACATGTAACTTGTTTTTCAGAATAGTTAAAAAATATTTAGTATGAGCCATTGTGCCTATGGCTTGCATTAGTAGAACCACAACCCATTTATCTGTCTGGCCCAACCAATTTGGCTCAAAATGGAACATCATGCCTCCTCCACGGCTCTATCTCTAGTATCGGCCAGTCGGCCTCGATGTCATTGATCGTCGGCGCTGGTGCCGACAGGGTCTCAAAGCCAAGGAAGAAAATGAAAATGAAACGATTATAGGAGCCTCAATCTGGCCAGGTGGTGCACGCACAAGTGAAGCCGAACAACTCAAAACAAACAAGAAAGGAAGAATAACTATCAATCCCAACATAAAACCCCATGTAAAAATGAAGAAACGATTATGTAGAAACTTGGAGGCAGACAACGATTAAAGGCAGCCTAAACTCCCCTGTTGACGTCAGCCGGCTAAGAATTCCTTAAGTATCATTCGACTAATCCATAGTCGCTCCCTAAAAAAATGAGTGTCAGCCATTGTGCCTATGGCTTGCACTAGTAGAACCACAACCCATTTATCTGTCTGGCCCCAACCAATTTGGCTCAAAATGGAACAACATGCCTCCCCCACGGCTCTATCTCTAGTATCGGCCTGTCGCCCTCGATGTCATCGATTGCGGCGCTGGTGCCGCACGGTCTCGTCGGACGACTGCACAACAGAAAGGCTAGTAGAGCTTCGCCCTCATCCCCATCTCAGGCATCCATCCATGCAGGATCTGCCTCCGACAGGGGAAACCCAAGATAGTACACCTCCTGTTCCCCTCCCCATATCTCGATCATAGATACACTTTCTTTGGGTTTTGAGCACTGTTAGATTTGTTGGAGGGGGGTAGGTGATGTTAGCCTCAGTTTAGTAGCAACTTATTCACTCATAGATATGTCTAATTCTACATCAAGCTAGAAGATCGAATAAGATAACCCTTGAATCCAACTGTTTTTAGTCGCACTATCGGTGGATTTGAAGTTGATTTTCGAGGCAAAGTTTCATGAGATGACCTAGACGAATTGGGTGCATCCCACTGTATGAGCTGCTTGTGCTTACATGTCACCTCACATCGGACACTTCCTATGCATACACAATGCGGTTCGTCTGTCGCATAAACCTACAGCGAAACACTCTCTCCTCAAAAGTGAGCATGCTTCGGATACTCCGCATCTCTGTAGCCCCCCATCCTTCTCTGATCCTGATCTCCAAACCAAATTCTCCTCACATGCTAGCGGCCAATCACTGCCAAAGGAGATGGATGCCGGTGATCGTAGTAGGTATACGACTACTAGGAAGAGGAAATCAGCTACAATTGAGGTTGAGGGCTAACCGGCTCCTGTGTCGGTGGAGAGGTTGAACACGATGGAGGCAGCGAGGGTGAAGACACACGAAATCTCGTCCTCATCCACACCCCCCGGAGGACGACATTCTCCGTAATATAAACTTGATAACCGACATTTTTTCAGCTAGAGACCAATGTCCTAAGATAAACTTGATAACTGACATTAGTCCCACTTGTTATATCGTAATCAACACCAAAATACATTTAGGGTCTAGATACAATTTCAACTTCTTCCACGGTAATTCTTTCAAGAAGGAATAAAAATATCCTTGCACCTATGTCGCCCCTTTCAGATGAAAATGGTCAACAGAAAAAATTGCATCATGTGTGAATTGACTTGCAACATCCGCTATACCTAGGGGGCGCTACCTTAGCATTCTATTTGTGAGCAGAGAAGGGCACCGTCATGATTGATGTCAACTAGAAGCCATCGGTGGGCCCTTGCACGATCAATGATGGATGTATACGTGGGCCTCCATGTGCAGCCATTGCTCGCGCACTACACAACTAAAATGTGGGCCCCAATCACCATGTGCAACACTGGTCCAATTTGATAGTATCTTGAAAAGAAATTAGAGAATGCTTCTACAAATATAATTGTAGCAATAACCAGTATTTGTACAATTAATTGCAATTAATGAGTTTTCATATATTTCCAAGATTAATTGCAATTAATGAAATCAATGTTGTTTCGAAATTATGGTGATGTGATAGATACATCATTGGAGCAGCGTCAATTGTTGGATGTACATGGTTGAATGGATGGGTTCGTCTTGATTCACCAAACTCATGATTTTAGAAGTAGAAGTAGATTTACTCATTGATTCTAAGTAGATTTACTCATTGATTCTAAGTAGATTAAGTTTTTCTTAAACGTTAATTGGTTTATATTAATTAAAATTTATTTAGAGAAAAAGTGAAACATGCACTTTTCTAGAAATCGCAACTGAACAAAAAAAGTGGAAGTTGCACTTTCACTAAATTGTTGCATGACCACCTCTACGGGCACCTCGTGCGCATACACTACTCGGTGGCTGCCTTAGTAAGGTCCCGGCCACGTATACGTTCCCCCAGTGGCCCTCATAGTCAGAGCTCGGTATCCTTGACATTCACTGGGTTGAGGAAGAGGAATTCTTACATAAATTCAAGCAGGGCACCCGCCTCCTCATTGTTCACATGCATTCACTTCCAACCACGGCCTCGCTCGGGGCTGCAGCATGGGGTTTCTCAGGAGTAGCTCCGGCGCAAGTGGTTATAGAGAGGAAACCCCATCAAAATGCTTGGCTACAAGGTGGAATCATGCCTATGGAGAATAATGGAACACGTCATGCTATTCGAGATCAACGAGACACAAAGACATACAACCCCTATCGAGCCCATTGATCTAGGGATCATCACACAGTCCCATGATGCGGATCCCCAGGTAACGCATGAAGAACTATGGATCATGGAGAAGGTGGTGTTTGAGGGTAAGGATATACCTTTCAAGAAGAGAAAATGGGTTGCCTTTGCTTTCGCTAACAACAACGAAATTTTCCCGCTGAAGACAGTCCCGACTAGTGCATCTCCAGCTCCAAGGATTTCTGACAAACATAGTCCATCTCCTCAGCCAACATCAATTCATGGAGGCAGAGATTTCGTTCTAGAAGAGGAAAGCCGATGTGGTCGAAGTAACCGACAATAACAATGAAAATAATATCATCCCAGTCCCACCTACCCAGATCATGGGGACTATTCTCAAGAAGAAGTGGCCACGAGAGGCAAACGCGGTCGTGGTCGTGGTCCTGGTCATGGTAGTGGATGTGGACGCGGACGTCGACCAAGCTCTTTAGGTAAATCGGCCCAAGCTACTTTGTCCTCACAAGGAAACCGATGTTGGCCAATAGCAACCTCTTTTGAAGTGCCTAATTAGCGACTGTTCGCAGTGCCACCACCTTCTCCAGTGGCTGATGGGCTTCTCGAGATTCAAAATAGTTTGGAGGATGAAAGTGATGGAAGTTTGGAATGATGAATTCGCACGCAATCAACAGACTCTGGAATTTGCAAGAGAACAACGACGACTGTTCTTGGATCTGGACACCACCACCAATAGAGGATACCAAAACCAAGGCCGGGTGTGTGCAGCAGCGTAGGAAGGCCTCGAGGAGGACGTTCTATCAGACACAAAAGGAGGCACAAAACGAAACCGTTGAGGCAGCAGGATCAGCGTAGAGAGAGTAAACACACATATGTTGCCGGACTAGACGAAGGCGCGGGCCTCCCGAAAGTATCCTTGCAAAGTGGTCACCTATGTCCATGTGCGATCTAGCTTCTGCCATTCCACACATGTGCAAACTAGCTGGCAGTATCCGCCATGACCTAGGGGCCACTACCCCAATGTCCTTTGCATGAGTAGAGACGAGCACCGCCATGTTTGATGGACGAACGAATGACGAGCATTAGCGGATGACAGAGAGCGGAGTAGCTAGGTGATGCAATGGCAGGGGAGGGAGGTTGTCTTCATCGTGCAGCAAAGGAACATGGAAGACTTGCACCGGTAGACGGTAGTAGCGTGGCTCCATCATGAACTCATTCGTCGTACCACTCATCTGCCTCTACACCTCGTCCTTCGGCTTGCAGCTCAACCACCGCTTGAGTAGGCCATGCATCAAGGGCAGAACGACTCATTATGGCATAAGATCTTCATCTAGCCTCCACCGAGATCTCCTCGGGCATATCTTCCTTATGCTATCATGCATCGCGGACCGAGTCCGGGCGTCCGCCGTCAGCAAGCACTGGCACCTGGTAGCCTTGGAGAGCCCGTCCGTGCTGCCATAGCTCCTCAAGCCCTTCATAGCCCGGACCGAAAGCTACATGAATTTTGATGGCTCCGCTGATCTGCGCTCGGCCCTCTCTGACGAGGGCCGTGGGGAGAAGGGGCCCGTTTTTGTTGCTCCGTTCCGGGGGTGGGTCGTGGTATATTCCTATGATTGGCGTGGTCATGCCATGCTCAACCTCTGCACCGGAGAGTGCGTCGCCCTCCTGGATCGCCCCATCAACTCCAACGAGATCAGGTGCCCCATGCTGATTCGCGCAGCCGCCATCTCCACCGCCCTGTCTTCTGGTGCCTCTGTGGTCGCTGCCATAACGTACAGCTAGACAAACATGGCCTTCTGCCGCCCGGGCATGGAGTGTTGGATGATGCTGTCGGCAGAGAGGATTGCCACGCCCAACGCCAAAGACCTGACTTACCACCACAGATGGTTCCGGTCCGTCGACTCAGATGATTACCTCGATTGATACTAGGCTGAGATTTCGACATCTATGCATACCATTGTATATCTTGCCTACGAGATCCGTGCTCCACGGATAAACATGGCACACGGGAGATCGTAACCCGCTACCTCCCGCTCTCCGCCTGTGGCGCCAATCTGCTGATGGTGATGAGATTCATCTCGTCGTTCAGAGGCCGCTTGTCGCGGTTCCAGGTCTTCAGGCTATAGAAGCAGCAGGAGGTCCGGCCGGCTTCCTGGTCCTGGCGCTTCTACCAGATGACAGGGCAGGTGCGCTTCGTCAGCCATGCCTGCTCCAAAGCCTTCGACACGGGACACACCGGTAGCCTGGCCTACATCTACTTCCTCGACGATGTCTACCCTGGTGGTCTGCACACTGTCCTCCAGTAGAACGAGTATCCTCACGCCGACGCTGGCGGGTGGCGTTACACAATCCCTAGCGAGATCGAGCACCGCCTGCCATGGTCTCCCCCCTCGGACACCTTGTTTTGTGTTTGGTAGCACCACTTGAGCTATACCCAGTAGGTTCAGTTGGCTTGACATACTCTTCCGCCCCTAGCGGCGGAGTGCGCTAGGGCGATAGCAGAACGCTACGATATTAATGTACTAGATAAATATCAGTTCATCATCCCCGCATGGGGATCTTGCCATTGTTGCCTAGCTGCCGCTCTTGCAAGGATTCGTCGGTGCCCATTTGTGTCCACCCTTGGACTAAAGCATGGATGCACGAAGGAACTAGTACCTCTGGATCGAGCATTGTAGACGGCACGAGAGGATCGGTATTGTGACTTGCATGAGGCCCAATATTGTATGTGACTTGCATAATGCCCAATAAGAATTTTTGGTGATCGGCCTATATGTAGAGGTAAAGAATAGGTGGAAATCAAGGTAGGGGGGAAATCAGGGGAAATGAAATGACTAACGAGTAACTGAGATATAAGAATGACTTGGGGTTGACTTGCATTGGCTTGGCTTCCCCGAAAGCAGATTCAGTGAGATTGTAACAAGAAGGCATCGCTGCAACTTATCTGCCATCCAACCTAGCTGGATCTACCGGTCAATAAAGAGTCAAAGCAAAATCTTCTTATAATTTGTGGAACAGTTTTAGCAGGTCACCTTGTATACATGTTCGTTGCTATCTTGTCTTATACTCAGTGGCAGCGGAAAAAAAAATTAGGTCAGGCAGACCCATGATAAAATGTCATGTGTTCAGATGTATATCACACCACATATTCATCTAAAAATATATATCACACAC
>LR738713.1:704622406-704658790 GCA_902687465.1 Secale cereale
ACACACACACACACACACACACACCCCAACCATATCGATCAATGCTATCCATAAAAATAACTAATTCGGCAATTTAAATATTTGACTGTCAAAATAATTACCAAAGTGAAAATTCCACTTGAAAGACAAGTTAATTATGTGAAGTTAAATAATAAATTGCATTCAACACCAAACAATGAAATCAATGATGACGAGTAAACTTGAAAATCACGCCTACAAAATCAGAATCACATTCATACAATTATACATAATATTGGAAATTAACCCTACCAATACATATTACATATTCGTTATTTTTTTTAGAGAAAACCGAGGCATGCCTCACTTGCAATTCATTTTAGTGATACTTGGAGAGAGATTGAAAAGTTGGCTTGACATACTCTTCCGCCCCTAAAGGCGGAGTGGGCTAGGGTAACAGCAGGACGGTACAATCACTACACCACGACACTGTATTTCCTACGGATGTGTGTTGAGAAAAGTCAGTTTTGCCGACCGACTGTTGGTTGGAAAAATTATAGCAGACAATCGGTCGGAAAAACATGTGAACAGTAACAGACGGTTGGTGGCGAATGCTAACATATTTATTGCCGAATGATGGGTCGGGAAAGCTCTAATTTCCATCCTCACATCGGTCGGGAAATAATCCCGACCAACAGTCCGTGGCAAATGGGCCAGCGCGCGTACTTTTGTCCCATGCCCACAAAAAGTTTTACCCCAACACATAACTCACCACGCATGCAGAGGAAAATCCCTAATCCCTTTCTCAAGCCCCACGAGCGCCGCCATTGGCACCCACTGCCAACATCATCATCATCCCCGCATGCTGCTCTTGCCATTGGTTGCCTGGATGCAACTCCTGCAAGGATTCGTCCTCGCCAATTCATGTCCACCCTTGGATTGAAGCATGGATAAACGAAGGTACTAGCACCTTTGGATCGGGCATTGTGTATGGGCAGAGAGGATCGGTGACTATGTGTGACTTGCATATGGCCCAATATTGTATGTGACTTGCATAACGCCCAATAAGAATTTTTGGCGATCGATCTATATGTATAGGTAAAGAATCGCTGGTAATCAAGGTAGGGGGGAAATGAAAAAACTAACCAGTAACTGAGATCTGAGAATGACTTGGGGTGCCTTGCGTTGGCTTGGCTTCCCCGAAAGCAGATTAATTGAGAGTGAAAGGAAGTCATCGCTGCAACTTATCTGCCGTCCAACCTAGCTAGATCTACCGGTCAATAAAGAGTCAAAGCGAAATCTTCTTATAACTTGTCGATCTGTTTTAGCACGTGACTTTGTATGCACCTTCATTGCTATCTAATCTTATACAGTTGAGGGCTATCCAGCGCCGGCAACAGCGGCAACGGCCAATCCCGTAGCGGTTGAACATGATGGAGGTGGACATGATGAAGACGGACGGTACCTCGACCTCATCAGAAACCTCCCTGACAACATACTCAGAAAGATAATCTCGCTCCGCCCCATCATGCAAGGCGATCGCACCCAGATCCCGCGAAAACGGTAAGATCCCCACACTTAAGCAACCACCTTAACCCCTCTTTATAGCGTGCCTTTCCTATGAGACTCAAATAAAATAAAATAAAATCTTCAAGCGTAAGGAAAACTAACACCATTTTCCTATCTGAAATGGGGGTCAACCATCTCCATATTGTTACCGAGAGACCAATGTCTTAAGGTAAACTTGATAACCGACATTAATCCCACTAATCATGCTGTAATCAATACCAAAATACATATAGGGTTTATATGCAATTTCAACTTCTTCCACGACAACGCCTTTAAGAAGGAATAAAAAAAAGCCTTGCACCTCCGTCACACTACTAGAAAAAGGGCTACTAATCGCGCACCGGTTTTGCCCATTAATGGCGCACTACTGGTGCGCCATTACTAGCACGCCATTAGTATTATTTACTAATGGCGCATTAGTATGCCTCGCAGGGGGCCATCTATACCCAGGTGCTATGACATACTAATGGCGCACTACGTAGAAGTGCGCCATTAGTAATGTTTTTTCAAACAAAAATTTCAAAAAAAAATTCATTTTTTTAATATCAGATCATTATGGTTTAATATGGAGTCAATTTGCTTAATCTCTAGTCAAATTGCACTCTGTGGTCAAACTTCCCATAAGGTCACCCATCCTCACACTACTCCAGCCCGAGCACGCTTAACTTCGTAGTTCTATCCAACCCCAGCACCAGCTCACTTCACACGCACTTGTTGATATATATATCATATCAATCCTATTAACCCTTCTTGATGTCTAGGAGTTTGTTAATGTTCATGAGTATGATGAAATTTTGAAAATATATTTCAAACTTCCCGGTCATATTACGTATCATATTTTTGAAAAAAAATTATAAATTTTTTTTTCGAAAATTATATATTTTTTTTTCTGTTACCAGTGGCGCACCTAGCAAACGGTGCGCCACTAGTAAGTTTGAAAATTTTTGAATTTTTTTGCCTGTAGATCTAAAAAGCGCCGTAAATTTTTTTCTGTTAGGTTTTTGGGGATTAAATTCGGATGTAACTTTTAGAGTAGATGATTTTTCATATAAAAAACTTTTTAATCCGAGTTCGTATGCAAAAGTTATACCCGATTTACTAAATTTCAGAGATATTTTGCAAATAAAGTCAAAATTCATATTTGTAAATTTTCCCAACAAGTAGACCACATATCACATGGGAAACTTATTTTCTTTTATTTTTTTGACATTTACATCATTTTCTTTTATTTATTTTTGAACTGAAAAAGGCGGTCCACCCGGGGGGGGGGGGGGTGTGCAGTAATGGCCAAGTTACTAATGGCGCACCATGGTAGTGGTGCGCCATTAGTAGTTGAACTACTAATGGCGCACCACTACCACGGTGCGCCATTAGTATTTTTTTTCATAATGGCGCACCGTGGGAGTGGTGCGCCATTAGTAAGTTGAACTACTAATGGCGCACCACTCCCACGGTGCGCCATTAGTATTTTTTGAAAATAAATTTAAAAAATAAAAATAAAATTTGAAAAAAAATTACTAATGGCGCACCGTGGATGTGGTGCGCCATTAGTAGTTCAACTACTAATGACGCACTATCCACTGGTGCGCCATTAGTAGTTTTGAGAAAAATATGAAAAAAAAATTTGTTACTAATGGCGCACCACGTCAACGGTGCGCCATTAGTATTTGGGTACTAATGGCGCACCAACACATGGTGCGCCATTAGTATATACTAATGGCGCACCGCATGTCTGGTGCGCCATTAGTGTCAATTCCATCTATAGCCCTTTTCCTAGTAGTGTCACCCCTTGTAGACAAAAACATTCATCCTAATTTCTTATACCAACCATCGAAGGGAGCTCATCAAAAAGGAGACAAAACATTTAATGAGGTAATGACGCAAGTTTGCCGCCACTAAACCGAAATATTCAAGGTGAGTACAACAGTTTTTTAGCCGCGAGATGAGGCAGTGTTCTAGTTGCCATCTTGAAAATAGATCTTCAGGTAGTCACGCCAGCTTGTACTCCATGATAGGACGTGACGGTATTGTGGTAGCTGATGTATGGGTAATCTTCCCACCGTAGACCACTGCCCCAGTTATTAGGGGGTTGCTCATGTCGTTCTGTTTCCTCTCTTTATCAATTTTATATATATTATGAGAGAGGAAGATATGCTTATATAAATTTAAAAAATATCAAGTTTCCTCTCTTTATCTTGAAGGTTCTGAAGTTGCACTTGTTCTACCTTCTTATGCTACTTGATTCTTACTACAATAATTTTTATACAGTACTTCTATGCAAAAAATATACGTTGTCCTACTTTTCCAGAATTATTGGTGTTACAGAAGTATGGTTTTGTTTAGATCATTACAGAATGTTCTGATTTTTACAGATTCTATTTTTAATGTGTAGTTTGCTTGTTTAATAATTTCTATGACTTATATGGGTCAATATAAATTGTAGATATGATAAAGTGCAGTACGCATTATGTTCGAACAATCATGAATCTGCCATGACCCAGGGGTCACTACCCCCACGTCCTTTGCAGGAGTCGATACGGGCACCACCATGTTTGATGCCGACCAGAAGACGTCGGTGCACCCTTGCCCCATCAAAGAGAAATATTATCACTGCCCAGAAGGGCCTCCACTTGCAACCGTTGCGCATGCACTAGACAACAATCGCCCGCGCGCCCTCGGCCAATGCATGTCCATCAAGCAGATGCCAACACACTGTAGGCCAAAACACAACTATTGCAGGACCTTGGCGGGACTATCTTCCCAGCTGGCCAAAGCAAGAAGTCGACAAATTTGTCATTATGTTCCTTTATTGATTCAAAGTAGATTTGAGTTTTTCTTAAGAACCAATTAATTTAGAAAAATCAATTTTAGTTTACTAAATAAGTGTAGCTTGCACTTTTCTACAAAAATGCAACAAAGTAAAAAAGTGGAAGTTACACTTTCACTGAACCGTTGCACTTTCCTGAATTGAATGAGACTTTAGAAAGTATCATCGAATTAGGCGTATACATAGAAGAGGCCATCAGAATGAACTGTGGAGAGTGGAGCAGCTTGTTCAGCTTGCTCAGTGTGCAGCTTTGACAGCCACGCCCTGGCATAGACAGAACTGTTACCAGCCAAAACCACTAGATCACCATGGAACAAACCGAAAGAATCTGACCTAGAAGATCTTTTGAACATATCACGGCTACTGCACAGCCTTGCAGAGTGGGTAAAGAAACAAAATTCCCACAAGAAAGAAACAGAGGAACTGTAATTGAAAATTGACTACATAAACTTTCCAGATTCTTTTTCTAGCAGCTCTACGGCTAGGCTAACCTCTTCCTTTCGCACCTTCCCCCTCTGCATGGTCCAACAAAAATGAGAAAGTATGCAGATATAGAGTCCTAGGTAGGTTGACCGATTGATGGACGATCGAACGACGAGCATTAGCGGATGACGGAGAGCGGAGTAGCTAGGTGCTGCAATCGCAGGGGAGGGAGGTTGTCTTCCTCGTGCAACAAAGGATCATGGATGCCTGGCAACGGTAGTAGCGCGGCTCCATCATGAACTCATTTCCCGGAGCACCCATCGGCCTTTGTACCTCGTCCTTCGGCTTGCAGCTCAGCCACCACTTGAGTAGGCCATGCAACGACGGCAGACAGGCTCACCATGGCATAAGATCTCCATCTGGCCTCCAGCGATATCTCCTCGGGCATATCTTCCTCCTGCTATCGTGCATCGTGGACCAAGTACGGCTGTCCGCCGTGAGCAACCACTGGCGCCTGGTAGCTTCGCAGAACCCGTCCCTGCTGCTATGGCTCCTCAAGCCCTTCACAGCCCGGACCGACAGCTACAGGACTTTGACGCCTCCGCTGATCTATGCCCGACCCTCTCTGACGAGGGCCGCGGGGCGGCGGGGCCCGTTTTTGTTGCTCCACTCCGGGGGTGGGTGGTGGTATTATCCCATCACTGGCGTGGTCATGTCGTGCTCAACCTCTACACCGGCGAGTGTCTCGCCCTCCCGGATCGCCCCATCAACTCCAACGACATCAGGTGCCCCATGTTGATCCGCGCAGCCACCATCTCTACCGCCCCGTCTTCTGGTACCTGTGTGGTCGCTGCCATAATGTACAGCTAGACAAACATGGCCTTCTGCCGCCGGAGCATGGAGTGCTGGATGCCGCTACCGGTAGAGATGACGGCCCCGCCCAATGACCAAAACCTGCCTTACCACCACGGATGGTTCCGGGCCGACAACTCAGATGATGACCTCTACTGCTACAAGGCCGAAATTTCGACATCTACGCATACCATTGTACATCTTGCCTACGAAATCCGTGCTCCCCGAACAAACAAGGCACACGGGAGATCGTAACCTGCTACCTCCAGCTCTCCGCCTCTGTCGCCAATCTACTGATGGTGAGGAGATTAATCTCGCCGTTAAGAGGTCGCATGTCGTGGTTCTAGGTCTTCAGACTATTGAAGCAGCAAGAGGGCCGGCATGCTTCCTTCTCCTGGCGCTTCTACCAGATGACCTGGCAGGTGCTCTTTGTCAGCAGGGCCTGCTCCAAGGCCTTCGACATGGGACACGCCGGCAGCCCGGGCTACATCTACTTCCTCGACGACGTTTACCCTGGTGGTCTACACAGTGTCCTCCAGCAGAACGAGTATCCCCGCGCCAACGCTGACTAGTGGCGTTACTCAATCCCTAGCGAGATCGAGTGCTGCCTGCCATGGTCTCCCTCCTCGGACACCTCGTTGTGCATTTGGAACCACCACTAATTAAGCTATACCCAACAGGTTCAGTTGGCTTGATATAATCCTCCACCCCTAGCAATGGAGTGGGCTAGGGCGATAGCAGAAGGCTATGATATTAATGTACTAGAAAAAGAATCAGTTCATCATCCCTGCATGCAGCTCTTGCTATTATTGCCTGGCTGCCGCTCCTGCAAGGATTCTTCGTCGCCCCTTCGTGTCCACCCATGGACTTAAGCATGGATGAACGAAGGAACTAGTACCTCTGGATCGAGCATCGTAGACAGGAAGCGAGGATCAGTAACTATTCGTGACTTGCATATGGCCCAAAATTGTATGTGACTTGCATAACGCCCAATAAGAATTATTGGCGATCAACCTATATGTATAGGTCAATAATCGCTGGAAATCAAGGTAGGGGAGAAATCGGGGGAAATGAAATGACTAAACAGTAACTGAGATCTGAAAATGACTTGGGGGTGAAGTCATTGGATTGGCTTCCCCGAAAGCAGATTTAGTGAGATTGTAAAAGGAAGTCATCCCTACAACTTATCTGCCGTCCAACCTAGCTAGATCTACCGGTCAATAAAGAGTCAAAGCAACATCTTCTTATAATTTGTCGAACAGTTTTAGCACGTCACTTTGTATACATGTTCGTTGCTATCTTATCTAATACTCAGTGGCGAAGGACAAAAAAATTTGAGGTTAGGCTGACCCATGAGAAAATGTCATGTGTTCATATGTATATCACACACACACACGCGCGCGCACACACACACACACCATATCGAGCAATGCTATCCATAAAAAAAAGAAATTCGGCAATTTAAATATCTGACTGTAAAAATAATTACGAAAATGGAAACTCCACTTGAAAGACAAGTTAATTACTATGTGAAGTTAAATAATAAATTGCATTAAACACCAAACAATGAAATCAATGATGACCAGTAAACTTGAAAATCACGCACAGAAAATAAGAATCACATTCATACAATTATACATAATATTGGAAATTAACACTACTAATACATATTACATCTTCGTGAAACAAGAATTAGAGAAAACCAAGGAATGCATCACTTGCAATTCTTTTGAGTGATACTTGGAGAGAGATTGAAAAGTTTGCTTGACATACTCTTCCGCCCCTAAAGGCGGAGTGGGCTAGGGTAACAGCAGGACGGTACGATAACTACACCACGACACTGCATTTCCTACGGACGTGTGTTGTGAAAAGTCAGTTTTGCCGACCTACTGTTGGTTGGAAAAATTGTAGCAGACAGCCGGTCGGAAAAGCATGTGAAAAGTAACAGATGGTTGGTGGCGAATGCTAACATATTTATTGCCGAATGATGGGTCGGGAAAGCTCTAATTTCCATCCTCACATCGGTCGGGAAATAATCCCAACCAACAGTCCGTGGCAAATGGGCCAGCGCGCGTACTTTTGTCCCAAGCCCGCAAAAAGTTTTACCCCAACACATAACTCACCACGCATGGAGAGGAAAATCCATAATCCCTTTCTCATGCCCCATGCGCGCCGCCATGGGCACCCACTGCCAGCATCGTCATCATCCCCGCATGCTGCTCTTGCCATTGACTGCCTGGCTGCAACTCCTGCAAGGATTCGTCGTCGCCAATTCATGTCCACCCTTCTATTGAAGCATGGATAAATGAAGGAACTAGCACCTTTGGATCGGGCATTGTGTATGGGTAGAGAGGATCGGTGACTACGTGTGACTTGCATATGGCCCAATATTGTATGTGACTTGCATAACGCCCAATAAGATTTTTTGGCGATCGATCTATATGTATAGGTAAAGAATCGCTGGTAATCAAGGTAGGGGGGAAATGAAAAAACTAACAAGTAACTGAGACCTGAGAATGTCTTGCGGTGCCTTGCGTTGGCTTGGCTTCCCCGAAAGCAGATTAAGTGAGTGAAAGGAAGTCATCGCTGCAACTTATCTGCCGTCCAACCTAGCTAGATCTACCAGTCAATAAAGAGTCAAAGTGAAATCTTCTTATAACTTGTCGATCAGTTTTAGCACGTGACTTTGTATGCACGTTCGTTGCTATCTAATCTTATACACTTGAGGGCTATCCAGCGCCGGCAACAGCGGCAAGGGCCAATCCCCTAGCGGTTGAACATGATGGAGGTGGAGAGGATGAAGACAGACGATACCTCGACCTCATCAGGAACCTCCCCGACAACATGCTCGGAAAGATAATCTCGCTCCTCCCCATCATGCAAGGCAATCGCACCCAGACCTCGCAAAAATGGTAAGATCCCCACATTTAGGCAACTACTTTAACCCCTCTTTATAGCGTGCCTTTCCTATGAGACACAAATAGAATAAAATAAAACCTTCGAGCGTAAGGAAAACAAACACCATTTTACTATTTGAAATGGGGGTTAACGATCTCCATATTGTTATCGAGAGACCAATGTCTTAAGATAAACTTGATAAACGACATTAATCCCACTAATCATGCTGTAATCAATACCAAAATACATGTAGGGTTTATATGCAATTTCAACTTCTTCCACGACAACGCCTTTAAGAAGGAATAAAAAAAAACCTTGCACCTCCGTCACCCCTTTCAGACAAAAACATTCATCATGATTTCTTATACCAACCATCGAAGGGAGCACATCAACAAGGAGACAAACCATTTAATGAGGTAATGACACAAGTTTGCCGCCACTAAACCCAAATATTGAAGGTGAGGACAAGAGTTTTTAGCCGCAATATGAGGCAGTGTTCTAGTTACCATCTATGAAATGGATCTTCAGGTAGTCACGCCAGCTTGTACTCTATGATAGGACGTGACGGTATGGTGGTAGCTGATGTACGGGTAATCTTCCCACCTTACACCACTGCCCCAGTCATTAGGGGGTCGCTCATGTCGTTGTGTTTCCTGTCTGTATCAATTATATATATATTATGAGAGAGGAAGATATGCCTTTATAAATTTAAAAAATATCAAGTTTCCTCTCTTTATCTTGAAGGTTCTGAAGTTGCACTTGTTCTGCCTTCCTATGCTAGTTGATTCTTACTACAATAATTTTTTATACAGTACTTCTATGCAAAAAATATACATTGTCCTACTTTTCCAGAATTATTGGTGTTACAGAAGTATGGTTTTGTTTAGATCATTACAGAATTATCTGATTTTTACAGATTCTATTTTTAATGTGTAGTTTGCTTGTTTAATAATTTCTATGACTTATATAGGTCAATATAAATTGTAGATGTGATAAAGTGCAGTACGCATTATGTTCGAACAATCATGAATCTGCCATGACCCAGGGGTCACTACCCCCACGTCCTTTGCAGGAGTCGATACGGGCACCACCATGTTTGATGCCGCCCGGAAGACATCGGTGCACCCTTGCCCCATCAAAGATAAGTATTACCAATGCCCAGAAGGGCCTCCACATGCAACCGTTGCGCATGCACTAGACAACAATCACCCGCGCGCCCTCGGCCAATGCATGACCATCATGCAGACACCAGCACACTGTAGGCCAAAAGACAACAATTGCGGGACCTCGACGGGACTATCTTCCCAGCTGGCTAAAGCAAGAAGCGGACAAATTTGTCATTATGTTCATTTATTGATTCAAAGTAGATTAGAGTTTTTCTTAAGAACCAATTAATTTAGAAAAATCAATTTTAGTTTACTAAATAAGTGTAGCTTACACTTTTCTACAAAAATGCAACAAAGTAAAAAAGTGGAAGTTGCACTTTCTCTGAACCGTTGCACTTTCCTGAATTGAATGAGACTTTAGAAAGTATCATCAAATTAGGCGTATATAGAGAAGAGGCCATCAGAATGAACTGTGGAGAGTGGAGCAGCCTGTTCAGCTTGCTCGGTGTACAGCTTTGACAGCCACACACTGGCATAGACAGAACCGTTACCAGCCAAAACCACTAGGTCACCATGGAACAAACCGAAAGAATCTGACCTAGAATATCTTTTGAACAAATCACGGCTACTGCACGGCCAAGCAGAGTGGGTAATAAAACAAAATTCCCACAATAAAGAAACAGAGGAACTGTAATTGAAAATTGACTACATAAACTTTCCAGATTCTTTTCTAGCAGCTCTACGGCTAGGCTAACCTCTTCCTTTCGCACCTTCCCCCTCTGCATGGTCCAACAAAATTGAGAAAGATATGCAGATATAGAGTCCTAGGTAGGTTGACCGATTGATGGACGATCGAACGACGAGCATTAGCGGATGACGGAGAGCGGAGTAGCTAGGTGCTGCAATCGCAGGGGAGGGAGGTTGTCTTCCTCGTGCAAGAATGGATCATGGACGCCTGGCACCGGTAGTAGCGCGGCTCCATCATGAACTCATTTGCCGGAGCACCCATCGGCCTCTGGACCTCGTCCTTCGGCTTGCAGCTCAGGCACCGCTTGAGTAGGCCATGCAACGACGGCAGACCGGCTCACCATGGCATAAGATCTCCATCTGGCCTACACCGATATCTCCTCGGGCATATCTTCCTCCTGCTGTCGTGCATCGCAGACCAATTCCGGGTGTCCGCCGTGAGCAAGCACTGGCGCCTAGTAGCTTTGCAGAACCCGTCCCTACTGCTATGGCTCCGCAAGCCCTTCACATCCCGGACCGACAGCTACAGGACTTTGACGGCTCCGTTGATCTATGCCCAACCCTCTCTGACGAGGGCCGCGGGGCGGCGGGGCCCGTTTTTTTTGCTCCGCTCCGGGGGTGGATGGTGGTATCATCCCATCACTGGCGTGGTCATGTCGTGCTCAACCTCTACACCGGCGAGTGTCTCGCCCTCCCGAATCGCCCCATCAACTCCAACGACATCAGGTGCCCCATGTTGATCCGCGCAGCCACCATCTCTGCCGCTTCGTCTTCTGGTCCCTGTGTGGTCGCTGCCATAATGTACAGCTAGACAAACATGGCCTTCTGCCGCCGGATCATGGAGTGCTGGATGCCGCTACCGGTAGAGATGACGGCCCCGCCCAATGACCAAAACCTGCCTTACCACCACGGATGGTTCCGGGCCGACAACTCAGATGATGACCTCTACTGCTACAAGGCCGAAATTTCGACATCTACGCATACCATTGTACATCTTGCCTACGAAATCCGTGCTCCCCGAACAAACAAGGCACACGGGAGATCGTAACCTGCTACCTCCAGCTCTCCGCCTCTGTCGCCAATCTACTGATGGTGAGGAGATTAATCTCGCCGTTAAGAGGCCGCATGTCGTGGTTCTAGGTCTTCAGACTATTGAAGCAGCAAGAGGACCGGCATGCTTCCTTCTCCTGGCGCTTCTACCAGATGACCTCGCAGGTGCTCTTCGTCAGCCGGGCCTGCTCCAAGGCCTTCGACATGGGACAAGCCGGCAGCCCGGGCTACATCTACTTCCTCGATGACGTCTACCCTGGTGGTCTGCACGGTGTCCTCCAAAAGAACAAGTATCCCCGCGCTGACGCCGACTAGTGGCGTTACTCAATCCCTAGAGAGATCGAGCGTTGCCTGCCATGGTCTCCCCCCTCGGACACCTTGTTGTGCGTTAGGAACCACCACCTGCCGGTTCAGTTTGCTTGACCTAATCTTCCGCCCCTAGCGATGGAGTGGGCTAGGGTGATAGCAGAACGCTATGATATTAATGAACTAGAAAAAAATCAGTTCATCATCCCTGCATGCAGCTCTTGCCATTATTGCATGGCTGGCACTCCTGCAAGGATTCTTCGTCACCCATTAGTGTCCACCCATGGACTGAAGCATGGATAAACGAAGGAACTAGTACCTCTAGATCGAGCATCGTAGACAGGAAGCGAGGATCGGTAACTATTCGTGACTTGCATATGGCCCAAAATTGTATGTGACTTGCATAACGCCCAATAAGAATTTTTGGCTATCGACCTATATGTATAGGTAAAGAATCGCTAGAAATCAAGGTAGGGGGGAAATCGGTTGAAATGAAATGACTAAACAGTAACTGAGAATGACTTGGAGGTGAAGTCATTGGATTGGCTTCCCCGAAAGCAGATTCAGTGAGATTGTAAAAGGAAGTCATCGCTGCAACTTATCTGCCGTCCAACCAAGCTAGATCTACCGGTCAATAAAGAGTCAAAGCAAAATCTTCTTATAATTTGTCAAATAGTTTTAGCACGTCACTTTGTATACATGTTCGTTGCTATGTTATCTTATACTCTATGGCGAAGGACAAAAAAAATTGAGGTTAGGCGGACCCATGGGAAAATGTCATGTGTTCATATGTATATCACACACACATTCATCTAAAAATGTATATCACACACGCGCGCACATACACATACACACACACACACACACACACACACACACACCCCATATTGAGCAATGATATGCATAAAAATAACAAATTCGACAATTTAAATATCTGACTGTAAAAATAATTACGAAAATGGAAACTCCACTTGAAAGACAAGTTAATTACTATGTGAAGTTAAATAATAAATTGCATTAAACACCAAACAATGAAATCAATGATGACCAGTAAACATGAAAATCACGCCCAGAAAATCAGGATCGCATTCATACAATTATACATAATATTGGAAATTAACACTACTAATACATATTACATCTTCGTGAAACAAGAATTAGAGAAAACAGAGGAATGCATCACTTGCAATTCTTTTGAGTGATACTTGGAGAGAGATTGAAAAGTTGGCTTGACATACTCTTCTGCCCCTAAAGACGGAGTGGGCTAGGGCAACAGCAGGATGCTACGATAACTACACCACGACACTGCATTTCCTACGAACGTGTTTTGAGAAAAGTCACTTTTGCCGACCGACTGTTGGTTGGAAAAAATTGTAGCAGTCAGTCGGTCGGAAAAACATGTGAACTGTAACACACGGTCGGAGGGGAATGCTAAGATATTTATTGTCGAATGATGGGTCGGGAAAGCTCTAATGCCCATCCATACATCGGTCGGGAAATAATCCCGACCAACAGTCCTTGGCAAATGGGCCAGCGCGCGTTCTTTTGGCCGAGGCCCGTGAAAAGTTTCACCCAAACACATAACTCACCACACACTGAGAGGAAAATACCTAATCCCTTTCTTATTCCCCACGCGCTCCGCCATGGGCACCCGCCGCCAGCATCATCATCATCCCCGCATGCTGCTCTTGCCATTGGCTGCCTAGTTGCAGCTCCTGCAAAGATTCATCGTCGCCAATTCATGTCCACCCATGGATTGAAGGATGGATGAACGAAGGAACTAGCACCTCAGTTTCGGGCATTGTGAATGGGAAGAGAGGATCGGTGACTATGTGTGACTTGCATATGGCCCAAAATTGTATGTGACTTGCACAACACCCAATAAGAATTATTGGCAATCGGTCTATATGTATAGGTAAAGAATTGCTGGAAATCATGGTAGGGGGAAATCGTGGGGAAATGAAAAGACTAACCAGTAAGTAAGATTTGAGAATGACTTGGGGTGCCTTGCGTTGGCTTGCCTTCCCCGAAAGCAGATTCAGTGAGATTGTTAAAGGAAGTCATCGGTGCACCTTATCTGTTGTCCAACCTAGTTAGATCTACCGGTCAATAAATAGTCAAAGTGAAACCTTCTTATAACTTGTCGAACAGTTTTAGCACATCACCTTGTATGCACGTTCTTTGCTATCTTATCTTATACATTTGAGGGCTATCCGGCGACGGCAACGGTGGCAACGGCCAATCCCGTAGCGGCTGAACACGATGGAGGTGGAGAGGGTGAAGACGGATGGGACCTCAACCTCATAAGGAACCAACAAGCAAGGCGATCGCACCCAGATCTCGCGAAAACGGTATGATCGCCACACATAGGCAATCACTTTAACCCCTCTTTATAGTGTTTCTTTTCTACAAGACTCAAATAAAATAAAATAATACCTTTGAGTGTAAGGAAAACTAACACCATTTTCCTATTTGAAATGGGGGTTAACCCTCTCCGTATTGCTACCGAGAGACCAATGTCTTAAGATAAACTTGATACCGACATTAATCCCACTAATCATGTTGTATTCAATACCTAAATACATTTAGGGTTTATACGCAATTTCAACTTCATCCACGACGACGCCTTTAAGAAGGAATAAAAAAAGCCTTGCGCCTCCTTCACCCCTTCCAGATGAAAATGGTCAAGACAAAAATATTCATCCTGATTTTGAGACCAACCATCGAAGGGATCACATCAACAAGGAGACAAAACATTTAATGAGGTAACGATGCAAGGTTGCCACTGATACGTCTCCGTCGTATCTATAATTTTTGATTGTTTCATGCCAATATTATACAACTTTCACATATTTTTGGCAATTTCTTATATGATTTATTGGACCAACCTACTAATCTAGTGCCAGTTCTTGTTTGTTGCATGTTTTTGTTTCGCAGAAAATCCATATCAAACGAAGTCCAAACGCGGTAAATATTTATGGAGAATTATTTTGGAACATATGTGATTTTTAGGAGGTGGAATAAACGCAAAAAGGGGCCCGTAGTGCCCACAACCCACCAGGGCCCAGGCGTTCCTTGGTGTCTTGTGCCCTCCTCGGACGTCGGTTGGAGCCCTTCTTCTGGCGAAAGAAAGATACTTATCGAAAAAAATCGTGTTAAAATTTTAGTGCAATCAGAGTTACGGATCTCAGAAATTTAAGGAACGGTGAAGGGCAGATCTAGGGACCGCGAAACAGAGAGAGACAGAGAGACAGATCCAATCTCGGAGGGGATCTCGCCCCTCCCATGCCATGGAAGCCAAGGACTAGAGGGGAAACCCTTCTCCCATCTAGGGGGGGAGGCAAGGAAGAAGAAGAAGGAGGTGGGGCTCTCTCCCCTTCGCTTCCGGTGGCACCGGAGTGCCGCCGGGGCTAGGATCGTGACCGCGATGTATGTCAACAATCTTGCTACCGTCAACACCAACTTTCTCCCCCTCTATGCACCGGTGTAACATCTTTTCTCCCCGCTGTAATCTCTACTTAAACATGGTGCTCAACTTCATATATTATTTCCCAACTATCAATGGTTATCCTATGATGTTTGAGTAGATCCGTTTTGTCCTATGGGTTAATCGTGATCTTGGTTGCTATGATTGTATATTTTATTTATGTTCATGTCCTACGGTGCCCTCCATCTCGCGCAAACGTGAGGGGCCCCCGTTGTAGGGTGTTGCAATGTGTTGATGGTTAAGGATGGCAATGGGTTAGGTTTGGATCGGGTTGAACAATATCAAATCCATATCTATATCCATGAAGATAGTCTCTGTATGCCCATGAAAAAACACAATGGGCAAAAAATTATGTCCATGTCCAAACCCGATGGATATCCATATCTGTTGGATATCCATGGGGTCCTCTCAAGACATATAAATAAGACACAACAGAACATGCACATAAGTTATTACACCCATATGCATCAATGCACTTGTGAAAAAGCAGAGACGGAGGTGTCGATGGGATACTTAGTTGTGTTGTCATAGGCCAGTGGTACTAGCTGTTGTAGTGCTCCACCATACATGGAGATAGCACCTGACAGTGTCGACCATCTCTCGCGATGCAGGAGGAATAAGAAGAGGAGACGGGGCTTATACTGAATGATGAGTCATTTAACAATGACATAAAAGATCTGAAGGGGGCTGAAGTAATATTAGGGATTGAATGTCAACTAATAAAAGTTACGGTGGAATGTCAACTAATAAAAGTTATGGTGGAGATTGTGTAATTTTCTATGAACATTTTACATTATAATGGGTGAAATTACAGTGGGACATGTGACTGTGGACTAGGGATAGCAGAATATCGCCATTTAGTCATACTATCGGTCGGGTTTGGATATATCCATGGGTACAAGATTATGTCCATGCCCTACCCATGAGTAATCGGGTTAGGTTTGGACGTCGCCCATGGGCGCAAAAGCATATCCAAACCCTGTCCATACGGGTCAGATATCCATGGGTATCCATGCCCATTTGTAAAATTGCCATTCTTATTCATGGTTCGTTTATGGTGGGTTGCTAGAGTGACAGAAGCTTAAACCCGATTAAGGGGGGTATGACATATGGGAGTAAAGAGGACTTGATTCTTGATGTTATGGTTGGGTTTCACGACCTTAATGATATTTAGTAGTTGCGGATGCTTGCTAGAGTTCCAATCATAAGTGCATATGATCCAAGTAGAGAAAGTATGTTAGCTCATGCCTCTCCCTCATATAAAATAGCATGAAAGATTACCGGTACTTGTTATCGATTACCTAGGGACAATGACTTTCTTGTTGACATAAGTTATCCACTTTTACTACCTTGCAATTTATTCGTAGTTTTATTATCGCGAAGTACTCCTAGTTTCATTCTTGTTTTAGGTAAAACAAACGTTAAGTGTGCGTAGAGTTGTATCGGTGGTCGACAGAGCTTGAGGGAATATTTGTTCTACCTTTAGCTCCTCGTTGGGTTCAACACTCTTACTTATAGAAAAAGGCTACAAATGATCCACTACACTTGTGGGTTATCAAGAACTTTTCTGGCGCCGTTGCCGGGGAGTCATAGCATGGGGTGAATATTCTCGTGTGTGCTTGTGTGCTTTATCACAAAGTAGTTTTTATTTTCTGTTCTAAGTTGTTCTCTACCTTTAGTCATGGATATGGAACACGAAACACGAAAAAAAATTAGTGGTACTTACTGCTCATGGATATGGGGAACCTCCTAAAACCCTCGCGATGCTCGTTATGTGAAAGATAGTATGCACTACTTTGATAATCCTGGGAAAACCCCATTCAACTATATAATGGGAGTAACGTTGGATCAACGTGAATATTTTATGAATTATCGTTTGGCTCATAAAGGGAAATTGTAATGGGGTCAAATTCATATGTTGCATTGGTATGCTTATAATCTATGCTTGAGATATGATTATACTTGTTGCTTTAGGATGAATGCTCCACACCTACCCTTTTCATGTGAAGTTAATGAAAATGAAACCTTAGCTTCTTATGCTAATGGTATATATGATTATTATGATGTGGAACAAATAGAAGAATTTGTTGCTTTTCAGGGTGCTTATGAAATTGAATGATGTTTCTAAAGCAGGAAGATTGTCATGACGCTGTTTATAGATCTTAAAAATATTCTATACTTGAATATTGCTATCAGAACTATGAATATAATGCCTATATTGATGCATTTCTTGAGAAAGTCTCCCCTGTCCAAGAAGAGACTAATATTTTGCAGGAGTCTATGGAAGAAGAAATTAATGACATTGTGAGCTCATTGGATGAAAAAGATGAGGAGAAGAGCAAAGAACAAAAGAAGGAAGAGCAGATTGATCACCCATTCCCACCTTCTAATGAGAGTAACTCTTTATCCCATACATTGTTTAATTTCCCTTCATGTTTACCGAAGGATGAATGCTATGATAATTGCTATGATCCCGTTGATTCATTTGAAACATACCTTTTTGATGAACTTGATGCTTGCTATGCTTGTGGCCATGATGCCAATATGAATTATACTTATGGAGATGAACTTGCTATTGTTCCTTATGTTAAGAATGAAGTTGTTGCTATTGCACTCATGCATGATAGTCCTATTATCTTTTTGAATTCTCCAAACTACACTATATCAGAGAAGTTTGCACTTATTTAAGGATTATATTGATGGGTTGCCTTTTACCGTTGCACATGATAATTTTGATGAAAGCAATATGCATGATCTTGCTGCTCTTACTTGCAATTATTATGAGAGAGGAACTACATCTCCGCCTCTCTATGTTTCCAATAGAACAAAATTGTAAGAAACTGCTTATACTATGCATTGGCCTTTACTTGATGTGCATGAATTGTTCTTGTATGATATGCCTATGCATAGGAAGAGAGTTAGACTTCTTCATTGCTTGATATATGTTGCTTCGTGCTCACTACTAAATGCCAAATCATTGCTAATTAAGATTGGATTTGATATACCTTGGGATCCGGGTGGATTCATTACTTGAGCACTTCATGCCTAGCTTGATGGCTTTAAAGAAAGCGCTGCCAGGAAGACAAGCCGGAAGTTAAAAAAATAGTCATTTATTTCTATTGAGTGCTTTTATATAGTTTAAAAACAAAAAAATATAGAGGGGAACCTAAAACTTTTTTCAAAATGAAAAGTAAAAGTGAGAGGGACAAGCATTGTGAAAGTGGGAGCTAGCCTTGAACTCTGTTCATGCCCATGGGAACTTTGTGAATCACAATTACAGAAAATTTTCAACAAAAATAATTATCCTCTTGTACAAATCCATTGTATTATATAAATAATGTGCCAAGAATTTCCTTTAGGATGATTAAATTGCTTGTTGGTTTGTGCGGTGCAAAAATAGAAACTTTGGCTATAGTGCACGATTTTAATTTTTTACTGGAATGTCAAACGGTTCTGAAACTTTTTGCACAATCTTTCTATACAAATTTTTTATATTGTCCTAATTTTTCAGAATTTGTAGAGTTGCAGAAGTATGATGGATGTTCAATTCTTTACATACGGTCCTGTTTTCACAGATTGATGTTATAGCTTCATGATTTGCATATGTTTGAATTCTTGTTGATGCCTCCTTGACTTGGGGCCGTAGAATTGTGATAGAATACATTGGGTAATGTTAGTTTATAATTATGAAATAATGTTAGAGCAGTACATGATGAGATTTCACTGCTCATATGGACTAACCCCGCCACTAAAATTTCGGTTAGTTTTGTGTGGATGAAGTGTTTGAAGATCGAGGAGGTCTCGATGTGAGGAGAAGGAGGAGAGGCAAGAGCTCAAGATTGGGGATGCCCAAGGCACCCCAAGTAAATATTCAAGGAGACTGAAGCGTCTAAGCTTGGGGATGCCACGGAAGGCATCCCATCTTTCTTCAACAAGTATCAGTATGTTTTCAGATTCATTTCGTTCACATGATATGCGTAAATTCTTGGAGCGTCGTGTGATTTTTATTTTTATTTTAATAATGTAACATGCTGGTATGAGATAGTACATGGTTGATTTATAGAATGCTCATTGCACTTCACTTATATCTTTTGAGTATTGCTTTATAGAATGCTTCATGTGCTTCACTTATATACATTTGAATTTTGAATTGCCTGTTTCTTTTCACATAGAAAACCGATATTCATAGAATGCTATCGTGCTTCACTTATATTTGTTAGAGGATGATCTTTTGTAGAAACAATTAAACTCTCATGCTTCACTTATATCTATTTAGAGAGTCAAATGGAATTGGTAAATTGCATGGTTAGTCATAAAATCCTACATAAACCTTATGGATCACTGAATCTGATATGTTTGATTCCTTGCAATAGTTTTATGATATAGAGATGATAATATGTGGGAGGTACTAGTGGATAATCAATGTTTAGTAAGATATTGGTGTTAAGGTTTGTGATTCCCGAAGCATGCACGTATAGTCTCTCTTTATGCGGGGAAGTTCGAGCATAATTTATCCTTGATTGTCTATCTTTGTGTGAAGGTCAGGGGCGCACGATGGTTAACTCCTACCAACCTCCCCCGTAGGAGCATGCGTAGTATTACTTTGCTTCGAGGGCTAATAAACTTTTGCAATAAGTATGTGAGTTCTTTATGACTAATGTGAGTCCATGGATTATACACACTCTCACCCTTTCATAATTGCTAGCCTCTATTGTGTCGCGCAACTTTCGCCGATGCATAAACTTTATTATACCTTCCTCAAAACAGCCACCATACCTACCTATTATGGCATTTCCATAGCCATTCCGAGATATATTGCCATGCACTTCCATCATATAGTTGACTTGAGCATTCATTTTCTTATTGTTTTGCATGATCGTAAGATAGCTAGCAAGATATTTTCATGGCTTGTTCGTTGTTTGATATCTTTGCTATGCTAGATCATTGCACATCCCGGTACACTGTCAAAGGCATTCATTTAGAGTCATACTATGTCATAGGTATCGAGTTGTAATTTTTATTTCTTTTGAGTTATAAGTAAATAGAAGTGTGATGATCATCATTATCCTTTATTAGAGCATGTCCCAGTAAGGAAAGGATGATGGAAACTATGATTCCCCCACAAGTCGGGATGAGACACCGGATAATGAGATAAAAAAATAAAAATAAAAAGAAAGAAAAAAAGGAAAAAAGAAATAAAGAGAGAAGGGGCATGCTTGTTCCACACTTGGGCTTCAATGTAGCACCATGTTTTTCATATAGAGAGTCTCCTATGTTTTCACTTTCATATACTAGTTAGATTTTCTGTAGTAGAGTCTGATGCATACCCACTTAGTTTCATATTGAGCTTTCATACACTTATAGTTCTTAATGCATCCGTTGCATGGCAATCCCTACTCCTCCCATTGATATCGATTGATGGACATCTCCATAGTCCATTAGTTTGCCTAGTTGATGTGAGACGTTCTTCCCTTCTTTTGTCTACTACCACAGCATTCTGTTCCACCTATATTGCTATATCCATGGCTTGCGCTCATGTATTGCGTAAGAGTTGAAAATGCTGAAGCGCGTTAAAAAGTATGAACCAATTGCTTGGCTAACACCGCGGTAGTACATAATTTATACTTTCAGCTGGGAAGACAGAGCATGACAAGACTATATGATTTTGTAGGGATAACGTTCTTTAGCATTTGATATTCTGAAAGACATGATTGTTTGTTGGGATGCCCGAGTATTGATGTCTTTATATCAAATTATAGACTATTGAGTTTAATCACTCATGTCTTAATATTCATGCCATGACTAGAATATGATCAAGTTTATGCTTGGTACCATTCCACATCAACAATTATATGTTTTATCATTTACCTACTCGAGGATGAGCCGGAATTAAGCTTGGGGATGCTGATACGTCTCCGTTCGTATCTATAATTTTTGAATGTTTCATGCCGATATTATACAACTTTCACATATTTTTGGCAACTTTTTATATGATTTATTGGACTAACCTACTAATCCAGTGCCCAGTGCCAATTCCTGTTTGTTGCATGTTTTTGTTTCGCAGAATATCCATATCGAACGAAGTCCAAACGCGATAAATGGGGCCCCATAGTGCCCGGAACCCACCAGGGTGCGTCACCAGGGCCCAGGCGCTCCCTGGTGTCTTGTGCCCTCCTCGGACGTCGGTTGGAGCCCTTCTTCTGGCGCAATAAAGATACTTATCGAAAAAATCATGTTAAAGTTTCAGCGAAATCGGAGTTACGGATCTTCGGGAATTTAAGAAACGGTGAAGGGCCAGATCTGGGGAACGTGAAACAGAGAGAGACAGAGAGACAGATCCAATCTCGGAAGGGCTCTCATCCCTCCCATGCCATGGAAGCAAAGGACCAAAGGGGAAACCCTTCTCCCATCTAGAGGGAAGGTCAAGGAAGAAGAAGAAGGAAGGGGGCTCTCTCCCCTTCGCTTCTGGTGGAGCCGGAGTGCCACCGGGGCCAGGATCGTGATGGCGATCTACATCAACAATCTTGATACCGTCAACATCAACTTTCTCCCCCTCTATGCAGTGGTGTAACATCTTTTCTCCCCGCTGTAATCTCTACTTGAACATGGTGCTCAAATCCATATATTATTTCCCAATGATTTATGGTTATCCTATGATGTTTGAGTAGATCCGTTTTGTCATGTGGGTTAATCGTGATCTTGGTAGGTATGATTGTATATTTTATTTATGGCGCTATCCTATGGTGCCCTCCGTCTCGGGAAAACGTGAGGGGACCCCGTTGTAGGGTGTTGCAATATGTTCATGGTTCGCTTATGGTGGGTTGCTAGAGTGACAGAAGTTTAAACCCGAGTAAGGGGGTATGACGTATGGGAGTAAAAAGGACTTGATTCTTAATGCTATGGTTTGGTTTCACGACCTTATTGATCTTTAGTAGTTGTGGATGCTTGCTAGATTTCCAATCATAAGTGCATATGATTCAAGTAGAGAAAGTATGTTAGCTCATGCCTCTCCCTCATATAAAATTGCAAGGATGATTACGGGTACTTGTTATCGATTACCTAGGGACAAATGACTTTCTCGTGATAAAAGCTATCCACTTTTACTACCTTGCAATTTATTCATGGTTTTTTTTCTCGCAAAGTACTCCTAGTTTCATACATGTTTTAGGTAAAGCAAACGTTAAGTGTGCATAGAGTTGTATCGGTGGTCGATAGAACTTGAGGGAATATTTGTTCTACATTTAGCTCCTCGTTGGGTTCGACACTCTTACTTATCGAAAAAGGCTACATACGATCACTTACACGTGTGGGTTATCAGTCGCAACTAAACTGAAATATTCAAGGTGAGGACAAGAGTTTCTAGCCGCGACATGAGGCAGTGTTCCAGTTAGCAACTTGCAAATGGATCTTCAGGTAGTCAAGCCAGCTTGTACTCGACGTAGACGTGACGGTATGGTGCTTGCTGATGTATGGGTAATCTTCCCACCATAGACCACTGCCCTAGTCATTAGGGGGTTGCTCATGTCGCTGTGTTTCCTCTCTTTATCAAATTTATATATATTAGGAGAGAGGAAGATATGCTTATATATATTTAAAAAACAGCAAGTTTCCACTCTTTATCTTGAACGTTCTGAAGTTGCACTTGTTCTGCCTTCCTATGCTAGTTTATTCTTGCTACAATAAATTTTTATACAGTACTTTTATGCAAAAAATTATGTTGTCCTACTTTTCCAGAATTATTGGTGTCACAGAAGTATGGTTTTGTTCACATCATTACAGACTATTTTGATTTTGATAGATTCTATTTTTAATGCGTAATTTGCTTGTTTAATAATTTCGATGACTTATATCGGTCAATATAAATTATAGAAATGATATAGTACATTACGCATTATGTTCGAACAATCATGAATCCGCCATGACCCAGGGGCACTACACCAACGTCCTTTGCAGGAGTCGAGACGGGCACCATCATGTTTGATGCCGACCGGACGACGTCGGTGCACCCTTGCCCCGTCGAAGTTAAACATTATCACTACCGAGAAAGGCCTCCACGTGCAACCGCTGCGCATGCACTCGACAACAATCGCCCGCGCGCCATCGGCCAGCATATGTCAATCATACAGACGCCGGCACACTGTAGGGCAAAACACAACAATTGCAGGACCTTGGCGGGACTATCTTCCCAGCTGGCCAAAGTAAGAAGCGGGCAAATTTGTCGTTATGTTCTTTTATTGATTCAAAGTAGATTTGAGTTTTTCTTAAGAACCAATCAATTTAGAAAAATCAATTTTAGTTTACTAAATAAGTGTAGCCTGCACTTTTCTACAACAATGCAACAAAGTAAAAAAGTGTAAGTTGCACTTTCACTGAACCGTTGCACTTTTCTGAATTGAATGAGACTTCAGAAAGTATCATCGACTTAGGCGTATACAGAGAAGAGGCCATCAGAATGACATGTGGAGTGTGGAGCAGCCTGTTCAGCTCGCCGGTGTGCAGCTTTGACGGCCATGCACCGGCATATATAGGACTGTTACCAGCCAAAACCACTAGATCGCCATGGAACAAACCGAAAGAATCTCACCTAGAAGATCTTTTGAACAAATCACGGCTACTGCACAACCTTGCAAAGTGAGTAAAGAAACAAAATTGCCACAAGAAAGAAACAGAGGAACTGTAAATGAAAGATGCCTACATAAACTTTCCAGATTCTTTGTCTAGCAGCTCTACGGCGAGGCTAACCTCTTTCTTTTGCCCCTTCTCCCTCTGACTGGTCCAACAAAAATGAGTAGGCCATGCAGTGACGGCAGGCCAGCTCATCATGGCATAAGATCTCCATCTAGCCTCCACCGAGATCTCCTCGGGCATATCTTCCTCCTGCTGTCGTACATCATGGACCGAGTCCGGGAGTCCACCGTTAGCAAGCACTGGCGCCTGGTAGCCTTGCAGAACCCGTCCCTGCTGCCATGGCTCCTCAAGCCATTCACAGCCCGGACCGATAGCTAAAGGATCTTTCACGGCTCCGCTGATCCGCGCCCGACCCTCTTTGACGAGGGCCGCGGGGCGGCGGCGCCCGTTTCTGTTGCTCCGCTCTGGGGCATGGGTCGTAGTATCATCCCATCACTGGTGTGGTCATGCCATGCTCAACCTCCGCACCGACGAGTGTGTCTCCCTTCCGGATCGCCCCATCAACTCCAACGACATCAGGTGCCCCATGCTGATCCGCGTAGCCGCCATCTCCGCCGCCCCGTCTTCTGGTGCCTGCTTGGTCACTGCCATAACGTACAGCTAGACAAACATGGCCTTCCGCAGCCCGGGCATGGAGTGCTGAATGTCGCTGCCGGTAGAGATGACGGCCCTACCCAACGTCCAAGACCTGACTTACCACCACAGATGGTTCCGGGCCGTCGACTCAGATGATGACCTCTACTGCTACAAAGGCTGAACTTTTGACATCTACGCATATCATTGTACATCTTGCCTACGAGATCTGTGCTCCCCGGATGAACATGGCACACGCGAGATCGTAACCCGGTACCTCCTGCTCTATGCCTCTGGCACCAATCTGCTGATGGTGAGGAGATTCATCTCGCCGTTAAGAGGCTGCAAGTCATGGTTCCAGGTCTTCAGGCTATAGAAGCAGCAGGAGGGTCGACTGGCTTCCTGGTCCTGGCGCTTCTACCAGATGACCAGGCAGGTGCTCTTCGTCAGCCGGGCCTACTCCAAGGCCTTCGACACGGGACAGGCCGGCCGCCCGGGCTACTTCTACTTCCTCAACGACGTCAACCCTGGTGGTCTGCACAGTGTCCTCCAGCAGAACAAGTATCCCTGCACCGATGCTGGCGGTTGGCGTTACTGAATCCCTAGCGAGATCGAGCGCTGCCTGCGATGGTCTCCCCCCTCGGACACCTCACCGTGCGTTTGGTACCACCACTAATTGAGCTATACCCAGCAGGTTCAGTTTGAGACATCATACAGATATCTATCGGTTTAATTAGAGTCCTTGTTGTTTTTGTTCCCTCCTCGTCAGTGTTTCTTTGTTGTTGTACTCTTTAATTTGGTTGTTGTTATAATATGTGAACCTGAAAGTTCCATATCCAGTTTGTTGTGTGTCCTAAATTTGAAGTCTGTTTTGAACTCATTTCATCCACATGAAAATGTGGACTGTTTAGAGTTTTAGACTGCTACTATATATGTTGCTTAAATTATTTTTATGGATTTCTGCAGTAAATTCTAATTCAGACTTGATATTTTCCACCGTATTGTCAGTAGTGCACACAACTTCTTATTGTATTGCATTGTTGCATCTGCCAGTGGCAAAGGAGTTTTTCATGTCTCCCCTGTTTGCATTGAGATGAGATGATCTGCAACTGAACATTTGATGTGTTTTCAGGTATACAACAACTAGTAGTGAATGTATGTTGTAGACTCTAGCTAGTTTGTGCATCGCCGTTAGCCTTCACTGATGTGTTTTAGCGGCATATACTTGTTATATGTTTGATGTGTTTTAGCGGCATATACTTACTACTTCGTTGATGTGGTTGTCGTTGAAACTGGAACTTACGTATCATGTATATTGTATGTGCTTAATTTGAAGGCGTTTTTAGAACTTAATTTGAAGGCGTTTTCACAAAGAAACTTTGTGATATAGGTTGTCCGATTTCTATATGGTTCTCTTTTTTTATTGCTTTCCTAGTGTTTGAAATATGTGTATGATTTTATGCTGTAAATTCTAATTCCGATTTTGATATTTTCTGCCGTATTTTTAGTAGTGCACAAAATGTCTTATTGTATCGTATGATTGCATCTATCAGTGGCAGAGGTGTCTTTCATAGTTCCCCTATTTGCATTGAGATGAGATGATCTGCAACTGAATATTTGATGTGTGCTCAGGTGTAGAGATCAACTAGTACTGATTGTATGTTGAGGACTCTAGTCATTATTAGATGACACTTCTTCACTTCTCAGTTGAATGTTTGATGTGTTTTAGCATTTTACATTTATGCCACTTGTTCAGTTGAGGAAGCACAGGGGTGTGAGAGCTTGGGGCGGCGGCTGAGCATCATTGGCGTTGGAGGCCATTGTCGGAGGCATACCGTTGGCAAAGGTAAAACCTAAAGAGACAAGGACAGGAGCATGGAACCGTGCGGTGTGGTTTGTCGCCTGTCAGTGGGCTGCAGTACTAAAACTGCTGGCTGAAGCTGCTTGAACGCTAATGCGGGGCTTTGGTACATGGACTCTGAGGACATCTGCCGACTCATCCAATGACGCTCTTATACGTGAAATTGGAGGGAGAGGGGCCACAAAATTTTGTGTCAACCCTATTGCTACTCAGATGAAAGAAGCTGGAGGCTTGCAGCTTGAGCCATTTTGAGGCAGCTGAAGAAACTATAGAGTTTGTTCTATTGTTAGAGATGACCAAAAGATTTTGGATCATGTATTCTTACTTGCTTTAGTATCCATAGAACCTCCTGATGGCTTATTTTGACATCCACTGTATGTACTACTCCCTCCGTCCCATAATATAAGAATGTTTCTAACACTAGTGTAGTGTTAAAAACAAAGTTTTAAATAGCTCGCTATAGCTCCACTATAGCACGCTATAGCTTTTAGAAGAGGTTCCGCGCTAAATGCATTTTGTCCAACCACATGAGCGAACATTTTAAATAGCCCGCTATACCGTCGTTATAGCACGCTATAGCATTTAGAGGAGGTCCGTCGCTAAGAGGCTTAGCGCGCTATTTAAAACTTTGGTTAAAAACGCTCGCTCTTATATAATTGGATAGAGGTAGTATTAGTGATATGAAGACCTAAAAGGTGGAAGCACCACTTCTTAAGGTTGGCATGTTATTAACGCTACGCAGGTGTACTTATACACGGATTCGGAAAAAAAGAGAATTCACAAGTTCAAAAACAATGTTGTAGAACAGATAATTAACAATTGTATCTACTATTCCTAAATAGTTGATTTCCACTAAATCTAGTTCTCTCAACATGCCACCTTGTACCTCACCTTGTCTGCCATGTCAGTATCTACGTGCAGGGAAATCACCTAGTTTTAACAATTACTTACCCGAATTTCTCTTCATGAGTGATTCCAAGAGAAAGATCGCATACTGGGCAGGATTCGATCTCCTCCACAACTATTTTCTTCATAATACACTCCCGACAAACCGCATACCGGAAGATGGTTATAATACATCCAGGCATGCAAGTATCATACAGAGATTTGAAAGAACCAAATTTATAATTACTCACATGTCACCTTCTCATATCGGACAGTTCCCTATGTATACGCTGTAAGGTTTGTCTGTCGTTGTATGTAAACCAGCAGCGAAACATTCTCTCCTCATAAGCCAGCATGCTTCAGTCGCTCTGCAACTACCTATTCCCCCGTTCTGCTCTGATCCCGAGCTCCAGCAAACCAAATTATCCTCACGGACTAGGGGTTGATCTCTATCAAAGGAGATGGAGGCCGGCGGTAGTAGTAGGAGTACGACTACCAGAAAGAGGAAATCAGCCACACTCGAGGTTGAGGCCAGTGGCGGAGGACGAAAAAAAATGAGGTGGGGCAGACCCATGATAAAATGTCTTGTGTCCACATGTATATCACGCATACATTCATCTAAATAATGTATATCACACACACACACACACACACACACACACACACACACACACACACCATATCGAGCAATGCTGTCATAAAAATGAAAAATTCGGCTATTTAAATATTTGACTGTTAAAATAATTACCAAAACGAAAATTCCCCTTGAAAGACAACTTGATTATGTGAAGCTAAATAATAAAATGCATTAAACACCAAACAATGAAATCAATGATGACCAGTAAACTTGAAAATCACGCCCAGAAAATCAGAATCACATTCATCCAATTACACATAATATCAGAAATTAACCCTACCAATACATATTACATCTTCGTGAAACAAAAATTAGAGAAAACCGAGGCATGCATCACTTGTGATTCTTTTGAGTGATACTTGGAGAGAGATTGAAAAGTTGGCTTGACATACTCTCCCGCCCCTAGAGACGGAGTGGGCTAGGGCGACAACACAACGCTACGGTATTAATGTACTAGAAAAAAATCAGTTCATCATCCCCGCATGCAGCTCTTGCCATTGCTGCCTGGCTGCCGCTCCTGCAAGGATTCATCGTTGCCCATTGTGTCCACCCATGGACTGAAGCATGGATGAACGAAGGAACTAGTACACTAGTAGAAAACAGGGCTTTGGTTCGGGCCTGGCCAGCCCATTAGTCCCGGTTCATCCACGAACCGGGACCCATGGGGGCATACGTCCCGGTTCGGGCGCCCAGGGGGCCGGCCGGGCCTCGTGGGGCATATGTCCTGGTTGGTCTGGACCCATTTGTCCCGGTTCCAGGCACGAACCGGGACCAATAGGCCTCGCTCCTGGCCCGCACCCATTGGTCACGGTTCATAATTGGAACCGGGACAAATGGGTGGCCTTTAGACCCGGTTCCAGTAACGAACCGGGGCCAATTGGTTGCTTATATATACCCCATCGCCGGCGAGCCCACACTGCTCTGTTTTTTCTGGCCGGCGAGGGGAGAGCTTTATGTGGTGCTCTAGCTCACCTCCCATATATGCACATGAGGTGTTCGATGAAATGCCCGAGCCACACTAGTTAAGCTTTCTCCTCTCGAAGCTCGCACTCGAAGCTCCATTTTCTCCGAGATTTGGCTAGGCTGAGCGGTCCGTCACATCCCGTCCCCGTCTTCACCGCCGTCGAACACCCGTGCCGATCTCGTCACCGGCACCACCATGGTGAGCTATACATTTACTTTGAATATAATGTGATGATGAACTTATATTAATTTGATCACTTATCTGTCCATGATGTTCTGTAATGGTTTTTGACACACTTAATTATATATAAATGCAAGTAGATGAACCGGCAATGGATGTACGGTGACAGACACACCTCCGAGTACATTAATGGCGTGCATAATTTTCTCGAAGTGGCTAAGGCAAACAAGCAGAATGGTTTTATGTGTTGTCCATGCACTATCTGTGGGAATACGAGGTCTTACTCCGACTCGAGCACCCTTCACACCCACCTGCTTTATAAGGGTTTCATGCCACACTATAATGTTTGGACCAAGCATGAAGAAATAGGGGTTATGATGGAAGACAACGAAGAAGAAGAGGACGATGACAACTATGCGCCCCCGGAATATTGTGATGCTGCAACGGGGGAAGCTGCTGAAGGTCAAGAGGAACCAGACGATGTTGTGCCCGACGATGATCTCCGCCGGGTCATTGTTGATGCAAGGAGATAGTGCGAAAGTGAAAAGGAGAAGCTAAAGTTCGATCACATGTTGGAGGATTACAAAAAAGGGTTGTACCCCAATTGCGAAGATGGCAACACGAAGCTCGGTACCGTACTGGAATTGCTGCAGTGGAAGGCAGAGAATGGTGTGCCTGACAAAGGATTTGAGAAACTACTCAAAATATTGAAGAAGAAGCTTCCAAAGAATAACGAATTGCCCGACAGTGCGTACGCAGCAAAGAAGGTCGTATGCCCTCTAGGATTGGAGGTGCATAAGATAAATGCATGCCCTAATGACTGCATCATGTACCGCGGTGCGTACGAGCATTTGAACGCATGCCCGGTATGCGGTGCCTTGCGATATAAGATCAGACGAGATGACCCTGGTGATGTTGACGGCGAGCGCCTTAGGAAGAGGGTTCCTGCCAAGGTGATGTGTTATGCTCCTATAATACCACGGTTGAAACGTCTGTTCAGAAACAAAGAGCATGCCAAGTTGATGTGATGGCACGCAGAGGACCGTAAGAAAGACGGGAACTTGAGAGCATCCGCTGACGGGTCACAGTGGAGAAAAATCGAGAGAACGTACTGGAAGGACTTTGCAGGTGACGCAAGGAACGTATGGTTTGGTTTAAGCATGGATGGCATTAATCCTTTTGGGGAGCAGAGCAGCAATCACAGCAACTGGCCCATGACTCTATGTATCTATAACCTTCCTCCTTGGCTGTGCATGAAGCGGAAGTTCATTATGATGCCAATACTCATCCAAGGCCCTAAGCAACCCGGCAACGACATTGATGTGTACCTAAGGCCATTAATTGAAGAACTTTTACAGCTGTGGAATGGACAAGGTGTACGTGCGTGGGATGAGGCCAACCAGGAGGAATTTGACCTACATGCGTTGCTGTTTGTAACCATCAATGATTGGCCTGCTCTCAGTAACCTTTCAGGACAAACAAACAAGGGATACCACACATGCACGCACTGTTTAGATGACACCCAAAGTATATGCCGGGACAGATGCATGAAGAATTTGTACCTGGGGCATCGTCGATTTCTTCCGACCAATCATCAATGTCGAAAGAAAGACAAGCATTTCAAAGGTGAGGCATATCACCGGAAGAAGCCCGCCATGCGTACCGGTGATCACGTACTTGCTATGGTCAATGATTTACATGTAATCTTTGGAAAGGGTCCCGTCGGACTATCTGTTCCGAATGACGATGAGGGACGCGCACCCATGTGGAAGAAGAAATCTATATTTTGGGACGTACCCTACTGGAAAGACCTAGAGATCCGCTCTTCAATCGACGTGATGCACGTGTCAAAGAACCTTTGCATGAACCTGCTAGGCTTCTTGGGTGTGTATGGGAAGAAAAAAGATATACCGGAGGCACCGGAGGACCTGCAACGTTTGCACGAAAAAGACGGCCTGCCTCCAAAGCAGTATGAAGGTCCTGCTAGCTACGCTCTTACCAAAGAAGAGAAGGAAATCTTCTTTGCATGCCTGCTCAGTATGAAGGTCTCGTCTGGCTTCTCGTCGAATATAAAAGGGATAATAAATATGGCAGAGAAAAAGTTCCAGAACCTAAAGTCTCATGACTGCCACGTGATTATGACGCAACTGCTTCCGGTTGCACTGAGGGGGCTTCTACCGGAAAACGTCCGATTAGCCATTGTGAAGCTATGTGCATTCCTCAATGCAATCTCTCATAAGGTGATCGATCCAAAAATCATACCAAGGCTAAGGAGTGATGTGGCGCAATGTCTTGTCAGTTTCGAGTTGGTGTTCCCACCATCCTTCTTCAATATCATGACGCATGTCCTAGTTCATCTAGTCGACGAGATTGTCATTCTAGGCCCCGTATTTCTACACAATATGTTCCCCTTTGAGAGGTTCATGGGAGTCCTAAAGAAATATGTCCGTAACCGCGCTAGGCCAGAAGGAAGCATCTCCATGGGCCATCAAACAGAGGATGTCATTGGGTTTTGTGTTGACTTCATTCCTGGCCTTAAGAAGATTGGTCTCCCTAAATCGCGGTATGAGGGGAGACTAACTAGGAAAGGCACGCTTGGAGGGGAGTCAATAATATGCATGGACGGGCATTCTTGGTCTGAAGCACACTACACAGTTCTACAGAACTCTACCCTGGTGACCCCGTATGTCGATGAACACAAGAACAGTCTGTGCTCGAAACACCCGGAGCGGTGTGACGACTGGATTACATGTGAACACATCAAGACTTTTGGCAGTTTGTTGGAAACACATCTCAGAGGTGACAACACTGTTTGTGATGAGCTGTACTCGTTGTCCAGGGGACCATCGTCGACTGTATTGACTTAAAAAGCATACGAGATAAATGGGAATACATTTTACACGATCGCCCAAGATAAAAAGAGCACCAACCAAAACAGCGGTGTCCGGTTTGATGCAGCAACCAATAAGGGAAAGGACACATATTATGGTTACATAGTGGACATATGGGAACTTGACTACGGACATGATTTTAAGGTCCCTTTGTTTAAGTGCAAATGGGTCAATCTGTCAGGAGGCATGGTACAGGTAGACCAAGATTACGGAATGACATCAGTGGATCTGAACAATCTTGGGTACACAGACGAACCGTTCGTCCTAGCCGATGATGTGGCGCAGGTTTTCTATGTGAAGGACATGTCTACAAGAACCAGAAAAAGAAAAGATATGGAAGCGAACACTTCAAACGATGAACCAAAGCACCACAAAGTTCTTTCAGGAAAAAGAGACATCATGGGAGTGGAGAACAAGACAGGCATTTCCGAAGATTATGAAAAGTTTCATGAAATTTCTCCCTTCAAAGTCAAGGCTGACCCAAGCACCCTGATAAATGATGAAGATTATCCATGGTTACGGCGCAATAAGCAAAGGACACAAGCGAAGAAAAAGTGAAGACTTTTTCTCCACAACTATTGTGATGATGCCTTTAATCTAGAATATCACTTTGTAATGGTGCATTTTGAACACAGAAGTAGTCTGTAGTTCAAATAAGTTAAAATTTTGAAATCCCTTTGTAACAGATGAGTTTTCATCTGAAACCCTGATACCTCGAAACGGATAGTTCGTTTTGTATTAGTGAAACTAAAATTATATAAGAATTTATGTAGCTAAAATTATCAAAGTATTTTCTGTTCTAAAAGTAAAAAGAATTTCCGTAAAATAAATAAAAAAGCAAAAAATATAATAAAATAAATAAGTAGAATAAAAATAAAATAAATAAGTAGAAACAAAATAAACTTTAATAAAATAAATAAAACTATCAACAGTAAGTATTTAAAATAAATAAAAATAGCAACAGTTAGTATTTTGTTGAAAGTAGAAACAAAACTAAAAAAATAAAGCAACAAAGAAAAACATAAAAAAATATGCCACCTACTGAGCCAACACGGCCTGGATACGACTAGAAACCCAACCATGGGCCAGGATTCAGGCCCGTAGAAAGCCCAGCAAGCCCACAGGCATAACAGTGTCAGTTTAGGCCCATAGGCCTGCAGTTCAGAGGAGTTCAATATGGAAGAGACAGCGGGGCTTATAAACAGGTCCTCGTCGCTCTTAGCTAGCGAGGTGGGACTAAACTCCCACCACCACGCCGTTGTGCACAGGCTATTGGTCCCGGTTGGTGGCTCGAACCGGGACCAATACCAACCTTTGGTCCCGGTTCGTGGCACCAACCGGGACCAATACCCCCCTTTTAGTCCCGGTTGGTGCCACCAACCGGGACCAAAGGCCTCAGCTTCCCTCCCTCTGGGCTGCTGAAAAGAGACATTTCATCCCGGTTGGTGGCACCAACCGTGACTAATAGGGGGCATTGGTCCCGGTTGGTGTCACGAACCGGGACTAAAGGCTTTCCTATGTAAGCTAGCACTTAGGAATTTTCACATCTCATATTCGCATAGTTGCCCACGACGACGCCGACGACATCGACGCCGCCAGGATGCCCCGATGCCGCCCGCCGCCCCCGCCGTCGCCGTCGCCCGCGCCATCGCCGTAACCGTCGCCCGTGCCCTCGCCGTAGCCCGCCGTCGCCCGCGCCCTCGCCGTCGCCGTCTCCCGCGCCGTCACCTTGGTCGGCGCCCTCCCTGTTTGTTTTATATATATATATATATATATATATATATATATATATATATATATATATATATATATATATATATATATATATATATATATATATATATATATGATGATTTATATGTTCATATGCAAAGAATATTCAAATGTTAGAATTTTTATGATTTTTTCTGTTGTAATTTTGTTCATAGAATTTTTATTTTGTTCACATAATTTTTCTGGTTTTTTCTGTTGTAATTTTGTTCATAAAGTTTTAGGATGAAAAAAAGAACAAAAAATAGCAGGAGGAGAAGTTTCGTTTAGTTTTAGGATTATTTTAATTTATGTTTAGCTTAGGAAGAAGGAAAAGAAAAAAGAGAAGAAGAGGAGAATGAAGAAGAAGAGAAATAAATAAGAAGAGGAAGAAGAAGAAGAAAAAAGGTCGAAGGGTCGAGGGTTCGAGGGGTCGAGGGTCACCGAGGGGTCGAGTGGTGGACGGTCGAGGGTTCGAGGGTCGTCGAGGGGTCGAGGGTTCGAGTGTCGTTGAGGGGTCAAATTTTTCTGTAGTAGATGATGATGATATATAAAAACTTGATTGGTCAATTTTTTGTACTAGATGATCATGATATATATGGTGATATATGAAAACTTTTTTAGATGTATATAATATATGATGATGATGATGTAATTTTATTCGATGATATATGATGATGTAATTTTGTCGATATACCCCCTCCCCGATAACTTCGACATGAGGGGGGTCGATCGATATCTACCCCGCTACCCTATAACATTTTTTCTACGTATATACTGTCGTTCTCGATATATATATATATATATATATATATATATATATATATATATAGGGAAGGGGTAGCCGAGGGGTCGAGGGTCGAGGGTTCGAGGGTCGTCGAGGGGCCGAGGGTTCGAGTGTCGTCGAGGGGTCAATTTTTTCTGTAGTAGATGATGATGATATATGAAAACTTGATTGGTCAATTTTTTGTACTAGATGATGATGATATATACGGTGATATATGAAAACTTTTGTAGATGTATATAATATATGATGATGATGATGTAATTTTATTCGATGATATATGATGATGTAATTTTGTCGATATACCCCCTCCCCGATAACTTCGACATGAGGGGGGTCGATCGATATCTACCCCCCTACCCTATAACATTTTTTTACGTATATGTCGTCGTTCTCGATATATATGGTTGTCGTCGTTCTCGACAGCCGGTCTATTCTCATAATATTATGAGAATAATATTTTCATAACATTTCCGAACTGCATTGCAAAATTGCATTGGAGAGCTAAACGCACCGCACCACAGAGACCAGCGAACTTCATGTTGAAAAAACTGTACGTGTTGTTTTTTCGGTACCTTTTTTGCTCTAGTTTTTTAACCGTTTATCGGAATTATGCGTGTAATATACCGTTGAAAAGCTATGGAGTAGACGCATATTCGCCATGTTGAACACTTTTCAAGATTCCGCACGGTTTATGAGCAGTTTCGAAAATCGTGCGGCTCACAACGAATGGCAACGAGCGTTTTTTGGCTTTTTTTCTAAACCGCTCGTCGGAACGAAACATATGATACACCGTTGGAAAGGTATCGTCGCCACGCATCTTTTTCGTATCTATTATTTTTTCTAATTCGCTACGGTTTAAGAGCAGTTTTGAATTTACTAAATCGCGGAATTGTTTTTTTCGAATTTTTTCAAATTTTCGGTACTGTTTTCACTCCAGTTTTTTAACCGTTTGTCGGAACAAGGCGTGTAATATACCGTTGGAAAGCTACGAACGAGGCGCAACTTTCATATGTTGAAATGTTTTTAATATTCGTTACGGTTTTTAGTTAAATTTGAAAATCGTGCGGCTGACTACGAACTGCAGCGGCCGTTTTTGCGCGCGTTGAGAAGTGTTTGAGAAGTGAGCTGTTTTCCGATGTGTGTTTTGTTTTTTGATCACGAAGTGAACCGCATTACTCTTTTTTGATCACGAAGTGAACAGCAGGCGCCAAGTTTTTGTTTTTCACATTTTTTTTGCACTAAGCGCACTGCATTGCGTACTCGAAGCGTACTGCAGTGCAAGCTTTTAAACGCGACGCACGCACTGCAGTGTACGCGAATCCTAGTCTGACTCTACAATTTTTTGTCTTCTAACTGCATTCTGTATTGATTCATGGTCATGTCAGGTTCTATACGACGAAGAGAACTGCATTCTTCAAACGACATTCCGATCTCAGAGTTATTATACAGAAGAGAACCGCATTCTGAGATCTTATTTTCTTTTTTCGTACAGAAGAGAACTTCATTTTATCAAACATATTACAAGTTAATATGTTTTTTAAAATGTAAAACTGCATATGTGTTGATCTACGCCCGTTTTCCTAGTGCTTCTTCTCAGATTGTGTACTGCAGTTCGCATCCACGACGAATGCGATGGAGTACTCATCTTTGCAGTTCGCTTCCGCCTGTCATGCATGACTGAGGCAGGATGCTTCAGCGGCGGACCCCCCCCCCCGCGGTGGTCTTGGGGCGAAGGTGAGGTGCGCCGTCGCTTCCTAAACGCCGCCGCGGAAATATCGTCGCCGGCGGACTGCATTGCCGGCCGTTTTGGCTCGCTCTCCGTGGTGCTTGGCGCGGAAAAAGGCGGGGAGGGGTGGGGGGTCGCCGCCGGCCGCCGGGGCGGTGGCGCGGAAGAAGGCGGGGAAGGGTGGGTGTCGCCGCCGGCTGCCGGGGAGTTGGCGCGGTAG
>LR738713.1:704658862-704712513 GCA_902687465.1 Secale cereale
GGTTGTTAGGAGAATAAGCTTTTTGTTAGGAGAATAAGGTCTTAAGGGGTGTTATGAGAATAGACCCACCCTATATATATATATATATATATATATATATATATATATATATATATATATATATATATATATATATATATATATATATATATATATATATATATATATATATATATATATATATATATATACCCCCTCCCCGATAACTTCGACATGAGGGGGGAGGGGTAGCCGAGGGGTCGAGGATTGCTGAGGGTTCGAGGGTCGAGGGGGTCGCGGGTCACTGAGGCCACCGCAAACCCTAGAGAACCGTCGAGGACACTAATATATCCATTCTGTCATGTTCATATAATAATTGCCATGTCGTAATATTTGCAGAAACTATGGACATAGGACGAGACGAGGTAGCAGAACAGGTGTTGGGGGACATAATCGCAGACGGAGCTGCTGTCGAAATGTATATCAACGTCGACTATGATGGTCATTTGGAAGGACATGGTGAGGAAGAAGTAGGCTACGGTGATCCAATGGAGGAGATAACACATGATTATGATGGCTCCGATGATCCAATGGAGGAGGAAACACATGATTATGATGGCTCCGGTGACCGATTACCGGTGGAAGAAGGACACGGTGATGACGGCTCCGGTGACCGAACGGAGTCCGGCCAGGTATATATGTATTCATTAAGCATGTGCTGACACTGTAGCTAATTGATGCATTGATTGTTTTGGTATATATGTACACATATTAACTCTCTTCTTTCTTCTTTTCTAGCCCTCCGGATCGAGCCAAAGTTCAGTAAAGACACGAGGCCGGAAGAGAAGGTTGCGTCAGGATGAAAAGTTCATCATCGAAGAAATCGGGCGCGATGGCCTACCGATTAAACCCGGCAAGGCCAAGGACGCATTTACCGCTCAGTGCGGGGTTGTTGTTTGGGACATGATCTCGATCAGCATCCACCTATGGTACAAGCCTAAGAACGAAGACTCTCAGGTGTCTTATGTCAACGATATGCAGAAAAATGATCTTTGGACCGCGCCGAAGTCCAATTTCACCCTACCGCCAGAGGAGGATCCGGAGAAGCAGCCTCCAGTTATAGAGAAATTGGTCAAGACGGCCGCTCTTAAGAAGATGGGGTAACTATTCAAGAGGTGGAAGAATGAGCTGAATGCAAAGTTTGTCGAAAAAAACAAGACTCCAGAATTCACCGGCCGGTTTGAGAAGATCAGAGATCACTGGGACACATTTGTGGCCCACAAGAAATATGAAAAGAGTAAGGAGATGTCAGAGAGAAACAAGAAAAATGCTGCAAAGAAGCTGTATCTCCATCGCACGGGGTCAGGTGGCTACCTCAAAGCCCGGCCGTTGTGGGACAAGGCCGAGAATGACCTGCTTGCTAAAGGGGTCGAACCACAGACATTACACTGGCCAGACCGTTCAAGGACTTGGTTCTTTGGAGTTGGGGGAACCTTGTACCCTGTAACAGGGAAGTGCGTTTGGACGGACGAGCAACTTGCAATACCCATCACGCAGCTTCAGTTCTACATCGAAGCAGCGCAGCAAGGGACGTTCGTTCCCGATAGAGAGAACGACGAGCTCACAATGTCCCTCAGGAATCCTGAGCACCCTAGACGGACACGACGCACGCCAGGCTCCCTTTCGTGGAATGTCGGGTTTCCCGACGTAGGCGGTTACAAATGCCAGGAGAGGAAGAAGAAAGTGGATGAGACCACTTTGCAGGCGTTGCACGCAAGAATAAAAGCGCTAGAGGACGAACGAGAAGAATCTCGCAGCAAGCAACTTGTCGAAGCTACCCCGCCATCTCAGCGGAAAAGCAGTGTGGCTTCCACCGAGCTGCCTGAGGAGCCTGTCTTGGATGCTCCAGCTAGCTACCCCGTGGATGCTACCATGGAGTCTCAACATTGCCACCTTATGACGCAATGGATGCAATTCAAAGTTAAGGCGGCTGTAGGCTCTATTTTTCCTTCTGAACCCGGCGCAACTTTTCACTGCCGTCTGATTCCAGAAGGATATGCTAGGGTGATGGTGGATCAAATAACGGAGGGGTTTGAGGATCTCGAGCTTGACCACCCTACCGGTGAAGGGGAGACTCGGCTGGGTTCTTCTCTGAAGACTCCATGCCTATGGCGGAAGGACCTCATCAACCTTGTGAGCAGGACGCCTCCGGCGAGTCAGCGCAGTCCGCCTCCTCCTCCGGCAAGGGATCAGCGCACTCCATCTCCTTCTCCGGGTGATCAGGCGCGTGGCGGCACTCCGCCTCCTTCTTCGCCTGCGCCGACGCGTCCGAGCAGCCCGCCTCCTCCGCCTGCGCCGGCGCGTACGAGCAGCCCGCCTCCTCCTCCGCCTGCGTCGGCGTGTCCGAGCAGCCCGCCTCCTTCCCCGCCTCGTCAGCAAGGCGTGAAGAGAGCCGCCGACGCTCCGGCTACTTCGGCACGTGGTAGCACCCCGCCTCCTCCTCCGCCTCGTAAGCAACAAAAGAGGGCAGCCGCTGGGACTGCTCAGGCGTCTAGCAGTACAACCAGAGCCAGGAGGCAATACAGATATGTTCCATCTCTCAGGCCCTTAGAGAAGTTACCATACGAGAGGACCGACGAGGAGAACGCGAAGATCTGTAAAGCCGAACTGAAGGACTTTTTTGCAAAGAAACCTGTACCTCCAAAGCAGAAGATAGATCCGGCGAGAGCGAAGCGCGCTATTGATGCCCTGAAGAAACCACCACCGTCTCCACCGAAAAGCAACTATGAGCGCATTATTCCAAAGTCATATGTCGAAGCATCGCGGTCGGGAAGTACTTGCAGTGATCACAGGTTAGCACAGAAAAAAAAAGTGGGAAACAAATTCCCCAGCTCGGCGAACAAGAGAACCAATCGTGCCCCCCGCTCAAGGTGCCTAGCGACATCGTCCCTCATCATCCGGGGATGGCTGGAAGGATCGATATGGTTGACTAGAGGGGGGGGGGGGTGAATAGGCAACTAACAATTTTTAGCTTTTCTTAATCAATTTAAATTAAGCAACAAAATAAGTTGTCTAGATATTCTACTAGGATGACAACTAAGGGAAAGAAAGACAACAACTACACATGCATGCTATAAGAGTTGAACAAGTAAAGCATGCAAAAGTAAAGGTAAGAAATAACCACAAGTGGAACCGGTGGAGACGAGGATGTGTTTCCGAAGTTCCTTCCCTTTGAGGGGAAGTACGTCTCCGTTGGAGCGGTGTGGAGGCACAATGCTCCCCAAGAAGCCACTAGGACCACCGTATTCTCCTCACGCCCTCACACGATGCAAGGTGCCGTGATTCCACTAGTGGTGCCCTTGAAGGCGGCAACCGAACCTTCACAAACAAGGTTGGGGCTATCTCCACAACTTGGAGGCTCCCAACAAACCACGAAGCTTCACCACAATGGAATATGGCTTCGAGGTGACCTCAACCGACTAGGGTGCTCAAAGACCCAAGAGTAACAAGATCCGCAACGGATTAGTGGGGAGAATCAAATATCTCTTGGTGGAAGTGTAGATCGATGCCTCCTCAAGCAATCCCGAGCAAATCAACAAGTTTGATTGGCTAGGGAGAGAGATCGGGCGGAAATGGAGCTTTTGGAGCAACAATGGAGTAGTGGGGGAAGAGGTAAGTCTTCTTGGAGAAGAAGACCCCCTATATATAGTGGGGGAACAAATCCAACCGTTATTGGAGTTTTCAGCCCGCAGAGAGCGGTAGTACCGCGCATGAGTTGCGGTACTACCGCTGGCTGAGCGGTACTACCGCTGGCTGAGCGGTACTACCGCTTAGGCAAAAGAGTGCGACATGATTGACCACCACGGATGAAATAAATTACATCCGTGGCTACATCCGCAGGGAAAACGGTAGTAGCAAAATGCGACACGATACTACCACTTAAGATAAGCGGTACTACCGCATTGGATGCGGAAGTAAAAAATTACTTCCGCACCCACTTCTGTACTTAGAATCAGCGCCTGGGCCAGATACACGGTACTACCGCTCTGGGGACGCGGTACTACCGTGGGAGCGGTACTACCGTGTCGGCAGGCGGTACTACCGTGTAACTGTGCGGTACTACCGCTCGGTTGAGCGGTACTACCGCTTGCCAGACAGATGATCAGTTAAGAAGTCACAGTTTTGCATATACGAAAAGAAACCGGTTGGACCTCCAGAGAAGCAAGGAAAGGTGGTACGAGAGTGGGATGTGTACGTGTTGATTCTACCCAAACCTTTCCGACGCGGACCCCCTCTTAATAGTACGGCTTTCCTATTACTCAAAGCCACCGAGAGGGAGCAAAAAGAAAACACCGTCTTCCATAGAATCTGAGGGGCAAACAATCATCTTGTGTCTAAGGGAGATATACCTGTATGAGCTTAGAGCACACGATCAGTCCGCAAATGCATTGTCATCAATCACAAAAACTACTTAGGGAGAAATATGCCCTTACAATCTCCCCCTTTTTGGTGTATTGATGACAATACTTGATTTGCACAGGGAAGAAATAATTGAGTAAGCAATGCAAGCCCTAGAGTATAGGTGAGCTCCCCCTGGATGTGTGCCTTCACAAGATTGTGCTTTGGACTGCACAGCACACATACTAGGTACAATGCTCCCCTATAATCTACACACGAGATACTCTATATAAAAGCTAACTGCTCTGGATAAACATTAAAGACATAATGATAAGTTCAACGATAACGGGGCATATGTCTTACACCATATGATAGTCTCACGCACACGACACAAACACGCAAATAAACCAGAGTTCAAAGAAACACAAGAGCACACAGGCACAAGACGCAAATCACTCTCCCCCTTTGTCATCGAGACACCACAAAGGGGATAGAGGACACTAAGACGGGTGGCAGCCCGGGAGATGCTCAGTCGTCATACTCATCATCAGACACCTGCTGCTCCTCCTGATACTCCTCATCAGACTCTGACCACTTGTACCCCTGGCGAGCCATCCAGGTAGCCTCAGGTGTGATGTTATCCTCGGATCCATTGGAAACTTCCTCTCCATATAGTGCCAGAATCTTCTTGTCACGCTGGCGTGTCTTCTTGTCAGTCACATGAGCCCAGTATTGCCCCTTAGCCTGCATGCAGAAGAGGGCCTTCATCTTCCGCTGAAGCTTTTTAGCCCAAGAAGGCTTCTCCACAGCAGAGGAAGAAGAAGGGGCAAATCTGCCAGAGCGCACATCAGCAGTCTCCTCCACAGGCTCCTCCTCAGTGCCCATCTGGGCAGCAGCAGCCTGAGCACGAGTGGTGGTGTTGGCCCATCAAGTCTTGACGCGAAGACGGATGGGATCATGACGGAAGCAGTCGGCCTCGAACTCCTCCTCTGGGTACAACTTCTCCCAAGTCTTGGAGATCAGCAGAAACAAGTAAGGACCATAGATGGGTACCTTGCGAGAGTAGATGGCAAAACGGAGCTCATTCCACATGATGTGGGAAATGTCAAGTGGTGCAGTCTGGGATGAGCGAGCCTCTTGACACATCAGTAGCATGTCAACCAGGTAAGCATGGACCTTGTCCTTATCGCTAACACGAGGGAACAGAGTGTTGCGAAAGATCCGATACATGATGTCCAAGAAGGGGTTCAACACCCAAGTCTGTTTGCCACTAGCAAGAGTCTTTTCCTCATAAAATGGAAGCAGCATGTCTTTGTTTGCAGATTCAGGATTGGCGTGAGGCCGAAAACCAATTGGGTTATGGAGGCCCTCATCAGGAAGCTGAAGAAGATCCATGAAGTCCTTCCAAGTAGAGGTCATCTTGTGCCCATTGGTCATCCAAGTCATGGGGCGATCCTCCTTGGTTTGGAAATTGACAGAGGCATAGAATTGAGCAATAATCTCTGGATCAAAGTCATTCTGGAAGGTCATGATGTGCTCCAGGCCCAACTGCTCGATCAAATCAAGAGCCTCTGCAAAGTATGCCCTGTTCTTGTCCTTCCTCATGTGATCCACATCCACCCAGTGAGCATCCACATAAAGATTGGCCTTGGTCTTGGGCACCTCATGGTAGATGCGAAACTGCTGCTTGGTCCAGAAGATACCATCTCCAGGAAAGTGCTCACGGGGTTCTCCATATGGGTTGATCTTCCTTCGTGACATGAACTCAGCAGCAGGCATCTCCTCCATAGACATTGAGGATTCCTTACGCTTGTTGGCTGAAGTCTTGTACCGGCGCTGGGGATTGGAGCCCTCTGGCACATCACTTGGGGTACGCAGACGCTTGGATCCGGTGTCGCGGACAGGGTTGGTACGACGACCCTCAAAACCGGAGCCACCACCTAAAACCACAACCACAAGACCACAACAACACAAACACAAGAAGAATCAATGCCAAAGCCTCGATAAACACAAGAAACCAAGAGAAATAGGAAAGAGATCATGCTACGAAGAAAATATGATACAAGCGGTAGTACTGCTGACCCTATGCGGAAGTAAAAAATTAGTACCGCAAGGTAAGCGGTAGTACCGCATATGGATGCGGTAGTACCGCGTACGCTGCGGTAGTAATATTTTACTTCCGCCAGAAGAAGCGGAACTAAAAATATAGTACCGCAATGTAAGCGGTAGTACCGCATACGGATGCGGTAGTACCGCATACGTTGCGGTAGTAAGATTTTACTTCCGCAAGAGGAGCGGAAGTAAAAAAATAGTGCTGCATGCGGAGCGGTAGTACCGCATTGGGTCGCGGTAGTACCGCTCGGCAAGCAGTACTGGATTTTTACTTCCGCCCGAGCGGTAGTACCGCTGAGGGCAGCGGTAGTACCGCTCAGGTCAGATCAGATCTGGATTAGATCGTACGGTAGTACCGCGGTTCTCCAGCGGTAGTACCGCACGAAACAGATCTGAGAAGAGCAGATCTAGAAACGGCCAAAGAGATCGACTCACGGTACTACGGCTGATCATAGTAACTTCGTAGCAACAAATATAATCGTATTTCTAGTGCACAAACACTCTCCCACATCCTAAGCATCCATGGAAAAGAACATGAAGAACAGAAGAACACTAAGCATCTCCCCTAACCCTAAAAACACAGGCAAGGCAATAAGAAGAGGGGAAAAGGGGAGAAACCTTCATCCATGGCAAGAGGACGTGGTGGGGATCGATCCCACCGGTCGGAATGCGAGGAGAGTGGCCGAGGGAGGAGATCCGGCGAGGTCCTCCGGCGACGTTCTTGAGAGAGAGAGAGACAGGGACGACGTGGGGGTTAGGAGTGAATGGGTATGGGGGAGATGGAACTCCCCCTGCCTGCTTATAACCCCCACCCGTTCGGATATGTGCGGTAGCACCGCTGTCATCGCGGTAGTACCGCTCGTCAGGCGGTAGTACCGCCCTACCAGCGGCAGTAAAAAATTACTGCCGTGCTGGAGGTGCGGTAGTACCATATGTCCTTCACGGTAGTACCGTAACGGATCATGGTAGTACCGCTCTCCCAAGAAAATGCACGAAAAGACAAGAGGCTTTAAGCACTAAAGAGAGTAAAAGAACCATGTGCACAAGCAAAACAAGTAACACAAATTCCTCATGAGAGGGCGGTGGCCGAGGCCACCTATGTTTGAGTTTTATAGATATGGCACCGCGAAGAATTATCCTTGGGCCCATGATCAAAACTCGACTTGAAGCATTTAAGCCAACTATGTATGGCAAATGATGAAGATTAGGTTAGTTTATGCATAATAGGGGGAGGAATAGTTCATTGAGAGAACAATACTCCCCCTAAGTCCATGCCTACATCTAGACAAGATAGCTATGTCGAGTGTGAGGAGTGTGTGCACAGATTCAAACCACATTGCTCAAATCGATGATATTTAGCTCCTGCCTTAACTCGCGAAATCTTGCTTCATCCAGAGGCTTCGTGAAGATATCTGCAAGGTTATCATGAGTGCTGACGTAGTGAAGCTCGATTTCTCCTTGCCTTATGTGATCCCGGATGAAGTGATACCGAATCTCAATATGCTTCGTCTTGAAGTGAAGCACCGGGTTGAGAGAAATCTTGATGGCACTTTCATTGTCACACCAAAGAGGCACTTTGTCACAAGTGACACCGTAATCCTTTAAAGTTTGCCTCATCCATAAGAGTTGAGCACAGCAACTGCCAGCGGCCACATATTCTGCTTCGGTGGACGAGAGAGATACACAACTTTGCTTTTTGGAAGACCAACTAACAAGAGAGCAACCAAGAAATTGGCACCCTCCCGAGGTGGACTTCCTATCCACTTTGTCTCCCGCCCAGTCAGAATCAGAGAAACCAACAAGGTTGAAATTTGCTCCTCTTGGATACCATAAGCCAAAGTTTGGGGTATGAGCCAAATATCGAAAGATTCGGTTGACAGCCACAAAGTGACTTTCCTTAGGTGAGGCTTGAAACCGTGCACAAATTCCCACACTCAACATAATATCCGGTCTAGATGCACAAAGGTAAAGCAAGGATCCGATCATAGAGCGATATACCTTTTGATCCACCGCTTTACCATTGGGATCAATGTCAAGTTGGCATTTGGTTGGCATCGGAGTAGTAGCCGGCTTGACATCACTAAGATTGAACCTCTTGAGCATGTCTTGAGTATACTTGGATTGTTTGATGAAGATGCCTTCTCTTCGTTGTTTGATCTCAAATCCAAGGAAGTACTTCAACTCCCCCATCATGGACATCTCAAAATGTGTGGTCATGAGTGCGGCGAACTCATCATTGAAAGCTTTGTTAGGAGAACCAAAGATAATATCATCAACATATAGTTGGCATACAAACAACTCCCCTTTGACCTTCTTAGTAAAAAGAGTGGGGTCGATTTTCCCAATTTCAAACCCACGATCTTGTAACAACTCGGTAAGGTGCTCATACCATGCTCGTGGGGCTTGTTTAAGGCCATAGAGTGCCTTATCAAGTTGATACACATGATTGGGGAACTTAGGATCCTCGAACCCCGGGGGTTGTTTAACATACACCAACTCATTAATGGGACCATTAAGAAATGCACTTTTCACATCCATTTGTGGCAATTTAAAGTTATGATGGGAAGCATAGGCAAGCAACAAACGAATGGATTCAAGACGAGCAACGGGGGCAAAGGTCTCACCGTAGTCGATACCCTCGACTTGGGAGTAGCCTTGAGCCACCAGACGTGCCTTGTTACGGATGACAATGCCATGGGAATCTTGCTTGTTCTTAAAGATCCATTTGGTTCCAATGACATTATGGTTCTCCTTTGGTCTTGGCACCAGACGCCACACTTTGTTGCGTTCGAAGTTATTGAGTTCTTCATGCATGGCATTGAGCCAGTCAGGGTCTTCGAGCGCCTCATAAACCTTCTTAGGTTCAACAAGGGAGACAAAAGCTTGATGAGCACAATAGTTTGCTAATTGTCTACGAGTGCTTACCCCCCTTTTGATGCTTCCTAAAATGTTCTCGATGTGATGCTCGTTGGAAGCAAGCCTGGAGGCAACTTTTGCAGCACGACGCTCTAATTGCTCTTCAAGTGATAACTGAGGAGCACTGAGTTGATCATCTTGAGCGTCGTCAGGAGCTAGATCCTGATCTTGAGCTTCCTCTTGACCTTGATCTTGCTCGGGAGACTGAACTTGGCCTTGTGCATCAATTGGTGGTTCTTCACCAACATGAGATTGATCTTGCACTTGGCCTTGTTCAACAGGTTGAGGGCCTTCACTTTGTTCTTCGGAAGCGTGTGGGTCTTGGGTTGGTGATGGTTCCACTTGAGTGGAACATTGTCCTTCTCCTTCGGCCACAAGGGGTTCCTCAACGGGTAGGATATATCCAACACCCATTCTTCTTATGGCTTGAGGAGGAATTTCATCACCTGCATCACAAGTACCACTTTGCTCCACTTGGGAGCCGTTATTTTCATCAAACTCTACGTTACTCGTCTCCTCTATGAGTCCAGTGGACTTATTGAGGACACGGTAAGCATGAGAGTTTGTAGCATAACCAACAAATATGCCCTCATGAGCTCTAGATTCAAATTTAGACAAACGAACACCTTTCTTGAGAATGAAACACTTACACCCGAACACCCGGAAGTACTTGAGATTGGGCTTGTTACCGGTAAGAATCTCATACGGAGTTTTGTTCAATCCTTCGCGGAGATAGAGATGATTTGAAGCATGGCAAGCGGTGTTGATGGCTTCGGCCCAAAAGTTGTATGGAGAGTTGAATTCAGCCATCATGGTTCTTGCAGCATCTATTAAAGTTCGGTTCTTTCTCTCCGCTACACCGTTTTGTTGAGGGGTATACGGGGCTGCATATTGATGTTTGATCCCCTCATCACCAAGAAACTCATCCAAGGTGTAGTTCTTGAACTCGGTGCCATTGTCACTTCTGATCATCAAAATCTTTGCTTCATGTTGTCGTTGAGCTTCATTTGCAAAGTTGATGACGGTTTGTTGGGTCTCACTCTTCTTCTTGAAGAAGTATACCCAGGTATATCTTGAGTAATCATCCACAATCACCAAGCAATACTTCCTACCCCCAAGACTATCAAAAGTGGGAGGCCCAAAGAGGTCCATGTGGAGGAGCTCTAGGGGTCTCTTTGAATAGATGATAGTCGTGGGAGGGTGAGCCTTCTCATGTAATTTTCCTTCAATGCACGCCCTGCAAGCACGATCTTTGGCAAAGCTAACATTTGTTAGTCCTCGGACATGGTCCCCCTTGAGAAGACTTTGCAAAGATCTCATATTGACGTGGGCCAGCCGGCGATGCCAAAGCCATCCCACATCAACTTTAGCCATTAGACATGTCGCGACCTTAGTGGGTTGCTTCGAGAAGTTAACCACATAAAGGCCGTTTTCAACATGTCCAACATAAGCTACTTTAAGAGTCTTGCTCCACAAGAGGGCCACAGTATCAATATCAAAAAATGTAGCAAAGCCCATGAGTGCAAGTTGGCGAACAGAAAGTAAATTGTATGCAAGGGACTCAACAAGCATGACTTTCTCGATCGTGAGATCATGAGAGAAAACAACCTTGCCAAGTCCCAATACCTTAGAAGATGAAGCATCACCCCATTCGACGTTGGTGGCCATAGATGAACCGAGATGCACGTCCACCACCAAGTCTTTGCTTCCGGTCATATGATTTGTGGCTCCGCTATCGAGCAACCATGATCCCCCACCGGAAGCAAACCCCTACAATAAATCAATGCTTGGATTTAGGTACCCATTTGGTAATGGGTCCTTTGAGGTTAGTGACAAGGGTCTTAGGAACCCAAATGGACCATTCAATGTACTCATAAGAAGAACCAACAAATTTCGCAAACACATGGCCATCACTGGCACGGCATAAAACATATGAAGGATTAAAATCGCCGGCCATGTTTGATGGTATGGTGGAGTTTTTCTTGACACCACCACTTTTCTTCTTGGTTGACTTGCCCTCTCCTTCTTTCACAAAGGATTGTCGGAGAGGGGGTGGTTGCTTGGTCTTGTTATTCTTCTTCTTCTTGGGCTTAGGAACAAACCCAATTCCTTCCTTTGCCACAACTTCCTTTTGATTGCTCAAAAGGGCGTTGAGGTTCTTCTCACCTTGTATGCAAGTCACAAGGCCTTTCTCAAGTTGCTTCTTCAATTCGGCATTCTCTTCAACAAGATGCACATGCTCACAACATGGGTTAGTAGTATTTGCATTATCAATTAAAACCATGCGAGGAAAGATAGCCTTTTCCTTGGTTAGCGAAACTTGGAGTTGATCATGAGACTCCTTGAGAGTAGCATGCATTCCTTTCAAGGCTTTGTGAGCCTTGTCAAGGATGTCAAACTCCTCTTTGAGTTTAGCATGGTCAACCTCAAGTTTTGCCTTCTCGGAGTTAAGGACACAAGAGACAACTAAGGCATGATCAAGATCTTTCTTTAATTTAGCATGATCATCGTTGTATGACTCCTCAAGAGTCAAACGAAGACCACGCTCTTCCTCTAGGGCGTTAGAGAGATCCGATATCTCATCGGCATAGTCTCGACTATGTCCTTCCATTTTAGTAATGGTTTCCTCGTGAGCCTCGATCATGTAATTGGCCTCACCGAGTTGTTCCAAGAGAGCAACAAAATGCTTCTTGGGTTTTCCCTTGAGATTCTTTATGAACACATCAAATTCATTTTCTCCCTCCTTAATACCCTCACCCTCATCAATACAATTAGTCAATGAAGGATGAGAAGGGATAGTAGTATTGATGTTTGGGGTTACCTTGTTGGTGGCCTTGGCCATGAGACACTTGGCGGTGATGTTCTCGTTTGGTGAGTTGAAGAGAGATGAGTGCGTAGTGGTAGCAATTGCAATTGTGGCCATAGTGGTCACCTCATCGTCTTCATCATTGTCATCATCCTCCACATATTCTTCTTGAGCCACCAACACTTTTGGAGGAGTCTTCTTGATGAAGTTGTTCTTGTTGGGATAGGACTTTGACTTGTCCTTCCGAATAAGCTTGCCTCCAAAGTCTTCTCTCTTCTCATATGGGCAATCCACAACGAAGTGACTTACATTTCCACAGTTGAAGCATGTCCTTACTCGTTGCTTCCCTTTGTTCCCACTAGAGTTGTTCCTGTTAAAGTTGGACCTTGTGTTCTTCTTGCCCCAGAATTGCCTTGAAGCAAGAGCCATGTGCTCATGATAGGCATATTTGGTGTCCTCGGGGCAGCACTCATCATCATCTTCCACTTCCTCCTCTTCCACACAAGCCTTGGCCTTCAGAGCAAGATTTGGCTTCTTGGATCGTTGATCTCTTAAGACCGCATTGTTGGCGGTCACGTCCAGGATCCTCATGGCAACAAATTCATCCAACACTTCATTTGAGGATAAAGTGTGGAAGTCCGGTCTCTGACGAATGACAGAGGACATGGCCTTATGATAGGGCATCATGGCCTTGAGGAACTTGCGCTTGATCCTGTTGTCATCCGTATCCTTACTGCCATGATCTCGAAGAGACACTGCAAGAATAGTTAATCTTCGATAAACTTCACGAGGATCTTCATCTTCGATCATAGCAAACTCATCAGCTTCATCTTGCATCACTTCATAGTTGGAGCGTTGAATACTGGTGCTTCCCTTGTACATCGTGCCGACATGCTCCCAAGCTTCCTTGGCAACAGTGAAGGGTCGAAGGTGTGCAATGTGTGCAATGTCTTCAGGAGGGATGGAATCTTGAAGAATGCAAAGAGCGGACTCGTTGAACTGATGATCTGCAGTCTCTCTTGGAGTCATGTTGTCGGGATCATACGGATAAAAACCTTGCTCAATGATTCTCCAAAGGTTAGTGGAACAATGATTGATATGACGTTTGAAATGAAAAACCCAAGTAGCAAAATCAGTATTTTTAAGAAACTTGGGAGGGGGCCCAACAGAATTTAAATGCGGTGTGGGAACGGGTCCTCCATAGTGAGTAGGAGGAGAGGATTGGGCAAATTTCCCACTCCCATTCTTAGTGGCCGGGGCTTGCTCACTACTAGCTTCTCCCTTGTCGGGATTAGCCTCCGACACGTTGGTAGCGGGACGACCCACTTCCAACGGTGAGGTGGATAATTTAAGCCCCTCAAGCATTTCTTTAAACATGCCTTTGACCTCGCTCGCTAGTGATTCTTTCAATGTGGTCAAGGCCACATTGAATTCCTCACGAGTGACCGAGGCTCCCCCATCCGACGTAGGCAAGGACGGATTTCCACCGGAATGGTCCTCCGTCTCGACTACGTTGTCAACCATACTCTTCGGACGGTAAAGTCCTTAAAAAGAGACGAGGCTCTGATACCAATTGAAAGGATCGATATGGTTGACTAGAGGGGGGGGGGTGAATAGGCAACTAACAATTTTTAGCTTTTCTTAATCAATTTAAATTAAGCAACAAAATAAGTTGTCTAGATATTCTACTAGGATGACAACTAAGGGAAAGAAGGACAACAACTACACATGCATGCTATAAGAGTTGAACAAGTAAAGCATGCAAAAGTAAAGGTAAGAAATAACCACAAGTGGAACCGGTGGAGACGAGGATGTGTTTCCGAAGTTCCTTCCCTTTGAGTGGAAGTACGTCTCCGTTGGAGCGGTGTGGAGGCACAATGCTCCCCAAGAAGCCACTAGGACCACCGTATTCTCCTCATGCCCTCACACGATGCAAGGTGCCGTGATTCCACTAGTGGTGCCCTTGAAGGCGGCAACCGAACCTTCACAAACAAGGTTGGGGCTATCTCCACAACTTGGAGGCTCCCAACAAACCACGAAGCTTCACCACAATGGAATATGGCTTCGAGGTGACCTCAACCGTCTAGGGTGCTCAAACACCCAAGAGTAACAAGATCCGCAAGGGATTAGTGGGGAGAATCAAATATCTCTTGGTGGAAGTGTAGATCGATGCCTCCTCAAGCAATCTCGAGCAAATCAACAAGTTTGATTGGCTAGGGAGAGAGATCGGGCGGAAATGGAGCTTTTGGAGCAACAATGGAGTAGTGGGGGAAGAGGTAAGTCTTCTTGGAGAAGAAGACCCCCTATATATAGTGGGGGAACATATCCAACCGTTATTGGAGTTTTCAGCCCGCAGAGAGCGGTAGTACCGCGCATGAGTTGCGGTACTACCGCTGGCTGAGCGGTACTACCGCTGGCTAAGCGGTACTACCGCTTAGGCAAAAGAGTGCGACATGATTGACCACCACGGATGAAATAAATTACAAGAATATCACACAATTACACTCGCCACGTCACACAATTACATAACATGTCTCAAACATCATACATTAAGAATATCACAACCCTCTAAGGGCAAAACCAAATGTCAAGATACCAAACTTAGATAAATAAACCACAGGCGGATCGAATCCTAGTAGAAGTCTCCACTACTGATCATCCGGATATCGAACATAGTACCGACTACGCTCCTCGTCGTACTCCCAATCCAGCTCGGTGCCATCACCTGGATAGCTCACAGCTGGACCTGCATCTGGTGTGGTGAAGTAACTGTGAGCCACAGAGGACTCAGCAATCCCGTTCCCGGGTAACAAGACTATTCAAGCCTTGGGAGAGGAAAGGCTGAAGAAAAGAATAAGTGTCTGCAGCAGCAACTAGCAACTAGCTTACGTGAGTGAGAGCGAGAAGAGAAGCCTCGGACGAGAAGTGATCACGAAGTGATCCTAGCTACAAGATCCACAAACATAACCCCTCCGTGTTCAACTCCCGAATCCCTATTCGGAAATTGACAATCACGGAACACACGCTGGTAGTGTATTAGCAACATTGTGTCAAGTTATCTACAACCGGATATTAACAAGCTCCCATCTGCCACATAACCACGGGCACGGCTTTCGAAAGTTCATAACCCTGCAGGGGTGTTCCAACTTGACCCATTACAAGCCCACGATCCGCGGAGTCGCAACTCCAAAGTGGGAAGACCCGAGTATTCTCGGAATCCCGTGCTCAAGATATACCGAACTAAGGTAAGGCTAATCCCGCAAATCCTCCCGGCGTGTCGACACCCTGATAGTAGCCGCGCGTATCTAAGTCTCAGGACACGACCGGATGGGTGATGCTATGGGTTTATATCAATCCTCGAGTTTCCTCGTGGTGACCCCGCAGGACCCCCGTTTTGGACCAACACTTATGAGGAGCACTGGCCCGGGGTTGTTGATTAAGAACTCGGGTTAATTACTCCCTATGCAAGTTATTTAGTTATTAGGCAAATAGTACCAATGTTGGGACTTGCTGGAAAAGACTTAGCACTTAGCGGTTTATCGAGGGGGTCACATACACCCCAACCGTGTTAGGAACGCATAATCAAGGAACATAACACCGGTTTATACGGTTCCTAACAGTATGAGTGGAAAAAATCACCAAGCAAAAGGCTTAGCCTTCCACCCTTGCCAATATATAGATGATTTCATTTTAAGCATTTATATAGTGTGATAAAACCCAACCAAACTTCAACAAGAAGCAAGCATCTTCGATCTTCACCTGCAACTAGCAATGCTATAAGAAGGGCTGAGTGAAGCGTACTTAGCCAAGCAACGGTTTGCATAGGTAGGTTGGTTAAACATGCAATGGTTACAAGTAGGAGGCTGACAAGAAGATCATGGGCATCGAGGCAAAACTATACAGTGGAACTACTAGCAATAGGCAAAGATAGTAATGTTATCGGGGTTCGGTCATCTTGCCTGAAGAGAAGTCGTTCGGATCGTAAGAAGGGTCCTCGTGCTCAACCTCGTTGGAAACCTCGTGCTCGTACTCGAACTCGGTCTCGGCTTCCGGCTCTAAACAAAACAATCACACCAAGCACAAATCAACAAGATGCAATGTGCACTCGAAAATGATGGATGCATGATGGATGCACTAAGGATGCACACGGAGGACGAAAAAAATAGCACTCAAGCAAAACACCTCAAAACATGATAACAATATGATATTATGAATCTACACAGAAAATCAATCAAGTTTCATATAAGATTCGCTGAAATCGGAGTTACGGGCTAAAAGTTATGCCCGAAACAAGAAATGAGCGAAAGCTGAAAATTACAGCAACATAGCAACTTCGGAGCACAAAATAATTAAGCTACATCACTCAAACAACATGGGAAAGACCTAGAACACAAACTAGACATATACTACAGCAATTAAGTCCAAAGGTGCACCCCCAAAGGAGTCACGGTTCAATAGCAATGAGCTCGGACATATTGAACTTGACAATAAAATTCTGGCAGCAGAATTTTATTGAAACTTTGGAGCAAAAGATAAACATGCTACAGCCACTTAAATAAACATGTGAGAACATGAATGGAAAGCCAACAATATATACTACAAGGAACAATCAAGATCCACTCAAAATCTATCATGGTTTGTCCTAGAGCAGCAAGCAAACATGGCATCGGAACGTTACAGATTTCAGACTTAGTGAAAAACCACTAAGTCCTAAAACAGCAATTTCATCATGGCATCTAAAAGAGCAAGTTTAAGTCACCTCGAAACTAAACATGGCAAGAGGTAAGCACCTCATCAAAGTACACATGATGGTGATTCCGAAACACACAAGCATGCTTCATGGAGATAAACACAACGATAGCAACGAGCTCAACAAGATGGCATTTCATAACAAGTGAAACAATATCACAGCCACATGGCACTTTGCAACGATGATAAACATGGCAAGAATAAATCTATCATGCAACCTATCACATACAACATGTAGAGCATGGCAAGACGAACACGTGGACATGTCATTTGCATCATTCGGACAAACGAGCTAAAATATATCACATGGCAAAGATGACATAAAAACATCACATAACAGCAGTTTATATCACGATGCACTCTTGCAACAGCAAAACAAGCACCTAGACGATCTCTAACATGCATGACAACAAGAGATGAAACGTAGTGCTAGTCACCACGAACGTCTGGACATCTCATTTGCGCAAAACGGAGCTACGCACAAAAAGTTACAGCAGATTGAACATTGCACCAGACACACAACAAAACGACGAAAACCCGAAAGACAAAGAACCCGGAATGGAAATAGATGAAGCCGGAGATATATTATATACCCAAAAGGGAAAGTATTACATCCGGGGCATTACAAATTCTCCTCTACTACAAAAAGATCTCGTCGTCGGAGATCTAGGACTGGAAAAAGGAAGGGTGCTCGGAACGAAGATGATCTTCTCGTTCCCACGTAGCCTCTCGGTCGGTGTGATGTGACCACTTGACTTTCAGAAATTTGATGGACTTGTTGCGGGTCTTGCGTTCGGTTTCTTCGAGAATGGCAACGGGATGCTCTCGGTAGGACAGGTCTTGTTGAAGATCAATCTCTTCAAACGGAATCATGCGCTCAGGTGCCTTGAAGCATTTGCGGAGTTGAGACACATGGAAGACATCATGAACATTGGCGAAGTTTGAAGGGAGCTCAAGTTGATAGGCTAGATCGCCTCTCTTGCCAAGAATCTTGAAAGGCCCGACGTATCTAGGAGCAAGCTTTCCTTTGATACCGAATCTTTGGGTGCCTTTCATTGGAGACACACGGAGATAGACATGATCACCGATGTTGAATGCCAAATCACGATGCTTGCCGTCATAGTAGCTCTTCTGACGCGACTGAGCGGCCTTGAGATTCTCACGTATGACTTTGCACATTTCTTCGGCTTCTGAGATCAAGTCATTGCCAAGAAGTTGACGTTCGCCTGTTTCAGACCAGTTGAGAGGGGTACGGCACTTTCTGCCATAGAGGATTTCAAACGGTGCTTTGCCTGCACTTGCTTGAAAGCTGTTGTTGTAAGAGAACTCGGCAAATGGAAGGCAGTCTTCCCATTTCATTCCGAAGGATATGACACAGGCTCTGAGCATGTCTTCTAGAATCTGATTCACTCTCTCGACTTGACCACTAGTCTGAGGGTGAAATGCAGTGCTGAACCTGATCTTAGTGCCCATGGCGGACTGAAAGGAGTCCCAGAACCTTGAAGTGAACAAACTTCCACGGTCTGAGGAGATCACTTGAGGAATGCCATGTAAGGACACAATTCTGGAAGTGTACAACTCTGCCAATTGAGCTGCATTGATTGATTCTTTGACTGGTAGGAAGTGAGCGACTTTGGTAAGCTTGTCAATCACCACGAAGATAGAATCATTTCCTTGCTTGGATTTAGGAAAGCCTGTGACGAAGTCCATTTCAATGTCGTCGAACTTCCACTCGGGAATAGGAAGAGGTTGGAGAAGACCGACTGGACGTTGATGTTCTGCTTTCACTCTTCTGCATACATCACATTCGTTCACGAATTGGGCAATTTCCCTTTTCATGCGTGTCCACCAGTAAGACTGCTTGAGGTCTTGATACATCTTGGAACTGCCAGGATGAATGGAAAGGAGAGAATCATGAGCTTCTTCCATTATGAGCTTCCTGAGATCACCTTTGGGAACAACGAGTCTGTCCTCGAAGAACAAGGTATCTCTCTCATCAACACGGAAGCACTTGTATTTCGGAATACCCTTAGCAATACCATGTTTCACCTTCTTCACCATGGTATCACTGAGCTGGGCCTCACGGACTTGATCTTCCAAGGTAGGAGCAATTTGAAGATTTGCAAGAAAACCCTGCGGAACAACTTGGAGGTTGAGTTTCCTGAATGCTTCACAAAGCTCAGGCTGGTACGGCTTGATAAGAAGGCTGTTGCAATATGCCTTTCTGCTCAAAGCATCTGCAATCACATTCGCCTTGCCAGGAGTGTATTCAATGCTGGGATTATACTCTTGGATCATTTCAACCCAACGAGTCTGACGGAGGTTCAGATGTGGCTGTGTGAAGATGTACTTCAAGCTCTTGTGATCAGTGAAGATGTCGACCTTTCTGCCCAATAACAGATGTCTCCACGTAATCAAAGCATGTACCACAGCTGCTAGCTCGAGATCATGTGTGGGATAGTTCTTCTCACTTGGCTTGAGCTGCCGAGAAGTATATGCCACAATTCTCTTGTCTTGCATAAGCACACCACCAAGACCTTGAAGAGAAGCATCACAAAATACTTCATAGGGCTTGGACTCATCTGGAGGAGTCAGAACTGGAGCAGAGACAAGCTTTTCTTTGAGAGTTTTGAATGCCACTTCACACTCTGGAGACCAAAAGTATTTGACATTCTTCTGAAGCAAGTTGGAAAGAGGCTTGGCAATCTTGGAGAAGTTCTCAACGAACCTTCTGCAATAGCTGGCAAGACCCAGAAAACTGCGGAGCTGCTTGACGTTCTGAGGAGCTTCCCAGTTGACAATTGCTTCAACTTTCTCGGGATTAACCGCAATACCGTCAGCTGAGATGATGTGGCCCAGGTACAAAACCTTATCGAGCCAAAACTCGCACTTGGAGAACTTGGCATAGAATTTATGCTCACGGAGTCGATCAAGAACCAGATGTAAGTGCTTTTCGTGATCTTCTTCATTCTTGGAAAACACCAGAATATCATCCAGATACACAAGCACAAACTCGCCAGTATAGGGGTTGAAGATGTAATGCATCATCCTCGAAAAGGTAGGAGGAGCATTGGCAAGACCGAAGGACATGACGGTATACTCGTATGAACCGTAGCTCGTTCTGAAGGCCGTCTTGGGAATGTCTTCCTCGCGAATGCGAATTTGATGATAGCCCATTCGGAGGTCAAGCTTAGAGAACACTTTAGCTCCTTTGAGCTGCTCGAAGAGTTCGTTGATGTTGGGGAGCGGATACTTGTTCTTTATTGTCTTCTTGTTCAATGGCCGGTAATCAACACAGAGACGCTCCGTGCCATCTTTCTTCTTGACAAATAAGACACCACAGCCCCAAGGAGACGTACTAGGCCTGATGAGACCCATACTCTCCTGTTTATCAAGCTGCTTCTTCAATTCCTTCAATTCATCCGGAGAGAGCTTGTACGGACGCCGGCATGCTGGCTCAGTACCCGGCTCGAGTTCAATAACGAATTCCACCTGACGGTGTGGAGGCATGCCTGGAAGTTCTTCAGGAAAGACGTCTTGATATTCGTTCACCACCGGAATTTGAGATATGGCATTAATTTCGCCCTTATCATTGAGAGAGAAAAGCCTGATAGTGTTATCCCTGGAGGCAAAGATAATCACATCTTCATCAGGATGAGTCATCTTGACTTCCTTCTGAGCACAATCAATGTGAGCATCATGCTGAGAAAGCCAATCCATTCCGAGGATGAGGTCGATGTCAGAATTACCAAGAACCACCGGAGAAGCCAAAAATCGATAATCTCCCATGCGAATAGACACATCCGGAGCATATATACTGGAATGCATACGTCTCCCCGGAGAAACAACTGATAATTCCCTTGGCAAACTTTTGATGTCAACATTATACTTGGATGCAAATGGTTGAGACATGAAAGAGCATGAAGCACCCGAATCAAATAACACTTTAGCTGGAAAAGTGTTAACTGGAAGGTTACCCAAAATGACATCAGAAGAATTCTCCGCTTGTGCTGCATTCATCAGATTGACCCTTGCTGCCTTTGGATCATGCTTGACCATAGCGGTACCGACAGGAGGAGGAGGCGGAAGGCGCCTTGGGTTGTTGCACTTGTTGGAATAATGACCCTTCTGGCCACACTTGTAGCAAGTAACCTCAGAAAGCGGACGAGTAGGAGGAGCACTCAGTCTTGGAGCTTGGAACTGTTGCTTGGACTGCTTGTTGGAGTTGGGTGGGTGGGAGAAACCACGTCCACTAGAGTTCTTGTTGTTGGAGTTGTTGGAGTTGTTGGAGTTGTTGTATGGAGCTCGAATCACTGGAGGAGGAGGAAGCCAGAATTTCTGATGCTTCGAGACCATCTGAGACGATGAGGAAGAGTGAACGGCATCTCGAATTCTCTTCTTAGAAGCCTCCATCTTAAGCTGAGCTGCCTCTTGTTTCAAAGCCATGTTATAGAACTTGTCGAATTCATCGGGCTCGAACAAAGTGAGAGCAAGTTGAAGTTCATCTTTGAGACCTCCACGGAACTGGTAGATTTTACTCTTGGCATCAGGAATGTCTTGCTTAGCATAACGAGCGAGGTTTTGGAACTTGACATTATACTGATAGACTGTCATGGAGCCCTGCTTCAGGTTGCGGAATTACTCACGCATACCCTCGATGACACTTGTAGGAATGTGGTGCGAGCGAAAATCCTTGCAGAAATTCACCCAAGAGATCACTTGACCTGGCCTGGAGTCTTTGTACTGCTGCCACCAATCAACTGCTTGATCTTTCAGTTGGAAGGCTGCAAACTTCACATAATCATCTTCCTTCACGTTACTGCACTCAAAATGCTTCTTTATGTCGGTTAACCAATCTTCAGCATCAAGAGGGTCGACACAGTAACTGAAAGCTTTAGGATTGTTGGCCAGGAACTGGTTGAGAGTAGCATGGTGCTGCTGGTTGAAGAAGTTGCCTTGGTTCCCTGGAACACCCTGATTAGCTTGATTAGCTTGCATCTGCTGCATCATCTGCATCAACAACTGGGTGTTCTGAGCTGTAGTCTGCATAATCGCTCTCCAAGCCTCAGGCGGAGGAGGAGGGGAAGGAGGACGATCTGGGACCTCTTCACCCTCTGGGTTAGCGTTGGGAACCTTTTTCGGAGCCATCCTGTAAGAGATGACCACGAATCAGCAATTGATTGACAAAAGGTATAAGCTGAATCAATGGAATGAATTGCAACAAGTCTTCACAATAATCATTCGAACAATAAGAACGAATGAAATCATTCGAACAAGAGGAACGAATGAAATTCTCAGTTTAATGATAACATCAATCTTCACGAGAAGCCACATAGGGGACAAAAGGAAAATAAGAAAAAAAAACAACAAGGTACAGACGGGAACAAACACAAGAGAGGAGTTTCGTTCTAACATCTTTGTGCTGAAAGCATATGAACGCGTTACGAAAAGGTTTTGCAATCCCCGGATCAGCATAGCCAAGGATCCTTTAAGATGCAACTCCTGATAGTAACATCGGTCATAAACCACTTCACTCAATGTAGAACCCCGAACTCACTAACCTGCATCTGTTGGAAGAATGCCTACGATCTACTGGATAAGCCCACCTATAAATTTCCGAAAGGTTCCAGTTATGCAATCAGGTGTTGGGGATACACGGGAAGCACCGCGCAATCAACTCTAAACCTACATCCAGGTGTATCCATCCTTCAACACATAACCAGTCTTTCTCGGAAACTGTGTACCTCAGACCTTCGAAAAGCATCCACTATAACAAGCTATGGCAATACTCCCGAACTACCTCCCCAGTACTGGGTGATGTCGGGGTTATCTTGCCACTGGCCGTATAGGAGAGATTTTTGATGTCGGCCGTCTTAAGTATTTAGTACTGCCGCGATATGCTTGTGACGACAATACCCCGAAGCTCAACTCCCCGGGACACTGCCACAACCCCTAATGTCAGGAGGCGTCGAGAACAATATCCTCGTCACAAGAACATCGAAACAATCCCAGAATACTCGCGGGATTCCTAAAAAAAAATTGGTGCAATTTTTGAAGATAGGAGAGACAAGAGTAGTCGTCAGGAGTCCTCACCAGAGAGAAAGGGGATGAGAAGCAAAGAAATCCTACTCTCCGATATAATATAGGACTCAAAAAGTTTTCAGTGTGTGCCTAGACTCGACCATCAACGATTCGATCAAACAGTGGGGGCTCCTAGGTCGGAGAAGGCTCTGAATACCAACTTGTAATGCCCAGGATGGAGTTATACCTCCTACGTGTCGAGGCACGACTTAAAGGCATAAGTCCATCCTAGAATGATCTCAAGTTTGGTAATCTTTGCACATCTCATGTAAAAGAGGGGATTGTAAACATAAATAGTTGGCTTACACTCGCCACGTCACACAATTACATAACATGTCTCAAACATCATACATTAAGAATATCACAACCCTCTAAGGGCAAAACCAAATGTCAAGATACCAAACTTAGATAAATAAACCACAGGCGGATCGAATCCTAGTAGAAGTCTCCACTACTGATCATCCGGATATCGAACATAGTACCGACTACGCTCCTCGTCGTACTCCCAATCCAGCTCGGTGCCATCACCTGGATAGCTCACAGCTGGACCTGCATCTGGTGTGGTGAAGTAACTGTGAGCCACAGAGGAATCAGCAATCCCGTTCCCGGGTAACAAGACTATTCAAGCTTTGGGAGAGGAAAGGCTGAAGAAAAGAATAAGTGTCTGCAGCAGCAACTAGCAACTAGATTACGTGAGTGAGAGCGAGAAGAGAAGCCTCGGACGAGAAGTGATCACGAAGTGATCCTAGCTACAAGCTCCACAAACATAACCCCTCCGTGTTCAACTCCCGAATCCCTATTCGGAAATTGACCGTCACGGAACACGAGCTGGTAGTGTATTAGCAACATTGTGTCAAGTTATCTACAACCGGATATTAACAAGCTCCCATCTGCCACATAACCGCGAGCACGGCTTTTGAAAGTTCATAACCCTGCAGGGGTGTTCCAACTTGACCCATTACAAGCCCACGATCCGCGGAGTCGCAACTCCAAAGTGGGAAGACCCGAGTATTCTCGGAATCCCGTGCTCAAGATATACCGAACTAAGGTAAGGCTAATCCAGCAAATCCTCCCGGCGTGTCGACACCCTGATAGTAGCCGCGCGTATCTAAGTCTCAGGACACGACCGGATGGGTGATGCTACGGGTTTATATCAATCCTCGAGTTTCCTCGTGGTGACCCCGCAGGACCCCCGTTTCGGACCAACACTCATGAGGAGCACTGGCCCGGGGTTGTTGATTAAGAACTCGGGTTAATTACTCCCTATGCAAGTTATTTAGTTATTAGGAAAATAGTACCAATGTTGGGACTTGCTGGAAAAGACTTAGCACTTAGCGGTTTATCGAGGGGGTCCCATACACCCCAACCGTGTTAGGAACGCATAATCAAGGAACATAACACCGGTTTATACGGTTCCTAACGGCATGAGTGGAACAAATCACCAAGCAAAAGGCTTAGCCTTCCACCCTTGCCAATATATAGATGATTTCATTTTAAGCATTTATATAGTGTGATAAAACCCAACCAAACTTCAACATGAAGCAAGCATCTTCGATCTTCACCTGCAACTAGCAATGCTATAAGAAGGGCTGAGCGAAGCGTACTTAGCCAAGCAACGGTTTGCATAGGTAGGTTGGTTAAACATGCAATGGTTACAAGTAGGAGGCTGACAAGAAGATCATGGGCATCGAGGCAAAACTATAGAGCGGAACTACTAGCAATAGGCAAAGATAGTAATGTTATCGGGGTTCGGTCATCTTGCCTGAAGAGAAGTCGTTCGGATCGTAAGAAGGGTCCTCGTGCTCAACCTCGTTGGAAACCTCGTGCTCGTACTCGAACTCGGTCACGGCTTCCGGCTCTAAACAAAACAATCACACCAAGCACAAATCAACAAGATGCAATGCGCACTCGAAAATGATGGATGCATGATGGATGCACTAAGGATGCACACGGAGCACGAAAAAAATAGCACTCAAGCAAAACACCTCAAAACATGATAACAATATGATATTATGAATCTACACAGAAAATCAATCAAGTTTCATATAAGATTCGCTGAAATCGGAGTTACGGGCTAAAAGTTATGCCCGAAACAAGAAATGAGCGAAAGCTGAAAATTACAGCAACATAGCAACTTCGGAGCACAAAATAATTAAGCTACAGCACTCAAACAACATGGCAAAGACCTAGAACACAAACTAGACATATACTACAGCAATTAAGTCCAAAGGTGCACCCCCAAAGGAGTCACGTTTCAATAGCAATGAGCTCGGACATATTGAACTTGACAATAAAATTCTGGCAGCAGAATTTTGATGAAACTTTGGAGCAAAAGATAAACATGCTACAGCCACTTAAATAAACATGTGAGAACATGAATGTAAAGCCAACAATATATACTACAAGGAACAATCAAGATCCACTCAAAATCTATCATGGTTTGTCCTAGAGCAGCAAGCAAACATGGCATCGGAACGTTACAGATTTCAGACTTGGTGAAAAACCACTAAGTCCTAAAACAGCAATTTCATCATGGCATCTAAAAGAGCAAGTTTAAGTCACCTCGAAACTAAACATGGCAAGAGGTAAGCACCTGATCAAAGTACACATGATGGTGATTCCGAAACACACAAGCATGCTTCATGGAGATAAACACAACGATAGCAACGAGCTCAACAAGATGGCATTTCATAACAAGTGAAACAACATCACAGCCACATGGCACTTTGCAACGATGATAAACATGGCAAGAATAAATCTATCATGCAACCTATCACATACAACATGTAGAGCATGGCAAGACGAACACGTGGACATGTCATTTGCATCATTCAGACAAACGAGCTAAAAGATATCACATGGCAAAGATGACATAAAAACATCACATAACAGCAATTTATATCACGATGCACTCTTGCAACAGCAAAACAAGCACCTAGACGATCTCTAACATGCATGACAACAAGAGATGAAACGTAGTGCTAGTCACCACGAACGTCTGGACATCTCATTTGCGCAAAACGGAGCTACGCACAAAAAGTTACAGCAGATTGAACATTGCATCAGACATACAACAAAACGACGAAAACCCGAAAGACAAAGAACCCGGAATGGAAATAGATGAAGCCGGAGATATATTATATACCCAAAAGGGAAAGTATTACATCCGGGGCATTACACTTGCAGAGTGGGTAAAGAAACAAAATTCCCACAAGAAAGAAACAGAGGAATTGTAATTGAAAATTGACTACATAAACTTTCCAGATTCTTTTTCTAGTAGCTCTACGGCTAGGCTAACCTCTTCCTTTCGCACCTTTCTCCTCTGCATGGTCCAACAAAAATGAGAAAGATATGCAGATGTAGTGTCCTAGGTAGGTTGACCGATTGATGGACGATCGAACGACGAGCATTAGCGGATGACGGAGAGCGGAGTAGCTAGGTGCTGCAATCGCAGGGGAGGGAGGTTGTCTTCCTAGTGCAACAAAGGATCATGGACGTCTGGCACCGGTAGTAGCGCGGCTCCATCATGAACTCATTTGCTGGAGCACCCCTCGGCCTCTGGACCTCGTCCTTCGGCTTGCAGCTCAGCCACCGCTTGAGTGGGCCATGCAACGACGGCAGACCGGCTCACCATGGCATAGGATCTCCATCTGGCCTCCACCGATATCTCCTCGGGCATATCTTCCTCCTGCTATCGTGCATCGCGGACCAAGTCCGGGTGTCCGCCGTGAGCAAGCACTGGCGCCTGGTACCTTCGCAGAACCCGTCCCTGCTGCTATGGCTCCTCAAGCCCTTCACAGCCCGGACCGACAGCTATAGGACTTTGACGGCTCCGCTGATCTATGCCCGACCCTCTCTGACGAGGGCCGCGGGGCGGCGGGGCCCGTTTTTGTTGTTCCGCTCCGAGGGTGGGTGGTGGTATCATCCCATCACTGGCGTGGTCATGCCGTGCTCAACCTCTACACCGGCGTGTGTCTCGACCTCCCGGATCGCCCCATCAACTCCAACGACATCAGGTGCCCCATGTTGATCCGTGCAGCCACCATCTCCACCGCCCCGTCTTATGGTACCTGTGTGGTCGCTGCCATAATCGACAGCTAGACAAATATGGCCTTCTGCCGCCGGAGCATGGAGTGTTGGATTCCGCTACCGGCAGAGATGATGGCCCCGCCCAATGACCAAAACATGCCTTACCACCAAAGATGGTTCCGGGCTGTCAACACAGATGATGACCTCTACTGTTACAAGGCCGAAATTTCGACATCTACGCATACCATTGTCCATCTTGCCTACAAAATCTTTGCACCACGGACAAACATGGCACACGGGAGATCGTAACCCGCTACCTCCTGCTCTCCGCCTCTGTCGGCAATCTACAGATGGTTAGGAGATTCATCTCGCTGTTAAGAGGCCGCATGTCGCGGTTCCAGGTCTTCAGACTATAGAAGCAGTAAGAGGGTCGGCCGGCTTCCTTCTCCTGGCGCTTCTACCAGATGACCTGGCAGGTGCTCTTCGTCAGCAGGGCCTGCTCCAAGGCCTTCGACATGGGACACGCCGGCAGCCCGGGCAACATCTACTTCCGCGATGATGTTTACCCTGGTGTTCTACACAGTGTCCTCCAGCAGAACGAGTATCCCCGCGCCGACGCTGACTAGTGGCGTTACTGAATCCCTAGCGAGATCGAGCACTGCCTGCCATGGTCTCCCTCCTCGGACACCTCGTTGTGCATTTGGAACCACCACTAATTAAGCTATACCCAACAGGTTCAGTTGGCTTGACATAATCCTCCGCCCCTAGCGATGGAGTGGGCTAGGGCGATAGCAGAACGCTATGATATTAATGTACTAGAAAAAGAATCAGTTCATCATCCCTACATGCAGCTCTTGCTATTATTGCCTGGCTGCCGCTCCTGCAAGGATTCTTCGTCGCCCCTTCGTGTCCACCCATGGACTGAAGCATGGATGAACGAAGGAACTAGTACCTCTGGATCGAGCATCGTAGACAGGAAGCGAGGATCAGTAACTATTTGTGACTTGCATATGGCCCAAAATTGTATGTGACTTGCATAACGCCCAATAAGAATTTTTGGCGATCGACCTATATGCATAGGTAAAGAATTGCTGGAAATCAAGGTACGGGGGGAAATCGGGGGAAATGAAATGACTAAACAGTAACTGAGATCTGAAAATGACTTGGGGGTGAAGTCATTGGATTGGCTTCCCCGAAAGCAGATTTAGTGAGATTGTAAAAGGAAGTCATCACTACAACTTATCTGCCGTCCAACCTAGCTAGATCTACCGGTCAATAAAGAGTCAAAGCAACATCTTCTTATAATTTGTCGAACAGTTTTAGCACGTCACTTTGTATACATGTTCGTTGCTATCTTATCTAATACTCAGTGGCGAAGGACAAAAAAATCTGAGGTTAGGCGGACCCATGAGAAAATGTCATGTGTTCATATGTATATCACACACACGCACGCGCGCGCGCGCACACAGACACCATATCGAGCAATGCTATCCATAAAAATAACAAATTCGGCAATTTAAATATCTTACTGTAAAAATAGTTACGAAAATGGAAACTCCACTTGAAAGACAAGTTAATTACTATGTGAAGTTAAATAATAAATTGCATTAAACACCAAACAATGAAATCAATGATGACCAGTAAACTTGAAAATCACGCCCAGAAAATCAGAATCGCATTCATACAATTATACATAATATTGGAAATTAACACTACTAATACATATTACATCTTCGTGAAACAAGAATTAGAGAAAACCGAGGAATACATCACTTGCAATTCTTTTGAGTGATACTTGGAGAGAGATTGAAAAGTTGGCTTGACATACTCTTCCGCCCATAAAGGCGCAGTGGGCTAGGGTAACAGCAGGACGGTACGATAACTACACCACGACACTGCATTTCCTACGGACGTGTGTTGAGAAAAGTCAGTTTTGCCGACCTACTGTTGGTTGGAAAAATTGTAGCAGACAGCCGGTCGGAAAAACATGTGAAAAGTAACAGATGGTTGGTGGCGAATGCTAACATATTTATTGCCGAATGATGGGTCGGGAAAGCTCTAATTTCCGTCCTCACATCGGTGGGGAAATAATCCCAACCAACGGTCCGTGGCAAATGGGCCAGCGCGCGTACTTTTGTCCCAAGCCCGCAAAAAGTTTTACCCCAACACATAACTCACCACGCATGCAGAGGAAAATCCCTAATCCCTTTCTCATGCCCCACGCGCGCCGCCATGGGCACCCACTGCCAACATCATCATCATCCCCGCATGCTGCTCTTGCCATTGGCTGCCTGGATGCAACTCCTGCAAGGATTCGTCCTCGCCAATTCATGTCCACCCTTGGATTGAAGCATGGATAAAAGAAGGTACTAGCACCTTTGGGTCGGGCATTGTGTATGGGCAGAGAGGATCGGTGACTATGTGTGACTTGCATATGGCGCAATATTGTATGTGACTTGCATATATAACGCCCAATAAGAATTTTTGGCGATCGATCTATATGTATAGGTAAAGAATCGCTGGTAATCAAGGTAGGGGGGAAATGAAAAAACTAACCAGTAACTGAGATCTGAGAATGACTTGGGGTGCCTTGCGTTGGCTTGGCTTCCCCGAAAGCAGATTAAGTGAGAGTGAATGGAAGGCATCGCTGCAACTTATCTGCCTTCCAACCTAGCTAGATCTACCGGACAATAAAGAGTCAAAGCGAAATCTTCTTATAACTTGTCGATCAGTTTTAGCACGTGACTTTGTATGCACGTTCATTGCTATCTAATCTTATACACTTGAGGGCTATCCAGCGCCGGCAACAGCGGCAACGGACAATCCCGTAGCGGTTGAACATGATGGAGGTGGACAGGATGAAGAGGGACGGTACCTCGACCTCATCAGGAACCTCCCCGACAACATACTCGGAAAGAGAATCTCGCTTCTCCCCATCATGCAAGGAGATCGCACCCAGATCTCGCAAAAACGGTTATATCCCCACACTTAAGCAACCACCTTAACCCCTCTTTATAGCGTGCCTTTCCTATGAGACTCAAATAAAATAAAATAAAATCTTCGAGCGTAAGGAAAACTAACACCATTTTCCTATCTGAAATGGGGGTCAACCATCTCCATATTGTTACCGAGAGACCAATGTCTTAAGATAAACTTGATAACCGACATTAATCCCACTAATCATGCTGTAATCAATACCAAAATACATATAGCGTTTATATGCAATTTCAACTTCTTCCACGACAACGCCTTTAAGAAGGAATAAAAAAATCATTGCACCTCCGTCACCCCTTTTAGACAAAAACATTCATCCTGATTTCTTATACCAACCATCGAAGGGAGCACATCAAAAAGGAGACAAAACATTTAATGAGGTAACGACGCAAGTTTGCCGCCACTAAACCGAAATATTCAAGGTGAGGACAAGAGTTTTTAGCCGCGATATGAGGCAGTGTTCTAGTTACCATCTTGAAAATGGATCTTCAGGTAGTCATGCCAACTTGTACTCCACGATAGGACGTGACGGTATGGTGGTAGCTGATGTATGCGTAATCTTCCCACCGTAGACCACTGCCCCAGTCATTAGGGGGTCGCTCATGTCGTTGTGTTTCCTCTCTTTATTAATTTTATATATATTATGAGAGAGGAAGATATGCTTATATAAATTTAAAAAATATCAATTTTCCTCTCTTTATCTTGAAGGTTCTGAAGTTGCACTTGTTCTGCCTTCCTATGCTAGTTGATTCTTACTACAATAATTTTTTATACAATACTTCTATGCAAAAAATATACGTTGTCCTACTTTTTCAGAATTATTGGTGTTACAGAAGTATGGTTTTGTTTAGATCATTACAGAATGTTCTGATTTTTACAGATTCTATTATTAATGTGTAGTTTGCTTGTTTAATAATTTCTATGACTTATATGGGTCAATATAAATTGTAGATATGATAAAGTGCAGTACGCATTATGTTCGAACAATCATGAATCTGCCATGACCCAGGGGTCACTACCCCCACGTCCTTTGCAGGAGTCGATACGGGCACCACCATGTTTGATGCCGACCGGAAGACGTCGGTGCACCCTTGCCCCATCAAAGATAAATATTATCACTGCCCAGAAGGGCCTCCACGTGCAACCGTTGCGCATGCACTAGACAACAATCGCCCGCGCGCCCTCGGCCAATGCATGTCCATCATGCAGATGCCAACACACTGTAGGCCAAAACACAACAATTGCAGGACCTTGGCGGGACTAGCTGGCCAAAGCAAGAAGCGGACAAATTTGTCATTAGGTTCCTTTATTGAGTCAAAGTAGATTTGAGTTTTTCTTAAGAACCAATTAATTTAGAAAACTCAATTTTAGTTTACTAAATAAGTGTAGCTTGCACTTTTCTAGAAAAATGCAACAAAGTAAAAAAGTGAAAGTTGCCCTTTCACTGAACCGTTGCACTTAGCTGAACTGAATGAGACTTTAGAAAATATCATCGAATTAGGCGTATACAGAGAAGAGGCCATCAGAATGAAATGTGGAGAGTGGAGCAGCCTGTTCAGCTTGCTCAGTGTGCAGCTTTGACAGCCACGCCCTGGCATAGACAGAACCGTTACCAGCCAAAACCACTAGATCACCATGGAACGGACCGAAAGAATCTGACCTAGAAGATCTTTTGAACAAATCACGGCTACTGCACAGCCTTGCAGAGTGGGTAAAGAAAAAAACTTCCCACAAGAAAGAAACAGAGGAACTGTAATTCAAAATTGACTACATAAACTTTCCATATTCTTTTTCTAGCAGCTCTACGGCTAGGCTAACCTCTTTCTTTCGCACCTTCCCCCTCTGCATGGTCCAAAAAAATGAGAAAGATATGCAGATATAGAGTCCTAGGTAGGTTGACCGATTGATGGATGATCGAACGACGAGCATTAGCGGATGACGGAGAGCGGAGTAGCTAGGTGTTGCAATCGCAGGGGAGGGAGGTTGTTTTCCTCGTGCAACAAAGGATCATGGACGTCTGCCACCGGTAGTAGCGCGGCTCCATCATGAACTCATTTGCCGGAGCACCCATCGGCCTCTAGACCTCGTCCTTCGGCTTGCAGCTCAGCCACCGCTTGAGTAGGCCATGCAACGATGGCAGACCGTTTTCCCATGCCATAAGATCTCCATCTGGCCTCCACCGATATCTCCTCGGGCATATCTTCCTCCTGCTGTCGTACATCGCGGACCAAGTCCGGGTGTACGCCGTGAGCAAGCACTGGTGCCTAGTAGCTTTGCAGAACCCGTCCCTACTGCTATGGCTCCTCAAGACCTTCACATCCCGGACCGACAGCTACAGGACTTTGACGGCTCCGCTAATCTATGCCCGACCCTCTCTGACGAGGGCCGCGGGGCGGCGGGGCCCGTTTTTGTTGCTCCGCTCCGGGGGTGGATGGTGGTATCATCCCATCACTGGCGTGGTCATGTCGTGCTCAACCTCTACACCGGCGAGTGTCTCGCCCTCCCGGATCGCCCCATCAACTCCAACGACATCAGGTGCCCCATGTTGATCCGCGCAGCCACCATCTCCACCGCCCCGTCTTCTGGTACCTGTGTGGTCGCTGCCATAATGTACAGCTAGACAAGCATGACCTTCTGCCGCCGGAGCATGGAGTGCTGGATGCCGCTACCGGCAGAGATGACGGCCCCGCCCAATGACCAAAACCTGCCTTACCACCACATATGGTTCCGGGCCATCAACTCAGATGATGACCTCTACTGCTACAAGGCCGAAATTTCGACATCTACGCATACCATTGTACATCTTGCCTACGAAATCCATGCTGCCTGGACAAACATGGCACACGGGAGATCGTAACCTGCTACCTCCTGCTCTCCGCCTCTGTCGCCAATCTACTGATGGTGAGGAGATTCATCTCGCCGTTAAGACGCCGCATGTCGTGGTTCCAGGTCTTCAGACTATAGAAGCAGCAAGAGGGCCGACTGGCTTCCTTCTCCTGGCGCTTCTACCAGACGACCTGGTAGGTGCTCTTCGTCAGCCGGGGCTGCTCTAAGGCCTTCGACATGGGACAAGCCGGCAGCCTGGGCTACATCTACTTCCTCGATGACGTCTACCCTGGTGGTCTGCATGGTGTCCTCCAACAGAACAAGTATCCCCGCGCCGACGCCGACTAGTGGCGTTACTCAATCCCTAGCAAGATCGAGCGTTGCCTGCCATGGTCTCCCCCCTCGGACAGCTCGTTGTGCGTTAGGAACCACCACTAATTAAGCTATACCCAACAGGTTCAGATTGCTTGACATAATCGTCCGCCCCTAACGATGGAGTGGGCTAGGGTGATAGCAGAACGCTATGATATTAATGTACTAGCAAAAAAATCAGTTCATCATCCCTGCATGCAGCTCTTGCCATTATTGCATGGCTGGCACTCCTGCAAGGATTCTTCGTCGCCCATTCGTGTCCACCCATGGACTGAAGCATGGATGAACGAAGGAACTAGTACCTCTAGATCGAGCATCGTAGACAAGAAGCGAGGATCGGTAACTATTCGTGACATGCGTATGGCCCAAAATTGTATGTGACTTGCATAACGCCCAATAAGAATTTTTGGCGATCGACCTATATGTATAGGTAAAGAATCGCTGGAAATCAAGGTAGGGGGGAAATCGGTTGAAATGAAATAACTAAACAGTAACTGAGATCTGAGAATGACTTGGAGGTGAAGTCATTGGATTGGCTTCCCCGAAAGCAGATTCAGTGAGATTGTAAAAGGAAGTCATCGCTGCAACTTATCTGTCGTCCAACCTAGCTAGATCTACCGGTCAATAAAGAGTCAAAGCAAAATCTTCTGATAATTTGTCAAACAGTTTTAGCACGTCACTTTGTATACATGTCCGTTGCTATCTTATCTTATACTCTGTGGTGAAGGACAAAAAAAATTGAGGTTAGGCGGACCCTTGGGAAAATGTCATGTGTTCATATGTATATCACACACACATTGAACATATAAAGCCTCAAGGACTCATAGTCACAACCGATGCCTCGAGCGCACCGCACCATGCGAGGGAAAATACCACCACATCGCGCCGCGAGTGGGAAAAACAGCCAGGGCGCAGCGCACCACGCGAGGGGAAAACCACTGCACCGCGCCAGGGCGCAGCGCACCACGCGAGGGGAAAACCACCGCACCATGCAAGGGACGCGCTCGATGTGCAGGCCGTGGTGATCCCTGCGCCCGTCGGCTTTCTCCTCCATCCCCGTTCCCTCGTCTCCAACCCTAAATCTTTTCCCCCTCCCCTACAACCGCCTTCCCAAGTTCCTCATCCCCTCCACTCCCTCGACAACGGTTGCGACGGCGCCCTCTGGTGGCGGACAAGGAAGGGGAGATGGTGGTGGTGGCGCCCTCTGGTGGCGGAGGAGGAGGCCCCTGCCATGGCGTCTCAGCTCTAGGCCCTCCTGCTTGACCGTGACACCCACCCTCAAGATCCACTCGACATATCACGCGGCTGGCTCTCGAGCTCTACTGCGATCCCCGAGGATGTGCTAAGGATGTGAAGGTCCATCTCTAGCCCATGGCTGCTGCCAGATTAGGCTGGTTGAGGTATGTGTCGGATCCATTGATCCATTGTGATTGTAGTTGTTCATTCTCTTCACAGACCGTCTGTTTGCCCTTTCTTTCCTAAATCTGCTTTTCCCCTGGTTGTTCTTGATGTTGACAAACAGCGGTTCTTTCAGTGCGGGCTGATCTGCAGGCTCCAGCTTTTGTCCTGGAGGTTGCTGCTCGTCGTTGGTTGTATGGGTAGGCGTTTTGGTGGTCCAAGTTTCCTAGGCAGGTTTGTCTTCTACCTCTGGACAATCAGTTGTTTGACATGTTTATGCGGCGAAACTGACTCATGCCCGGCCTGTAGTGCTTTTGCTGGCAGGGAAAGTCCAGAGGAATATGCTTTGAGAGGTGTCATAATATGAAAGGTATGCATCCGTGATTCATTTGTCTGCGCATCCGTGCATCGTTGGTTTTATCTACCTGATGACGCTTCTTTACAGGAAACAATTCGTTCTGTCCAAGGGTGTTTCTTTGTACCGGGGCATTGTCTCCATATGCTAGGTAGTTGTCGTTCTTTTCCACTGCTACATGTACTCATATAGCCTGTTGTTTATTCCTGCCCATTTTGTTTTATATATGGGTGCATATGGACAAATTAATGGGACATCATCTTGGTAGATTAAGTTTGCTAAATTTGTTTCTTGCCATTGAAAACAGATGAAATCGATGCCTCCCAAAGTTAGTGAAGGTGTGTTGCTTCCATTTGCAAGTAAGAAAGTAATGCTCCTAATGAATTTCCTACAGTTTTTGTGCTCTGCTGGACTTTCCTTTATTTTATTATTTTGGCGGGTGTATTCCATCAGATTTTGCAGAATCTACCTGACTACACAAGGTTTTGCAGGTTGCAACAGCAAGAATTGTTGGGCTTAAAAATCCAACATTGTTTCTGTTAATGCAACATCTCTGTTTGAAGAGTTGGTGATTGTAGTTTTTGGAAAATATAGTGATGTACTAATCTACCAGACTGTGGAGCTGCCTCAGAATGGCGAGTTTTCTTATGCCAATGAAACTGGTTCGCATAGACCGTAAAGGATGATTCTATTATGTTTGTTTGGCTTCAACATTACCTATAGCAAGATGCATTATTTTCGCTTGTTTTTTTCCTGTAGGACCTTATTCCTTGCACTCTTGAGTCTTTTGAGAAGGAGAAAATTATTGTTGGGAGGCAAAAAGACTAATGATGAGTTCGGGAAACAGAGTGCAACAGTGAAGAACAAGAGGATTTTTTGTTGATGAGTCGGCCTAAATAGATTTTAGATGATTGCCAAAAAGTTGTTATTGAAGGATTGGAGTCAAGCTTAGGATCAGTTTATCCTATCTGTCTGTACTACAAGGTTTATTTGGCTTGTTAGAATACATGTAGCATGAGGTATGTCTCTCCTCATTTATTTTGCTATCAAACCTTGTTGGTTGCATTCTTGGGTGCTTTGACAACGAGCAATTACACAATGCAATTGTGGTCACTACTTTTGATTATACTTTGCGAGCAATTATGTGAAGTCATTCTGGCATGTACTTAGAACTTCTGTTGATGTGCAGTGCGTCAACTGACAACGCAGAAATCAGGTTCATAGATGAGTGCTTTATGCCGGGGTGGACAAGCTTCCGTTAGGCCATTAATTTCCCAATGAAGGATCTTTGAGGCAAGCACTGCAATGATGTATATTTGTATATGGCATAATCTGTAGGAACCCTCTCCTTGTTTCCTTTTGTTCTTGGTTTTGCTCCAGTTGATTACTGCCCTATGAGATCTGCATAGACAAAATTCATGTTGATTTGTTTAGTTGTGGCATGTATCGCAGCTACACCAGTCTGGTAATTTAGTCCTCAAATAAGGTAGTTTCCGTCTCCCCTTTACATGTGATGGATATATGTGGTTGTTGCTTGCCGTTGTTGAAGCGAGGACTCTTAAGTGTATTTTTGTGTTCTCCCTGATTAACATAATCAGGCCGTATGTGTGATGTTGGTCTATTTTCATTTTTCTACCTCTACAGTGCACATTGTAATCAGGTCGTATGTGTGAGGCAGGTGACTTATCTCATGTATTTTCTTTTCTGTAAATTACAACAAGTCTATTTTAGTCAACTTAATGGAATGTCGAATATGACTGTTAATGAAGATAGTCATTCTTGTTATTGAATGTGCACAATCTGATTCATTTTAAAGTAGTTCCTTATCTTTATGACTAGACTAGGCTGCTACTTTAGCGAGTGTTTCACTTCAACACAGATTGATGCAAGAAAGAAAGAATTCTTTTGCAATAAAGCAAGCATTGAAGTGTCCAAAGCAGAAGAGGTTGAATTTTTTGCCGACGTAAATTTAAGGTAACCTTCTCCATGCATACCTTTTCCAACCATTTGTTTCTAAATATCAGTACTCATTTTGAAGTATATGCTCAGGCTGACCTTTTTGTTTGATGTTATTTGTGTGGTATGTGTATAATTGTTAACTTGGTTGCGGTTTTAGTAATAGGTTGTTACAGAAAACTATTTTCCATTCTGTGTCCCTATGCTCATTTTGTGCCCGGGTGCAGCTGTCAAGGAACACTACATGTAGAGAAGAAAGAAAGGAAGGATGATGGTAAGAACCACTGATATACCGAGTCCGGCTAGCCAGATGAGTATCAGGAGAGTGTTTCTTCATTGGAAGTGATGACAAAAATTGTCCTTTAGAATACATTAGTTGTTTAATCATCAATGAGTAGACTAACGCATACATTTTTTTTGGACTGCACCCATATAGTTTATTTTTGCTGAATATCTATATTTACTTCATTTCTCTATTGAGTTAGCAATGGCAATATAATTGATTTATATACTATATAATTTGCACCCATATAATGATCAATTAACATTGTTTCTCTATATAATTTGTCTTTGTTGAATATACTATATTTGTTTGGTCTGCACCCATGTAATGATCAATTAACTCCCGAAAATAACCTTTCCAGACATAATTTCTTTTCATCATTGTTAAGGCTGATTTTACCTATTTCACTTAAATGGCGACCTCCCTGCACACACGCACACGCACACGCACACGCACACGCACACGCACGCGCGCGCGCGCGCACACACACACCATATCGAGCAATGCTATCCATAAAAATAACAAATTCGGCAATTTAAATATCTGACTGTAAAAATAATTACGAAAATGGAAACTCCACTTGAAAGACAAGTTAATTACTATGTGAAGTTAAATAATAAATTGCATTAAACACCAAACAATGAAATCAATGATGACCAGTAAACTTGAAAATCACGCCCAGAAAATCAGAATCACATTCATACAATTATACATAATATTGGAAATTAACACTACTAATACATATTACATCTTCGAGAAACAAGAATTAGAGAAAACCGAGGAATGCATCACTTGCAATTCTTTTGAGTGATACTTGGAGAGAGATTGAAAAGTTGGTTTGACATACTCTTCTGCCCCTAAAGACGGAGTGGGCTAGGGCAACAGCAGGATGCTACGATCACTACACCACGACACTGCATTTCCTACGGACGTGTTTTGAGAAAAGTCACTTTTACCGACCGACTGTTGGTTGGAAAAAATTGTAGCAGTCAGTCGGTCGGAAAAACATGTGAACTGTAACACAAGGTCGGATGGGAATGCTAACATATTTATTGTCGAATGATGGGTCGGGAAAGCTCTAATGCCGATCCATACATCGGTCGGGAAATAATCCCGACCAACAGTCCTTGGCAAATGGGCCAGCGCGCGTTCTTTTGGCCGAAGCCCGCGAAAAGTTTCACCCAAACACATAACTCACCACACACGGAGAGGAAAATACCTAATCCCTTTCTTATTCCCCATGCGCGCCGCCATGGGCGCGCGCCGCCATGGGCGCCCGCCGCCAGCATCATCATCATCCGCGCATGCTGCTCTTGCCATTGGCTGCCTAGTTGCAGCTCCTACAAAGATTCATCATCGCCAATTCATGTCCACCCATGGATTGAAGGATGGATGAACGAAGGAACTAGCACCTCAGTTTCGGGCATTGTGAATGGGAAGAGAGGATCGGTGACTATGTGTGACTTGCATATGGCCCAAAATTGTATGTGACTTGCACAACACCCAATAAGAATTATTGGCAATCGGTCTATATGTATAGGTAAAGAATTGCTGGAAATCAAGGTAGGGGGAAATCGGGGGGAAATGAAAAGACTAACCAGTAACTATGATTTGAGAATGACTTGGGGTGCCTTGCGTTGGCTTGCCATCCCCGAAAGCAGATTCAGTGAGATTGTTAAAGGAAGTCATCGGTGCACCTTATCTGTTGTCCAACCTAGTTAGATCTACCGGTCAATAAATAGTCAAAGCGAAACATTCTTATAACTTGTCGAACAGTTTTAGCACATCACCTTGTATGCACGTTCTTTGCTATCTTATCTTATACATTTGAGGGCTATCCGGCGATGGCAACGGTGGCAACGGCCAATCCCGTAGTGGCTGAACACGATGGAGGTGGAGAGGGTGAAGACGGATGGGACCTCAACCTCATAAGGAACCAGCAAGCAAGGCGATCGCACCCAGATCTCACGAAAATGGTATGATCGCCACACATAGGCAATCACTTTAACCCCTCTTTATAGCGTTTCTGTTCTACGAGACTCAAATAAAATAAAATAAAACCTTTGAGTGTAAGGAAAACTAACAGCATTTTCCTATTTGACATGGGGGTTAACCCTCTCCGTATTGCTACTGAGAGACCAATGTCTTAAGATAAACTTGTTACCGACATTAATCCCACTAATCATGTTGTATTCAATACCTAAATACATTTAGGGTTTATACGCAATTTCAACTTCTTCCACGACAACGCCTTTAAGAAGGAATAAAAAAAGCCTTGCGCCTCCTTCACCCCTTCCAGATGAAAATGGTCAAGACAAAAATATTCATCCTGATTTTTGAGACCAACCATCGAAGGGATCACATCAACAAGGAGACAAAACATTTAATGAGGTAACGACGCAAGGTTGCCGCTGATACGTCTCCGTCGTATCTACAATTTTTGATTGTTTCATGCCAATATTATACAACTTTCACATATTTTTGGCAATTTCTTATATGATTTATTGGACTAACCTACTAATCTAGTGCCAGTTCTTGTTTGTTGCATGTTTTTATTTTGCAGAAAATCCATATCAAACGAAGTCCAAACGCGATAAAAATTTACGAAGAATTATTTTGGAACATATGTGATTTTTAGGAGGTGGAATAAACGCAAAAGGGGGCCCGTAGTTCCCACAACCCACCAGGGCCCAGGCGTTCCCTGGTGTCTTGTGCCCTCCTCGGACGTCGGTTGGAGCCCTTCTTCAGGCGAAAGAAAGATACTTATCGAAAAAAATCGTGTTAAAATTTCAGTGCAATCGGAGTTACGGATCTCACAAATTTAAGAAACGGTGAAGGGCAGATCTAGGGAACGCGAAACAGAGAGAGACAGAGAGACATATCCAATCTCGGAGGGGATCTCGCCCCTCCCATGCCATGGAAGCCAAGGACTAGAGGGGAAACCCTTCTCCCATCTAGGGGGGAGGCAAGGAAGAAGAAGAAGGAGGTGGGGCTCTCTCCCCTTCGCTTCCGGTGGCACCGGAGTGCCGCCGGGGCTAGGATCGTGACCGCGATCTACGTCAACTATCTTGCTACCGTCAACACCAACTTTCTCCCCCTCTATGCACCGGTGTAACATCTTTTTTCCCGGCTGTAATCTCTACTTAAACATGGTGCTCAACTCCATATATTATTTCCCAATTATCAATGGTTATCCTATGATGTTTGAGTAGATCCGTTTTGTCCTATGGGTTAATCGTGATCTTGGTTGCTATGATTGTATATTTTATTTATGGTCATATCCTACGGTGCCCTCCATCTCGCGCAAACGTGAGGGGCCCCCGCTGTAGGGTGTTGTAATATGTTCATGGTTAAGGATGGCAATGGGTTAGGTTTGGATCGGGTTGAACAATATCAAATCCATATCCATATCCATGAAGATAGTCTCTGTATGCCCATGAAAAAACACAATGGGCAAAAAATTATGTCCATGTCCAAACCCGATGGATACCCATATCTGTTGGATATCCATGGGGTCCTCTCAAGACATATAAATAAGACACAACAGAACATGCACATAAGTTATTGCACCCATATGCATCAATGCACTTGTGAAAAAGCAGAGACGGAGGTGTCGAGGGGATACTTAGTTGTGTTGTCATAGTCATGTGGTACTAGCTGTTGTAGTGATCCACCATACATGGATATAGCACCTGACAGTGTCGACTATCTCTCAGGATGCAGGAGGAATAAGAAGAGGAGACGGGGCTTATACTGAATGATGAGTCATTTAACAATGACATAAAAGATCTGAAGGGGGCTGAAGTAATATTAGGGATTGAATGTCAACTAATAAAAGTTACGGTGGAATGTCAACTAATAAAAGTTATGTGGAGATTGTGTAATTTGCTTTGAACATTTTAGATTTTAAAGGGTGAAATTATAGTGGGACATGTGACTGTGGACTAGGGATAGCAGAATATCACCATTTAGTCATACTATCGGGTCGGGTTTGGATATATCCATGGGTACAAGATTATGTCCATGTCCTACCCATGAGTAATCGGGTCAGGTTTGGACGTCGCCCATGGGCGCAAAAGCATATCCAAACCCTGTCCATACGGGTCAGATATCCATGGGTATCCATGCCCATTGGTAAAATTGCCATTCTTATTCATGGTTCGTTTATGGTGGGTTGCTAGAGTGACAGAAGCTTAAACTCGAGTAAGGGGAGTATGACATATGGGAGTAAAGAGGACTTGATTCTTGATGTTATGGTTGGGTTTCACGACCTTAATGATCTTTAGTAGTTGCGGATGCTTGCTAGAGTTCCAATCATAAGTTCATATGATCCAAGTAGAGAAAGTATGTTAGATCATGCCTCTCCCTCATATAAAATAGCATGAAAGATTACCGGTACTTGTTATCGATTACCTAGGGACAAATGACTTTCTTGTTGACATAAGTTATCCACATTTACTACCTTGCAATTTATTCGTAGTTTTATTATCGCGAAGTACTCCTAGTTTCATACTTGTTTTAGGTAAAACAAACGTTAAGTGTGCGTAGATTTGTATCGGTGGTCGACAAAACTTGAGGGAATATTTGTTCTACCTGTAGCTCCTCATTGGGTTCAACACTCTTACTTATAGAAAAAGGCTACAAATTATCCCCTACACTTGTGGGTTATCAAGAACTTTTTCTGGCGCCGTTGCCGGGGAGTTATAGCATGGGGTGAATATTCTCTTGTGTGCTTGATTGCTTTATCACAAAGTAGTTTTTATTTTCTGTTCTAAGTTGTTCTCTATCTTTAGTCATGGATATGGAACACGAAACACGAAAAACAAATTAGTGGTACTTGCTGCTCATGGATATGGGGAACCTCCTAAAACCCTCGATGCTCGTTATGTGAAAGATATTATGTACTACTTTGATAATCCTGAGAAAACCCCATTCAACTATATAATGGGAGTAACGTTGGATCAACGTGAATATTTTATGAATTATCGTTTGGCTCATAAAGGGAAATTGTAATGGGGTCAGATTCATATGTTGCATTGGTATGCTTATAATCTATGCTTGAGATATGATTATACTTGTTGCTCTAGGATGAATGCTCCACATCTCCCCTTTTCATGTGAAGTTAATGAAAATGAAACCTTAGCTTCTTATGCTAATGGTATATATGATTATTATGATGTGGAACGAATAGAAGAATTTGTTGCTTTTAAGGGTGCTTATGAAATTGAATGTCTGTTTCTAAAGCAGGAAGATTGTGATGATGCTGTTTATAGATCTTAAAAATATTCTATATTTGAATATTGCTATCAGAACTATGAATATAATGCCGATATTGATGCATTTCTTGAGAAAGTCTCCCCTGTCCAAGAAGAGACTAATATTTTGCAGGAGTCTATGGAAGAAGAAATTAATGACATTGTGAGCTCATTGGATGAAAAAGATGAGGAGAAGAGCAAAGAACAAAAGAAGGAAGAGCAGATTGATCACCCGTTCCCACCTTCTAATGAGAGTAACTCTTTATCCCATACATTGTTTAATTTCCCTTCATGTTTACCGAAGGATGAATGCTATGATCCCGTTGATTCATTTGAAACATACTTTTTTGATGAACTTGATGCTTGCTATGCTTGTGGCCATGATGCCAATATGAATTATACTTATGGAGATGAACTTGCTATTGTTCCTTGTGTTAAGAATGAAGTTGTTGCTATTCCACTCATGCATGATAGTCCTATTATCTTTTTGAATTCTCCAAACTACACTATATCAGAGAAGTTTGCACTTATTTAAGGATTATATTGATGGGTTGCCTTTTACCGTTGCACATGATAATTTTGATGAATGTAATATGCATGATCTTGCTGCTCTTACTTGCAATTATTATGAGAGAGGAACTACATCTCTGCCTCTCAATGTTACCAATAGAACAAAATTGTAAGAAACTGCTTATAGTATGCATTGGCCTTTACTTGATGTGCATGAATTGTTCTTGTATGATATGCCTATGCATAGGAAGAGAGTTAGACTTCTTCATTGCTTGATATATGTTGCTTTGTGCTCACTACTAAATGCCAAATCATTGCTAATTAAGATTGGATTTGATATACCTTGGGATCCAGGTGGATTCATTACTTGAGCACATTATGCCTAGCTTGATGGCTTTAAAGAAAGCGCTGCCAGGAAGACAACCCGGAAGTTTTAAAAAATAGTCATTTATTTCTATTGAGTGCTTTTATATAGTTTAAAAACCAAAAAAATATAGAGGGGAACCTAAAACTTTTTCAAAATGAAAAGTGAAAGTAAGAGGGACAAGCATTGTGAAAGTGGGAGCTAGCCTTGAACTCTGTTCATGACCATGGGAACTTTGTGAATCTCAATTACAGAAAATTTTCAACAAAAATAATTATCCCCTTGTACAAATCCATTGTATTATATAAATAATGTGCCAAGAGTTTCCTTTAGGATGATTAAATTGCTTGTTGGTTTGTGCGGTGCAAAAACAGAAACTTTGGCTATAGTGCACGATTTTAATTTTTTACTGGAACGTCAAACGGTTCTGAAACTTTTTGCACAATCTTTCTATAATTTTTTTATTTTGTCCTAATTTTTCAGAATTTGTAGAGTTGCAGAAGTATGGTGGATGTTCAATTCTTTACAGACGGTCCTGTTTTCACAGATTGCTGTTATAGCTTCATTATTTGCATATGTTTGAATTCTTGTTGATGCCTCCTTGACTTGGGGCCATTGAATTGTGATAGAATACATTGGGTAATGTTAGTTTATAATTATAAAATAATGTTAGAGCAGTATATGATGAGATTTCACTGATCATATGGACTAACCCTGCCACTAAAATTTCGGTTAGTTTTGTGTGGATGAAGTGTTCGAAGATCGAGGAGGTCTCGATGTGAGGAGAAGGAGGAGAGGCAAGAGCTCAAGATTTGGGATGCCCAAGGCACCCCAAGTAAATATTCAAGGAGACTGAAGCGTCTAAGCTTTGGGATGCCAAGGAAGGCATCCCATCTTTCTTCAACAAGTATCAATATGTTTTCGGATTCGTTTCGTTCACATGATATGCGTAAATTCTTGGAGAGTCGTGTGCCTTTTATTTTTATTTTTATAATGCAACATGCTGGTATGAGATAGTCCATGGTTGATTTATAGAATGCTCATTGCACTTCACTTATATCTTTTGAGTATGGCTTTATAGAATGCTTCATGTGCTTCACTTATATACATTTGAAGTTTGAATTGCCTGTTTCTTTTCACATAGAAAACCGATATTCATAGAATGCTATCGTGCTTCACTTATATTTGTTAGAGGATGATCTTTTGTAGAAAGAATTAAACTCTCATGCTTCACTTATATCTATTTAGAGAGTCAAATGGAATTGGTAAATTGCATGGTTAGTCATAAAATCCTACATAAACCTTATGGATCACTGAATCTGATATGTTTGATTCCTTGCAATAGTTTTACGGTATAGAGATGATAATATGTGGGAGGTACTAGTGGATAATCAATGTTTAGTAAGATATTGGTGTTAAGGTTTGTGATTCCCGAAGCATGCACGTATAGTCTCTCTCTTTATGTGGGGAAGTTGGAGCATAATTTATCCTTGATTGTCTATCTTTGTGTGAAGGTCAGGGGCGCACGATGGTTAACTCCTACCAACCTCCCCCGTAGGAGCATGCGTAGTATTACTTTGCTTCGAGGGCTAATAAACTTTTGCAATAAGTATGTGAGTTCTTTATGACTAATGTGAGTCCATGGATTATACACACTCTCACCCTTTTATAATTGCTAGCCTCTATTGTGTCGCGCAACTTTCGCCGGTGCATAAACTTTATTATACCTTCCTCAAAACAGCCACCATACCTACCTATTATGGCATTTCCATAGCCATTCCGAGATATATTGCCATGCACTTCCATCATATAGTTGACTTGAGCATTAATTTTCTTATTGTTTTGCATGATCGTAAGATAGCTAGCAAGATATTTTCATGGCTTGTTTGTTGTTTGATATCTTTGCTATGCTAGATCATTGCACATCCCGGTACACTGTCATAGGCATTCATTTAGAGTCAGGCTATGTCATAGGTATCGAGTTGTAATTTTTATTTCTTTAGAGTTATAAGTAAATAGAAGTGTGATGATCATCATTATCCTTTATTAGAGCATGTCCCAGTAAGGAAAGGATGATGGAAACTATGATTCCCCCACAAGTCGGGATGAGACTTCGGACAATGAGATAAAAAACTAAAAATAAAAAGATAGAAAAAAGGAAAAAAGAAATAAAGAGAGAAGGGGCATGCTAGTTGCACACTTGTGCTTGTAGCACCATGTTTTTCATATAGAGAGTCTCCTATGTTTTCACTTTCATATACTAGTTGGATTTTCCGTAGTAGAGTCTGATGCATATCCACTTAGTTTCATATTGAGCTTTCATACACTTATAGCTCTTAATGCATCCGTTGCATGGCAATCCCTACTCCTCCCATTGATATCGATTGATGGACATCTCCATAGTCCATTAGTTTGCCTAGTTGATGTGAGACGTTCTTCCCTTCTTTTGTCTACTACCACCGCATTCTATTCCACCTATATTGCTATATCCATGGCTTGCGCTCATGTATTGCGTAAGAGTTGAAAATGCTGAAGCGCGTTAAAAAGTATGAAGCAATTGCTTGGCAGACACCACGGTAGTACATAATTTATACTTTCAGCTGGGAAGACAGAGCATGACAAGACTATATGATTTTGTAGGGATAACGTTCTTTAGCATTTGATATTCTGAAAGACATGATTGTTTGTTGGGATGCCCGAGTATTGATGTCTTTATATCAAATTATAGTCTATTGAGTTTAATCACTCATGTCTTAATATTCATGCCATGACTAGATATATGATCAAGTTTATGCTAGGTACCATTCCACATCAACAATTATTTGTTTTATCATTTACCTACTCGAGGACGAGCCGGATTTAAGCTTGGGGATGCTGAGATGTCTCCGTCGTATCTATAATTTTTGAATGTTTCATGCCGATATTATACAACTTTCACATATTTTTGTCAACTTTTTATATGATTTATTGGACTAACCTACGAATCCAGTGCCCAGTGCCAGTTCCTGTTTGTTGCATGTTTTTGTTTCGCAGAAAATCCATATCGAACAAAGTCCAAACGCGATAAACGGGGGCCCATAGTGCCCGGAACCCACCAGGGTGCATCACCAGGGCCCAGGCACTCCCTGGTGTCTTGTGCCCTCCTCAGATGTTGGTTGGAGCCCTTCTTCTGGCGCAATAAAGATACTTATCGGAAAAAATCATGTTAAAGTTTCAGCGCAATCGGAGTTACGGATCTTCGGGAATTTAAGAAACGGTCAAGGGCCAAATCTGGGGAACGTGAAACAGAGAGAGACAGATCCAATCTCGGAAGGGCTCTCACCCCTCCCATGCCATGGAAGCAAAGGACCAAAGGGGAAAACCTTCTCCCATCTAGGGGGAAGGTCAAGGAAGAAGAAGAAGGAGGGGGCTCTCTCCCCTTCGCTTTTGGTGGCGCCGGAGTGCCACCGGGGCCAGGATCGTGACGGCGATCTACATCAACAATCTTGATACCGTCAACATCAACTTTCTCCCCCTCTATGCAGTATATTGTTTCTTTTCTCCCCACTGTAATCTCTATTTAAACTGTGTGCTCAAATCCATATATTATTTCCCAATGATTTATGGTTATCCTATGATGATTGAGAAGATCCGTTTTGTCATGTGGGTTGATCATGATCTTGGTTGGTATGATTGTATACTTTATTTATGGCGCTGTCCTATGGTGCCCTCCGTCTCGGGAAAACATGAGGGGCCCCCGTTGTAGGGTGTTGCAATATGTTCATGGTTCGCTTATGGTGGGTTGCTAGAGTGACAGAAGCTTAAACCCGAGTAAGGGGGTATGACGTATGGGAGTAAAAAGGACTTGATTCTTAATGCTATGGTTTGGTTTCACGACCTTAATGATCTTTAGTAGTTGTGGATGCTTGCTAGAGTTCCAATCATAAGTGCATATGATTCAAGTAGAGAAAGTATGTTAGCTCATGCCTCTCCCTCATATAAAATTGCAAGGATGATTACGGGTACTTGTTATCGATTACCTAGGGACAAATGACTTTCTCGTGATAAAAGCTATCCACTTTTACTACCTTGCAATTTATTCATGGTTTTTTTCTCGCAAAGTACTCCTAGTTTTATACTTGTTTTAGGTAAAGCAAACGTTAAGTGTGCATAGAGTTGTATCGGTGGTCGATAGAACTTGAGGGAATATTTGTTCTACCTTTAGCTCCTCGTTGGGTTCGACACTCTTACTTATCGAAAAAGGCTACATACGATCACCTACACGTGTGGGTTATCAGTCGCAACTAAACTGAAATATTCAAGGTGAGGACAAGAGTTTCTAGCCGCGACATGAGGCAGTGTTCGAGTTAACAACTTGAAAATGGATCTTCAGGTAGTCACACCAGCTTGTACTCGACGTAGACGTGACGGTATGGTGCTTGCTGATGTATGGGTAATCTTCCCGCCAGACCACTGCCCTAGTCATTAGGGGGTTGCTCATGTCGCTGTGTTTCCTCTCTTTATCAAATGTATATATATTATGAGAGAGGAAGATATGCTTATATATATTTTAAAAACATCAAGTTTCCTCTCTTTATCTTGAATGTTCTGAAGTTGCACTTGTTCTGCCTTCCTATGCTAGTTTATTCTTGCTACGATAAATTTTTATACAGTACTTTTATGCAAAAAATTATGTTGTCCTACTTTTCCAGAATTATTGGTGTCACAGAAGTATGGTTTTGTTCACATCATTACAGACTGTTTTGATTTTGATAGATTCTATTTTTAATGCATAGTTTGCTTGTTTAATAATTTCTATGACTTATATCGGTCAATATAAATTGTAGAAATGATATAGTACAGTACGCATTATGTTCGAACAATCATGAATCCGCCATGACCCAGGGGTCACTACCCCAACGTCCTTTGCAGGAGTCGAGACGGGCACCATCATGTTTGATGCCGACCGGAAGACGTCGGTGCACCCTTGCCCCATCAAAGATAAACATTATCACTACCGAGAAGGGCCTCCACGTGCAACCGCTGCGCATGCACTCAACAACAATCGACCGCGCGCCATCGGCCAGCATATGTCCATCATGCAGACGCCGGCACACTGTAGGGAAAAACACAACAATTGCAGGACCTTGGCGGGACTATCTTCCCAGCTGGCCAAAGCAAGAAGCGGGCAAATTTTTCGTTATGTTCTTAAGAACCAATCAATTTAGAAAAATCAATTTTAGTTTACTAAATAAGTGTAGCCTGCACTTTTCTACAACAATGCAACAAAGTAAAAAAGTGTAAGTTGCACTTTCACTGAACCGTTGCACTTTTCTGAATTGAATGAGACTTCAGAAAGTACCATCGACTTAGGCGTATACAGAGAAGAGGCCATCAGAATGACATGTGGAGTGTGGAGCAGCCTGTTCAGCTCGCCGGTGTGCAGCTTTGACGGCCATGCACGGGCATATATAGAACTGTTACCAGCCAAAACCACTAGATCGCCATGGAACAAACCGAAAGAATCTCACCTAGAAGATCTTTTGAACAAATCACGGCTACTGCACAACCTTGCAAAGTGAGTAAAGAAACAAAATTGCCACAAGAAAGAAACAGAGGAATTGTAAATGAAAAATGCCTACATAAACTTTCCAGATTCTTTGTCTAGCAGCTCTACGGCGAGGCTAACCTCTTTCTTTCGCCCCTTCTCCCTCTGCATGGTCCAACAAAAATGAGTAGGCCATGCAGCGACGGCAGGCCAGCTCATCATGGCATAAGATCTCCATCTAGACTCCACCGAGATCTCCTCGGGCATATCTTCTTCCTGCTGTTGTGCATCGTGGACCGAGTCCGGGCGTCCACTACTAGCAAGCACTGGCGCCTGGTAGCCTTGCAGAACCTGTCCCTGCTGCCATGGCTCCTCAAGCCATTCACAGCCCGGACCGACAGCTATAGGATCTTTGACGGCTCCCGCGCCCGACCCTCTTTGATGAGGGCCGCGGGGCGGCGGCGCCCATTTCTGTTGCTCCGCTCTAGGGCGTGGGTCGTAGTATCATCCCATCACTGGTGTGGTCATGCCGTGCTCAACCTCCGCACCGACGAGTGTGTCTCCCTTCCGGATCGCCCCATCAACTCCAACGACATAAGGTGCCCCATGCTGATCCGCGTAGCCGCCATCTCCGCCGCCCCGTCTTCTGGTGCCTGCGTGGTCACTGCCATAACGTACAGCTAGACAAACATGGCCTTCCGCAGCCCGGGCATGGAGTGCTGGATGTCGCTGCCAGTAGAGATGACGGCCCTACCCAACGTCCAAGACCTGACTTACCACCATAGATGGTTCCGGGCCGTCGACTTAGATGATGACCTCTGCTGCTACAAAGGCTGAACTTTCGACATCTACGCACACCATTGTACATCTTGCCTACGAGATCCGTGCTCCCCGGATGAACATGGCACACGCGAGATCGTAACCCGGTACCTCCTGCTCTATGCCTCTGGCACCAATCTGCTGATGGTGAGGAGATTCATCTCGCCGTTAAGAGGCTGCATGTCATGGTTCCAGGTCTTCAGGCTATAGAAGCAGCAGCAGGGCCGACTGGCTTCCTGGTCCTGGCGCTTCTACCAGATGACCGGGCAGGTGCTCTTCGTCAGCCGGGCCTACTCCAAGGCCTTCGACACGGGACAGGCCGGCCGCCCGGGCTACATCTACTTCCTCGACGACGTCTACCCTGGTGGTCTGCACAGTGTCCTCCAGCAGAACAAGTATCCCTGCACCGATGCTGGCGGTTGGCGTTACTCAATCCCTAGCGAGATCGAGCGCTGCCTGCCATGGTCTCCCCCCTCGGACACCTCACCGTGCGTTTGGTACCACCGCTAATTGAGCTATACCCAGCAGGTTCAGTTTGAGACATCATACAGATATCTATCAGTTTAATTAGAGTCCTTGTTGTTTTTGTTCCCTCCTTGTCAGTGTTTCTTTGTTGTTGTACTCTTTAATTTGGTTGTTGTTATAATATGTGAACCTGAAAGTTCCATATCCAGTTTGTTGTGTGTCCTAAATTTGAAGTCTGTTTTTGAACTCATTTCATCCACATGAAAATGTGGACTGTTTAGAGTTTTAGACTGCTACTATATATGTTGCTTAAATTATTTTTATGGATTTCTGCTGTAAATTCTAATTCAGACTTCGATATTTTCCACCGTATTGTCAGTAGTGCATACAACTTCTTATTGTATTGCATTGTTGCATCTGCCGGTGGCAAAGGAGTTTTTCATGTCTCCCCTGTTTGCATTGAGATGAGATGATCTGCAACTGAACATTTGATGTGTTTTCAGGTATTCAACAACTAGTAGTGAATGTATGTTGTAGACTCTAGCTAGTCTGTGCATCACCGTTAGCCTTCACTGATGTGTTTTAGCGGCATATACTTGTTATATGTTTGATGTGTTTTAGCGGCATATACTTACTACTTCGTTGATGTGGTTGTCGTTGAAACTGAAACTTACGTATCATGTATGTTGTATGTGCTTAATTTGAAGGCGTTTTTAGAACTCATTTCATCTATGAAATTTTAAAGTATTTAGCTGATGCTAGCTACATATATAGGTTGTCCGATTTCTATATGCTTCTCTTTTTTTATTGCTTTCCTAGTGTTTGAAATATGTGTATGATTTTATGCTGTAAATTCTAATTCCGATTTTGATACTTTCTGTCGTATTTTTAGTAGTGCACAAAATGTCTGATTGTATCGTATGATTGCATCTATCAGTGGCAGAGGTGTCTTTCATAGTTCCCCTATTTGCATTGAGATGAGATGATCTGCAACTGAATATTTGATGTGTGCTCAGGTGTAGAGATCAACTAGTACTGATTGTATGTTGAGGACTCTAGTCATTATTAGATGACACTTCTTCACTTCTCAGTTGAATGTTTGATGTGTTTTAGCATTTTACATTTATGCCACTTGTTCAGTTGAGGAAGCACAGGGGAGGGAGAGCTTGGGGCGGCGGTGGTTTCGCCCCCTCCCCCCGGTCCCGCCTGGTTGCGAGGGTGAGGGAATAAATTTAACTTATGCCTTAGGCGGAAACAAATTATTCTAGGTAGCATGGATACTTGTATCAGCCCTTCAAACAAGGAAACAATCAATCATGTTAGCTAGCGGCGCATGTAGATGAGGGACGGAGTACCTAAGTCGAGATCGCATGAAAAAAAAGAATAAAGGTCACTGGAATTCTAAGCTTTTGCTCCACAAAACAAAATTGTATATACTTTTTTTAGAAAGCATGTGTGTTTGAGCCAGTCTTATTAGACAAGATAACAATGTACTAGCAGGAAGTCAGCACGAAGAGCTCCGATAGTTGTTACAACTTATGCAAGATTTATAGAGTAGTAGAGTCCACAGAAGTGTAATTATAAGCTAGTATACTCTCACTAATAACGATAAGGAACTATTTTTTATTCAGATGCGTACAGAGATACATGTACTCTTATTCTTCACAAAAATGGTAACTGCACTTTCTGCTATTCAAGGGCCGTACGTATACTCTTCTTCAAAAAACTGTTAAGTGCACTTTTCAGTTATATAATGGTCCAAATATATAAGCTAATTGTTTCTGCAGCTATTAATAAATGGTGTGTATGAACAACATATTTTACTGAAAGGTACAAATTTAAAAATGCAATAACACAATGGAAATGTATATGAACTCCTATCACTTTAAGGTCAAACTAAGATCAATCTACATATGTGTTGACATGTTTGCTTGTCGGAATTGCATATATGATTCACAATAGTTCTATACGAATTCTATTCAAAGTGAATTTCATTAGCTTGTTTTGTCCATTTTGATCATTTGTAGCTGTATAGTCTATATCCCTACTGCCAAATTATTAAGGCTGCAGCTGAGCATCATTGGCGTTGGAGGCCATTGTCGGAGGCATACCGTTGGCAAAGGTAAAACCTAAAGAGACAAGGACAGGAGCATGGAACCGTGCGGTGTGGTTTGTCGCCTGTTAGTCGGCTGCAGTACTAAAACTGCTGGCAGAAGCTGCTTGAACGCTAATGCGGGGCTTTGGTACATGGACTCTGAGGACCTCTGCCGACTCATCCAATGACGCTCTTATACGTGAAATTGGAGGGAGAGGGGCCACAAAATTTTGTGTCAACCCTATTGCTACTCAGATCAAAGAAGCTGGAGGCTTGAAGCTTGAGCCATTTTGAGGCAGCCGAAGAAACTATAGAGTTTGTTCTATTGTTAGAGATGACCAAAAGATTTTGGATCATGTATTCTTACTTGCTTTAGTATCCATAGAACCTCCTGATGGCTTATTTTGACATCCACTGTATGTACTACTCCCTCCGTCCCATAATATAAGAATATTTCTAACACTAGTGTAGTGTTAAAAACGCTCGCTCTTATATAATTGGATAGAGGGAGTATTAGTGATATGAAGACCTAAAAGGTGGAAGCACCACTTCTTAAGGTTGGCATGTTATTAACGCTACGCAGGTGTACTTATACACGGATTCGGAAAAAAAGAAACTTTGTGATAATTAACAATTGTATCTACTATTCCTAAATAGTTGATTTCCACTAAATCTAGTTCTCTCAACATGCCACCTTGTACCTCACCTTGTCTGCCATGTCAGTATCCACGTGCGGGGAAATCATCTAGTTTTAACAATTACCTACCGAATTTCTCTTCATGAGTGATTCCAAGAGAAAGATCGCATACTGGGCAGGATTCGATCTCCTCCACATCTATTTTCTTCATAATACATTCCCGACAAACCGCATACCGGAAGATGGTTATAATACATCTATCCAGGCATGCAAGTATCATACAGAGATTTGAAAGAACCAAATTTATAATTACTCACATGTCACCTTCTCATATCGGACAGTTCCCTATGTATACGCTGTAAGGTTTGTCTGTCGTTGTATGTAAACCAGCAGCGAAACATTCTCTCCTCATAAGCCAGCATGCTTCAGTCGCTCTGCAACTCCCTATTCCCCCGTTCTGCTCTGATCCCGAGCTCCAGCAAACCAAATTATCCTCACGGACTAGGGGTTGATCTCTATCAAAGGAGATGGAGGCCGGCGGTAGTAGTAGGAGTACGACTACCAGGAAGAGGAAATCAGCCACACTCGAGGTTGAGGCCAGTGGCGGAGGACGAAAAAAAATGAGGTGGGGCGGACCCATGATAAAATGTCTTGTGTCCACATGTATATCACCCATACATTCATCTAAATAATGTATATCACACACACACACACACACACACACA
>LR738713.1:704712595-704725105 GCA_902687465.1 Secale cereale
ACACACACACACCATATCGAGCAATGCTGTCATAAAAATAACAAATTCCGCTATTTAAATATTTGACTGTTAAAATAATTACCAAAACGAAAATTCCCCTTGAAAGACAACTTGATTATGTGAAGCTAAATAATAAAATGCATTAAACACCAAACAATGAAATCAATGATGACCAGTAAACTTGAAAATCACGCCCAGAAAATCAGAATCACATTCATCCAATTACACATAATATCAGAAATTAACCCTACCAATACATATTACATCTTCGTGAAACAAAAATTAGAGAAAACCGAGGCATGCATCACTTGCGATTCTTTTGAGTGATACTTGGAGAGAGATTGAAAAGTTGGCTTGACATACTCTTCCGCCCCTAGAGACGGAGTGGGCTAGGGCGACAGCACAACGCTATGGTATTAATGTACTAGAAAAAATTCAGTTCATCATCCCCGCATGCAGCTCTTGCCATTGCTGCCTGGCTGCCGCTCCTGCAAGGATTCGTCGTCGCCCATTGTGTCCACCCATGGACTGAAGCATGGATGAACGAAGGAACTAGTACACTAGTAGATAACAGGGCTTTGGTTCGGGCCTGGCCAGCCCATTAGTCCTGGTTCACCCACGAACCGGGACCCATGGGGGCATACGTCCCGATTCGTGCGCCCAGGGGGCCGGCCGGGCCTCGTGGGGCATCTGTCCTAGTTGGTCTGGACCAATTTGTCCCGGTTCCAGGCACGAACCGGGACCAATAGGCCTCGCTCCTGGCCCACATCCATTGGTCACGGTTCGTAATTGGAACCGAGACAAATGGGTGGCCTTTAGACCCGGTTCCAGTAACGAACCGGAACCAATTGGTTGCTTATATATACCCCATCGCCGGCGAGCCCACACTGCTCTGTTTTTTCTGGCCGGCGAGGGGAGAGCTTTATGTGGTGCTCTAGCTCACCTCCCATATATGCACATGAGGTGTTCGATGAAATGCCCGAGCCACACTAGTTAAGCTTTCTCCTCTCGAAGCTCGCACTCGAAGCTCCATTTTCTCCGAGATTTGGCTAGGTTGAGCGGTCCGTCATGTCCCGTCCCCGTCTTCACCGCCGTTGAACGCCCGCGCTGATCTCGTCGCCGGCACCACCGTGGTGAGCTATGCATGTACTTTGAATATAATGTGATGATGAACTTATATTAATTTGATCACTTATCTATCCATGATGTTCTGTAATGGTTTTTGACACACTTAATTATATATAAATGCAAGCAGATGAACCGGCAATGGATGTACGGTGACAGACACACCTCCGAGTACATTAATGGCGTGCATAATTTTCTCGAAGTGGCTAAGGCAAACAAGCAGAATGGTTTTATGTGCTGTCCATGCACTATTTGTGGGAATACGAGGTCTTACTCCGACTCGAGCACCCTTCACACCCACCTGCTTTATAAGGGTTTCATGCCACATTATAATGTTTGGACCAAGCACGGAGAAATAGGGGTTATGATGGAAGACAACAAAAAAGAAGAGGACGATGACAACTATGCGCCTCCAGAATACGGTGATGCTGCAACGGGCAAAGCTGCTGAAGGTCAAGAGGAACCAGACGATGTTGTGCCCGACGATGATCTCCGTCGGGTCATTGTTGATGCAAGGAGACAGTGCAAAAGTGAAAAGGAGAAGCTGAAGTTCGATCGCATGTTGAAGGATTACAAAAAAGGGTTGTACCCCAATTGCGAAGATGGCAACACGAAGCTCGATACCGTACTGGAATTGCTGCAGTGGAAGGCAGAGAATGGTGTGCCTAACAAAGGATTTGAGAAACTACTCAAAATATTGAAGAAGAAGCTTCCAAAGGATAACGAATTGCCCAACAGTACGTACGCAGCAAAGAAGGTCGTATGCCCTCTAGGATTGGAGGTGCATAAGATACATGCATGCCCTAATGACTGCATCATGTACCGCGGTGCATACGAGCATTTGAACGCATGCCTGGTATGCGGTGCCTTGCGGTATAAGATCAGACGAGATGACCCTGGTGATGTTGACGGCGAGCGCCCTAGGAAGAGGGTTCCTGCCAAGGTGATGTGGTATGCTCCTATAATACCACGGTTGAAACGTCTGTTCAGAAACAATGAGCATGCCAAGTTGATGTGATGGCACGCAGAGGACCGTAAGAAAGACGGGAACTTGAGAGCACCCGCTGACGGGTCGCAGTGGAGAAAAATCGAGAGAACGTACTGGAAGGAGTTTGCAGGTGACGCAAGGAACGTATGGTTTGGTTTAAGCACAGATGGCATTAATCCTTCTGGGGAGCAGAGAAGCAATCACAACACCTGGCCCGTGACTCTATGTATCTATAACCTTCCTCCTTGGCTGTGCATGAAGAGGAAGTTCATTATGATGCCAATACCCATCCAAAGCCCTAAGCAACCCGGCAACGACATTAATGTGTACCTAAGGCCATTAGTTGCAGAACTTTTACAGCTATGGAATGGACAAGGTGTACGTGCGTGGGATGAGGCCAACCAGGAGGAATTTGACCTACATGCGTTCCTGTTTGTAACCATCAATGATTGGCCTGCTCTCAGTAACCTTTCAGGACAAACAAACAAGGGATACCACGCATGCACGCACTGTTTAGATGACACCCAAAGTATATACCTGGACAGATGCAGGAAGAATGTGTACCTGGGGCATCGTCGATTTCTTCCAACCAATCATCAATGCCGAAAGAAAGACAAGCATTTCAAAGGCGAGGCAGATCACTGGAAGAAGCCCGCCATGCGTACCGGTGATCACGTACTTGCTATGGTCAATGATTTACACGTAATCTTTGGAAAGGGTCCCGGCGGACTATCTGTTCCGAATGACGATGAGGGACGCGCACCCATGTGGAAGAAGAAATCTATATTTTGGGACCTACCCTACTGGAAAGACCTAGAGGTCCGCTCTTCAATCGACGTGATGCACGTGACGAAGAACCTTTGCGTGAACCTGCTAGGCTTCTTGGGCGTGTATGGGAAGACAAAAGATACACCAGAGGCACGGGAGGACCTGCAATGTTTGCACGAAAAAGATGGCCTGCCTCCAAAGCAGTATGAAGGTCATGCCAGCTACGCTCTTACCAAAGAAGAGAAGGAAATCTTTTTTGCATGCTTGCTTAGTATGAAGGTCCCGTCTGGCTTCTCGTCGAATATAAAAGGGATAATAAATATGGCAGAGAAAAAGTTCCAGAACCTAAAGTCTCATGACTGCCACGTGATTATGACGCAACTGCTTCCGGTTGCACTGAGGGGGCTTCTACCGGAAAACGTCTGATTAGCCATTGTGAAGCTATGTGCATTCCTCAATGCAATCTCTCAGAAGGTGATCGATCCAGAAATCATACCAAGCCTAAGGAGTGATGTGGCGCAATGTCTTGTCAGTTTCGAGCTGGTGTTCCCACCATCCTTCTTCAATATCATGACGCATGTCCTAGTTCATCTAGTCGACGAGATTGTCATTCCGGGCGCCGTATTTTTACACGATATATTCCCCTTTGAGAGGTTCATGGGAGTCCTAAAGAAATATGCCCGTAACCGCGCTAGGCCAGAAGGAAGCATCTCCATGGGCCATCAAACAGAGGATGTCATTGGGTTTTGTGTTGACTTCATTCCTGGCCTTAAGAAGATTGGTCTCCCTAAATCGCGGTATGAGGGGAGACTAACTGGGAAAGGCACGCTTGGAGGGGAGTCAATAATATGCAGGGACGGTCATTCTTGGTCTGAAGCACACTACACAGTTCTACAGAACTCTACCCTGGTGACCCCGTATGTCGATGAACACAAGAACAGTCTGTGCTCGGAACACCCGGAGCGGTGTGACGACTGGATTACATGTGAACACATCAAGACTTTCGGCAGTTGGTTGGAAACACGTATCAGAGGTGATAACACTGTTTGTGATGAGCTGTACTCGTTGTCCAGGGGATAAATGGGAATACATTTTACACGATCGCCCAAGATAAAAAGAGCACCAACCAAAACAGCGGTGTCCGCTTTGATGCAGCAACCAATAAGGGAAATGACACATATTATGGTTACATAGTGGACATATGGGAACTTGATTATGGACATGATTTTAAGGTCCCTTTGTTTAAGTGCAAATGGGTCAATCTGTCCGGAGGCGTGGTACAGGTAGACCCAGATTACGGAATGACAACAGTGGATCTGAACAATCTTGGGTACACAGACGAACCGTTCGTCCTAGCCGATGATGTGGCGCATGTTTTCTATGTGAAGGACATGTCTACAAGAACCAGAAAAAGAAAAGATATGGAAGCGAACACATCAAACGATGAACCAAAGCGCCACATAGTTCTTTCAGGAAAAAGGGACATCGTGGGAGTGGAGGACAAGACAGGCATTTCCGAAGATTATGAAAAGTTTCATGAAATTCTCCCCTTCAAAGTCAAGGCTGACCCAAGCACCCTGATAAACGATGAAGATTATCCATGGTTACGGCGCAATAAGCAAAGGACACAAGCGAAGAAAAAGTGAAGACTTTTTCTCCACAACTATTGTGATGATGCCTTTAATCTAGAATATCACTTTGTAATGGTGCATTTTGAACCCAAAAGTAGTCTGTAGTTCAAATAAGTTAAAATTTTGAAATCCCTTTGTAACAGATGAGTTTTCGTCTGAAACCCTGATACCTCGAAACAGATAATCCATTTTGTATTAGTGAAACTAGAATTATATAAAATTTATGCACCTAAAATTATCAAAGTATTTTCTGTTCTAAAAGCAAAAAGAATTTTCATCAAATAAATAAAAAATAAAATAAAATAAAATAAGTAGAATAAAAATAAAATTAATAAGTAGAAACAAAATAAACTTTAATAAAGTAAAATAAATAAACTTTAGTAAAATAAATAAAAATAGCAACAGTAAGTATTTAAAATAAATAAAAATAGCAATAGTAAGTATTTTGTTGAAAGTAGAAACAAAACTAAAAAATAAAGCAACAAAGAAAAAATAAAAAAATGCCACCTACTGGGCCAACACGGCATGGATACGACTAGAAACCCAACCATGGGCCAGGATTCAGGCCCGTAGAAAGCCCAGCAAGCCCACATGCATAACAGTGTCAGTTTAGGCCCATAGGCCTGAAGTTCAGAGGAGTTCACTATGGAAGAGACACCGGGGCTTATAAACAGGTCCTCGTCGCTCTCAGCTAGCGAGGTGGGACTAAACTCCCACCACCACGCCATTGTGCACAGGCTATTGGTCCCGGTTGGTGGCTCGAACCGGGACCAATACCAACCTTTGGTCCCAGTTCGTGGCACCAACCGGGACCAATGCCCCCCTTTTAGTCCCGGTTGGTGCCACCAACCGGGACCAAAGGCCTTAGCTTCCCGCCCTCTGGGCTGCTGAAAAGAGACCTTTGGTCCCGGTTGGTGGCACCAACCGAGACTAATAGGGGGCAATGGTCCCGGTTGATGCCACAAACCGGGACTAAAGGCTTTCCTATGTAAGCTAGCACTTAGGAATTTTCACATCTCATATTCGCACAGTTTCCCCCGACGACGCCGACGACATCGACGCCGCCAGGCTGCCCCGGCGCCGTCAGGCTGCCCCGACGCCGCCCGCCGCCCCCGCCGTCGTCGTCGCCCGCGCCCTAGTGATACGTCCAAAACGTATCTATAATTTCTGCTTGCTCCATGCCACTCTAGGGTGATATTGCTATGATATTCATACACTTCCATACACTTTTGATCATATTTGGACTAACCTACTAATCCAGTGCACCCCGGTGCCAGTTTCTGTTTTCGGCTGTTTTTGTATTCCAGGTTTTCACATTACGAGAACTGCCAGGAAAAATCCAGAAAAAATATATAAAAATCAGCGTTCCAGGAGCTACCGTGCGGCCAAAGTACAGCCGGGGGGGACCCACAGGGGCTCCAGGCGGCCTGTGGGTGCGGCCCCCCCTGGGCCGCGCCGGGGGGGCGCCTGGGCACCCCTGACCCCCTCTGGTGACCCCCTTTGGCATATATTTAAGGTCCGTCGAGGAAACCCTGATTCCGGAACCCTTTTCTCCAGACGCGAATCCGATCTCCGCCGCCATCGCCATCAAGCTTCGGGGGACCAGAATTCCTGCGCCGGCACCCTGCCGGGACGGGGAAGTGCCCCCGGATTCATCTCCATCGACGTTGCTTCCTCCCTCCATGGTGCGGGAGTAGTTCCTCCTCGGGGCTGAGGTTCTTACCAGTAGCTATGTGGTCAATTCTCTCTCCCATGATGTGATCTTCGTTGTGATCATAGGCTATGTTAATCTAGGGTGATCCCATGATATTTCCCCTTCCTCTATGTATTGGATTGATGTACTCACTTGTCTTTATCTAGTATAATCCCCGAGACCAAGGTGACAGCGGTCTATTGGACATGGATTAGAACAATATTTTCATGAGTGATTTCCTCTCTTGTGTGTTGATTGAAGATTGAGAGTCTCTTGGTGCTTGTCTTTGACTATCCTTTAGATATGTTGTGGTGATTGTGGGACTCTCTTTGGATGGCCGCGGTGACATTGGGAAATCCTTAGATTGAGAACTACGAACTTTGAGGTGTGCTTTTGTAGCCCTACATAATTCTCGTCCTCTCTTGACCACGAAGGATTGACCTCCGAGTGTGTCCCCTTTGCATGTTTTATGGGAAATATCATGTGATTCGATTATGTTAATGTTGTTGGGAGTTGCCACTAGTGAAAGTATGAACCCTAGGCCTCGTTTCCACCATTGCAATACCGTTTGTGCTCACGTTTACTACTTGTTTGCTTGCTGCACTTTTTATTACATATTTATATTACCTTGTTTTGCCATCCATATCACTTGCCATTTAACCTCTCTTCGCCGAACTAGTGCACCTATACATCTAACAAGTGTATTAGGTGTGTTGGGGACACAAGAGACTTCTTGTATCTTAGTTGCAGGGTTGCTTGAGAGAGACCATCTTCAACCTCTACTTCCCTGAGTTCGATAAACCTTAGGTCATCCACTTGAGGGAAATTGATGCTGTCCTACAAACCTCTGCGCTTGGAGGCCCAACATAGTCTACAAGAGTAGAAGCGTGTGTAGACATCAAGCTATTTCTGGCGCCGTTGCCGGGGAGGTGAGCGCTTGAAGGTATATCTTTAGATCTTGCAATTAAATCTTTTTGTTTCTTGTTTTTATTTCACTAGTTATGCTTATGGACAACCCTGTTATTGGATCGTTGCTTGCGGGAAGACGCCCCACACCGGTGGTGGTTGCTCCTCCCCCTACTGAAATTGTGCCCTATGAAATACCAGCTGGTATTATCGATTATGTTTTGGCTAATCGTTATGCAGGAGACAGACATCCCGATGAACACTTGCTATATCTGTCACAACTATGTTCATTATTTAAGCTTGCAGGTGTATCGAGGGAGTTTGTCATGAGGAAATTATTTGCCTTGTCACTGAAAGGAAAAGCATTGGAATGGTATAGGCTACTAAATGAGTCTCACCTGCTGGAGTGGGAAGAGATCCAGTCTCTCTTTTACTCCAAGTTTTATCCTCTTCATGAAGTCCATAAGAATAGGAATTATGTTTATAATTTTTATCCTCATGACGGAGAGAGCATAGCTCAAGCTTGGGGGAGAATGAAAACGTTAATGCTAAAATGTCCTAACCATGGGCTCCCCAAAGATATTATTATTACTAACTTCTATGCGAGGCTCTCTCGGCAGGATAAAGATTTGCTCGATGCTTCCTCTATGGGTTCTTTCACAAACAAAAAGATTGATGCTAAATGGGAACTCCTTGAAAGAATTCAACGCAACACTGAAGATTGGGAGATCGACAAAGGTAAAGAGTCAGGTATAATTTATGAGTATGATTGCATTAAGTCCTTTGTTGAAACTACAAGTTTTAATAAGTTTAGTGGTAAGCTTGGGCTAGATTCTCAACTCCTTGTTGATTTCCTCAAATCTTTTGCTTCACATCTTAATATGCCTAAGGAGGATTGGATCAAGCATCATAAACCTTTTAAAGAGACTTGCACAGAAAATGAAATTGTTCATGATGATTGCAACATGCATGATCCAATTCCTAAAAATGAAGTTTTATATAAGCATGTTAATTTTTGTGGAGTGGATAGACCTTGTGAAAGGCCTATGATTGAAGAAGAGAAGTATTGTAAGCAACATAAGCATGAAAGAACAATCACTTGGGTCAGAGATTTAAATGAAATTGCTAGAGAATTGTGTGACCTTTATCCTTTTACTTGTGAACTTTGCCGTACAGAGGGTCACTTTAATTTTCAATGCATGAACTTTCAAAACATAACTGTTAACCGGTTGTGTGATGACATGATCACCTCTGATATTTATGATGAGCTTATGTTATTTTTGATGTGTGAAGAGTTATCAGAAAAGACTTCTTGGCTGGATGATAATGCCATAGGAATAAAAAATACTTTGCAAAATTGCCATCTCTATTGTGTTGTTAATTGCCATGAAAATGATTACATAAGTAAGATTAGAAAGGAGGGAACTTTACCAAAGTATAAAAATGTCTCTTATATTTCTGCTAATAAAAAGGAGAGTTTCTCCCAAGTTTCCCCTATTGTTTCTAATGATAAACCAGGATATGTGGAGAAGCTTCATCTCCAACCACCCCCTCCTAAGGTGAAGAAGAAGAAAAAGAAGAGGAGGAGGAGGAGGAGCAAGAAGGAAGAAGAATGGGCATCAACCTGGCCTGAGCATATTCCTCCTATCAACTCTTATCCTAACGGTTGTAAGTTTAAAGAAGAAGGTGAAGTTTATTGCCTTAATTATCATCTTGATGATACATCCGTAGGTACTATTGAAGATGATTTTGATTATGATATGCATGTTACTTATTGTGATTGGGAAAGTGATGATAATGCTACTTATGATCTTGAAAATCTTTTTGTTACCAACTCTGAAAGTGAAGATATGGGAAGCTCTAAGCTTGGGGATGATAGGATTGCAAATCCTATCCCCACTAGTGATGTGATAATTGATAATTCTCTTGCTAGTAAGAATAAACATAACATGTTTACAAATATAGTTGCTAGCAATGATAATGCTCTTCTCTACCATGATGATGTTATAACTCCAATCTATAGTGATTATAAAGGTACCTATGACATAAGGAGAAATTATCCTTATGAAACTTGTCATAATCATGAAGGGAATTACTCCCTTGTTGAACACCACCCTCCTGATATACAACTAATCTATAGTGTTCAAGTTGTTTATGATAGTCCTACTCCCACTATTACCAATGAGAAAAATTATGCTTATGTGGGGAATGAGAGTACCTTTTTGCATGTGGATCATGGTAACAATGCTTTATGTGATGCTTATATTGTTGAGTTCATCCATGATGCCACTGAAATTTATAATGAGAGAGGGAGGCTTGGTTCTAAATATCTTAATAATAAGAAGTTCCCTCTCTTTATGTTGAAGGTTTTGAAGCTGCACTTGTTTTGTCTTCCTATGCTTATTGCTTTGTGCTTCAATGAATTATTCTATTGCAATATTCCTATGCATAGGAAGCATGTTAGGCTTAAATGTGTTTAGTATTTGCTTCTTGATGCTCTCTTTTGTTCTTCAATTCTTATTCCTACAAGAGAATCATTAAAGTCTTATGCCTAGCTTAAAGGCATAAAAGAAAGCGCTTTTGGGAGGCAGCCCACATGAATAAATTTTTATATTTTGCTTTTGTTGTGTCTTGATGTTGTTTACTGCTGTAGCATCATCATTGTATCTTTGCTTTTCATATTGGTGCCAAGTATAGCCTCCGATTGCTAGAAAGTTCAAAAGTTGTGGGGTGCTGTCCAGGAAACAGATTCTGTCCTTGGATAGAAAAATTCGTATAAAATCACCAGATCATCTTTTTGGTCTGAATTTTTTCGACAGCGTTCTCTATATAATTGTGTTTCGTGCGTCAGTTCTGAGTTTTTTGATTTGAGTTGCAGAAGTATCCCGAACAAATCAATTACTGCCTGCTGTTCTGTTTTTCACAGATTCTGTCCTGTTTTGCCTTTCCTTCACTTTGCAAATTAAGAACTTGTTTTTTCTTTGCAAAAACCTTTTGGCAATCTTGAGAAACAGTAGAACTTCAAGAATATCCTTATTTCCAGAAAGGTATAATTATTTTATTAAGGGTACTAACCTCGCTAATCAGATTATGATGAGTTGTGTATGAAGGGAGTTTTCAAGTGTGCGAGGGAAGATGATAAAAAGATTCAGGAGTGTCAAGCGCTCAAGCTTGGGGATGCCCCCGTGCACCCCCAAGAAATATTCAAGGCGACTCAAGCATCTAAGCTTGGGAATGCCCCCGTGCATCCCCTTCTCCATCAACATTATCAGTTCGTCTTTCGTTTCGCTATATTTTTATCACTTCATGTGTTATGTGCTATGCTTGGAGCGTCTTGCTTTTAGTTTTCTTTTTAGTTTTTCATAACGAGTCGGAACCCAACATTCCTTTATGTGCGAGAGAAACACGCTCCACCTCTACCTAGAACATTACATAGAATTTTCATGTCTATCTATGCTGTGTGTGTTCTTTGTCTTTTAATAGCTACTATCATACTCTGCTCTTAGTATTCATGCTTATCTTTTCAAGAGCTTTTATTTAGTTGGTTGCTTGAACTCTCTTTAATTACCATGCTCACCTTATTAAGAGAGTTTGCTTCCTTTGCATTGGTTAATGTGTCTATGATAAAGATGCTACTTTCATGATGGTGCTTAGTAGTTCAGGTTTTCTTATGGTTAATCTCAAATAGCTGGGGGGTTCCCAATGTGTTATTGGAGTACCAACTTGGTTTGTTTGCCTATGATGTGGTATGGTTTAGTAATGTCTTCCTTAGAGAATTTATTTTGATTGACTTGGCGTATGCTCACGCATATTCAAGACTGTAAAGAAAGTCTGTCAAGCCTTGATGATCTTTTATTTCTGAGTAGCGATATAACTACCATGCCTGATTCAATATTGCTTTGTCGCTCTGCATGATTATGACCGTCATTGCTCTCTTAGTTGGTCGCTCCCAGTCTTTTGCTAACCTCCACCTGTACTAAGCAAACTAACCATGCAATACATAGCTCATGGGAAAGTAGCCTAAAAACTATTGTGGTAAAGAATATGTTGCTTATGTATCTTATTTCTTATAAGTTGCTTGCTGAGCGGTAACCATGTTTCTGGGGACGCCATCAACTGTCACACTTTTGTTGAATATCATGTGAGTTGCTATGCATGTTCGTCTTGTCTGAAGTAAGGGTGATTTACCGTGGGTTGAATAACTATGCATATTGTTAGAGAAGAACATTAGGCCGCCAACCAAAGCCATGCATCATGGTGGAAGTTTTAGCTTGGACCTTAATCCTCAATCTCTCATGAGAATATGCCTATGCATTAAAGAGGAGTCCATCATCTATTTTCTATGTTGTCCCGGTATGGATGTCCTCAAGTTGAGATCTATCAAAAATGAGAAATCAAATGCGATCTATCTCCTTGGACCTTTGTACAGGTGGCATAGAGGTACCCCTTTGTGACACTTGGTTGAAACATATGTAATGCAATGATAACCCATGGGGATCCGAGCTAATTAGGACAAGGAGCGAGCACTATTGGTATTCGATGCATGAGGCTTGCAACTTATAGGATGTTTTATGCATGACACATATGAAGTACTACTACCGTTGACACAATTGCTTCCATGTTTTTAAAATAAAAAGCTCTAGCACTTAACCTTTCTTTTACCTTTATGTTGAAGCACCAACTACTGAGAGCATGATTGTCATTCTGAGTGTAATGTGCATTGTCCCAAAGTAGCATTGTCTTTTGCATGATTGTGATATCGTTTATCCAGAAATGATTGTATCTAGTCATCACTTAAACCTTGAAGGTGCCCCTGCATTTATGTTTTGCATCACTAAAGGGGGCAAGCTAGATATCACTTTATCGTATTTGCACATCATGTTCATTGCAAATCTTTTTGATGTTTCAGTTTCACGTTGTAAAACTTTCAGTCATTTGTGATTTTCTCTTGAGGCAACTTAATTACTATAGAATCATTGTCTCAGTAAGCTTTTGTCATATGACTATGAGAAAGTCCTATACTTGTTATCATTTACCTACTCGAGGACGAGCAGGAATTAAGCTTGGGGATGTTGATACGTCCAAAACGTATCTATACTTTCTGCTTGCTCCATGCCACTCTAGGGTGATATTGCTATGATATTCATACACTTACATACACTTTTGATCATATTTGGACTAACCTACTAATCCAGTGCACCCCGGTGCCAGTTTCTGTTTTCGGCTGTTTTTGTATTCCAGGTTTTCACATTACGAGAACTGCCAGGAAAAATCCAGAAAAAATATATAAAAAATCAGCGTTCCAGGAGCTACCGTGCGGCCAAAGTACAGCCGGGGGGGACCCATAGGGGCTCCAGGCGGCCTGTGGGCGCGGCCCCCCCTGGGCCGCGCCGGGGGGG
>LR738713.1:704725166-704751716 GCA_902687465.1 Secale cereale
TCTCTCCCATGATGTGATCTTCGTTGTGATCATAGGCTATGTTAATCTAGGGTGATCCCATGATATTTCCCCTTCCTCTATGTATTGGATTGATGTACTCACTTGTCTTTATCTAGTATAATCCCCGAGACCAAGGTGACAGCGGTCTATTGGACATGGATTAGAACAATATTTTCATGAGTGATTTCCTCTCTTGTGTGTTGATTGAAGATTGAGAGTCTCTTGGTGCTTGTCTTTGACTATCCTTTAGATATGTTGTGGTGATTGTGGGACTCTCTTTGGATGGCCGCGGTGACATTGGGAAATCCTTAGATTGAGAACTACGAACTTTGAGGTGTGCTTTTGTAGCCTTACATAATTCTCGTCCTCTCTTGACCACGAAGGAATGACCTCCGAGTGTGTCCCCTTTGCATGTTTTATGGGAAATATCATGTGATTCGATTATGTTAATGTTGTTGGGAGTTGCCACTAGTGAAAGTATGAACCCTAGGCCTCGTTTCCACCATTGCAATACCGTTTGTGCTCACGTTTACTACTTGTTTGCTTGCTGCACTTTTTATTACATATTTATATTACCTTGTTTTGCCATCCATATCACTTGCCATTTAACCTCTCTTCGCCGAACTAGTGCACCTATACATCTAACAAGTGTATTAGGTGTGTTGGGGACACAAGAGACTTCTTGTATCTTAGTTGCAGGGTTGCTTGAGAGAGACCATCTTCAAACTCTACTTCCCTGAGTTCGATAAACCTTAGGTCATCCACTTGAGGGAAATTGCTGCTGTCCTACAAACCTCTGCGCTTGGAGGCCCAACATAGTCTACAAGAGTAGAAGCGTGTGTAGACATCACCTAGCCGTCGCCCGCAGTCGCCGTCCACTACACCACAACACCAATGTAACGTCATGCAATCTGCCGTGATAAAGCTCTTGAGAGGGCACACAAACTGCCAGCACAGTAGTTCTCCCGGCAGATAGAACTTCCATGAGAACGGCTGCCGGGGATTAATTCTCCCGGCAGTTAGATTATTCCATGGTTTGGTTGTCCCGGCAGATAGTATGCCCTTTAATTTGGACATGATTACCGACATTTTATGCGCCCTTGTTCGTCAAGTACTACCGGCAGTTTTTCTGCCCTAAAATACTTCTATCGGCAGTAACAAGCTTCCCGGTAGATCTTTTGCCCTTATTCACATATTTCTACCGGCAGTTAATTGCCCCCAATTAAGTGTTGGGGTGTAGTGGTCGCCCGCGCCCTCGCCCGCGGCCTCGCCGTCGCCTGCGCCCTCGCTGTCGCCCGTCGTCGCCGTCGCCCGCGCCGTCACCTTGGTCGGCGCCCTCCCTTATTTTTTCGTATATATGTTCATATGCAAAGAATATGCAAATGTTAGATTTTTATGAGTTTTTCTGTTGTAATTTTGTTCATAGAATTTTTATTTTATTCATAGAATTTTTATGGTTTTTTCTGTTGTAATTTTGTTCATAAAGTTTTAGGATGAAAAAAAAGAAGAAAAAAAGGAGGAGGAGAAGTTTCGTTTAGTTTTAGGATTATTTTAGTTTATTTTTAGCTTATGAAGAAGGAAAAGAAAAAGGAGAACAAGAGGAGAAGGAAGAAGAAGAGAAATAAATAAGAAGAGGAAGAAGAAGAAGAAAAAAGGTCGAGGGTTCGAGGGTTCGAGGGGTCTAGGGTCACCGAGGGGTCGAGGGGTGGAGGGTCGAGGGTTCGAGGGTCGTCGAGGGGCCGAGGGTTCGAGGGTCGAGGATTCGAGTGTCGTCGAGGGGTCAATTTTTTCTGTAGTAGATGATGATGATATATGAAAACTTGATTGGTCAATTTTTTCTACTAGATGATCATGATATATATGGTGATATATGAAAACTTTTTTAGATGTATAATATATGATGATGATGATGTAATTTTATTCGATGATATATGATGATGTAATTTTGTCGATATACCCCCTCCCCGATAACTTCGACATGAGGGGGGTCGATCGATATCTACCCCCCTACCCTATAACATTTTTTTACATATATGTCGTCGTTCTCGATATATATATATATATATATATATATATATATATATATATATATATATATATATATATATATATATATATATATATATATATATATATATATATATATATATACCCCCTTCCCGATAACTTTGACATGAGGGGGGAGGGGTAGCCGAGGGGTCGAGGATTGCTGAGGGTTCGAGGGTCGAGGGGGTCGAGGGTCGCTGAGGCCACCGCAAACCCTAGAGAAGCGTCGAGGACACTAATATATCCGTTGTCATGTTCATATAATAATTGCGATGTCGTAATATTTGCAGAAACTATGGACATAGGACGAGACGAGGTAGCAGAACAGGTGTTGGGGGACATAATCGCAGACGGAGCTGCTGTCGAAATGTATATCAACGTCGACTACGATGGTCATTTGGAAGGACATGGTGAGGAAGAAGTAGGCTACGGTGATCCAATGGAGGAGATAACACATGATTATAATGTCTCTGATGATCCAATGGAGGAGGAAACACATGATTATGATGGCTCTAGTGACCAATTACCGGTGGAAGAAGGACACGGTGATGACGGCTCCGGTGACCGAACGGAGTCCGGCCAGGTATATATGTATTCATTTAGCATGTGCTGACACTATAGCTAATTGATGCATTGATTGTTTTGGTATATATGCACACGTATTAAATCTCTTCTTTCTTCTTTTCTAGCCCTCCGGATCGAGCCAAAGTTCAGTAAAGACACGAGGCCCGAAGAAAAGGTCGCGTCAGGATGAAAAGTTCATCATCGAAGAAATCGGGCGCGATGGCCTACCGAATAAACCCAGCAAGGCTAAGGACGCATTTACTGGTCAGTGTGGGGTTGTTGTTTGGGACATGATCCCTATCAGCATCCACCTATGGTACAAGCCTAAGAACGAAGACTCTCAGGTGTCTTATGTCAACGATATGCAAAAAATGATCTTTGGACCGCGCTGAAGTCCAATTTCACCCTACCGCCAGAGGAGGATCCGGAGAAGCAGCCACCAGTTATAGAGAAATTGGTCAAGGCGGCCGCTCTTAAGAAGATGGGGTAACTATTCAGGAGGTGGAAGAATGAGCTCAATGCAAAGTTTGTCGAAAAAAACAAGACTCCATAATTCACCGGCCGGTTTGAGAAGATCAGAGATCACTGGGACGCATTTGTGGCCCACAAGAAATAGGAAAAGAGTAAGGAGATGTTAGAGAGAAACAAGAAAAATGCTGCAAAGAAGTTGTATGACCATCGCACGGGGTCAGGTGGCTACCTTAAAGCCCGACCGTTGTGGGACAAGGCCGAGAATGACCCGCCTGCTAAAGGGGTCGAACCACAGACATTACACTGGCCAGACCGTTCAAGGACTTGTTTCTTTGGAGTTGGGGGAACCTTGGACCCTGTAACAGGGAAGTGCGTTTGGACGGACGAGCAACTTGCAATACCCATCACGCAGCTTCAGTTCTACATGGAAGCAGCGCAGCAAGGGACGTTCGTTCCTGACAGAGAGAACGACGAGCTCACAATGGTCCTCCGGAATCCTGAGCACCCTGGAAGGAGACGAGGCACACCAGGCTCTCTTTCGGGGAAGGCCGGGTTTCCCGACGCAGGCGGTTACAAATGCTGGGAGAGGAAGAAGAAAGTGGATGAGACCACTTTGCAGGCACTGCACGCAAGAATAAAAGCGCTAGAGGACGAACGAGAAGAATCTCGCAACAAGCAACTTGTCGAAGCTACCCTCGAAGCTACCCCGCCATCTCAGCGGAAAAGCAGCGTGGCTTCCACCGAGCTGCCTGAGGAGCCTGTCTTGGATGCTCCTGCTCGCTACCCCGTGGATGCTATCATGGATTCTCAACATTGCCACCTTATGACGCAATGGATGCAATTCAAAGTTAAGGAGGCTGTAGGCTCTATTTTTCCTTCTGAACCTGGCGCAACTTTTCACTGTCGTCCGATTCCAGAAGGATATGCTAGGGTGATGGTGGATCAAATAACGGAGGGGTTTGAGGATCTCGAGCTTGACCACCCTATCGGTGAATGGGAGACTCGGTTGGGTTCTTCTCTGAAGACTCCATGCCTATGGCGGAAGGACCTCATCAACCTTGTGAACAGGACGCCTCCGGCGAGTCAGCGCAGTCCGCCTCCTCCTCCGCCTCCTCCTCCGGCAAGGGATCAGCGCACTCCATCTCCTTCTCCGGGTGAGCAGGCGCGTGGCGGCACTCCGCCTCCTTCTCCGCCTGCACCGGCGCTTCCGAGCATCCCGCCTCCTTCTCCGCCTGCGCCGGCGCGTCCGAGCAGCCCGCCTCCTCCGCTTGCGCCGACGCGTCCGAGCAGCCCGCCACCTCCTCCGCCTGCGCCGGCGCGTCCGAGCAGCCCGCCTCCTCCCCCGCCTCGTCAGCAAGGCGTGAAGAGAGCCGTTGAAGCTCCGGCTACTCCAGCGCGTGGTAGCACCCCGCCTCCTCCTCCGCCTCGTAAGCAACAAAAGAAGGCAGCCGCTGGGACTGCTCAGGCGTCTAGCAGTACAACCAGAGGCAGGAGGCAATACAGATACGTTCTATCTCTCAGGCCCTTAGAAAAGTTACCATACGAGAGGACCGACGAGGAGAACGCGGAGATCTGTAAAGCCAAACTAAAGGACTTTTTGCAAAGAAACATGTACCTCCAAAGCAGAAGATAGATCCGATGAGAGCGAAGCGCACTATTGATGCCCTGAAGAAACCACCACCGTCTCCACCGAAAAGCAACTATGAGCGCATTATTCAAAAGTCATATGTCGAAGCATCGCGGTCGGGAAGTACTTGCAGTGATCACAGGTTAGCACAGAAAAAAGTGGGAAACAAATTCCCCAGCTCGGCGAACAAGAGAACCAATCGTGCCCCCCGCTCAAGGTGCCTAGCGACATCGTCCCTCATCATCCGGGGATGGCGCCCGGTACCAATCTTCTAGATTACGTGACCGATGATGTACTTCCTGATGTGTTAGAGGTGGATGATCACAAATACCGGTACGGGAAGCCTCTCGCCAAAGATGCCAGAACTCTAACCACGATGATGCGAAGATTGCATGACTGGTACATGGAAACCTGCAGAGACTCTGGTGGCCAGGATACTCTGATGCTGAAAGTTACAAAGGACCACGACCTTGTTGGAATTGATATGTTTTCTATTACATTTGAGGAGTTCTTCAACATTTTCAATCAGAAGGCCCTTGATAAACCAACGATCACTTGCTACTGTTTGTAAGTACTAGTTCGGTCATTAATTAAGTCTATATATATATAGCTCAGCTCTTCATATTGCAAGTATACTTCATTGCAAGTATATATAATTATCCTCACTATATTATGCAGGTTGAAGATGGTCGAATATAGAAAAGCTGATATCTATGATATGGCTTCATTAACACAAATCTCATAGATGAATATCAGGTTCAATATCATGTCAAAGAAGCCGAGGCCAACTTGCTACAATCGTTGATAGTAAATCAAAACAAAGATAAAATACTCTTTCCTTACAACTTCAAGTGAGTGTTACTGTCTTGTGCATATTCGGTTTCCCTTAATTATATATTACTCGAGGTTATAGTAATTAATGTAATTGATGAGTTGTATGCATGCGTGCGCAGGTTCCACTATATTCTCCTAGAGATTAAGCTTGAGGAGGGACTAGTAATCGTCTTAGACTCGAGACGAAAAGATCCCGAGGACTATGCGGACATGTCTAAAATGCTCAACAAGTAAGTTCAATTGATCATTACCGCACCATATCGGCAACTTTGTTCATTTTCCTGATATAAAGTAATTGTTTTCTTTGTCTCACAGGGTTTGGAAAGAATTCGCCAAAAAAGTTCCGGCAATGCCGCGGCAACTGCGATGGATTTACCCGAAAGTAAGTACTACTAGCTAGCTAGTTCCGCGCATCTCCCGTTGACTCTAGCTATACTTTCATCAATGCCTTTATAATGCTTCATTATCAGTTTGATTGACCTCTATTTCTTGTAAAGTGCTTGTGGCAGAAAGCCGGGAATAATTATTGTGGATACTACGTCTGCGAGTTCATCTACAACGCAACGGCCAAGAATAGGCGGGGCTACTCTAAAAGACAATTTGAGGTGCGTAAGCAAAAATATTCACAATTTTCTTTTATTACCATCATTTCTGTTGAGTTTATGTATTGACCCCCTTCTTCAAATTAGATGTGGCAGATGCAGGATGAACTCCTACCACAAGATCGCATACGGGCAATTCAAGAGGAATTGGCGGGATTCTTTCTTAATCACGTCATCAATAAAGTTGGAGAATACCATCTGGAAATTGAGTTAAGATGTTAGGGAATTGTAGTAAGAGATCTTATATTGTATGTATGTAGCCAGTAGCGTCGGATAGATATACGAAAACTTGTTGTTCGACCTATCTCTCTCGGAGAAGGAGAAATGTCGATCTTCTGTACTTAATGGTTTCCTTCATTTGCTTACTAGCTAGCGTTTCGAGTCCTCCGATCTATACGTATATATATATAGTACGTAGCGTCGACCAAGCACGGAGATAAGAGAGGACACTTCTCTCTATTAGCGGGCTAACACAATATATGAAACCGCTAAATTAACCCTACAAAACCCCCTAACCCTCTCCCCCCTTTCAGAAAATAAAATAAAAACCAGAGCCACTGAACTGCTGACGCGTGGAAGCTTATTTGTCCCGGTTGGTGCTACCAACAGGGACAAAAGGCCCCCTGCCTGGGCAAGCCGTAGTGTCCACGTGGAACCCCATCTGTCCCAATAGGTATAAGAATCGGGACTAATGGTCTAGGGCATTCGTATCGACCATTTAGTCCCGGTTCCCCAACCGGGACAAATGGCCCTTACGAACCGGGACAAATGGCCCTTTTTCTACTAGTGGTACCTATGGATCGAGCATTGTGGACGGGAAGAGAGGATCGGTAACTATGTGTGACTTGCATATAGACCAATATTGTATGTGACTTGCATAACACCCAATAAGAATTTTTGGCGATCGATCTATATGTATAGGTAAAGAATCGCTGGAAATCAAGGTAAGGGAGAAATCGGGGGAAATGAAAAGACTAAGCAGTAACCGAGATCTGAGAATGACTTGGGGGTGACTTGCGTTGGCTTGGCTTCCCCGAGAGCAGATTCTGTGAGATTGTGAAAAAAAGTCATCGCTGCAACTTATCTACCGTCCAACCTAGCTAGATCTACTGGTCAATAAAGAGTCAAACTGAAATCTTCTTATAATTTGTCGATCAGTTTTAGCACGTCACCTTGTATGCACGTTCGTTGCTATCTTATCTTATACTCAGTGGCGGAGGACAAAAAAATTGAGGTGAGGCGGACCCATGATAAAATGTCATGTGTATATCACACACATTCATCTAAAAATGTATATCACACACACACACGCCATATCGAGCAATGCTATCCATAAAAATAACAAATTCAGCAATTTAAATATCTGACTTTAAAAATAATTACCAAAATGAAAATTCCACTTGAAAGACAAGTTAATTATGTGAAGTTAAAAAATAAATTGCATTAAACACCAAACAATGAAATCAATGATGACTAGTAAACTTGAAAATCACGCCCAAAAAATCAGAATCGCATTCATCCAATTATACATAATATTGGAAATTAACCCTACCAATACAGATTACATCTTCGTGAAGCAAGAATTAGAGAAAACAGAGGCATGCATCACTTGCAATTCTTTTGAGTGATACTTGGAGATAGATTGAAAAGTGGCTTGCCATACTCTTCCGCCCCTAAAGACGGAGTGGGCTAGAGCGACAGCAGAACGCTACGATCACTACACCACGACACTGCATTCCCTACGGGCCTGTGTTGAGAGAAGTCACTTTTGCCGACCGACTATTGGTTGGAAAAAATTGTAGCAGATAGTCGGTCGAAAACATGTGAACAGTAACAGACGGTTGGTGGGGAATGCTAACATATTTATTGTCGAATGATGGGTCGGGAAAGCTCTAATGCCCATCCATACATCGGTCGGGAAATAATAACGACCAACAGTCTATGGCAAACGGGCTAGCACGCGTACTTTCGGCCCAAGCCCGTGAAATGTTTTCCTTCAACACATAACTCACCACGCACGGAGAGGAAAATCCCTAATCCCTTTCTCATTCCCCACGCGCGCCGCCATGGCCACCCGTCGCCGGCATCATCATCATCTCCGCATGCGGCTCTTGCCATTGGCTGCCTGGCTGCCGCTCCTACAAGGATCGTCGTCGCCAATTCCTGTCCACCCATGGACTGAAGCATGGATGAACGAAGGAACTAGCACCTCTGGATCGAGCATTGTGGATGGGAAGAGAGGGTTGGTGTAATGCCCAGTATGTGACTATGTCTCCCACGTGTCGAGACACGACTTAAAGGCATAATCGCATACTAGAATGATCTCAAGTATGGTATCTTTGCACAAATCATGTAAAAGCAGGGATGAAAGTGTTAAAAGGTAGTTGGCTCACACTCGCCACGTCACACAATGTAATACATTAACATACACCATCCAGATAACGTCAGAGTCCGACGACGGACGAAATCCAAACGAAAGATACCATAAATAAAACAACACAAGGCTCGGATCATCCTAGTAAGAGCCACTACTGATCCTCGGGATAATACACATAGTAACGTCCACGCTCTTCATCGAACTCCCAATACAGCTCTGAACCACCACCTGTGTAGTTATCATCGGTACCTGCATCTGGTGTTGTGTTGAATCTGTGAGCCATAGAGGACTCAGCAATCCCGTTCCCGGGTAGCAATACTATCAAAGCCTTAGGTGTGGAAAAGGCTTAAAACAAGGTTGCAGTAGCACTAAGCACTAACTTACGAGTTTAGAGCAAGGAGAGAACAAGTGCCAACGATCGCCAATTTGATCACGAATTGATCCTAACTACTCACGATCAAACATAAGCCCACCGTGTTCACTTCCCGAACCCCTTCGGAAAGAGACCACCACGGTTACTCACCCAGGTAGTGTATTCAATGAACAAGGTGTCAACTTGTCTACAACCGAATATTAACAAATTCCCATTTGCCACATAACTGCGGGCACGGCTTTCGAAAGATCAAACCCTGCAGGGGTGTCCCAACTTAGTCCATCACAAGCTCACGATATGCGGAGTCGCAACTCCAAGGTGGGAAGACCCGAGTATTCTCGGAATCCCGTGCTCAAGATATTCCGACAAAGGTAAAACTAATCCGGCAAGACCTCCCGGCGTGCCGACACCCTGACAGTAGCTGCGCGTATCTAGTCTCAGGCCACGACCGGATGAGCAGTATGTACAGCAACCGAAGATCCCAGCGAACTGGATGACACCGCAAGTGGCTCTAGTTTGGACCAACACTCATGAGGAGCACTGACCCGGGGGTTGTTAATTAAGTCCTCGGGATAGCTAGTCCCTATGAAAGTTTTAGTTATTAGGCAAATGTAAAATCAATGTTGGGCCATGCTGGAAAAGCTTTAGCACTGAGCGGGTTATCAAGGGGGGCCCATAAACCCCAACCGTGTTAGGACGCAAAATCAAGGAACATAACATCGGTTTAACGGTTCCTAGGATGGCATGAGTGGAACAAAATACCAAGCAAGAGGCTTAGCCTTCCACCCATTACCAATATATAGATGATTTAGTTTAACAGATTATATATTGTGATATCCCAACAATAACTTCATCACGAAGCAAGAATCTTCAAATCTTCACCTGCAACTAACAACGCTATAAGAGGGGCTGAGCGATGCATACTTAGCCAATCAACGGTGTTCTAGGAGGGTGGTTAGAGAGTTTCATGGCAACAATAGGAGGGCTGACAAACAGACATAGGCATCGAGGCAATATCTAAAGAGCGAGACATCTAGCATAGGGAAGGATACTAGTGATATCTGGGCATGGTCATCTTGCCTGTTGATTCCACGGAGGGATCGTAACCTTGCTCCTCAAACTCAGCCTTGGTAGGAACTTCGTACTCCGAATCGTCACCGGACTCTAACCAACACAACAAGCAACACCGGAACAACAATCAATCATCATGCAATGCTCAACCACATGATGCATGATCATGATGTATATGGACATGGGAAGAAATGATGCATGGCCTAGGGACACAAGAGTGCAATGACATCATAGCAAAACAAGAACACTCACATGAAAGAAACAAGCAAAAGAATAACACTAACAAGTTTATGTAGATTATTCAAACAAGCACCCAACAAGTTTAAAGGGGTTGGTTAGCATGGCAAGGGTGCAACTAAGATTACAACAACATGCTAGCACATTTAAATGGGCATGAAATTACAAACAACATTTTCCAGAAACTCCCATAATTAAATAAATGCATTTGGGACAGATCTGAAGAACTTCTGTTACAAAGTTGTTAAACATGCAAAACAACAGCACCACAATTTTCTACACATTTTTCCACCCCAAATGCATATAAAGTTTGTTACATTTGGAGTTGTAGATATTTAGTTATGATTTTTCCAAGTTTAAGCATATTTAAAACAAGAATAATTCAAACAGCATTTTAAATATTTTTTAACATGGCAACAAATAGCATATTCATAATCTACATGAAAATCTAAGCATTTTTCATATACAGCTTATTTCCATTAGAGGCATATATCAACAGATATTAAATAAACAAGAAAAATGCAGAAAAATAAAAGGAAAAAGAAAAGGAAAAAGAAAAACAGGCGCAGAGGTCAAACTGACCCAGGCCTACTCTAGCCAGAGGCGCTGACAAGTGGACCCAGCTGCACTGAGGTGGCACCAGCGGGTGCGCGAGTGGGTGGAAGGGAGCTGAGTGGCTGGCAGGTGGGGCCTGCATGTTGGCCTCTTGCGAAACAAAAAGGGGGGCTAAATTCCACTGCCCCCGGGCGAAATCGAACCCTCGTCTCCCCGTTAACTGACGAAGAACCAGACCACTGAGCTGAGCGAGTGTTCTTGACAGAATACAGCTGCAGCACTTGATAGGTTAACTGAAGAAGCTAGCAACAGGGGAAAACAGAGGCTCGTCGGAGCTGCTCGTCGGAGCTGCTCCGGCGACCGAAAGGGATGGCAGAGGGGTGCGTGCTCTTCCTGGGGGAACACCGCATCCACTTCAAGCGCTCCCAAGACCTAGCATCCACTATAACGCCGGCGACGAGCACATGACAGAGCGGCGGCGGCGGGCACCTACGCGATGATGCAACGGCCTAGGCGGGGCGGCGACTGCCCTAGTAGCATCTACGCGACACGCTGAAGCGAACGGGCGACAAGGGACGGCCTACGGTGGTCGGGGCACTCGCCGGAGAAGAGGCCCGACGGCGATGAGCTCGGGGCGCATGGCGAACTAGGTGCTAGACGGTGCTAAGGAGGGGGAAAAGGGCACGAGGAGGTGCGGAAGTGGTCGGAGTCGACGACGGCGGCGAGGCTCGAACAGCTACGGCCGCCGGAGTGGAAGAAGAGGAAGAAGACGACGACGGCGAGGCGATCGGCTCCGTGTAGAGGACATAGGCGACGTAGTCAACGACGGGGAAGAAGCTTGACAAGGTTGGCGAGGCCGAGGTCGACGGGAGGCACGCCGGCGACGAGCTCGCGCTCCCAGATGCGTGCCGGACTGCTCTGGATCGGCAGATCTGGTGGGTCTTGGCTCTCCAGGCGGCGGGAGGAGGTAGGAGGAACCCTAGGGAGAGGGTTGGACAGGCTGCAGGTTTAGAAGGGGTGCTCTGATAGTGTGGCCTCGACGTTCGTGATCATGGCGCGATAGCGAGCTCGCGCTCTGTCTCAGCAACGCGTGACAGAGGTATACAGCGACGCGGGGGTGTGAGGCTGACATGTGGGGTCGCGGGGAAACAGTGAACGGTATGACTGCGCGCGATGGCTGGGGCTGGCTGGGCCGATGTGGGAGAGAGACGAGTGGGCCGAGACTGCTGCGGAGAGAAGAGGTGGGCCGAGAGGAGGAGGAGGAGGAGGTGGCCCAAGCCACTGCTGTTGCTGCGAATTTCCTTTTCTTTTCCTTTTTTCTTCAGACAAAAAATGAAAAGAAAAGTGCAGGCTCAAAGGAAAAGAGTTAGGAGAAAAAGAAAATATCCCCATGCTCCTGAATTTATGCCCAATTTAACAAAATTGGCTTGGACATTTTTAGAGGCAGAAAAATAAAAGGAGTTTGAATATGGTTCAAACTCTTGTCATTTTTGAACCCAACCAAATAAATTCCAAAAAGGCTGAAATTTGGCAGAGAGGGTGTAGACGTGGTGCAAGGTTTTTAGGAAAAGAAAGAACATTAATGGACTAGGCTAGGTGACTTGCAAAATAAATAAGGAAAGGAAGAGAAAGGAAGAACGAAGAGGGGAAAACAAAGGAGGGGGGGTCTAGGTTGCAAGGGCAAGGTTAGGCACCACACTCACATACATCAACAAGGTGCCTCACACATACACATCAATAAGAAGTAAACTAAGATGCCATGATGATGAAGCAATGCAAGGATGCAAAATAAAATGAAAATGACAATGCAAAGAAAAAATAAAATAAGCTCAAATGACAAGAACCCCCAAGGATAAGGACAAGGATCAAAATGAGAATTGCTTTATTGCCAATATAGGAAAGTATCACATATGGGGTGTTACAAACTCTCCTACACTACGAAAAGATCTCGTCCCGAGATCTAGGACTGGAAGAAGGAAGGATACTCGGAACGAAGGTAATCTTCTCGTTCCCACGTAGCTTCTCGGTCGGTATGGTGTGACCACTTTACTTTCAAGAACTTGATGGACTTGCTGCGGGTTTTGCGCTTAGTTTCCTCAATGTCGGGGAAACTGATCGCCTACGAACACCTATGGGACCGGAGCCCCTTCTCGGTACGGCAGGGGGCGGAGGATGCACAAAGAGAGGATCGAGGCGAGCACGCGAGCAGTTTACCCAGGTTCGGGCCGCACAGATGCGTAAAACCCTACTCCTGCTTTGGTTTGTTATTGAGTTCTTGGCTCGAGAGCGAGGAGAGCAACAGTACACTCTAACCGCTAACAAGGACCGAGCGTGGAGAATGATCGATGTTCCGAACCCCTTCTACATTGCGCATGGGCCTCCTTTTATAGGTCAAAGGGGTCACCGACAGGTGGCAACACAGATGGGGGTAAAAATGTAAAAAGAGTGGTAGTTGGAACAGTGTTTGTATAGTGCTCTATACCTAACCCTGACGGCAGGGGACAAGGGCATTAAATGTCCGTCGCCGTCGCTCCAAACATTAAAAAAAGTGGCCATCAGGGGCGCCACCGTCCGCCACGACGGCAACCTTGTCATCACCGCTTGCCACCTGATACGTCCAAAACGTATCTATAATTTCTGCTTGCTCCATGCCTCTTTTGGGTGATATTGCTATGTTATTTATACACTTCCATACACTTTTGATCATATTTGGACTAACCTATTAACTCAGTGCACCCCAGTGCTAGTTTCTGTTTTCGGTTGTTTTTGTATTTCAGGTTTTCACATTACGAGTACTGCCAGAAAAAATCCAGAAAAATTATATAAAAAATCAGCGTTCCGGAAGCTTCCATGCGGCCAAAGTAGGGCCGGAGGGGACCCACAGGGGCTCCAGGCGGCCTGCCCACGCGCGCCCCCCCTCTCCGCGCCGGGGGGGCGCTTGGGCACCCCTGACCCCCTCTGATGCCCCCCTTTGGCATATATTTACACCGTGTCGCGGAAACCCTGATTCCAGACCCCTTTTCTCCAGACGCAATTCCGATCTCCGCCGCCATCGCCATCAAGCTTCGGGGGACCAGAATTCCTGCGCCGGCACCCTGCCGGGACGGGGAAGTGCCCCCGGATTCATCTCCATCGACGTTGCTTCCTCCCTCCATGATGCGGGAGTGTTCCTCCTCGGGGCTGAGGTTCTTACCAGTAGCTATGTGGTCAATTCTCTCTCCCATGATGTGATCTTCGTTGTGATCATAGGCTATGTTAATCTAGGGTGATCCCATGATATTTCCCCTTCCTCTTTGTATTGGATTGATGTACTCACTTGTCTTTATCTAGTATAATCCCCGAGACCAAGGTGACAGCGGTCTATTGGACATGGATTAGAAAAATATTTTCATGAGTGATTTCCTCTCTTGTGTGTTGATTGAAGATTGAGAGTCTCTTGGTGCTTGTCTTTGACTATCCTTTAGATATGTTGTGGTGATTGTGGGACTCTCTTTGGATGGCCGCGGTGACATTGGGAAATCCTTAGATTGAGAACTACGAACTTTGAGGTGTGCTTTTGTAGCCCTACATAATTCTCGTCCTCTCTTGACCACGAAGGAATGACCTCCGAGTGCATCCCCTTTGCATGTTTTATGGGAAATATCATGTGATTCGATTATGTTAATATTGTTGGGAGTTGCCACTAGTGAAAATATGAAGCCTAGGCCTTGTTTCCACCATTGTAATACCATTTGTGCTCACGTTTACCACTTGTTTGCTTGCTGCACTATTTATTACAGATTTATATTACTTTGTTTTGCCATCCATATCACTTGCCATTTTACATCTCTTCGCCGAACTAGTGCACCTATACATCTGACAAGTGTATTAGGTGTGTTGGGGACACAAGAGACTTCTTGTATCTTAGTTGCAGGGTTGCTTGAGAGAGACCATCTTCAACCTCTACTTCCCTGAGTTCGATAAACCTTAGGTCATCCACTTGAGGGAAATTGCTGCTGTCCTACAAACCTCTGCGCTTGGAGGCCCAACATAGTCTACAAGAGTAGAAGCATGTGTAGACATCAAGCTATTTCTGGCGCCGTTGCCGGGGAGGTGAGCGCTTGAAGGTATATCTTTAGATCTTGCAATTAAATCTTTTTGTTTCTTGTTTTTATTTCACTAGTTATGCTTATGGACAACCTTGCTATTGGATCGTTGCTTGCGGGAAGACGCCCCACACCTGTGGTGGTTGCTCCTCCCCCTACTGAAATTGTGCCCTATAAAATACCAGCTGGTATTATCGATTATGTTTTGGCTGATCGTTATGCAGGAGACAGACATCCCGGTGAACACTTGCTATATCTGTCACAACTATGTTCATTATTTAAGCTTACAGGTGTATCAAGGGAGTTTGTCATGAGGAAATTATTTGCCTTGTCACTGAAAGGAAAAGCATTGGAATGGTATAGGCTACTAAATGACTCTCACCTGCTGGAGTGGGAAGAGATCCAGTCTCTCTTTTACTCCAAGTTTTATCCTCTTCATGAAGTCCATGAGAATAGGAATTATGTTTATAATTTTTATCCTCATGACGGAGAGAGCATAGCTCAAGCTTGGGGGAGACTGAAAACGTTAATGCTAAAATGTCCTAACCATGGGCTCCCCAAAGATATGATTATTACTAATTTCTATGCGAGGCTTTCTCGACAGGATAAAGATTTGCTCGACGCTTCCTCTATGGGTTCTTTCACAAACAAAAAGATTGATGCTAAATGGGAACTCCTTGAAAGAATTCAACGCAACACTGAAGATTGGGAGATCGACAAAGGTAAAGAGTCAGGTATAATTTATGAGTATGATTGCATTAAGTCCTTTGTTGAAACTACAAGTTTTAATAAGTTTAGTGCTAAGTTTGGGCTTGATTCTCAACTCCTTGTTGATTTCCTCAAATCTTTTGCTTCACATCTTAATATGCCTAAGGAGGATTGGATCAAGTATCATAAACCTTTTAAAGAGACTTGCAAAGAAAATGAAATTGTTCATGATGATTGCAACATGCATGATCGAATTCCTAAAAATGAAGTTTTATATAAGCATGTTAATTTTTGTGGAGTGGATAGACCTTGTGAAAGGCCTATGATTGAAGAAGAGAAGTATTGTAAGCAACATAAGCATGAAAGAACAATCGCTTGGGTCAGAGATTTAACTGAAATTGCTAGAGAATTGTGTGACCTTTATCCTTTTACTTGTGAACTTTGCCGTATAGAGGGTCACTTTAATTTTCAATGCATGAACTTTCAAAACATAACTGTTAACCGGTTGTGTGATAACATGATCACCTCTGATCTTTACGATGAGCTTATGTTATTTTTGATGTGTGAAGAGTTATCAGAAAAGACTTCATGGCTAGGTGTTAATGCCATAGGAATAAAAAAAAACTTTGCAAAATTGCCATCTCTATTGTGTTGTTAATTGCCATGAAAATGATTACATAGGTAAGATTATAAAGGAGGGAACTTTACCAAAGTATAAAAACCTCTCTTATATTTCTGCTAATAAAAAGGAGAGTTTCTCCCAAGTTTCCCCTATTGTTTCTAACGATAAACCAGGATATGTGGAGAAGCTTCATCTCCAACAACTCCCTCCTAAGGTTAAGAAGAAGAAAAAGAAGAGGAGGAGGAAGAGGAGCAAGAAAGAAGAAGAATGGGTATCAACCTGGCCTGAGCATATTCCTCCCATCAACTTTTATCCTAACGATTGTAAGTTTAAAGAAGAAGGTGAAGTTTATTGCCTTAATTATCATCTTGATGATACGTCCGTAGGTACTATTGAAGATGATTTTGATTATGATATGCATGTTACTTATTGTGATTGGGAAAATGATGATAATGCTACTTATGATCTTGAAAATCTTTTTGGTACCAACTCTGAAAGTGATGATATGGGAAGCTCTAAGCTTGGGGATGATAGGATTGCAAACCCTTTACCCACTAGTGATGTGATAATTGATAATTCTTTTGCTAGTAAGAATAAAGACAACATGATTACAAATATAGTTGCTAGCAATGATAATGCTCTTCTCTACTATGATGATGTCATAACTCCAACCTATAGTGATTATAAAGGTACCTATGACATAAGGAGAAATTATCCTTATGAAACTTGTCATAATCATGGAGGGAATTACTCCCTTGTTGAACACCACCCTCCTAATACACAAGTAATCTATAGTGTTCAAGTTGTTTATGATAGTCCTACTCCCACTATTACCAATGAGAAAGATTATGCTTATGTGGAGAGTAAGAGTACCTTTTTGCATGTGGATCATGGTAACAATGCTTTACGTGATGCTTATATTGTTGAGTTCATCCATGATGCCACTGAAATTTATAATGAGAGAGGGAGACTTGGTTCTAAATATCTTAATAATAAGAAGTTTCCTCTCTTTGTGGTGAATATTTTGAAGTTATGCTTGTTTTGCCTTCCTATGCTAGTTGCTTTGTGCTTCAATGAATTATTCTATTGCAATATTCCTATGCATAGGAAGCATGTTAGGCTTAAATGTGTTTGGTATTTGCTTCTTGATGCTCTCTTTTGTTCTTCAGCTCTTATTCCTACGAGAGCATCATTAAAGTCTTAAGCCTATCTTTATGGCTATAAAGAAAGAGCTCTAGGGAGACAACCCTTGTTATGTTTACTTTCAGTTTTAGTGGTCTTGATGTTTGTTACTACTGTAGCAACATCATTGTATCTTTATTTTTCAGCTTTGTGCCAAGTTTAGCCTGTGATTGCAAGAAAGTTCAAAAGTTGTGACGTGCTGTCCAGGAAACAGATTCTGTCCTTGGATAGAAAAATTCGTATAAAATCACCAGATCATCTTTTTGGTCTGAATTTTTTCGACAGCGTGCTCTATGTAATTGTCTTTTGTGCGTCTGTTCTGAGTTTTTTTATTAGAGTTGCAGAAGTGCCCCGAACAAATCAATTACTACCTGCTGTTCTGTTTTTCACAGATTCTGTCCTGTTTTGCCTTTCCTTCATTTTGCAAACCAAGAGCTTGTTTTTTCTTTGCAAAAACCTTTTGGCAATCTTGAGAAACAGTAGACCTTCAAGAATATCTTTATTTCCAGCAAGGTATAATTATTTTTATTATGGGTAATAACCTCGCTAATCAGATTATGATGAGTTATGTATGAAGGGAGTTTTCAAGTGTGCGAGGGAAGATGATAAAAAGATTCAGGAGTGTCAAGCGCTCAAGCTTGGGGATGCCCCCATGCACCCCCAAGAAATATTCAAGGAGACTCAAGCGTCTAAGCTTGGGGATGCCCCCGTGCATCCCCTTCTCCATCAACATTATCAGTTCGTCCTTCGTTCCACTATATTTTAATCACTTCACGTGTTATGTGCTATGCTTGGAGCGTCTTGTTTTAGTTTTCCTTTTAGTTTTCTTTAGCTTTTCATAACGAGTTGGAACTCAACTTTCTTTATGTGGGAGAGAAACACGCTCCACTTCTACCTAGAACATAACATAGAATTTTCATGTCTATCCTTGCTGTGTGTGTTCTTTGTCTTTTAATAGCTACTATCATGTTCAGCTCTTAACTTTCATGCTTATCTTTTCAAAGAGCTTTTGTTTAGTTGGTTGCTTGAACTCTCTTTAATTACCATGCTCACCTTATTAAGAGAGTTTGCTTCCGTTGCATTGGTTGATATGTCTATGATAAAGATGCTACGTGCATGATGGCGCTTAGTAGTTCATGTTTTCTTATGGTTAGTCTCAAATAGCTGGAGGGTTCCCAATGTGTTATTGGAGTACCAACATGATTTGTTTGCCTATGATGTGGTATGGTTTAGTAATATCTTCCTTCGAGAATTTATTTTGATTGACTTGGCGTATGCTCACGCATATTTAAGATTGTAAAGAAAGTCTGTCAAGCCTTGATGATCTTTTGTTTCTGAGTAGCGATATAACTACCATGCCTGATTCAATGTTGCTTTGTCGCTCTGCATGATTATGACCGTCACTGCTCTCTTAGTTGGTCGTTCCCCGTCTTTTGCTAACCTTCGCCTGTACTAAGCGGACTGACTGCTTGTGCATCCACATCCTTTTAATCCAGTTATGCCATATGAGTCCACCATATCTTCCTACATGGTATTTACCTGCCATTCCTAACGGAGACTTGCATGTACCATCTCGAAATTATTCAAAGAAAAAGCATTCCTATTTTGTGCCTATGTTTTAAGTTCACGAGGAAGTAGTAGTTAATTCATGATCTTTTTAAGTTGGACAAGCTTCACCCCGGGATTGCATGTATAATGTGCAAACCCATAATACGAGAAGGAACTGGCATTGAGTGCGCCCGGCTCAAAAAGATAATATAACAAACAAACCCTCCTTCACGCTTTGTTCATGAGAAATCAGAAAACTTTGGCAGTGATAAACAAAGGAGATTAAGAGGATGTTATCGTCCTCATTCGGGAGTCGTTCCTCGAAACTTGTCCATCTCAAGAAGTGATTGAGTTGTCTGCTAGCATTCGTTGATGAAACATGCATGATCTAAAAAAATTATTACCTCTGTTTTAAAACCAAGAGCTCTGGTACATGTTTTGTCTTTGTTTCCGACTACGGGTTTTCAACCTTGCCATCAAAAGCCACGGTTCGAGAGTCTCCACCTTCTTTAAAGCACCAACTATTGAGAGCATGATTGTCATTCTGAGTGTAATGTGCATTGTCCCAAAGTACCATTGTCTTTTGCATGATTGTGATATCGTTTATTTTGAAATCATTGTATCTAGTCATCACTTAAACCTTGGAGGTGCCCCTGCATTTATGTTTTGCTTCACTAAAGGGGGCAAGCTAGATATCACTTTATCATATTTGCACATCATGTTCATTACAAATCTATTTGATGTTTCAATATCATATTGTAAAACTTTCAGTTCTTTGTGATTTTCTCATGAGGCAACTTAATTACTATAGATTCATTGTCTCAGTAAGCTTTTGTCATATGACTATGAAAAAAGTCCTATATGGTTAATAGCATGTCACCACAGAAATTATTCTTGTTATCATTTACCTACTCGAGGACGAGCAGGAATTAAGCTTGGGGATGTTGATACGTCCAAAACGTATCTATAATTTCTGCTTGCTCCATGCCTCTTTTGGGTGATATTGCTATGTTATTTATACACTTCCATACACTTTTGATCATATTTGGACTAACCTATTAACTCAATGCACCCCAGTGCCAGTTTCTGTTTTCGGCTGTTTTTGTATTTCAGGTTTTCACATTACGAGAACTGCCAGAAAAAATCCAGAAAAATTATATAAAAAATCAGCGTTCCGGAAGCTTCCATGCGGCCAAAGTAGGGCCGGAGGGGACCCACAGGGGCTCCAGGCGGCCTGCCCACGCGGCCCCACCTGGCCGCGCCGGGGGGGCGCCTGGGCACCCCTGACCCCCTCTGATGCCCCCCTTTGGCATATATTTACACCGTGTCGCGGAAACCCTGATTCCAGACCCCTTTTCTCCAGACGTAATTCCGATCTCCGCCGCCATCGCCATTAAGCTTCGGGGGACCAGAATTCCTGCGCCGGCACCCTGCCGGGACGGGGAAGTGGCCCCGGATTCATCTCCATCGACGTTGCTTCCTCCCTCCATGATGCAGGAGTAGTTCCTCCTCGGGGCTGAGGTTCTTACCAGTAGCCACGTGGTCAATTCTCTCTCCCATGATGTGATCTTCATTGTGATCATAGGCTATGTTAATCTAGGGTGATCCCATGATATTTCCCCTTCCTCTATGTATTGGATTGATGTACTCACTTGTCTTTATCTAGTATAATCCCCGAGACCAAGGTGACAGCGGTCTATTGGACATGGATTAGAAAAATATTTTCATGAGTGATTTCCTCTCTTGTGTGTTGATTGAAGATTGAGAGTCTCTTGGTGCTTGTCTTTGACTATCCTTTAGATATGTTGTGGTGATTGTGGCACTCTCTTTGGATGGCCGCGGTGACATTGGGAAATCCTTAGATTGAGAACTACGAACTTTGAGGTGTGCTTTTGTAGCCCTACATAATTCTCGTCCTCTCTTGACCACGAAGGAATGACCTCCGAGTGCGTCCCCTTTGCATGTTTTATGGCAAATATCATGTGATTCGATTATGTTAATATTGTTGGGAGTTGCCACTAGTGAAAGTATGAAGCCTAGGCCTTGTTTCCACCATTGCAATACCATTTGTGCTCACGTTTACCACTTGTTTGCTTGCTGCACTTTTTATTACAGATTTATATTACTTTGTTTTGCCATCCATATCACTTGCCATTTAACATCTCTTCGCCGAACTAGTTCACCTATACATCTGACAAGTGTATTAGGTGTGTTGGGGACACAAGAGACTTCTTGTATCTTAGTTGCAGGGTTGCTTGAGAGAGACCATCTTCAACCTCTACTTCCCTGAGTTCGATAAACCTTAGGTCATCCACTTGAGGGAAATTGCTGCTGTCCTACAAACCTCTGCGCTTGGAGGCCCAACATAGTCTACAAGAGTAGAAGCGTGTGTAGACATCACCACCGTGTACCCCAGGCTGCACAGCCTTCCGCCACGTGCTCCCTGAAGGGTCCTAGGGCGACACATGGGTGGATGTGCTGGAGCGCGGGTACTGAGTGGAAGTTTGCCGCGGCAAGTGCCTTGCCGCAGTCGCTATCTTGTCGCGCCTGGGAGCTTGTCGCTCACCGGGCCTTGCCGCGACACGTGGCGCGCCGCGGCAAGTTCCTTGAGATGCCTTTGATTGGCCTTCCCGGCAAGCTCCTCTTGCCAGGGTCTTGTGCCTTGAGTTGTTTTTGTGCCTTGAGTGGCCATCCCGGCAAGCTCCACTTGTCGGGGTATTGTTTCCTTGACTTGGATACTTTGTTCTTGAATGGATCCAAGGGAACCACGGAGGGTTTTGGCGGTCGCCTGGCTAGCCTTGCCGCGGGACGCTGCAACTGCCCGTGCACAAGTTCGGGATACTAAGGTACCCCTACTTTAGTACACCGACAGGAGCCCCCGGGCCTGGGCCAGACACGCTGCCGAGCGCTGTTGGGCCAGGCCCAAAACAGTGCACGGGCACGCGCGGCCTGCGGCACGCCGTATCCCACTCTGTATCCACTGCGCCCTCCCTTAACGACACTCGTTCAATGCGGCGTCGTGGGGGAGATCGTGGCATGTTTCTTTAATTGGAAATGCGGAACGTCCGCCCCTTTCCCCCTTAAAAGTAGGGGAAACAGGGGCAGTTCCTTCCATTCGCCCATTGCTTCTTCAATCCTCAGAAACCCCCGCTGCTCCCTCCTTCCCGAAGGCCGAAAGAGAGCAGCGCTCCGCCCTCCGTCGCCACCAGCATCACCAGCGCCGTCGACCTCCCCCACCGTCCCCGCCATGGCTCCGAAAGGCGAGAAGGGGAAGTCCGCGAAGTCCGCCGTGAAGTCCGCCGAGGCGCTGCGGCTAGCAGCAATGCGGAAGAAGATGGCGGTCTTTCCGCCAAAGCTTGACGCGGAGGAGCTGAGGGATTCCTTCTACCTTTTCTGGTCGAGGGAGACGAAGGCGCATCCGCGCACCAAGGTACTCCCCGCCGTAGCCTGCGAGATGTTCCCGAACGGCTACGCCTTCTTTGCCCTGTTCTTCTACTGCGGGCTCTGCCCGCCCTATTCTGAGTTCTTCTGCGACATCATGAACACCTACGGGTTCCACCTCCTTGACTTCACCCCCAATGCCGTCTTGACCATGGCAGTTTTCGCACATCTGTGCGAAAACTTTGTCGGAGTCTTCCCAAATGTAGCTCTTTTCCGCCATTACTTCACGCCTCGAGTTGAGGCAGGGTCGCCTTTGTCCGGCGGTGTCTCCTGGATCTCGAGGACGCACAAGAAGGAAGCCTATCTGGAGGGGGAGCTCCGCGGCAAGTGGGATGAATGGAGAGCCAACTGGTGTTGGATTGTAGAGGAGAATCCGCAGTCGTTCACTTACCGGCGCCAAGCCCCAGTAGTACGCGGCAACGACTGGAGCGACCTGGCCCCGGATGACAGCAGACTGAAGATTGCCACTACCCGGATCCTTCGCCTCAGGCACGCCAAGCTCACCGTGGGCGCGGTTGGAGCAGACTTTCTCCGCCGCCGATTCGCCCCCTTGCAGGAGAGGAAGAGGGCCGCCTCGGAGTTCGAGAACGCGACAGATATCATGAGGCTGCGTCCGGGCCTTAATTATAACTTCACTGTCCTGGAGCTCAACGTGATGCTCCCGGCGTTGTTCAAGTATGACTCCGCCCATCCCGAGTGGTTCTCGTTGCCGGCGGGCGTAGTTCCGCTGTGCAACAACTCGTCGCTCAGCGCCATCCGTGCAGTGATGCCGATGTGCGATTCCCACGGGATCGACCCCACTTGGCAAGAGCCTTCCGACGAAGCTGTGCAGGCACTCTTCGACAACTTGGTGGAACAGCCAGTCAACTCCGACGAGAAGAAAGGCCTCACCCGCGACACCACTGACCAAGAGATGGCATATATTGCCACCAGACTGGAAGAGGTGGCGGCAGCCAGGGCCGCGGGCAAGTTCGGGTACACTGTGGAGGAGGCGGAGGCAGCGGAGGCGACAAGCCTTGCCGAGCAGGAAGAGCTTCGCAAGGCGGGGAAGCTTGCCGGGCAAATCGCCGAGACAAGCGAGCCCACCGAGCAGGGCGTCGAGTCGAGCGGGCCCGCCGAGCAGGGTGTCGGGTCAAGTGAGCCTGCCGAGGACTCGAGCGGCTCACTGGAGATCGGCTCCTCCTCCTCATCCTCGGGCAGCTCGCCACCACCAGCAAGTCCTCCAGCTCCACCAAGAAGACGCCTCCGCAAGGCCGCAGACGTGACGGGGCGGCAGACGGGCCAACAGCCGCAGCGCCGCGCGACACGCGTCACCGCGGCAAGCAAGGCCGCCACGGGAGCTCCTCGCGCTTCTGCAGCGGCTGGAGGGGGATCTTCCCGGACCGGCGCCTCTGCTCCTGCCGCCCCTCGTGCCTCGGCGGCAACCGAAGCGGGGTCTTCTTAGACCACCGCCCCTGCTCCCGCCAAGCGGCCAAGGGAGCCTACTCCCCCGCCTCCTCGTGCCGGGACGCGCGAGCCAGACTTCGATTTCTCTGCGCTCAGCTCCGACGAAGAGGAAGGAGAGAAGTCTTCGCAATTCTTGTTTTTCTTTGATTTTCTGTTGCTTTGTCTTGCATCTCTTTTACCTAACTCCGAACCTGTCCTTTTCAGAACTTTGGCCCAGAGGGCAGCGAAGAGGGCCAAGGTCCCGGTGATCGTCATCGAGGATGAGCCCGCCTCGATAGCATGGGGTGCGCCTGAGACAAGCTTGCCGGACCTGGCAACTGTTCTTCGGAGCAGCCCCCAGCGCAGCCCCCAGCGTAAGTGTGGTTCACTTTCCGCTTGTCGGGCGCGCGTGGGTCTTCTATCTTTGCTGATGCTTGCTTGTTGATTCGTGCAGGAGCAGAGCAGCAACATCAGGAGCGCCAGGAGACCGCCCCTGACGTGCCGCACGCCTCGACCACACCGCCAAGGGGGAGCTCCCCGGCAAGGGAGAACGCTCCGCCAAGGGCGAGCACCCCGCCAAGGGCGAGCACTCCGCCAAGAGCGAGCTCTCCGGCGAGGGATGGCGCTAGCGGCCCTCCGCCGGCGGGAGCTACCACCACGCCGCCGAGGGAGAGCTCTCCAGCCAGGAACCTCACCGAGGAGCCGGCCTGCGCAGGCAACCCCTTTGCTTCAGGCTTCCCTTGGCTTTTCTTCTTCTGAATTTCTTCTTTTTGGATATTTGCTTGACTGTTTGTCTTTTCTTCTCCTCCGTCAGACCTGTCCGTAGCTGAGCCAATGGAGACGGAGGTCGTTGCTGACGACGCCGCCATTGTCGAGGAAACGGCCGGCGCGAACGATCCCGCCGCCGCAGAGGCCGCCAGGGCTGCTGCCGCGGCAGCCGGCGATCGCACTGACGGCACTGGGGCCGCAGGAGCGCCAGGCGCTACGTCGACCGCCGAGCCCTCCGCCGCAGCCGCAGCCCCCAGCTCGGACGAGCCCGAGCCAAGCGCCTATCTAAAGGCCGGCGACGACGTCTTCTTCCAGCTCCCGTGGGCGTCTATGTCCAGGGCGCCCGTCGAGGGAGAGGTCTTCGACGGAGAGGTCCTTGCCTCCGCCGGACTGAAGCTCGTCGATGCGCCGAACAGCAGCAGCGAACCCGAGGAGGAGCGGGTGCTGCGGAAGCTTCTGTCTCTTTACCGCGCCCGGCAGGCCAAGATGGAGTCCCGTGAGGCTCTGGCCGCCAAGGCGGGAGTTGACTTGGAGAAGCGCGCAGAACAGCTCCGGGCCGTCAACCAAGCGGCTCTCCGGTCCTTGGCGGAGGAGCGGGAGCAGCTTGCCGAGGCGCAGCATGCCTTCATCCTTGAGAAGGCAGAAGTGGAGGAGCAGCAAAGGCTTGCCGCCGAGGAGCTATCCAGGCGAGAAGGCAAGCTGATGCAGCGGAAGGTCGACCTCGACAGCCACGAGGATGAGCTTGCCGCGCGCGAGCGATCGCTTGGCGGAGCTCTGCAGGAGGCAAAGGATGCTGCCGCAGCTGCCGAGACCGCCAAGAGAGAGTTGGAGACGAGGGTGGCGCAGCTGGAGGCCAACCTGAAGACGAGCGGCGAGGAGGTCGCCGCACTCAAGCTCGAGAGGGAGAAGGACGCACACAGCCACTCCGAGCTGCAGATCCGCCTCTCCGAGAAGGGCAAGGAGCTCGCCGTCGCCATGGACTCCATCGCCGACCTCGAGCTGAAGCTGGCCACCCTAACCCAGACGCTGGACGGCGCCAGGGAGCGGGAGGCGACCCTGAAGGAGGAGATCAGGGCCGAGAAGGCGTTGCTGGACAGCGCTGCCATCTCCCAGAACAATTTTAGGTAGACCGTCGAGCTCTGGACGGAAGGCCTTGTCAACGCCGCCGCGAACATCGACAAGGAGCTGGCGCAGTTGGGGTGGAGTATCTCGGGTACTCCACCGACGAGAGCCTCCACCCCAGCGCCAAGCTTACTCTATTCTTCACGTGTGTGGCCACGGCCCTCCAGCAACTCCGGGAGAGACTCTCGAAGCAGCTGGCGGACGAGTCGCGCAGGCTCTGCGCGGGGGCCCTCCAAAAGGTGCTGATGAAGGTGGCTTTCCGCAACCCAGGGCTCAACCTCACCAACGTCCTCAGGACTCTGCCGCCCGACGCCGACTAGGAGACGCTCAAGGCCCTTGTCGCACCCATTGTGGACAAGGTGGGCGGGATCAAGAGAGTCGAGGGCGACCGCGCAGACTAGGCTGCTTACTTTCTTCTTTCCTTGTCGCTGCCAACCATGTCATGAACAATAGTCTATTAGAATTGCGGCAAGTCATTTTGTAATATAACTCTATCTTAGGTGGTTAATGCAACGTTATTTCCTTTACTTGACTCCCTTGCTTTGTATGTTTTCACCCTTACGCTTTTAGGGAACTTGTCGGCACAGGCACCCTTGCCGCGAGCGCTGAGTGCGGAACTTCAGGAGCCCGCCGGCGGTGCCGTCGCCGACAAGAAACCTTGTCGCAACCAGTTGCAGCACACTTAGGTTGTTGAGCGGGCTCAGAAACAAAGTAAGGGCGCGACACTTGTCGCAACACACTTAAGCTGTTGAGCAAACTCAAAACAAAGTAAGGGCGCAACTAGCTACGAGTTGGTTCCTCCGCGCACAGGTTTTCCATAAAAAGCGCGGTCGTTCAAGGAAGAGACTTTCTTGAACGGCACTCGGTCCATACCACTATCTTCTCCCCCCCC
>LR738713.1:704751849-704766402 GCA_902687465.1 Secale cereale
CCCCCCCCGGCAAACTTGTGCGCGAGAGAACCTTCTCCTCCTTGAGAGAAAAAAAACAAAGAAGAGAAAACACAGATATGGGCCCTTGCGGCTCGTCATTGCTTACCGGGGGTAGGTGCTGCACAGGGTGTCAGTTGATTCATGCAAAAAATAGAAAGCATGAAATGACAAGACATGCAAGGCACATAAACTTTACTGATGCACGGGGTCTGTGCCCGGCTTTGTACAAAGGATTACATGCAACAGCGGCAAGACTTGTACAAAAGGTGGTTGCCGGAACGGATCACGGCAACCGCGCCTTATGGGTAAAACTTACGAAGATGCTCGATGTTCCAGGAGTTGCTCACCGGCAAGCCATCTTCGGTCTCAAGGCGGACAGTGCCGGGCCTAGTGACTTGTTTCACCCGATAAGGGCCTTCCCACTTCGACGTCAACTTGTTGGAATTCTTGGCGGACTGAACGCGCCGAAGAACAAGGTCGCCTTCCTCGAGACTTCTGGCGTCAACTTTGCGGCTATGGTAGCGGCGCAAAGCTTGCTGATGGTGAGCAGCTCGCACAGCGGCCTGAAGACGGTCTTCCTCAAGGAGCAGCGCGTCATCTTGTCGCAGCTGTTCTTGCTCGACCTCATCATAAGCGAGCACTCGAGGCGACCCGTATACGAGTTCTGTGGGGAGAACTGCCTCTGCTCCATAGACTAGAGCAAAGGGTGTCTGTCCAGTGGCTCGATTTGGCGTCGTCCTGATCGACCAAAGAACCATTGGCAGCTCCTCGATCCAGTTTCTTCCGCACTTGTGCAGCTTGTCGAAAGTTCTGGTCTTGAGTCCGCTCAACACTTCAGCATTTGCCCTCTCCGCTTGACCGTTTCTTCTCGGGTGAGCAACAGAAGCGAAGCAGACCTTGGCGCCAAGATCTTGGACGTATTGCATGAAGGTGCGACTGGTGAATTGTGTGCCGTTGTCGGTGATGATCCTGTTAGGGATCCCGAAATGGCAAACAATCGACCTGAAGAACTTGACTGCTGACTGTGCGGTCCCCTTTCTCACTTGTTCCACTTCCGGCCACTTTGTGAACTTGTCGATGGCGACGTACAAGAACTCAAAGCCCCTGGCTGCGCGGGGAAAGGGGCCGAGGATGTCGAGCCCCCAGACCGAAAATGGCCAGGACAAAGGGATCGTCTGGAGAGCTTGAGCTGGCTGGTGTATCTGCTTGGAATGGAACTGGCACGCTTCACACTTGGTTACTTGTGCAGTTGCATCTTGGAGGGCTGTTCGCCAAAAGAAACCTTGCCGGAATGCTTTGCCGACAAGTGCTCTTGCGCCAATGTGGTGACCACATATGCCTCCATGTACCTCTGCCAACAGCTTCTGTCCATCTTCCCGGGGAATACACTTCAATTTCACACCGTTGAGTCTTCTTTTGCACAGTGTGTTGTCAACAAACTGGTACATACTTGACTGCCGGGCTACTTTTTCCGCTTCTTCTTGCTCTTCGGGAAGCTCTCATGTTTGGAGGAAACGGACAATCTGCTGTGCCCATGCCGGAGCCTGTGGTTCGACAGCAAGGACTAAAGGCGCATCTGCTGCTGCGGGAATGTCCGCTTCTACGGCGAGCACCTGTGGTTCGGCCGGAGCGTGACGCTCCCCGGCAAGCTTGTCGGGGCAAATTTTGTCGGGAGCCTCTGCTTCAACGGAACAAGCTCTGGGACTTGACGGAGCAGATTGCTCCTCAGCATCCTTGGCGTTGATCTTGGGGACCTTCTTGGCGGCAGCTTCCGGAAGTTCTGCCGGAAAGTAGTCGCCAAAAACCAACTTCCTCTTCTTGATCTGTACAGTTGATGGTGTTACGGATGGTTGAGTCAGCTTGAGCACAAAGATTCCTGGTTCCATAGGCAACTTTAGTGCGGCACACTTTGACAGGCTGCTAGGCTTCTCGCCCCTCGTTGGTTACCCCAAGTGGAAGGTGTGAGATGTAGTGTTGCGGAAGTTTTTCCCTTGGCAAAGTTACCAAGGATCGAATCCCCAGAGACTCCTAGGTTCAACAAGAAGGTGTCAACTGCTACGGCGCCAGATATTAGCAATCAACGTGGACCTGCACACAGATACAAATAACTTTGCTTCCAACGAGTACAGAGAGGTTGTCAATCCCTCCGGCCTTGTAGTTCACAAAGGATTAAACGCAAGTGATAGTAGTGATAGATATAATTGCAATAGTAAATAATAGCGAAAAGTAAATAGCGGATGTGATCAATGATGGTAATATGGACCGGAGTCTCATGATGTTCACTAGTGATGTCTCTCTCCCAAAAGACGATAAAACAGCTATGTGAGGTAAACGAATTACAGCTGGGCAATTGACAGGACCATGTGCGCAAACCAATGCTGACTACATTGCAAGAAAGGTTGAGGTTCAAAGCATGGGCGGTACGCCAAAGTAAGTAGACCGAAATCCATCAATATCTACTACTAATCATCCACCTTGAGATATCTATCCAGAACATCTCGCTGGTATTAAGTTGCGAGTCCCACCCATAGTGTAAACTCAATGCAACAGACAACTGCATTAAAAGAACTTTGCGTAAAGTAAACAATCCTTGCACCCGCGGGCACAAGCACCGTTGTTTTCCGCCTTGTGGCAACAGCACATCCCCTAGACTCATGTTTCTGTCACTCAAACTAGTCATCGAGGGGCATGAACCCACAATCAAGCAAAACGTTCCCTCTTGGAGTCACTACCTATTACTTGGCCAAAGCAATAAATAACAACGGAGAACATGCAAGAATTACTTACGAACATAAATATAAAAGAGGTAGATCAAATATATTACTCAAGTACAATCTGAACATAATCTCATAATCCATCGGATCCCATCAAACTCATCATAGCAACAGCATAAGGATTACATATGTGCCTCGATCATGTAGGGCAGCTCACGAGGACTATTTAGTGAAGCACAAGAACGGGAGGAGAACATCACATAGCTACTGGTCATGGACTCATGGTCCAAGGGAGACTACTCACAACTCATCCGGGAGGCGTCCATGGTGGTGGAGAGGCTCCCGGTGGTGATCCTCCCCTCCGGCAGGGTGCCGGGAAGAGTTCTCCTGGTGCTCCCGATCTTGGAAGCGGCGGCGGCGGCGGAACAGAGATGAGATCGCGAAAAGAGTTCCTCCTTGGAGGGTTTCGGGAGACGCTTTAAATATATGCCAAAGGGGGGCATCGGAGGAGCCTCGGGGGGCCCAGGCGCCCCCCCGGCGCGGCGCAGGGGGGGCGCGCCGCCAGGGCGCCTAGAGCCCTGGTGCCCCCCCCGGCTGTCCTTCTGGCGCACGGTAGTTTCTGGAACGCTGATTTTTTATATAATTTTTCTGGATTTTTCCTGGCAGTTCTCGTAATGTGAAAACCTGAAATACAAAAACAGCCGAAAACAGAAACTATCACTGGGGTGCACTGAGTTAATAGGTTAGTCCAAATATGATCAAAAGTGTATGGAAGTGTATAAATATCATAGCAATATCACCCAAAAGAGGCATGGAGCAAGCAGAAAATATAGATACATTTTGGACGTATCAACATCCCCAAGCTTAATTCCTGCTCGTCCTCAAGTAGGTAAATGATAACAAGAATAATTTCTGTGGTGACATGCTATTAACCATATAATACTTTTTCATAGTCATATGACAAAAGCTTACAGAGACAATGGATCTATAGTAATTAAGTTGCCTCATGAGAAAATCACAAAGGACTGAAAGTTTTACAATATGATACTCAAACATCAAATAGATTTGCAATGAACATGATGTGCAAATATGATAAAGAGATATCTAGCTTGCCCCCTTTAGTGAAGCAAAACATAAATGCAGGGGCACCTCCAAGGTTTAAGTGATGACTAGATACAATGATTTCAGAATAAACGATATCACAATCATGCAAAACACAATGCTACTTTGGGACAATGCACATTACACTCAGAATGACAATCATGCTCTCAGTAGTTGGTGCTTTTAAAAGAAGGTGGAGACTCTCGAACCGTGGCTTTTGTTGGCAAGGTTGAAAACCCGTAGTCGGAAACAAAGACAAAACATGTACCAGAGCTCTTGGCTTTAAAACAGAGGTAATAATTTATTTTAGATCATGCATGTTTCGTCAACGAATGCTAGCAGACAACTCAATCACTTTTCTAGATGGACAAGTTTCGAGGAACGGCTCCCGAATGAGGACGATCACATCCTCTTAATCTCCTTTGTTTATCACTGCCAAAGTTTTCTGATTTCTCATGAACAAGGCGTGAAGGAGGGTTTGTTTGTTATATTATCTTTTTGAGCCGGGCGCACTCAATGCCAGTTCCTTCTCGTATTATGGGTTTGCACATTATACATGCAATCCCGGGGTGAAGCTTGTCCAACTTAAAAAGGTCGTGAATTAACCACTACTTCCTCATGAACTTACAACAGAGGCACAAAATAAGAATGCTTTTTCTTTGAATAATTTCGAGATAGCACATGCAAGTCTCCGTTAGGAATGGCAGGTAAATACCATGTAGGAAGGTATGGTTGACTCATATGGCATAACTGGATTAAAGGATGTGGATGCACAAGTAGTCAGTCCGCTTAGTACAGGCGAAGGTTAGCAAAAGACTGGGAGCGACCAACTAAGAGAGCAATGACGGTCATAATCATGCAGAGCGACAAAGCAACATTGAATCAGGCATGGTAGTTATATCGCTACTCAGAAACAAAAGATCATCAAGGCTTGACAGACTTTCTTTACAGTCTTAAATATGCGTGAGCATACGCCAAGTCAATCAAAATAAATTCTCGAAGGAAGATGTTACTAAACCATACCACATCATAGGCAAACAAATCATGTTGGTACTCCAATAACACATTGGGAACCCTCCAGCTATTTGAGACTAACCATAAGAAAACATGAACTACTAAGCGCCATCATGCACGTAGCATCTTTATCATAGACATATCAACCAATGCAACGGAAGCAAACTCTCTTAATAAGGTGAGCATGGTAATTAAAGAGAGTTCAAGCAACCAACTAAACAAAAGCTCTTGAAAATATAAGCATGAAAGCCAAGAGCTGAACATGATATTAGCTATTAAAAGACAAAGAATACACACAGCAAGGATAGACATGAAAATTCTATGTTATGTTCTAGGTAGAAGTGGAGCGTGTTTCTCTCCCACATAAAGAAAGCTGAGTTCCGACTCGTTATGAAAAACTAAAGAAAACTAAAAGCAAGATGCTCCAAGCATAGCACATAACACATGAAGTGATTAAAATATAGTGGAACGAAAGACGAACTGATAATGTTGATGGAGAAGGGGATGCACGGGGGCATCCCCAAGCTTAGACACTTGAGTCTCCTTGAATATTTCTTGGGGGTGCATGGGGGCATCCCCAAGCTTGAGCGCTTGACACTCCTGAATCTTTTTATCATCTTCCCTCGCACACTTGAAAACTCCCTTCATACATAACTCATCATAATCTGATTAGCGAGGTTAGTACCCATAATAAAATATTCTTGAAGTTCTACTGTTTCTCAAGATTGCCAAAAGGTTTTTGCAAAGAAAAAGCAAGGTCTTGGTTTGCAAAATGAAGGAAAAGCAAAACAGGACAGAATCTGTGAAAAACAGAACAGCAGGTAGTAATTGATTTGTTCGGGGCACTTCTGCAACACTAATCAAAAAACTCAAAACAGACGCACGAAAGACAATTATATAGAGCACGCTGTCGAAAACATTCAGACCAAAAAGATGAACTGGTGATTTTATACGAATTTTTCTATCCAAGGACAGAATCTGTTTCCTGGACAGCACCTCACAACTTTTGAACTTTCTAGCAATCAGAGGCTACACTTGGCACAAAATTGAAAAGCAAAGATACAATGATGATGCTACAGTAGTAAAAAACATCAAGACACAACAAAAACAAAATAAAAATTTATTCATGTGGGCTGCCTCCCAAAAGCGCTTTCTTTTATGCCTTTAAGCTAGGCATAATGCATAGAGGAATCAATAACCATCGTAATAACCGGAGCTATAAATTGCTTCAAATGGTTCCTCAACAAGTTCATTCTTGTTCCTTCTAGGAAAGGGGTACACACCTTTTGCCTTTCCGCGCAAGCGGATTTGTCCCTTACCTATATCAATGAAGCCTTTAACTGCTCGGAGGAAGTCCCTTCCAAGCACTATATTTCCTTGGTTTGGCTCCATGATGAAGAAATCAATCATTGCAATCCCTTTAAGGAATTTAACTGGCACGTCTTTTATTCTTCCCTGGATTTCAGAAATATCTCCATTAGTGTGTTCATGATAAGATGGTAATCTATCCATGTTAAATTTTAAAGAATCATGAACAATTTTTGGCATAGTAGAAACCATAGATCCAATATCACAATAAGCAAGGAAGTCTTGATTAGAGATGCTAATCCTAACGAAAGGCTCCCAATCATTGTCTATTTCCAAAATGTCTTTCTTATTGGGTTTAGGTTTCTCTACCTTCATCAAGTCTAGAGCATCCATTCTCTTTTCAATAGTAGCAAGTCTATCTATGACAGTATCAAAGTTATGATCATAAACAAAGTAACTAGATAGACCATGTATAATTTCAAGAGCTCTAGCTTCATCACACTCTAGGAAATCTCCCTCGGCTATAATATCAAGAGAGTGTTTACACCATTTAAAAAGACCATGGTAAAAATTTCTAAGCACAATTTTTATAGGTATCCAAGGCATAATTCTCCTATGTGCATCAGAAATTCTGTCCCGTGCCTTCTTCATATTTTCTCCATCCCTTTGATGGAAATCTAGAACTTCTGATTCCCTCAAAGCACCAAATCCTAACATGTTTAGCTAAACAGAAAGGACTACTAACAGGAAAGCAAAATAAATTTTTTTCGTAATTTTTGATAAAGGATACTAAAGCAAAAACTGAAAGGTAAACTAACAAGACTAAAAGCAAAGGTAAAAGATAGCGTGCAACTCCCCTATCTTGAAGAGTGGAGTCCCCGGCAACGGCGCCAGAAAAACTCTTGCTAGGCTTCTCGCTCCTCGTTGGTTACCCCAAGTGGAAGGTGTGAGATGTAGTGTTGCGGAAGTTTTTCCCTTGGCAAAGATACCAAGGATCGAATCCCCAGAGACTCCTAGGTTCAACAAGAAGGTGTCAACTGCTACGGCGCCAGATATTAGCAATCAATATGGACCTGCACACAGATACAAATAACTTTGCTCCCAACGAGTACAGAGAGGTTGTCAATCCCTCCGGCCTTGTAGTTCACAAAGGATTAAACGCAAGTGATAGTAGTGATAGATATAATTGCAATAGTAAATAATAGCGAAAAGTAAATAGCGGATGTGATCAATGATGGTAATATGGACCGGAGTCTCATGATGTTCACTAGTGATGTCTCTCTCCCAAAAGACGATAAAACAGCTATGTGAGGTAAACGAATTACAGCTGGGCAATTGACAGGACCATGTGCGCAAACCAATGCTGACTACATTGCAAGAAAGGTTGAGGTTCAAAGCATGGGCGGTACGCCAAAGTAAGTAGACCGAAATCCATCAATATCTACTACTAATCATCCACCTTGAGATATCTATCCAGAACATCTCGCTGGTATTAAGTTGCGAGTCCCACCCATAGTGTAAACTCAATGCAACAGACAACTGCATTAAAAGAACTTTGCGTAAAGTAAACAATCCTTGCACCCGCGGGCACAAGCACCTTTGTTTTCCCCCTTGTGGCAACAGCACATCCCCTAGACTCATGTTTCTGTCACTCAAACTAGTCATCGAGGGGCATGAACCCACAATCAAGCATAACGTTCCCTCTTGGAGTCACTACCTCACTACTAGGAAAAGGCCTACTAATGGCGCACCTAATTTGGCCATTAATGGCGCATTAGTGGTGCGCCATTACTAGCACGCCATTAGTACTAATGGCGCACCGCAGATGCGCCATTAGTGTGCACAGTAGTGCGCCATTAGTATGCCTCCCAGGGGCCATGTGTACCCAGGTGCTTTGGCATACTAATGGCGCACTCAGGCAGGATGCGCCATTAGTAATGTCCGCATAGTAATGGCGCACTGGCTGATAATGCGCCATTAGTATGAATATTAGGTTTTTTTTTAATATTATTTTTTTGTTTTTTTTGCACAGATTACAAAATGTATAATTGCACAGAATATAGACAGCACACATCAACAACACATTCATCGAATACAATAGAAGATTAGTCTCTGAATACAATTCATCATATTAGTCTCCGAATACAATTCATCATATTAGTCTCCGAATTGAAAAGACCGAACAAAGATAGAACAATATATTACAAGTCTCGAGACCGCGAGTAGCGAGTTTGTCTTCACATTACAAGTCGATATCGATCATCTAAACTACCATCACATAGAAGAGAGCTGCGGTCATCACGATGAAACTCGTCTTCATCCGGTTCCTCCAACGCTCCCTCCCCTCTCCCGCTAGATAGCGGGCGTATCTAGATTCGGCCTCGGCCCTAGTGGTGTACCCTTTGTAACTGTTACCGCTGAATCGGTGAACCTGTCTCTAACACTCCTCCCAGTCGTCGTAGACTCCGGGAACCTTACCCTTGTACACGACATACGACGGCATCGCTATATATGCACTAGCCAAACGAAACGTTAGTACCAATTCACAGACAATTCATAAGCAATATAAAAGTATGCAACAGAACGATCGAAAGAGAAAAGCAAGACATTAATAGCATCGATTACATCTAAGTTGAACGACTCTCGAAACCAAAGAGACATACTACAAGTTCATTAAAGTTTAATTACAACATGATCCAATCGATGTTTCAGAACTAGACACAGCATCACTGCTTTCGACTTGACTCAATGCACCGGAGCGTGGATGAAGCAGCCGTCTATCGTGGGAGTCATGAAATCACGGGCGTTGTCAGCCTGCATTTGTAGCATTGTGTCGATGTCACTGTTCGACGGTTGATTTCTGAGGTAGAACTGCCCCGAGGTACGAAGGACATCTTGATGGATGATTTCCGCAAACTCCGACTGGATGCGAAAGAAATCTTGTCTGATGTCCGCGTCCTGGATTGCCGACACGCGCGCGGCCCAATCTTTGAGCTTACACGGTAGCAGAAGTTGATGATGGTCCCGTACGATCGCCCGCATGTGATGGATGGTGTAGTAGGCACCCTTCTGACCGCCAGGCGGCTGCTTGACGCAGCAGAACGTCGTGTTGTGGGAGAACACGTGCTTGCCGTACTTACGAGTTGTCCTGGTGAAGGTGCCTCCAGATTTGGCGTAGCCGGGGAGAACATCATCAAGAACCTTCTTGACATTTGTGTAGTCTACAGCCGACTGACGGTCCGGGTCGAAATACGTGGCCATGGAATATTTGGGGCTTAGTAGGATTAGCGTGCACTGTGTGTCACTGCAGAAAACACGGAATGTTAAAAGAAGAACGATCGAAATCTAAGAATTCATATGTTACGGGGCGGTTGAGGCGGAGGACTTACTCGGGAAAGTAAGGCACGAGGAAGTTATCCTTATCCCGGTTTGCCAGAATGACGCCTTCGAGGTAAGAACTCGCGACTTGCCGGTCCCCAGCGCTGCCCAAGAACATGGCACGCATGTAGAAGGGGTCGACTATCACGATGTCCGGGGTCTTGTCGCGAATGATCCGCATCTCCATACTCAGCGAAAATAGCCGAACGAAGGTGTAGTGCAGCGGAAGAAGGTTCAACATAGCGTGGATGTCATCAAACCGCAGGACGATCGTACCCCCGATGGAGTTATCCACAAAGCCCTTGCCCTCCGGCACCTTGGCCGCGAAAACCGGGTATGCCACATCCTTCTCTCTGAGACGCCGCTTCTCGACAGAAAGAACACTGTCATGCAGACTCCGCATAGCACCAGTTGCAGCATCGAGCATATTTGTCGGTAGCATCGGCCTACCCGCCACATGCACCCTCCTCATTACATCCTCAGGTGAAGGTGGCCCGTCCTGAGCACGGATCGTACTCGGTGTTGGCTGGCTCGCACCCTTGTTAGTTTTTCTTTTGCGTGCTTTCTTCTTGATCTCCTGAATTGGGACCGAGTTCTGCTCAGAGACCGCCTTCTTTAGTGTGTTGGGGCTGATCATATTTCACACCTCGCCTATCTGAGGCTCAGTGAAGTCGGCAGCTGGAGGCGTCTCCTGAGAGCTGAACGGCAGACGACGCCTGTTGCAACTTGGCTTCTCCGCGGTACCGGCTTGATCGCGCACGTCTTTTGTTGGGTTGGGTTCTTGAGAAGGAGGCCCCATGAAGTCGTCACCGTACCCATGATCGGCAAAGTACTGATCGACGTTGGAAAATGTATCGTCGTCGTCGTCGTTCTGATCCTGTGCCATATGCATGTTTGGATCCAGTGGCATAGGGATGTCCGGCACCGTTGCGGCGGACTTGCCATGGGGACAACTTGGCGCCGGCACGACTAGCGGTGTTGTCTTTGGTGTGGTTTCCCCCGCCCCCAAACGAATTTGGCTCTTCGGCCAAAGCAGGGGCCAGCTCAGGCAGGCGCTGAGGGTCATGACGTCATCATCGTCGGCCCCGACGGGTCGAATCGGAGGTAACACCTCGTCGCAGCGTGGCAGCACCCGAACCAGTTGAACCCTAAACAAGTTGGGTGGCATCTGGGTACCGTGGAACAAGGGCTGGCCCGGTTGAACGATTTTGCCCTTGGCGACATCGACCAACTCGTTGTTCACGAAGTGCAGGAGAGTGCACGGAACGTCGGCGGCGCCCTGCGAAAACATGTAGGGCGTCAGGGATGCCCAGTCAAAGGCAAGGAGATGAAGCCCTCGGCCGAGAGAGGCTTAATTAGTTACCGTGATGATGGCGTCGAGCTCGGCTAATGTCGAGGCACCGCCAACGGCGGGCGTGCAGTTGACGGAGGGGCCGCTTGCTGCAGAGGTGCCGGCCGGCGTACACACGGGTGCATTAAGCTCCCGTGCCGGCGTCGGAGACACCAATGCCGCCTCCGTCGGAGACACCAATGGCCCCGCCATCGCGTTCTGCGAGTTGCTGGCCATGAAGCTGGGAATCGGGGGCGGCCCCTGCTGGCCGCCAGCAATCCACGCCTGCAACCCCTCGATCAAGCTAGGCACAATGGCGGTGATCGTCGCTCCGAGCTGTTGTTACACTTGCTCTTGGACAATCTCCGGAATCCGCGCCACCTGTGCCTTGAGTTCTTGAACCTCGCGCGCCTGGCTTTCCGAGATGGTCTTTTTCTCCTTTCGCCCACCAGCGTTATAGTATGACGACCATTTTGTCGACAAGCCTTTGCCGCCCACACGACCAGCTGACGTCGGCTTCTCGAGCTTATCCTTGTTCTTCATTACATTCAACGCCCTATTGAGAGTCGTGTCCCAAGGGCCGCTCTTAGTCGACCCCGCGCTACTGCTTTCAGTCGCCTGCGGAAGGAATGTGAATCATTTAGAAATTTGGCTTCATTAATTAGAATGCAGCCATATGGAGCTAATTACGCGGGGGTGTATTCCTTACCAGAACAGCCTCAAGCGCCCTGGTCTTCGGATCCATGGTCAGCTCCTTTGTTTTCGGGTCCTTCTTGTACCGGGCCCTGATAAAGTTCCTGGTCTACTTGTCACCGTATTTATCGAAGAGGGGCGGTAGGCCTTGCTCGGCACGGTCCGCCTCCTCCTTGTCCCATATAGGCTCCGCCACTCTGTAACCGCCGGGACCGAGTGTGTGTTCCCCTAAGTTGAGCTGCCGCATTTCTTTCCCCCACTGACTTCATTCGGAGTGTGCGGCGCTCGAGCAATTGATCTTGAAGTCATTGTAGTCATCTTCGGTGATCGAAGGATGTTTCTCCTTGATCGTCTCATAACTCTCACCTTTCTCGATCATTCTCTTCACATTGGTTTTCCAAGTAGACAGGGCCTTGCTCATCTTCGTGAGGGCAGCATTGTTCACTTTATTCCCTTTGAGGCTTGTGTTATCAAATTGAGCGGGGAACTTGTATTGTTCGTGCAGCTTCGTGAAGAGGAGGTTGCGGTAATTCCCATTGTCAGGATGCCTCAGGTTCTCGCTGTTGATCGAGACGGTGCTCCGGAGAATGCACCCGAGCTGAATCGAGTACCCCTTGACTATTCGTTCGGGCGCCGTTGGATTCCCGTCGGAGTCCACTTCAGTAACTTCCTCCTTGAGGGTGCGGAGCACGGTCGGGCGCCGGTCCTTCCGTTGCCTCTTCGGTTGGCTGCCATCTGTACGTGCGCCGCCATCATCAGTGGTGGCATTCTCGGCGGCACCATCAGTGGTGGCATCAGTGGGGTCATCCTCCGCGGTACCATCAGTGGTCTCAGGATCGGTGGGGAAGGCGGCGTCCTCATACAAGTGACGTTGTTCCTCCATCTCCTGGGACAGCTCCCAGAATGCCTTCCCGCCCGAACCGCCGGCCTCATCGTTGTTGGCCATGTTTCTCTCTAAATAGGAACAAAGTTTGGTCAAAAAGTTGGTTATTGTCAAGGAACAAGATCATGGTCTCATCATTTAGGGTTTGACGACACCGAGGCATCCTAAAAGCTAAGCTTTTATAATTGAGGGTTTTTCGACGCCGAGGCACCCTAAAAGCCTAAGCTTTCATCATTTCGTCTTTTATCGACACCGAGGCACCCTAAAAGCCAAGGTTTCATAATTTATGGTTTGTCGACACCAAGGCATCCTAAAAAGCTAAGCTAGGAAGGAGAATTGTAAGTTGGGCCTAATCACTTGGCTCTATTGCCGCCTATGGTTTAATGCAGCTAGAATAAAGGGGCACTTGATCCTACCTAATTAACCACTAAGATACCCCGGCCCATGCATTAGTCACAAGTACCCTATATGTCCTATTTTTAGCAAAGTCATGCTAAAATTCACGGAAAATTTCAGCATGACCTTTGCTGAAAATAGGACATATGGAGTACCCGAATTTGCCGGAACGGAAGTTAATCAACATTCCAGCAAACTCAAGGGCCTCTCGGGGTACCTGCAAAACTATCACAATGTGATCACAAGTCTTTCTTAATGTGATCATCATCTTTACAAGTCTTTCTCAATGTGATCACAAGTAATTCAGAGGCATCACAAGTAATTCAGAGCATCACAAGGCATTAGTAGTTCAGTACATGAACAAGTTTTACCAAGCACATCAATATGTACTGTATTTCATTGTGGAGTGATATACAGTATGTTACAGCAAAGAAACTGCTTAATCCACATGCCTCAGCTTATCAACAGTCATTACTTGTCAAATACAGAAGAAGGAACAATTTATTTGTGACATAGTTACAAATGATGACAGAATAAAGCAACACCCTGTACTAGCCTAAAAACATATAATTAGAGCAACTTCATATTGTCTAAAATCCCCCTTTTCTTTTCTTTTTCTTTTTCACCTGAGGGCATGTAAATCATGTACACCTTTTTATCTATTAAAAAAACTGTAGACGCTTCCTTCAGTAAAAAAAAGGAACTATGGTAGTAGTGCCAGACCCATATTTTTAGGACTGATATTTAATCCATTGCTACAACTGGAGGTATATGTGTCAAGAACCCTCATGGCATGCTAACTGTCAAAAGGTCAGCCAACAAGGCAATGGCCTGAATGTCCTTATCATGGTATTAACCTAAACCAGAAAAAAATACCTCACTTATACGAGGGTTATATTTAACTTAACCTAGACAAGCTAGCTGTGGCACCATCCTAGGCTCATTAGGCCATGGTCCAACCCAGATATAAGATTCACCAATAGCATTGCACTAAACTACTGAAACTACTAAACTACTGAAACTACTCCAAGTCCTACACTAAACTACTAAACTACTGAAACTACTCCAAGTCCTACACTAAACTACTAAACTACTGAAACTACTCCAAGTCCTACTATCAGGTCAAATAAATCTAGGAGATCATTCAGATTCAGATTCAGTAGCATGTCTTCTCCTTATGGAAACCAAATTAATATCAGGTCAAGTTTGAGCATTTGATGACTGTATGGGACTTCTCTCACAGACTTATAAATGCTTTCCGTTAATTTTGCTAACTCAAGTACTAATAATTAACTCTCTTTTAGATATAGACTTAATTAACAGATGATAATAACCAAAGTAAGTATCAGGTTAGGCTTTGACCTTTTGATATATGATGACTCTCTTCTCACTGTTTTCATGTTTGTTTCTGACTTGCTTCTCTTGCAGGCAGGGGCTAAGATTGTTTTTAGCTAAAAACCTAAGCAATTGTAAACCTAACTTGTACTGATTCAGTCCATAGGAGGAGGATGCCATGGGTTGGAGGAGGATACCTTGGCGTGGTGTTGGCGACGGTGAGGGGCCCGTCGAGGCCGGGGCGTCGGGGGCGCGGGCGGCGGCGGCGTAGCTCCGGGCGTCGGGGGCGCGGGCGGCGGCGGCGTAGCTCCGGGCGTCGAGGCCGGGGCGTCGGGGGCGAGGGCGTCGGCGGTGAGGGAGAGAGAGGCGTCGGGGAGAGGGGGGCGAGGGCGTCGGCGGTG
>LR738713.1:704766620-704779856 GCA_902687465.1 Secale cereale
GAGGTGGGATAGCGATCGAGATGGAGGGGGGGTCGAGATCGAGTGTCCATGAAATTTAAAAATATTCATGATAGTTCAAAAAGTGCCCATGAAATACAATCGAGAAATGAAGGGTACGATTTAAATACAATCGATCTTAGCTAGCTATCTGTTCACAATCTTCTTGCCCTTCTTTTTCGCAAATGGAGTTCTTCTGTGGAACGGACGTCCTTTAGGTAGGGTGGTCCTGCTTCTTCTTGTGGTGTAAGCTGCTACTTCATCATCGTCGTCATGTTCGATCCTCGGGTCGCCGTACTTGTCGAAGTCTTGCTCATTGGCTACTCCATCCATTCCGATGATCTTCCTTTTGCCTCTCCTCACGACAACACGACTGGGCTTTGACGGATCGGTAATGAAGAAGCATTGATCAACTTGGGAAGCCAGTACCCATGGCTCATTTTTCGCGGGGACATTTGCGCCCGCGGTCTTGGATTTGGCTTCGGGTATAACCATGGTGGTTAAATACCGGTCTTCTTTTAGGACGCTCTTGGCCCATCTGACACGGAACATCGGGACCTTCTCTCCAGCGTAGCTCAGCTCCCAGATCTCCTCGATCCTTCTGTAGTATCTGTCCTTGTCATTACCGGTGTAGGATTCCATCGTTACCCCGGAGTTCTGATAACCATCGCTCTTCATGTCCTTGGCCTCGGTGTAGAATGTGTAGACGTTGATATCGTACGCCTCATAGGTCATCAGGTTGTGCTCGGCGCCCTGTGACAAGGCGAATATGAGTTGTTCTTCCGCGGAAGAATCATCATGTAAAGGGTACGACAGAAGCTTTTGCTTGAACCAACGCGTGAAACATGAGTTGTGCTCTTTGATTATATCTCCGTCCGTCCTCTGTTGGCCTCGGTCATTGTATGTCTTCTCAATAAAGGTTTTGTGCTGAACCACCCAAGGATCGACCACGTCTATGTGTTCACTACTAGAAAAAGCCCTATTAGTGGCGCACCTGTTTTCGTTATTAATGGCGCACTATAGGTGCGCCACTATTAACACGCCACTAGTAACAGATAGTAATGGCGCACCTCTGGTGCGCCATTAGTAATCCAGATAGTAATGGCGCACCTCTGGTGCGCCACTACTAACCCTTAGGTGCTCCACTGGTATTCCCTCTAGGTGCGCCACTAATAGCCTTATAGGTGCGCCACTAGTAATAAAGGAAGGTGCGCCACTAATAAGGGCTGAAATGCGCCACTAGTAATGTATTTGGAAAACAAAAAATAAATCCAAATTTACAGAAAACAACCTATAAGGAAAAATAATTTAAAAACAAAAAATGAAATAGAATCATAATTTTTATTATAGTAAGAATATTACAATGTCTTTACAAGTATCAAATAAAAGAAAAATTACAAGGAAATAAAAGAAAATTCTAAAACTAATCTTCGAGTAATCTTTTCTTCTTTTTCTTTACTTTATCCCTGCAAAGAATGATAGAAATATGTGAGAATGAACATTGCAGAGAAGTGAAATTGAGCAATTATTTGCATCCGACATCGAAGATCTAAGATACCTTGAATCATAGACATGGGTCATTTCATGAAGCCAAGAGTCTATGCCATTCAGGATGCATAGTTCCCTGTCAGAAGAACTTAATTATTTAGTAAACACAGTCCTAAGCTTTTTACATGAGACAAAACATAAGGTACATGCTTGACCTAAGCTACGGCCACGCTAATCCTGCTAACCCACAACCCACAACCCACAACCTGTATGCATGTATGTAAACTACACACAACCTGTATGCATGTATGTAAACTACACACACCACATTAGTGTTGCTGCTGCTGCGGTTGCACGTTTGGTGGTATCCATCGTTGTTCCAGTGGCAAGTAATCCATCCACTCGCGCCCGAACAAGAACACTATGAATTAGATGGTGGTGTCACCGAAATCAGCAGTTGAGTGCAAAATCATCATACATAAAAGAAACAGCGGGCGGCTCTGAGCATCATAAGTGAAGTGAACCACAAGAAGCAAAAGAGTTACTACTACCTACAATCCGAACTAATTGACGCAGCAACCTCTCTCTATACAATATCTAATAGATAGAGGTTGTATAGAGGAGGCTGCGCCAATCAATTAGTTGGGATTGGAAGGATGATTATAGCACTGGAGCGGTAGGCTAGGAAACTAATATTTTTAGTAGTTTCTAAGGGAGCCATCATTTGCTCAAAAGGGGCAATATGCATGCACAAGTACTTGGGCATCAACAGGTTTTGTTCGGAGAATAAACAGAGCAGCACATATAGTGCAGAACTATAAAATAGAAAATAGATCTTCATGTAGCAGGAAGACCAGCCATCCAATTTGGAGCATTCTCTAGATCAACAACTAGATGTTTGATTGAAGCAGTCAAAACAAGAGTAACATAATGACCGGCATGAGCTTCCAATAGTAAATATGTGTCAACTAGAGATTAAGAAGAGTGAGAATTGACAATTCCATCACCGGTTAGGCATGTTTTGCATGGAATAGGGCTGAGCAGCAAGTTAAAATAATTCAGCTCGACAACTGACAGATTTCAACGCTCCAGGTAAATATGCTCAAGCAATAATTTACTGAAAAATCACTTGTCGCCAAACAATAGCCAATTGAGCTAATTAAGCTCAAACATGTAGTTCTTTTTCCCCAACAGACACATGGTCATGTCTACAAACAACTTAGAGGTTAAAGCAGCAAATAGCACAAGCTACACAATGGTTCAGTCCTAATTAACACCTTCATTATGTATTTACAAGTCGAGATAACACATTTCGTCATATAAACATTATAAGGTACCTCGGTGTACTTATATTAGAGAGACTATCACTTTTGAAAAGGAAGCACATATAGGACAAGAACACTCTAGCCTACATCAGCACATATGCACACAATCATGAAAGGAGCAAATAGACAGTTGTTCTATCTTAACAAGCAAAAATTTCATGCCTTGAAATAAAACAGCCCAACTTTCTCGAAGCCCATGCGCTTCTTGGATGTATACAAGGGGAATCTTTCAAACATGCAGTAGCAGTAGTAGACTGAAATTATTAGGATATCTATCTACTAGTCATCTAGTAAATGGACAACATGAAAACGCAGCACGCTCATGGCTAATGCTGCTATCAAGGGAAGTAAAATTTAGATGATTTGAAACAAAGCTTTCACTTGACATCCATACACATAAGAATCTATTAACAGTATATGAAAATCGGGTGGTTTGACTTGCAAACAGCGCAACATTAGCAACCATGAGCTGTGCATAACTAAATCAATCAGTTGAGGCTTTAGAGTGGAACAGGGGTTATGACATGATCTACCAAAGTTCCTAGACAGGAATAGGAGAAACCAATAAATATTTACATAACTACACGGCAAACAAAAAACTTGATCCTTCCAAACTTAAGATAATAATTTGTGTGCAATACATATAGAGTAAGCATGTATCAGAGCAACTAGAGGAGAGGTGCTCACTGTGGCTGTTTTAGCCGATGCCGAACACCACCGTGGATCCAGGGGTATGTTGAGTTCTCCTGCAGCACGAACTGTATTTAGTGCAATCCAATTGACATTAAACAGTAGCCAATTGAGGTAATTAAGCTCAAACATGCAGTTTTTTCTCCAACAAACACATGGTCAAGTCTACACACGACTTAGAGGTTAAAGCAGCAAATAGCGCAAGCTACACAATGCAGTAGCTCACAGGTGGCGGTTTGTGTAGCCGACGCCGAACAGCACCGCCTCCCCTCCGTCGGTTGCGACCACCGCACACCTTGCCTGGTCATCACTGTGAAGTGAAGCCCTTCTCCTCTCCTCTGCTGTACGGATGAAATCTTACCTGCTGCACAAGGACAGGAGAAATAAGAAATCTTTGTGTTCAAATCGTAAGACAAATAGCATCTCGTTGGTGAGCAAGGAAAACAACCAAGCAGCAGAAATAGCATCAGGGAAGGGAAGGAGATGAGATGGATCTAGCTAGGGTCGGAGCAGGGGAAGGAAGGTCCATGGCGTCCCCCTCGTGCTCATGGCCTGCCTCCTCTCCTCCACGCAGCGGCTGGTGCTAGTGGTGGTGGAAAAGCAACCACGACAAACAGCAGCAGCAGCACAACACGAGGAGGTCGCCTGCAGCAAATGAAAAGGGGGTCTTCGTGGTCATCCATGGGGGTCTGGATCAATGGAAGAAGAAGAAATCGAAGAGGAGAGTGGGGGTCAGACCTTGAAGGCTTCCCGAGCAGGGGGAAGGGAAGCTCCATGGCGTCGCGGTCATCCCCGTCCATGGAGCTGCTTGGAATCGAAGAACTAGTCACACCGGGACCGAGACAAGGGGAGGCTCTGGTCGCCGGCGGAAGAAGGCGAGGCCGGGGTCGGTTGTGGCGGCGCCATCAGGCCGCCGTCGCCGTGGATCCGCGCGGTGGGCGAAACCCTAGGCACGCCACGGGGGAGGGGAGGGGGGTTGCGGGTGAGCTTTGGAGGGCGAATCTGGCCGGAGGGCAGGATGTAGCGCAGCGCAGGGAGCACGGGAGTGTGCTTGGCGGTGGCGGGCGTCGCCGGAATCGGCCGGCGGCGTGGTCGGTGGGTGGGGGCAGCGGCTGTGGGTGGAAGAGAAGGGGAGGAGGAGGGAGGAAGAAGGGATCAAACCTGGCACGGACGGGACGGCGCGGGGAGGGAAGATGCGCCGGCGCCGCTGCGCTGCAGTTGGTGGAGGAAATGCGCCGGCGGGGGAGACGGGGTCGGGACCCAGCGGCCGGCGGTGGCGTCGGAGGGGGCGGCGCCGCAGGGGATGGGGGGCTGTGGCGGCGACAGGGGAGGGGAAGAGGAGAGGAAGTACAAGTGCGGGGAGTGAGGAGAGGGATCTAGGCGGATGGCAGCGCTAACAATGGCGCACATCTCTGGTAGTGCGCCATTACTACTCGTAGTAATAGGTTAAAAGAGTCCGCGTCTGTGTTATGGACAGAACTACTGCCATGGCCTAGTGGTTGGACCCTTGATGCATAACCCAGCCAGCCAAGGTTCGAATCCTGGCGGCCCCATTTTTTTCAATCTTTAAAAAAACTGTTTTTGATGTATATATGTCTATTGGTTGCACTAGTCCGGTCTTTAAACATTTTTTTACCTTTTTCTGTGTTTTTTCTTTACTGTTTTTGTCAGTTCTTTTTTAGTTTTCTATTAAATATATTTGAATGTATTTGAATATTTGAATGTATTTGAATGTAAATATTGTTAAACAACATACATTTGAATGTAAATATTGTTAAACAACATACATTTTAATGTATTTGAATATTTCCCATTTTTTTCAATCTTTAAAAAAAATGTTTTTGATGTATATATGTCTATTGGTTGCACTAGTCCGGTCTTTAAACATTTTTTTACCTTTTTCTGTGTTTTTTCTTTACTGTTTTTGTCAGTTCTTTTTTAGTTTTCTATTAAATATATTTGAATGTATTTGAGTATTTGAATGTATTTGAATGTAAATATTGTTAAACAACATACATTTGAATGTAAATATTGTTAAACAACATACATTTTAATGTATTTGAATATTTCCTATTAAATATATGTACATCTTTTAGGGCAATATACGTGGGCTTATGTGTTTAGATTTAAGATTTGAATCATTGTGATAATTTAAGATTTGAGATAAAAGAATAGGAAAATGCAAATGGAGTGATAAAACCATGCCCAGCCTTACCAGTGGCGCACCAGGGCAAGGTGCGCCACTACTATCAAAAATAGTAGTGGCGCACCTTGCCCTGGTGCGCCACTGGTAAGGCTGGGCATGGCTGGTTACTGTTCAAAAACATAGTAGTGGCGCACCCCACACCTGGTGCGCCACTAGTAATGTCACTATTAGTGGAGCACCTGTTTGTGGTGCGCCACTGCTATATAGTAGTGGCGCACCACATCTCTGGTGCGCCACTAATAGTGATATTACCTATAGCCTTTTTTCTAGTAGTGGTTGTAGCGCGACTAGGTTTGCTCTTTCAAAGTCGGCGAGTCGACCCTCGAAGTCGACATGCATTTCGCGGCGACCCTCATGGTTACCCGATCCAGTGAGCCTGCCGAGGTGCCTGTTGACGGGCAGACCAACGGGGTTCTCGATGCCTAGATAATTCGTGCAGTACGAGATGCACTCTTCGGTCAGAAAGCCCCTGGCTATGCTTCCCTCTGGACGTGACATGTTGCGAACGAATCCTTTGATGACACCATTCATCCTTTCGAACGGCATCATGCTGTGCAGGAACGTCGGCCCGAGTTGGATGATATCGTCCACGATATGGACCAGCAGATGCACCATAACGTCGAAGAATGCGGGCGGGAAGTACATCTCAAGCTCGCATAGTATCACCACGATCTCTTCCTGTAGCCTTCTGAGTTGCCTCACGCCAACAGACTTCCGAGAGATGACGTCGAAAAAGTTGCATAGGCCAAATAGGGTTTCATGGACGTGCGCGTCCATGATACCACGGATTGCAACTGGAAGTATCTGCGTCATCAGCACGTGACAGTCGTGAGACTTCATCCCGCTGAACTTCAGCTTCGCCCGGTCTAGGTATCTGCTTATCTTCCCCGCGTAACCGTAAGGAAGTTGTACTCCTACGAGGCAGGTGAAAAACTGCTCGATCTCCTCCTGACTTAGAGTGAAGCACGCGGGAGGGTAGTCATTTCAGGTCTTCTTGGCCTTTTTGCCTTTGCGACGACTTTCCGTGTCCTGCTTCGCCTTATCATCATCATCATCATCATCATGATCATCATATATAGCGTGAAGCTCCTGCCTGATGCCCATTGATTTCAAGTCTGCCCTTGCTTTCGGCCCATCTTTGGTCCTCCCTGGCATGTTGAGCAGGGTACCAAGCAGACTCTCGCACACGTTCTTCGTGATATGCATTACATCAAGGCTGTGAGGCACACGGTGGATCTTCTAGTACGGCAAGTCCCAGAAAACAGACCTCGTTTTCCATACCTTCAGCAGCGGCTCTGGCGCCTTTCGCTTCTTTCCCGGCTCTTGCGCCTTTTGCTTCTTTCCCGGCAGTGGGCAATCTTTCCAATTTTTCAACAGCTCGTCTATTTCCTCGCCGCTCCTCGTACGCGGGCGTCCTCGGGGTTCGGTTTCACCATCGAACAGATCCTTGCGTTTTCTCCACAGGTCATCGTCGCGAAGCCACCTTCTATGTCCCATGAACACGGTTTTCGAAGACCCGGGATCTCTATCTAGCTGGCGATACGTTGTGTCATCCATGCACCTGACGCATCCAGAAAATCCGTGGACCACCTGCCCCGCGACATATCCGTAACCGAGATAGTCGTGCACCGTCGTGAGTAGCGCGGCTCTCATAGGGAAATATTCTTTCTTTGCGGCGTCCCACGTATTGGCTGGCGTTTTCCACAGCGTGTCTAGCTCCTCTTTCAGCAGCCCCAGATACAGATTGATGTCGTTTCCTGGTTGTTTCGGTTCTTCAATTAGCATACTTATGTGAATGTACTTCCTCTTCATGCACAACCAGGGGGGAAGGTTGTACATCCACACAAACACAGGCCAGGTGCTATGTGTGCTTCTCTGGCTGCCAAACGGATTGACTCCATCGGTGCTCGCGCCCAGCACGATGTTCCTTGGATCGTTCCCAAATTCTAGGTCTTCGAAGTTCAACGCTGGCCACTGGATCGCATCCTTAGGGTGACTCAACATCTTGTCTTTTTTATCTATCTCCGGATCATTTGCGTCATCTTCTCGCTTCTTCTCCTCCCTATCCGCGTGCCAATGCAGGAGCTTTGCTACCTTAGGGTCCGCGAAATACCGCTGCAGACGAGGAGTGATCGGAAAGTACCACACCACTTTTCGAGGAGCTTTCTTCCTCTTCTTGTATCGAGTGACGCCGCACACCGGACATATGGTAGACTCCGCGTGCTCGTCCCGATAAATGATGCAATTGTTCATGCACACATGGTATTTCACGTGCGGTAAATCCAGAGGACACACGATTTTCTTCGCCTCCTCCAAACTGGTGGGGCACTTGTTCCCCTTGGGAAGACGTTCGTGCCAGAATGACATGTTCTCGTCGAAGCATCCGTCGGTCATTTTGTGTTGCTGGTGCACTCTGGGCAAGGTGCGCCATTAGTAGTTCGAATTCTAATGGCGTATCTGTTGCTGGTGCGCCATTACTATATACTAATGGCTCACTGCTTGTCTGGTGCGCCATTAGTATCAATTCCATCTATAGCCCTTTTCCTAGTAGTGCCTATTACTTGGCCAAAGCAATAAATAACAACGGAGAACATGCAAGAATTACTTACGAACATAAATATAAAAGAGGTAGATCAAATATATTACTCAAGCACAATCTGAACATAATCTCATAATCCATCGGATCCCAGCAAACTCATCATAGCAACAGCATAAGGATTACATATGTGCCTCGATCATGTAGGGCAGCTCACGAGGACTATTTAGTGAAGCACAAGAACGGGAGGAGAACATCACATAGCTACTGGTCATGGACTCATGGTCCAAGGGAGACTACTCACAACTCATCCGGGAGGCGTCCATGGTGGTGGAGAGGCTCCCGGTGGTGATCCTCCCCTCCGGCAGGGTGCCGGGAAGAGTTCTCCTGGTGCTCCCGATCTTGGAAGCGGCGGCGGCGGCGGAACAGAGATGAGATCGCGAAAAGAGTTCCTCCTTCGAGGGTTTCGGGAGACGCTTTAAATATATGCCAAAGGGGGGCATCGGAGGAGGCTCGGGGGGCCCAGGCGCCCCCCCGACGCGGCCCAGGGGGGGCGCGCCGCCAGGGCGCCTAGAGCCCTGGTGCCCCCCCCCCCCCGGCTGTCCTTCGGGCGCACGGTAGTTTCTGGAATGCTGATTTTTTATATAATTTTTGTGGATTTTTCCTGGCAGTTCTCGTAATGTGAAAACCTGAAATACAAAAACAGCCGAAAACAAAAACTGGCACTGGGGTGCACTGAGTTAATAGGTTAGTCCAAATATGATCAAAAGTGTATGGAAGTGTATAAATATCATAGCAATATCACCCAAAAGAGGCATGGAGCAAGCAGAAATTATAGATACGTTTTGGACGTATCACAGGCCATCTGCGATGTCGTTCTGAGCTCTTGGAATGTGCTCCATCTGTAGGCCTTCAAAGTGTTCTTCAAGCTTTCTCACTTCATCGACGTAAGTTTCCATCAACGGACTCTGGTAGTTCTTGTTTACTTTGCGGACGACAAGCTGCGAGTCTCCCCTTACAATCAGCTTCTTGATCCCAAGGTCTGGTGCGATCCTGAGACCGGCAAGCAAACCCTCATACTCTGCAGTATTGTTTGTCGCTTGCTCCTTGGGAAAGTGCATCTGGACCACGTACTTGAGGTGCTCCCCGGTGGGCGCGACAAGCAGCACGCCGGCACCGGCGCCTTGCAGCGAGAAGGCACCATCAAAGTACATTATCCATTCTTTGCTTGCTTCCTTGACGGGGATGCTTGTCTCTGGAATCTCTTCGTCTGGCGTTGGTGTCCACTCTGCTATGAATTCTGCCAATGCTCTGCTTTGGATAGTTGAAGTGCTTTCAAACTTGAGGCCAAAGCTTGACAGTTCTAGCACCCACTCGACAATCCTGCCTGTCGCTTCTGGATTTTGCAATATCCTTTTCAGCAGAAAGCGAGTGACCTTCGTTATCTCATGTGCCTGGAAGTAATGGCGCAACTTTCTCGAGGCCATGAGAAGGCCGAAAAGCAACTTCTGCACCCCAGAGTACCTTGATCTAGCCCCCTGCAGAAGGGAGCTGACAAAGTAGACTGGGCGCTGCACCATCTTCTTCCGTATCTCCTCTTGCATCTGCGCAGATCCATCCTTGTCGGGACCAGAGCTTGCCGGAGAAGCCCCTTGCTTGTTGATGGACGTGCTTGCCGCGGCCGCTGGCTCATCGTCTGCCTCCCTCTCCGCTACTAACGCAGCACTAACCACCTGATTGGTTGCCGCTAGATATAGCAGCAACTTCTCTTGTGGCCTAGGTGCGACAAGTATGGGAGTGGAGGACAGGTACCTCTTCAAGTCTTGCAGTGCTGCCTCCGCTTCCGGAGTCCATTTCATTGGACCTGCCTTTTTCAGAATTTTGAAAAAACGGCAGGGCACGTTCTGCAGACTTAGAGATAAACCTGCTGAGAGAAGCCACGCAGCCGGCAAGTCTACGTACATCCTTGACGCGCTTCGGTGCTTCGATTTGCTCGATGGCCTTGATCTTGTCGGGATTGGCTTCAATCCCCACTACAAGAAATATGTCAACTTATGACCTTTTGTTAGTGACCCTGGAAGAATTGGTCACAGATCTATGACCATTTCAGACCAATTGGTCAAAAGCTGTTCGGGGGGCTCCAAACCCTAAACTATAACGACCATTTTGGTCAGAAAGGTCATAATTTCCTTACACGAAATGGTCACAAAGCAGATAGCACTGGTTCGCTGCCTTATTTCTAGCTGTTCATGACCAATATAGATGGTCATAACCTTGAAAATTGTGGTGGGTTGCTACGACTAGGCGCCACCTCATCAGTTTTGCCTATGTGTCATGTCCATGTGGCAGTTTTTGCCCTAGGTTGTGAAGCAACCTATATTTCTGTCATTCCCAAAATTCCCCAAAAAATCTCATAAATTCTTTGGGTCATATCTTCGTCAAATATGTAAAAAACCTTCCTTGCCTAGTTCAAAAATAATTCAAAAATATTGATTTTCCTATTCTGTTCAAAAAAACACTTTGTGAAGGAAGTACCACTTTGGCATGTCCAAATGGTATCCATTTTCTACAGTGCTTTCCTATGCCCAAATAACTATCCTCCACCAAATGCCAGCTCAATACATTCATTATTTTGAGCCCATCTTCAACATTCGTATTTATGTCCAGTGTGGTACTTTGCAAAGCAAGTACCACCTAGACTCCTCCTTTTGAGCTGAAAATTTGTGAAGACGGTCTTCTTAGTAACTGATCATCCTCAACCAAAACTCACGCCCATTAGCCATGTGCATTTTCCGTACCGCTAATCAAACACTTGGCTGCTAATTCATGTTTGAGCATCGATCGGTCTCCTCGTGAGAATCTTATGTTGTAGTTTTCTTCCTAGCACCTACCTGGGGAGTGGCCAACCCACTAGACATGCCTAGGCCGCCCAGAACACATGGCAACGCCACAGTCACGCGGTGACCACGCAGCGGGCATGCGAGTTTACGCGCTCTAGAGTTGGGGCCCTCGACCACCGCCCAAACCTCGACGTATCGCCACCAAACCATCTATTTATGATTAAATAGGTACTTATGTACCTAGAAATGATTTTTGGAAAAAATAAATAGCAAACTATGAGGCAGCCGCAGTTCAAATTTGACCCGCTTGCAGCTGAATCGGCAGAAATTTGTCTTTTTCACGAGAGGTGGATCAAAACTTTTTACACCCAACCATTTTGTCAATTGTGCATTAAATATGTCCTAGTATTTTAGAAAATTGATTTGGTCAAATTTTGCAACAATTATTTGGGAGGTCCTTCACAAAAAAACCTCCTTTTGGGCACTCGAAAAATGGAAAATGAATTTTTCGTCCAAAGAAAATGAAAACTTCCTTAGGCAACATTGTTTGCCATTCCAAGATACACCCTTGTGCACAATATGAGATCATTTGAACAAACTATGCCATGAATGTGGCCATAGGATTGATCATTTGGCTTGAAAGTCATGAATCTTCACGCATGATAGCTCATTTCTGAGAACACTTTTTTAATAGAATTGCCGTATTACAAGTTTATTATTTTTCCTGGTAACTTTGTCATATATAATGACACAATGCGAAGGTGTTCCAATTTTTTGATTTTTTTTTGAATTTTTTATGCCCGTTTCAAAATGCGGTCAAAACGGCGGGAATGACCGTTCCTAGCTAGTGGTTGAATCTTGGAATTTTTTTTGTGTTTCTCTGATTAAATAGGTACTTATGTACCTAGAAATGATTTTTGGAAAAAATAAATAGCAAACTATGAGGCATCCGCAGTTCAAATTTGACCCGCTTCCAACTGAATCGGCCGAAATTTGTCTTTTTCACGAGAGGTGGATCAAAAGTTTTTACACCCAAGCATTTGGTCAATTGTGCATTAAATATGGCCTAGTATTTTATAAAAATGATTTGGTCAAATTTTGCAACAATTATTTGGGAGGTCCTTCACAAAAAAACCTCCTTTTGGGCACTCGAAAAATGGAAAATGAATTTTTCGTCCAAAGAAAATGAAAACTTCCTTAGGCAACATTGTTTGCCATTCCAATATGCACCTTTGTGCACAATATGACATCATTTGAACAAACTATGCCATGAATGTGGCCATAAGATTGATCATTTGGCTTGAAAGCCATGAATCTTCACGCTTGATCGCTCGTTTCGGAGAACACTTTTTAAAAATAATTACCGTATTACAAGTTTGTTATTTTTCCTGGTAACTTGGTCATATATAATGACACAATGCGAAGGTTTTCCAACTTTTTGAATTTTTTATGCCCGTTTCAAAATGCGGTCAAAACGGCGGGAATGACCGTTCCTAGCTAGTGGTTGAATCTTGGTATTTTTTGGTGTTTCTCTGATTAAATAGATACTTATGTACCTAGAAATGATTTTTGTAAAAAATAAAGAGCAAACTACAAGGCAGCTACAGTTCAAATTTGAGCCACTTCCAGCTGAATCGGCCGAAATTTGTCTTTTTCACGAGAGGTGGATCAAAACTTTTTTCAAACAACCAGTTTATCAATCGTGCATTAAATATGGCCTAGTATTTTAGAAAATTGATTTGGTACAATTTTGCAACAAATATATGGTAGGTCCTTCACAAAAAAACTCATTTTGGGCATTTGGAAAATGATTAAAAATAGCTAGAAAGATCAGAAATGCATACAAATTGGTACTTATCCATAATATGTGGTCTAACTCTAGTGAAAATTTGTATGGTGCCCTTTTACAAAATATTTTTGGTAGCTACTTCACAAAATCCCTTAGATATTTTTAGTACTTAGATACTTTTTTACATCACTGGTTTTCCGAACCAATCAGGACTCTTCCCCCGGATCGATGACTTGGCGCCCATCCATCCATCCATCCATCTCACCATCCCACATCCATCCATCCATCCATCTATCTACAGCAAAAAAAAAAAACCCCACCGCAGCCCAAACCACTCCTCCCCCCTCCCTCTCTCCCCCGCACAC
>LR738713.1:704780117-704790590 GCA_902687465.1 Secale cereale
CACCACTGCTCCCCCCATGACCCGCAGCCCAAACCCTAACCCCTCTCCCCTCTCCCTCCACGACCTACTCCTCGCCTCCATCGCCGCCGCCACCGCCGCCATCTACGGCGGCCGATCCCGCCGTGACCTCCCACCCACGCCATCCCTCCTTCCCCTCACCGTTTCTCCCTACCCTCCACCCTCTGCTCCCTACCTCGATCCCCCAGATCCAATCGACCGTCCCTTTCCTCCGGTCACCATGGCGGGGCACACGGCGGTGCTGAGCTGCGTGCAGACGGCGCTCAAGGCGGCCAGCAACAGCGGCGCGCTCCCCGTGGTGGATCTGGCGCCGTTCTTCGCCGTGGAGGACGCCGACGACGCGGGAGCGCGCGCCCAGGCCACCGAGGCCGTGCACGCGGCGTGCCTGGCCACCGGGTTCTTCCGCGCGGTGAACCACAGCGTTCCGCACGAGCTCATGGCGCGCGCTCTCGATCTGTCGGCGGCGTTCTTCGCGCTCCCGGACGAGGAGAAGGCCAAGGTGCGGCCCGCCGAGGGCGCCTCCGCCTCGCCGCTCCCGGTGGGGTACGCGCGGCAGCCCGCGCACTCCGCGGACAAGAACGAGTACCTGCTCCTCTTCAACCCCGAGCCGGCCGGATTCAGGTTACTTCTTTCTTACTCTGCTTCAAGACCTCCTCCTTCAGGTAACATGACATCACTGGACTTGTTGCTTTGTTCATGAAGTTGGTCTTAGAGAAATTATTGTTTAGATTCTACAATCATAAGCATCACTTGTAGTCTGGTCTTAGACAAATTATTGTTTGAGTTAAGTTCACCAAACAATACTTAAAAATTTCAGGAATCAATGATGCCGACCTCCTTGCAGAGCTGTGCTAGGAATCAATGATGACAGTAAAACCTAGTTTCTTGCATGGTTCTAGATTAATTGTTATGTTCTGTTCTAGATTAATTGCACTCCTCATGGTTCCGTTCGCGGCCGAGCTGGGTGCAGCGCGGGGGTTGCTCGTGCTCGGCATAGAGCCGGAGGGCTTTCATGCGGGTTCCGGCCGATTTTTAAGTTTCCACCGGGAACTGGGCGGGTCCTTTCGCATGGTTTGATTTCGAGCCTGTAGCATGAACTCATTGTACTCCACCATGTAAGGCTAGTTCAAACTTGAGGCTGAACCCTTCTCTGTGTAGTATGATTATGAGGAAACATATGGCAATAATGCTAAAACTTTTCACATTGACTAGTTCGTGCCTTTTGTTTTCAAATGGAACCCAGTATAGAGTTCGGACGCTGATTTAACTAGTTGAAACCTGCCCATTATTAACTAACCTCTGTTTCTTGATGGTGTCTATCTCCACATGATATAAAATGTGTCAATATTAATATTGCACTGGTCCTTGTTGCTCTGTTGGCGTTAGTTACCTTCTTGTCACATACTCCTTCCATCCCACAATATAAGACGTTTGTGCGTGGCTTATGGTCAGATGTTTACTGTTGAGGTGCCAAGTTGTTTTGCCCTGCTTATGGTGGCTCTGTTTGATTGTGCGTGCTTGTGCTTAATGTTCTACTTCTGACTGGTTCTAGGATCTGTGAGTCGTGAGTTCCCGTCTGCAGTCTCTGGCATATATGTTTTGCCGTACATGTTTTTTGTTCAGGTTTATTGGATCTAACCTATGCCTGCTGTTTTATTGGCTTGACTGTTACAGTATCTGATTATTAAACCCATCGACTTTGCATCTATAAGGTCATTTCATTTGTTAAGCTTGATGTGGTTCTGTGTAGACTTGTCCATACACAGAATGAGTTATATGGAGTAGTGTAGGATGTTTTTGTTTCTCTTGACCATCTTGTTGATGTTATCTTCATACACTACAATGTACTTTCTGGTTAACTAAGTGTCTACATGTTTTTTTGCACCTGTCTTGTCATGTTGCTTGTTCGAGCTAACGTATGTTATTTCTGCTACAACCATGGCATCCACCGGGCCGCCTCCACCGACTGCGAGCGGTTCCTGGAGTGGCCGGTCATCACGCTGGAGGCACTACTCATGGCCCTCTCCCTCGCGGGGCTCGCGGGGTCCCTCTGCCGCGTCTTCATCGTCTCCTCCTTCGTCGTCACCAACCGCGACGCCGGCTCTGTCGTCTCCCTGATGATGGCATCCCTGCTACTGTGGCAGCAGGAAGGAGGGGTGGTGGAGGCCTTGCAGGTGCGGGATCCCGACGGTGGCCGATGCCTTCTTCGTGCCCTTCTTCTCCTCGCTCAGCTTCAACTTGCACCGAGGCCGACCTCCTCCTTCAGGTAACAGACGCTCCTCCATGCCGTGGAACTCATCAAAGTGCCCCCCTTCTCTGTTCCATTTGCCCAAAACATGAAGTCGTTTGATTTTGTCCATGGGGAGTGATCTGAGGCACTGCTGCACTGGTGCGGATTGCAGTGGGTAGTGACTGAGATGCTGCTATTATAGTTTTTTCTATGTTAAACCTAGGACTACTGTTCTTTGTTTATCTGCATTGTTTCTGAGGTAGATAGTTATATGTCTGACTCCATTTCCTGTCAAAATCTGTTGTTCCACCAATAGTTTTTGCACAACACTTCTTGTATCAAGTTTTGATATAAATCTCTCGTGCAGGTGTATGGAAGCACGAGAAGAGTGATGGCCATGAAGACTATGGTCTCCTTGTTAGCGAGCCAGCCAGGAAATATGCCACAGTCAAAGAGCTCGATAGCCCTGTTACTTTGAAGGATGGGACAGCTGTCCTGCAGTTCAAAGTGAGGCTTCAAAATGGCCTCGAGTGTGGAGGTTCGTTCGCCGCTCCCGCTCCAGCAAATTTAGTTGATTCTCTGATGGAGCGCTAAGTTGGAACATTAGTTTTATGATCTAAAACTGCATGTCGTTCCTGTGATGATGAAGGTGGGCCGAGTCTAAAACTGCTTGTCGTTCCTGTGATGATGAAGGTGGGCGGAGTGATCTGCTTTGGGTTTCAGTTCCAAACCATCTTCTTATTTTGCCATCCTGTAAAGCAAAGCATTTTCACTTACAGAAATATTTCTATGTGTCCGACTCAACAGAAATATTTAGGTTTCAGTAAGATGAATGTGATGCTTAATTAGGAGCTTTTGAGCTCCAACCTTTCTATACTAAGACCATAAACTTAGTAGTAGTTGTAATGATGAATATGCATATTAAGAACTACTCATGCATGGAAGTATACCAGATACCATTGTTTTCACTGTTTTATCAACATGCCTTTGCTGAATCTTCGGTTTATATGTGTAAACTATACATTATCAGCTACTGTGTACTTTTTAGTTATTGAACGAACTCATACTAGTTAGTGTTGGCCATATGCAAGTAAACTAGATACCCACAAGACTTAACTATTTTCCAAAGCTATAGTGATACATTCTGTACTACACTAAATGTGTGATAATAGGAGTGTCCTTGTCCTGTGCCTATACTGCATTTTGACTAATATGTTTCTGCCTTTGATCTAGCTCTAAATGTGTGGTGTTACCTCTCTTGACAGGAGCTCCGGGCTGAAGAAATTTGAAGAAGCTTGAAGCCCGACAAAGTAAAGAGTAGCGAGTTAGTAGTGCTAGTTATGTTGTACAGTGGCTAGCATATCTGGTTGTATGAACACTATTGTAAATACTGTAATCTCGTATGTTGTACAGTAGTCAGCATATTTGGTGCTAATATTGGCTAACATTTTAATAGTTTAGTATGTTCTCTTGCCATTTGAAGTATTTTTCATTTGTTTATTGTGAAAGTGTGAGAAATAGAAAGATGACCAGTGGGACAAACGAAAAGGCCAAGGCCCAAAAAGTATATGGAATGTAAAAAGGCCGAGGCCCAAAACAGAAATGGACTATAAAAGAGTTGAGGGCAAAAAAATGGACTATTAAAGGCAATGGCCAAGAAAAAAATCGCTGAATTGCTGGGCTAGGCCCATGTAGCTAGTAAAAAATAACAGGAAAAATATACATAAAGGCTGAATTGTTGGGCTCGGCCCATGTAAAACACCTAATCGGACCGGGCTGAATCTTATCAGTGACCTTTTCAATTGGTCGCAATTTTGCCACGTCAGATTGCCACGTCGAATCCGACGTGGCCTGGGCAGACATCCAATGACCAAAACAAAAGGTCATTGGTTCAACGACCTTTTGTTTTGGTCAAAAACGTCTACGACCTTCTCACAGAGAAGGTCGCTATAGTCAGTTTATGACAGCTAGCTTTTGACCTTATGTTTTTGGTCACAAAAAGGTCACAAATGGAAATTTGTGACCATTCAGTGACCAATAGAGGTGGTCACAAGTTGACATATTTCTTGTAGTGCCCCCTCTGAGACACGAAGAACCCGAGAAGCTTGCCGGAGGGGACTCCAAACACGCACTTCTCGGGGTTGAGCTTGAGTTGGATCTTGCGCAAATTCGCAAAAGTTTCATCTAAATCTTGGATCAGAGTATCCCTGGTCTTGCTCTTGACCACTATATCATCCATGTAAGCTTCCACATTTCTGTGTATCTGTGGCTCAAAAGCAGTATGGACTACTCTTGCAAACGTTGAATCAGCATTCTTCAATCCGAAAGGCATGCGTATGAAGCAATAAGTGCCACATGGAGTAATGAATGTGGTCTTCTCCTCATCTTCTTCAGCCATAAAGATCTGGTGGTATCCTGAATATGCATCAAGAAATGAAAGCAAATCGCATCCGGCGGTGGAGTCTACAATCTGGTCAATGCGCGGCAAGGGAAATGGATCTTTGGGACAAGCTTTATTCACATCGGTGAAGTCTATACAAAGCCTCCACTTCCCATTCGCTTTACGCACGACAACAGGATTGGCCAACCACGTGGGATGGAGCACACCTCTGACAAGGCCTGCCGCTTCCAGCTTCTTGATTTCTTCGGCGATGAACTCTTGGCGGTCTACTTCTTGTTTCCTGACTTTTTGCTTGACGGGCCGCGCGTGAGGACAAACGACAAGCTTGTGCTCAATCACTTTCCTGGGAACACCGGGGATGTCAGACGGTTGCCATGCAAACACATCGACGTTCGCCCGCAGGAAAGCAACGAGCGCGCTTTCCTATTTAGGATCAAGCGTGGCACTGATGGTGAAAGTACCACCAGTGCCGTCCTCCTTGGCGGACACCTTCTTGGTTGTTGCCGGAGCTGCCATCGCCTTCTTACGCTTGCCGGTGGAGCTCGATGGTGCGTCCTCGACGGCAGCACAGCACTCCGAAGAGGTGCGTTTTACCGGAGTAGGCCCCAGAGCTCTTGCCGGACTTGGTCTTGTTGTTCCCTCCGGGAGCTTCAGCGGCAAGTGTCTCGCTATCTGTTGCGGCTGCTGCATCCCGGTAAATCTTGTCGGCACAGATAAGGGCATCCTTCTTGTCGCCAGGGACAGAGATGACGCTTATCGGGCCTGGCATCTTGAGCATGTTATAGGCGTAGTGAGAGGCTGCCATGAACTTGGCGAGCGCTGGACGGCCAAGTATTCCATTGTAAGGCAATGGAATATCGGCAACGTCGAAAGTGATCCTCTCAGTCCTGAAGTTCAGCTCTCCGCCAAATGTCACTGGCAGCGTGATCTTCCCCTTCGGCTTGCTCCTTCCCGGGTTGATCCCTTGGAATGTGCCGGTTTCTTCGAGCTCGCTGTCGGGGATCTGCAGTTTCTGGATCACAGTGGAGGAGATCAAATTCAAGCTGGCCCCGCCATCAACTAACATCTTGGTGACCTTGAGGTTGCGGATGGTTGGTGAAACCAACATCGGCAAGCACCCGACCGCAGTTGTGCGATCAGGGTGGTCCTCAATATCGAAGATGATAGGCGTGCTGGACCACTTCAGAAGTTTGCGCGACTCGACGGGTGGTTCTGCCGCATTGACTTCACGCACCCATTGCTTGAGCTGGCGGTGTGAAGTATGCAGAGAAACACCGCCGTCAATGCACAAAACTTCTGTGGCTTTTTGAAACTCCTGCTCGCTGTTATCTCCATCATCCATGTCTTCGTCGTCGTCTTCGTCTTCATCCTTGTCGCGGCCACGGGGAGGTCTGTCTCCTTGCCGCTGCTTGGCATTGCCGCGGCGTCCTCCCCGGCCGTTGAATGGCCGCTTCTTGCCGGACCCTCCATCACCTCCCTGGTCCTTCTCCTTGTCGCGTCGCTCGTACTCAGCCTTTTGCTGCTCAACAAGGTACTCGACTTTCTTACAATTCTGGAGATCGTGGCCCTTGGTGTGGTGGATCTTGCAGTATTGCTTGTCAGAGCCGTCCTGCTTGTCGACGGCTGCCATAGTCTGGCAGTTGGTGCATGCGGCGGTCTCCTTGCCGGAGCTACCAGCTTGGGCTTTCTTGGCGCCAGCCTCCTTGCCGGACTGCTCAACGACTAGCACTTCCTTGTTCTTCTTCTTCATGTTGCCCCGCCGCCAGCTTTTCTTTGCCGGGGCGGCATCCTCGCTGTCGGATCCCCCTTCTCCTGTATCCTCTCCGGGGAGTTTCCTCCCCTCCTCAGCGCGCGCGCACTTGTCGGCCAGGGCGTACAACTCGCTGACGTCCCGGATCTTGCACATCGCCATCTCCTCCCTCATCCGGCGGTTACGCTCGTTCTGATGGAACGCGCTAATAACCGCGGCTGGGTGGACGTCCGGGATGTTGTGCTGGACACGGCTGAACCTCTAGATGTACTTACGCAGGGGCTCTCCTTCCTTCTGGGCGAGTATGTGAAGGTCACTCTCCTGGCCATGGGGCTTGTGGCCACCTGTGAAGGCACCGACAAACTGATGGCACAGGTCGGCCCAAGAAGAAATGGAGTTCTCCGGCAAGTGCATGAGCCAAGATCTGACGTTTGGCTTGAGCACCAGCGGGAAGTAATTGGCGAGTATCTTCTCGTCTCGTCCCCCTGCAGCCTGCACCACGATGGTGTAGATGCTGAGGAACTCCGACGGATGTGTCTTGCCGTCGTACTTGTCAGGACCCCGATCCTAAGTCACACAGGTCTAGCCTGTAACACATCATATCACTTTGCGGCCTCACGCACGGTATCCCCACGGGTGCCACCTTACCTGGCCCGGGACCGTTTGCGCATTTTGGCACACGTATATGATAGTGTCGCTAGCATCCATATGACAGCGAACCCGGGCCGACATGACTAGTTATAAACCAAAAGTGGAACTAAATTACAGAGACAGGCATACATGACCCAGCAACGAACGTGTCGGTCATCAACGTATGAACCCAAGTCGTAGCAAGCTACAAGGACTTAAAGGAACAACGCGTGACATTTCCCCTAAGGGACAGACACAGGAACGAAGAAGGACACATGCCGGCCAGCCTAAGTGTTCCGGAGCAGTAGCAAGCTACCAAGGCTCAGTGGAAGCACTAGGAGACATTTCCCTGTAAGGTAGGCTACCAAAGGTAAACAACTAGGTGTCGGATCCCACACACAGCAATACACATTACACGTACGCATAACATGCAAGTATGTGCTGTACAACAAGGCATCACAACATAACTCAACAACTCATATAGATAAAGGCCCAGAAGAGCCATCATAGCATTTATTACAATCAGAGGTCACATGACCCAACATACAGAGCATACAGGCAACGAAAGCATAACATGTCTGAGTACAGACAACTACAAATGAAAAAGGCTGAGAAGCCTGACTATCTACAAGACCCTCCCAAGGGTACAAGATCGTAGCTGAGGTAACAAGCTAAACGTCCAAGTCCACGCGGAACCACTAGCGAGACTGAAGTCTCTCTGCAAAACATAAATTAAGCAAACGTGAGTACAAAGGTACTCAGCAAGACTTACATCAGAACTAGCTACATATGCATCAGTATCAACAAAGGGGGTGGTGGAGTTTAACTGCAGCAAGCCAGCTTTGACTCGGTGGCTATCCTAAACTACGACTGCAAGCAACTCTTTTGAGGTGGCGCACACGAGTCCACATATTCACCAATCAATACACCACTATGGATCCGCTCCCGTCTCCCTACGAGAAGGCCATCCATAGCACTCACGCTTATCTTGCGCGTTTTAGAGTATCCACTTTCACTTGTCTATGAACTGTAGAGGTAACCCAGAAGTCCATTTCCGCGGACACGGCTATTCGAATATATTATATATATAACCCTGCAGGGGTGTACTTCTTCACACACGCTCTCACCACTTACCGCCGTTTACACGACATGTACTCGGCAACCTTCAAGCGGAGGCCCAGCGAGGGTGTCGGCCACGACCTGACTAACCACACAAGTCTCTCGTCCAGGTTTATCGCCTATTTGGGTTCCATCCGTGGGGAGATCCGGCCGGGGTGTCGCTCACGGCCCCAAACGATGTGTACAGGGTTCCCGCATCACCAAACGGGCAATCGGTACACCGTGCCACGTACCTGCCGCGTCACAGCCCACCCCGAGGGTCAGCGCTGCGCACGACCTCCAGTAAACTACAAACACCAGAAACTAGTTGCAACTCCTAGACAGAGAGCAAGGGCAGTTAATAAGTCGAGAGGGTCCATTGGTTTCGGGCCCAATGCATGGTAGTAACTGGTCATGGATCAACCAACACAGAACTCAGTTCCTGAGGACGGCTGTAATGAGACAACCCACCATGTACTCCTACATGGCCTCTCATCGCTACCTTTACCAAATCGTGTTCACACACTTAGCTCACACACATTAGGACATGTTCATCACCATTCCAATTCATCCCCGATGAATCAGACCTGACACAACTCTAAGCAATAGCAGGCATAACAAGAAAGCATGAATGAGTAGGCACAACATGGCTCAAACAACTCCTACTCATACTAGTGGGTTTCAACTATTTACTGTGGCAATGATAGGTCATGCAGTGGAAAGGGGTTCAACTACCGCAGCAGGTAACAATTGAAGCGTTGTTGTCCTAATGCAGTAAAAGAGAGCAAGAGCGAGAGAGTGGGATTGTATCGGAATGCTCAATGGGGTTTTGCTTGCCTGGCACTTCTACATATAACAATGAGTCTTCATCGGTGTCATCGAACTCATCGTCGGAACGTCGTCTACTAAGAGGGGACAAAACCGACAAACAGAGAAAGAACACAATCAATGCAAATGCGACAATATGATGCATGATCATGACATGGCAATATGCTGTTTATTGAGCTAATGCAACTAGCAACACAATTAAATGAAGTTGGTTTGAACCAAAGGTTCAAATTCAAACTTCATATGTGATTATTTAAATGCCATTTAATTGATTTGACCTGATCAGCAGGTTTAACTTGTTCAAACATGCATGAAAATGCCATAAACAGATTCCTTGAATTTTTCTGATCAATTTTCATATATAAATTATTTTCATCTGAGTTATGGATTAATTTCTATGATTTTTAGAAGTTTTGGCTAATTTCTGAAATAAATAAATCATTTAAGATTTATTTTAAAATCGAGAAACACTTTACTGCGTCAGCATGACCACATGCTGACGTCAGCAGGTCAACAGGGCTGCTCGGGTCAAACCTGACCAGTGGGTCCCACTGGTCAGTCTCTCAGGGCTAACTAAACGTTTTAAAACTAAACTAAAGATTAACAGAGTCTGGGCCCCACGTGTCAGTGACACATCTAACTAACAGGGTTAGTTAGCCTTAAGTTAATACTAACTAAACTGTCAGTGGGCCCAGGGCCCACATGTCAGTGTCCAATCTAACTAACAGAGATTAATAACACTAAACTAAATCTAAGACTTAATTAGTTAGGGACCTGGGTCCACCTGTCATTGAGAGAGAGGGGTCAAACCTCTGGACAGACGGGGTCAAACCTCGCCGGTCAAAGCGGTCAACCTGCCGGTGTTTAGCCGCCGTCGAGGCTAGACGCGGCGGAGCGCGTCGGGTTTCACCTACAGGGGTTCTTTTGGCACGCAGAGAGCAGCTACGGGAAGAGGGCGGAGTGTCGCATCCAACGGTGGTGATGCCGGAGGCTGGGGTGGCCGGAGTTATCGCCGGCGACGAGGTCCGCGGCGGCTGAAGCTCTGGTGGCGACGGGTTCATCGAAACGGTGCTCGGGAGGAGCTGAGGTTTGCGCCTACGTCCTCTACGAGTGCTCGCGAACTCGTTGGACTAGGTGGTGTGACCAAAAGGTCACCGGGGTGGCGCCGGCGACCAGCCCGAGCGGCGGCGAGCTTCGGCTTCAGTCGAAGCAGTGGCTACGGTGGTCAGGAGGCAAGGGGAGGAGGGGCAAACGACGGAGGAGCTCACGGTGGGTGCAGAGGCGTCGACGTGGGCTCGGGGGAAGCTCGGAGCAGAGCAGGGCGTCGAGGAGGATCTCCGGCGGCCGGAGCTTCAAGACGAGGTCGGGGAAGACGCTAAGAGGCTCCCGAGCTCGCGTGCGTGGGCGTGCAGATTCACGGGTCCGTGGCGGAGCTCGTAGACATGTCGAGGGGACGAGGGGGAGGCGGTGGCTGCGGCTACGGCGAACGGCGGCGACGGCCGTGTTCGGTGGGGAAAA
>LR738713.1:704791938-704832784 GCA_902687465.1 Secale cereale
GGGGAAAATGAAGGAGGGGGGGAAGCGTTCTTGGGAGAGAGGGACAGGTGCAGGGGGTCCAAGGGGTGTCGTGGCGCTCGTCCAGGGCGTCGGGGAGGAAGCAGGCAGGCTGGAGGTGGCCGGCGCGTGGCTGCGGGCGCCGGGCACACGCCCTCGTCCTTCTGTCACGAGGAAGACGACATGGGGGGGGGCAGGTGGGCTGGGCCTCTACAGAGGTGGCTGGGCCAACAGTGCTGGCTGGACAGGTAAGCCTTTCCTTCTATTTTAATTATGTTTCTGTTTTCTATTTTGTTTCTATTATTCTATTTTGTTATTTTGTTCTGGGCTTTATTAAAAATACTTAGGCACTTTCAAAATTCACCAAACTGCTCATGCCCACTGTTTAGCATATAACCAACATGGAACATTTCAGTTTGGGATTATTTGAGCATTTAAAATAATATATAAAATTTAAATGCCCAAATGCAAATAAGATATGATTTAATTCAAAAATCCAGAATGGTCCTAGAAATATGAGCAACATTTTTGGCAGAGGTTTTTAATCAATCCAAAAATGATGAACTTTTCCAAAGAGCATTTTGGGTTCATTGAGAAAGATTTGAATTTGAACCTAGTTGGTTTCATCTGGTGCTAGGGTTTAGTCATCCCCATTTCAAGTTTCCTTTGAAAATAAACATGATGCACACATGAGGCTAGCCTAGAGCATTACCAAAAGCTAGGGATGTGACAACTCACCCCTACTAAACAAGAATCTCGTCCCGAGATTCAGGACGTGAGATAAGAAATTAGAGGGGACACTATCTAACACAATCTTCTCGATCCAGTTTCCCACCTCGAAATTGTTGATTCATTGCATCATGTAAATCTTGGCATCCTTGATTTCGAGATCTTTGTCCAAACGGTGACGATGAGAGAAACTCTACAAAATTGATCTTCCGAAAGATCGAGCAATTCAAGATCAGCTTATGGAGTGAGACGTTGAAACATCTCTTGAGCTGAGACACGGAGTACACCTCCAGGGGGATGGAATGAAACAAACGATGAAGGTTCATCTAGTGGCAATAATTCCGCACCTAAGAAGATGGTGATCGATACCACCAGACGGGGCACCTTAGAGAAGGTGACTCGTAGAGTTATTCCCTTAAGTGGCAAAAAGAATTACTTTTGATATAGAGATCATTGAGATTCCCTATACCAGCCTAAGGCAAACACAATCGATCGTTAGACGGAGTCCGAAAGAATGACATACTCGTCCAGAATGGATGATGTGGACTATCTTGTTAAAGACAACACAAGGGATGATTTGGTTATCATCGGAGATGGATGGGACCCATGGCAATTCCACTCCTGAGGATAATCCTGAACAGCAGTGATTGAGAATGGTAACCCATGGAGAATTGGCACATTGGTGGTGCAAGCTGGGAACAAAATGCAAATGCTGGGAATGATTCTGGTAACTGGGAAGAATCCCAACAGTGGAGAGTATATCTACTCTTGAGGGTGTATAATATAATCAAGAACACTGGAAGCAATCCCTGCTAGTGCCAGTGATAACACCTAGTGCTTGTGCGTGCTCTCAAGAACTTGAGCATTCCCATATTCATCAAGGTTTTACCATCATCCGTGTCAAGGATCCTGTCAACACAACATACTACCATGATGAATAGTGGTGGACGATGCAGATGCAAAGGAAGATAACACCGTCTCAGATTTTACCTTAGTGGAGCCAAGGAAGCAAAAATCTGAATGATCGACCGAGAGACATTTAGCACTCCGCTTCTAATGTTCTCCTTGATGTACTAGGTACCACGGTCAATGCTTAAAAGCATCAACATGGCAATCAAGTAAAGGTCGGACTTCGGGAGCACAAAAAGTCCATAAGGAACAATTAGGGAGTAAATCCTACAAAATCCCTATGGGGAGGTGGCCAACTTCTTCAATCAAGATTCTACAACAATAGGTCTTCCGGCTGGGTGTGTTGGCCACGACATCCACTTTACCGGTTATTGAGAGACCAATATTATAGTTCTTGGGAAATGCACCAACCATCATATCTGCCTGAGATTCAGTTCTGATTGGTGTCAGGATATTCCAGACTCATCGAGTCTAGAAAGAATGAATGTTTGCAACACAATTCGACGAGACGGCGTTGCGAGATTCTCGGGGAGTGAACCACGATAGCAAGCTCCAAAACATGAGCTAGTTCTGCTACATACCTGTGAGCACGTTGTCCCAGACAAACGTGACCACATAGTAGTCTTATAATAAATTACTACCGAGTTCAGATTGGGAATCATCATTGGAGATAACGAAGTCTTGTGCATGTCCGTCCGGGCCCTTCGGGAATAGCATTTGAACTTCTTTTCTTTGAACAAATCAATCAGTGGCTTGGTGTGCTAGGGATACATACAGAATGAAGATGATCAGTCTATCAAACCATAGAATACTTCGCACGTATGCATGACTGACTTGGGATGACTCCGGAGGAGGTAAAAACATGCTTTCTCGAATTCACGGCGGCAACTTGCATCAAATGCACATGAATTAGAGGAAGTCACTTCTTTCTTCTGTACATATGCTTCACGAACGGGTCATGAAGATAATGCTTATAAAAGTTTCCAATACTAGCTGGATGTTCAACATAATCATGGAGGAGATAAGGATGTTTGTTGATGGGTTCAACAATAATCCATTCAGGTTTCCATATAGGTGGAATTCCATGACAATGTGAACAAAGTGATAGCATTGGTCAGACCAAAAGATATAACGGTGTATGCTCGAGGAATCAACCACGAGTAAGACATCATTATGAATACCATTGGTTCTGATTTGATTTGACGATAGCCCACACTCAAATCAAAGTTTGGACAAGACAATAGATCTAACAATTGATCACAAGGATCAAACGAGGAAGATAACATCCTTCTTCAACACGCACAAACACTAGGATATCCCTTTTGCAATGAACTAAGTAGGCAAGCTTTCATCTTCCAACTCTCCAAGTTGTCGTTTAGCTTAACCAACTAGCTCAGGGTATCCAACACAGATTCTTGGAGAAAGGGTGGTTTAAAGAGAAACCAGCTTGATCACGAGCGCAACATAACAGTCAGGGAGCAACCTGGTAATACTTCCGAGAAGATATTCGGAAAATCACGGACCACCGCTATGTTACTAAGCTCGAGATCAATCTTGCTTTTCAGGGCAAGACGATATGATCAAAAGAGAGAGAGATTGACACAATCCTAGCTAATTGATCGAAGAGTGCACCACAAAAATGGACTAGTAGCACGATCGATCTTAGAATGGTGATTTGGTAACCAACACACTAAGAATGAGATTATCGTCCATTAACCACCAAGCAACAGAGTTGCTAGGAGTATTGATTTCACACATCACAATTCACTTGTCAGCATTCCGGTTACAAAACACGGAGGCGGAGGAATAAACGATGATGGCGAGAAGTATCACCTTATCAAAAGTTCACAGGAGGTGGTGCAATTCCCATGACATTCTTGACATAAGGACGGTAATACTCCAGGATAGAACAGATTATAAGCTGGATTAGCATTCTTTATCTACGAAGTACAACTTCTTTGACCCAATCCTGGATATGGATAAGGTACTGGAGTTTGTTTCTCCTAGTCATTCCAGAATAGAATGGCTTGACGGACCACAAGAGTAAAAGGCATCGATGAACACAAGTGCACGACTACTCCTGGCTATCAACTGATAGACGAAGGTCATAAAACAACTGAAAAGGGACAACTCAAAGGAACATATATCTTTCTGAGTTGTGGATGCATAGGTTAGTATGTCGAACGAGTTCCACATATTTCTTCCGGATAACCCATGCAGAAAGGTAGGACTGGCAGAGTCACAATATGAATGGAGTACCACTCAGGAGCACTCTGGTTGTGATCTTTTGGTTCGGGAGAACTTCTGCCAAGATGGTTCATGGTATTGGAAGAACGATAACCTCGGACCTCGAGGACTATCACAAGGTTACTAATATCCTAAAGGAACGAGCAAATACTATCAACATGAAGTAGGGTGAAGAGCTCGGGTTCAAGAACCCAGGAATAGAATACCTACCAACTAAATAGCATCACGGGATGCTTTCGAGAATGATGGCCAAAATCATCACACTGGAAATACAAAGCATTGCTAGATTACTGGTGATCTTCTAAGACACCTAGGGTCATAATAATAAGTCCAACATATATATCGAGGTAGCAGAGTACCTCAACACACTGACTAGTGTGATTAATCTGGCCTAAAAGGACATCGGAAACAGGGAGGAAAGGTTTGCAAATGCATCAGACTATTTAGAAACCTGGGATGACTCGGACAGCATAACGGCTGTAAATGCTCGAAAATACTTTTGAGACTCGTGCACAAGATAGCATAACCACTCAACATCATAATGTCATGGTTCTGAGATCAACAATTGAACACACAGTAGTAGAATAAACTGAACTGAGAGTTGAATCCACAATTAACGTGATCCTGATAAATAGAATGAGAATCCTAGTTTCTTAACCCCGTAGAAAAGAAGAGGATGACTCAGATCAGAAGGTCATAAGGTAAAGGAGTAAAAAGAGCCTTACGTTCCCTTCCACAATCAATTCCCTTATATAACTAAAGAGTTTCTAGACACGACTTCGACCAGTTTGGCTTACTAATCCTACAGGCAGTCAGGCTCTGATACCAAAGCTGTCAGGACCCCGATCCTAACTCACATAGGTCTAGCCTGTAACACATCATATCACTTTGCGGCCTCACGCACGGTATCCCCACGGGTGCCACCTTACCTGGCCCGGGACCGTTTGCGCATTTTGGCACACGTATATGATAGTGTCGCTAGCATCCATATGACAGAGAACCCGGGCCGACATGACTAGTTATAAACCAAAAGTGGCACTAAATTACAGAGACAGGCATACATGACCCAGCAAGGAACGTGTCGGTCATCAACGTATGAACCCAAGTCGTAGCAAGCTACAAGGACTTAAAGGAACAACGCGTGACATTTCCCCTAAGGGACAGACACAGGAACGAAGAAGGACACATGCCGGCCAGCCTAAGTGTTCCGGAGCAGTAGCAAGCTACCAAGGCTCAGTGGAAGCACTAGGAGACATTTCCCTGTAAGGTAGGCTACCAAAGGTAAACAACTAGGTGTCGGATCCCACACATAGCAATACACATTACACGTACGCATAACATGCAAGTATGTGCTGTACAACAAGGCATCACAACATAACTCAACAACTCATATAGATAAAGGCCCAGAAGAGCCATCATAGCATTTATTACAATCAGAGGTCACATGACCCGACATACAGAGCATACAGGCAACGAAAGCATAACATGTCTGAGTACAGACAACTACAAATGAAAAAGGCTGAGAAGCCTGAGTATCTACAAGACCCTCCCAAGGGTACAAGATCGTAGCTGAGGTAACAAGCTAAACGTCGAAGTCCACGCGGAACCACTAGCGAGACTGAAGTCTCTCTGCAAAACATAAATTAAGCAAACGTGAGTACAAAGGTACTCAGCAAGACTTACATCAGAACTAGCTACATATGCATCAGTATCAACAAAGGGGGTGGTGGAGTTTAACTGCAGCAAGCCAGCTTTGACTCGGTGGCTATCCTAAACTACGACTGCAAGCAACTCTTTTGAGGTGGCGCACACGAGTCCACATATTCACCAATCAATACACCACTATGGATCCGCTCCCGTCTCCCTACGAGAAGGCCATCCATAGCACTCACGCTTATCTTGCGCGTTTTAGAGTATCCACTTTCACTTGTCTATGAACTGTAGAGGTAACCCAGAAGTCCATTTCCGCGGACACGGCTATTCGAATAGATTATATATATAACTCTGCAGGGGTGTACTTCTTCACACACGCTCTCACCACTTACCGCCGTTTACACGACATGTACTCGGCAACCTTCAAGCGGAGGCCTAGCGAGGGTGTCGGCCACGACCTGACTAACCACACAAGTCTCTCGTCCAGGTTTATCGCCTATTTGGGTTCCATCCGTGGGGAGATCCGGCCGGGGTGTCGCTCACGGCCCCAAACGATGTGTACAGGGTTCCCGCATCACCAAACGGGCAATCGGTACACCGTGCCACGTACCTGCCGCGTCACAGCCCACCCCGAGGGTCAGCGCTGCGCACGACCTCCAGTAAACTACAAACACCAGAAACTAGTTGCAACTCCTGGACAGAGAGCAAGGGCAGTTAATAAGTCGAGAGGGTCCATTGGTTTCGGGCCCAATGCATGGTAGTAACTGGTCATGGATCAACCAACACAGAACTCAGTTCCTGAGGACGGCTGTAATGAGACAACCCACCATGTACTCCTACATGGCCTCTCATCGCTACCTTTACCAAATCGTGTTCACACACTTAGCTCACACACATTAGGACATGTTCATCACCATTCCAATTCATCCCCGATGAATCAGACCTGACACAACTCTAAGCAATAGCAGGCATAACCAGAAAGCATGAATGAGTAGGCACAACATGGCTCAAACAACTCCTACTCATACTTTAGGGTTTCAACTATTTACTATGGCAATGATAGGTCATGCAGTGGAAAGGGGTTCAACTACCGCAGCAGGTAACAATTGAAGCGTTGTTGTCCTAATGCAGTAAAAGAGAGCAAGAGCGAGAGAGTGGGATTGTATCGGAATGCTCAATGGGGTTTTGCTTGCCTGGCACTTCTGCAGATAACAATGAGTCTTCATCGGTGTCATCGAACTCATCGTCGGAACGTCGTCTACTGAGAGGGGAAAAAACCGACAAACAGAGAAAGAACACAATCAATGCAAATGCGACAATATGATGCATGATCATGACATGGCAATATGCTGTTTATTGAGCTAATGCAACTAGCAACACAATTAAATGAAGTTGGTTTGAACCAAATGTTCAAATTCAAACTTCATATGTGATTATTTAAATGCCATTTAATTGATTTGACCTGATCAGCAGGTTTAACTTGTTCAAACATGCATGAAAATGCCATAAACAGATTCCTTGAATTTTTCTGATCAATTTTCATATATAAATTATTTTCATCTGAGTTATGGATTAATTTCTATGATTTTTAGAAGTTTTGGCTAATTTCTGAAATAAATAAATCATTTAAGATTTATTTTAAAATCCAGAAACACTTTACTGCATCAGCATGACCACATGCTGACGTCAGCAGGTCAACAGGGCTGTTCGGGTCAAACCTGACCAGTGGGTCCCACTGGTCAGTCTCTCAGGGCTAACTAAACGTTTTAAAACTAAACTAAAGATTAACAGAGTCTGGGCCCCACGTGTCAGTGACACATCTAACTAACAGGGTTAGTTAGCCTTAAGTTAATACTAACTAAACTGTCAGTGGGCCCAGGGCCCACATGTCAGTGTCCAATCTAACTAACAGAGATTAATAACACTAAACTAAATCTAAACCTTAATTAGTTAGGGACCTGGGTCCACCTGTCATTGAGAGAGAGGGGTCAAACCTCTGGACAGACGGGGTCAAACCTCGCCGGTCAAAGCGGTCAACCTACCGGCGTTTAGCCGCCGGCGAGGCTAGACGCGGCGGAGCGCGTCGGGTTTCACCTACAGGGGTTCTTTTGGCGCGCAGAGAGCAGCTACGGGAAGAGGGCGGAGTGTCGCATCCAACGGTGGTGATGCCGGAGGCAGGGGTGGCCGGAGTTATCGCCGGCGACGAGGTCCGCGGCGGCTGAAGCTCTGGTGGCGACGGGTTCATCGAAACGGTGCTCGGGAGGAGTTGAGTTTTGTGCTTACGGCCTCTACGAGTGCTCGCGAACTCGTTGGACTAGGTGGTGTGACCAAAAGGTCACCGAGCTTCAAGACGAGGTCGGGGAAGACGCTAAGAGGCTCCCGAGCTCGCGTGCGTGGGCGGGCAGATTCACGGGTCCGTGGCGGAGCTCGTAGACATGTCGAGGGGACGAGGGGAAGGCGGTGGCTGCGGCTACGGCGAACGGCGGCGACGGCCGTGTTCGGTGGGGGAAAACGAAGGAGGGGGGGAAGCGTTCTAGGGAGAGAGGGAGTGGTGCAGGGGGTCCAAGGGGTGTCGTGGCGCTCGTCCAGGGCGTCGGGGAGGAAGCAGGCAGGCTGGAGGTGGCCGGCGCGTGGCTGCGGGCGCCGGGCACACGCCCTCGTCCTTCTGTCACGAGGAAGACGACAGGGGGGGGCCAGGTGGGCTGGGCCTCTACAGAGGTGGCTGGGCCAACAGTGCTGGCTGCACAGGTAAGCCTTTCCTTCTATTTTAATTCTGTTTCTGTTTTCTATTTTGTTTCTGTTATTCTATTTTGTTATTTTGTTCTGGGCTTTATTAAAAATACTTAGGCACTTTCAAAATTCACCAAACTGCTCATGCCCACTGTTTAGCATATAACCAACATGGAACATTTCAGTTTGGGATTATTTGAGCATTTAAAATAATATATAAAATTTAAATGCCCAAATGCAAATAAGATATGATTTAATTCAAAAATCCAGAACGGTCCTAGAAATATGAGCAACATTTTTGGCAGAGGTTTTTAATCAATCCAAAAATGATGAACTTTTCCAAAGAGCATTTTGGGTTCATTGAGAAAGATTTGAATTTGAACCTAGTTGGTTTCATCTGGTGCTAGGGTTTAGTCATCCCCATTTCAAGTTTCCTTTGAAAATAAACATGATGCACACCTGAGGCTAGCCTAGAGCATTACCAAAAGCTAGGGATGTGACAGTACTTCTCCGGTACGTCGGGCTTGAAGTTCTTCATGCTGGGCCACTAGACTTGCCGCAGCTCACGAGTGAACGCAGGGCAACCTGCCGCGTACGGCAGGTCGCCTGGTCCCCCTGGCGCTTGCATGTCAACAGCGGGCCTAGCGCGCTGGTCAGATTGACGCCGCGCTTCTCTCCGACGCTCGATGCGGGTTCGAGCGTCCTCTTGTTGTCGATCTTGAAGGACTTGGCGCTGATCGCGACGAGCCCGCGGATCTGACGACGCGGTGGAATCGCTGTCGACGTTGATCCGGCGGGTCGGCGATCTTGGCCTTCGTGGCGGGGAGTGCACGGTGGTTGCACCCCCGGCGGTCTTGTCGCCATCGGCCCGCGCCTGGCTGACTTGTCGCGGCCGCGACGCGCTAGGCTGCTGCGGGGTGTCGCCGTTGGCGAATGCGATGAGACTTTGGATGATGGCCCTCCAGTCGTCGGCCTTGTCTGCCGCTGGAGGGAAGTCGAGGAGTAGTTGAGCTCGCACCAGAGCTTCTGCTGGAGTGGCGGGTAGCGGTGGCGAGCGGTGCGAGGAGCGAGATATGCTCGGACTTCTAACTGCGTTAGAAGGAGCAGCATCTCGTCCCGGCGATCGCGCCTTGCTCGTGCCGGCATGTTGGTGCGCATGCTGGCCTTGAGCGTCCCGGGATCCGCCAGTTTGACCTTGGCCCAGCAAGCGTATGGTACCTTGAGTACCACGTCGCTGCCGGTCCCGCGCCTCCTGAGATGGGCGCGGTGCATGTACGGACGCCGAGGCCTTGGAGTGCGCCCGGTCGTCCGTATTGTCCTTGGACTTGGCGGCGCCGTGAGTTCCTTCGTTGGCGTCCGTCCTTCCGCCGGCGTCTACCCCACCAGCCGTTTGCTCCAGCGGTGGCGGGATCGACGCGGACGGGCCTGCTGCCTCCGAAGCCTGCTTCTTCGGCGGCAAGTCGATGAAGATGTTGAAGATTTCGCTCGCGTGAATGCCAGATCAGGTTCACACAACCTCGACGCCCCCTACCTGGCGCGCCAAAGATGTCGGGGAAACTAATCGCCCACGAACACCTATGGGACCGGAGCCCCTTCTCGGTACGGCAGGGGGCGGAGGATGCACAAAGAGCGGATCGAGGTGAGCACGCGAGCAGTTTACCCAGGTTCGGGCCGCACGGATGCGTAAAACCCTACTCCTGCTTTGGTTTGTTATTGAGTTCTTGGCTCGAGAGCGAGGAGAGCAACGGTACACTCTAACCGCTAACAAGGAACGAGCGTGGAGAATGATCGATGTTCCGAACCCCTTCTACGTTGCGCATGGGCCTCCTTTTATAGGTCAAAGGGGTCACCGACAGGTGCAACACAGATGGGGGTAAAAATGTAAAAAGAGTGGTAGTTGGAACAGTGTTTGTATAGTGCTCTATACCTAACCCTGACGGCAGGGGACAAGGGCATTAAATGCCCGTCGCCGTCGCTCCAAACAGTGCAAAAAGTGGCCGTCAGGGGCGCTACCGTCCGCCACGACGGCAGCCTTGTCATCACCGCTTGCCACCGTGTACCCCAGGCTGCACAGCCTTCCGCCACGTGCTCCCTGAAGGGTCCCAGGGTGACACATGGGTGGATGTGCTGGAGCGCGGGTACTGAGTGGAAGTTTGCCGCGGCAAGTGCCTTGCCGCGGTCGCTATCTTGTCGCGCCTGGGAGCTTGTCGCTCACCGGGCCTTGCCGCGACACGTGGCGCGCCGCGGCAAGTTCCTTGAGATGCCTTTGATTGGCCTTCCCGGCAAGCTCCTGTTGCCAGGGTCTTGTGCCTTGAGTGGTTTTTGTGCCTTGAGTGGCCATCCCGGCAAGCTCCACTTGCCGGGGTCTTGTTTCGTTGACTTGGATACTTTGTTCTTGAATGGCTCCAAGGGAACCACGGAGGGTTTTGGCGGTCGCCTGGCTAGCCTTGCCGCGGGACGCTGCAACTGCCCGTGCACAAGTTCGGGATACTATGGTACCCCTACTTTAGTACACCGACACTCAAGAATAGCAACAGGGTGCTCACGATAAGACAAGTCTTGTTGAAGATCAATCTCCTCGAACGGAATGGTGCGTTCAGGTGTCTTGAAGCACTTGCGGAGTTGAGACACGTGAAACACATCATGAACATTTGCAAAGTTTGAGGGAAGCTCGAGTTGGTAGGCTAGATCGCCTCTCTTGCCAAGAATCTTGAAAGGGCCCACGTATCTAGGAGCAAGCTTGCCTTTGATACCGAACCTCTGGGTTCCCTTCATAGGAGAAACACGGAGATAGACATGGTCTCCAATGTCGAAAGCCAAGTCACGATGCTTGCCGTCATAGTAGCTCTTTTGATGCGATTGCGCGGCTTTGAGATTCTCACGTATGACTTTGCACATTTCTTCGGCTTCTGAGATAAAATCATTACCAAGAAGTTGACGTTCACCAGTCTCGGACCAGTTGAGAGTGGTACGACACTTTCTACCATAGAGGATTTCAAAAGGAGCTTTGCCGGCACTTGCTTGGAAGCTGTTGTTGTAGGAGAATTCGGCAAACGGGAGACAATCTTCCCATTTCATACCGAAAGAGATGACACAAGCTCTCAGCATGTCTTCGAGGATCTGGTTCACTCTTTCGACTTGCCCATTAGTCTGAGGGTGAAACGCAGTGCTGAAGCGAATTTTTGTGCCCATGGCTGACTGAAAGGAGTCCCAGAACTTGGATGTGAACAAACTTCCACGGTCTGAGGAGATGACTTGAGGAATTCCATGCAAAGAAACAATTCTTGAGGTGTACAGCTCTGCCAGCTGAGCTACGTTGATGGATTCTTTGACGGGAAGAAAATGAGATACTTTAGTTAGCTTGTCAATCACTACAAAGATAGCATCATTTCCCTTCTTGGACTTAGGAAACCCAGTGAGGAAATCCATTTCAATATGATCAAATTTCCACTCGAGAATAGGTAGAGGTTGAAGGAGACCGGTTGGACGTTGATGCTCTGCCTTCACTCTTCTGCAGACATCACATTCATTCATGAATTGGGCAATCTCCCTTTTCATGCGAGTCCACCAATATGATTTCCTGAGGTCTTGGTACATCTTGGAACTTCCGGGATGAATCGAGAGGAGGGAGTCATGTGCTTCGTTCATTATGAGCTTCCTGAGATCACCCTTGGGAACCACAATTATGTCCTCAAAGACCAAGGTGTCTTTCTCATCAACGCGATAGCACTTGTACTTGGGAGTACCCTTAGCAATACCATGTTTCACTTTCTGCACCATAGCATCACTGAGTTGGGCCTCACGGATCTGATCTTCCAAGGTAGGAGCAACTTGAAGGTTTGCAAGAAAACCTTGCGGAACAACTTGGAGGTTGAGCTTCCTGAATGATTCACAAAGTTCAGGCTGGAACGGTTTGAGAAGGAGACTGTTGTAGTATGCCTTTCTGCTCAATGCATCTGCAATGACATTGGCCTTGCCAGGAGTGTACTCAATGCTTGGATCATACTCTTGAATCATCTCGACCCAACGAGTCTGGCGAAGATTAAGGTTTGGTTGTGTGAAGATGTACTTCAAGCTCTTGTGATCGGTGAAGATGTCCACTTTTCTGCCCAACAGAAGGTGTGTCCACGTGATCAAGGCATGTACAACTGCTTCTAGCTTGAGATCATGTGTGGGGTAATTCTTCTCATTTGGTTTCAACTGACGAGAAGTGTATGCTGTTGGGGAACGTAGTATTTTCAAAATTTTCCTACGATCACGCAAGATCTATCTACTAGATGCATAGCAACGAGATGGGAGAGTGTGTCTACATACCCTCGTAGACCGAAAGCGGAAGCGTTTATCAACGTGGTTGATGTAGTCGTGCACCTTCACGATCCGTCCCGATCTAGTACCGAACGTACGGCACCTCCGCGTTCAGCACACGTTCAGCTCGATGACGTCCTCGCCTTCTTGATCCAGCAAGACGGGCGAAGTAGTAGATGAGTTCCGGCAGCACGACAGCGTGGTGACGGTTGTTGATGAAGAACAATCTCTGCATGGCTTTGCCAAGCACTACAGAAACTAGACGGAGGATAAACTAGAGGGTCGGGGTAGCCGGCACACGGCTTGGTGTATCTTGATGTGTCTTGGGTGCTAGCCCTACCCCTCTATTTATATGTTGAGCCCTGGGGTCGAAACTTGGAGCAAAAGCCTCCTCAAAGTCGGTTTTGCCCGAAAGGAAAGAGTCCCACTCGGACTCCAGGGCTAGACGCCAGGGTTCCCGGCGTCTACCCCCTAGACGCCAGGGTAACTGGCGTCTAGCCTCTGGTCTCCGCAAAACTTCCTTTTGCACTTTCCAAAAGCCTCGTGGGCTTTCCCCTTTGGCCCAAATAAAGTGTTCTCGTACCCAAACACTTCGGGAAACATCCGGAACCCCTTCCGGTGAATTCCGGAACCCTTCCGGAGGTCAAACACTATTATCCCATATATTAATCTTTATCTCTGGACCATTCCGGAGTTCCTCGTCATGTCCATGATCTCATCCGGGACTCCGAACAACATTCGGTCACCAACATACATAACTCATTCAATACTATATCGTCAACGAAACGTTAAGCGTGCGGACCCTACGGGTTCGAGAACTATGTAGACATGACCGAGACACTTCTCTGGTCAATAACCAATAGCGGAACCTGGATGCCTATATTGGCTCCTACATATTCTACGAAGATCTTTATCGGTCGAACCGCATAACAACATACGTTATTCCCTTTGTCATCGGTATGTTACTTGCCCGAGATTCGATCGTCGGTATCATCATACCTAGTTCAATCTCGTTACCAGCAAGTCTCTTTACTCGTTCCGTAATACATCATCTCGTGACTAACTCATTAGTCATTTGCTTGCAAGGCTTATTATGATGTGCATTACCAAGAGGGCCCAGAGATACCTCTCCGACAATCGGAGTGACAAATCCTAATCTCGAAATACGCCAACCCAACAAGTACCTTCGGAGACACCTATAGAGCACCTTCATAATCACCCAGTTACGTTGTGACGTTTGGTAGCACACAAAGTGTTCCTCTGGTAAACGGGAGTTGCATAATCTCAGTCATAGGAACATGTATAACTCATGAAGAAAGCAATAGCAACATACTAAACGATCAAGTTGCTAAGCTAACGGATGGGTCTTGTCCATCACATCATTCTCCTAATGGTGTGATCCCATTGATCAAATGACAACTCATGTCTATGGTTAGGAAACATAACCATCTTTGATCAATGAGCTAGTCTAGTAGAGGCATACTAGGGACACTCTGTTTTGTCTATGTATTCACACATGTACTAAGTTTCCGGTTAATACAATTCTAGCATGAATAATAAACATTTATCATGATATAAGCAAATATAAATAACAACTTTATTATTGCCTCTAGGGCATATTTCCTTCAGTCTCCCACTTGCACTAGAGTCAATAATCTAGCTCACATCGCCATGTGATTTAATAACGATAGTTCACATCGTTATGTGAATAACACCCATAGTTCACATCGCCATGTGACCAACACCCAAAGGGTTTACAAGAGTCAATAATCTAGTTCACATCGCTATGTGATTAATACCCAAGAGTAATAAGGTGTGATTATGTTTTTGCTTGTGAGAGAAGTTTAGACAACGGGTCTGCCACATTCAGATCCGTATGTATTTCGCAAATTTCTATGTCTACAATGCTCTGCATGGAGCTACTCTAGCTAATTGCTCCCACTTTCAATACGCATCCAGATTGATACTTAGAGTCATCTGGATTTAGTGTCAAAGCTTGCATCGGCGTAACCCTTTACGACGAACTCTTGATCACCTCCATAATCGAGAAACATTTCCTTAGTCATCCAGTTACTAAGGATAATTTTGACCGCTGTACAGTGATCTACTCCTGGATCACTATTGTACCTCCCTGTCAAACTCATGGCAAGGTACACAACATGTTTGGTACAAAGCATGGCATACTTTATAGAACCTATGGCTGAGGCATAGGGAATGACTTTCATTCTCTCTATATTTTTCTGCCGTGGTCTGGCTTTGAGTCTTACTCAACTTCACACCTTACAAGTCAGGCAAGAACTCCTTCTTTGACTGATCCATTTTGAACTACTTCAAAATCTTATCAAGGTATGTACTCATCGAAAGTCTTATCAAGCGTCTTGATCTATCTCTATAGATCTTGATGCCCAATATGTAAGCAGCTTCACCAAGGTCTTTCTTTGAAAAACTCCTTTCAAACAGTCCTTTATGCTTTCCAGAAAATTCTACATCATTTCCGATCGACAATATGTCATTCACATATACTTATCAGAAATGGTGTAGTGCTCCCACTCACTTTCTTGTAAATACATGCTTCACCGCAAGTCTGCATAAATCTATATGCTTTGATCAACTTATCAAAGCGTATATTCCAACTCCGAGATGCTTGCACCAGTCCATAGATGGATCGCTGGAGCTTGCACATTTTGTTAGCACCTTTAGGATTGACAAAACCTTCTGGTTGCATCATATACAATTCTTCTTTAATAAATCCATTAAAGAATGCAGTTTTGTTATCCATTTGCCAGATTTCGTAAAATGCGGCAATTGCTAACATGATTCGGACAAACTTAAGCATCGCTACGGGTGAGAAAGTCTCATCGTAGTCAACTCCTTGAACTTGTCGAAAACCTTTCGCAACAAGTCGAGCTTTGTAAACAGTAACATTACCGTCAGTGTCAGTCTTCCTCTTGATGATCCATTTATTTTCGATGGCTTGCCGATCATCGGGCTAGTCAACCAAAGTCCACACTTTGTTCTCATACATGGATCCCATCTCAGATTTCATGGCCTCAAGCCATTTTGCGGAATCTGGGCTCATCATCGCTTCCTCATAGTTCGTAGGTTCATCATGGTCTAGTAACATGACTTCCAGAACTAGGTTGCCGTACCACTCTGGTGCGGAACGTACTCTGGTTGATCTACAACGTTCAGCAGAAACTTGATCTGAAGTTTCATGATCATCATCATTAGCTTCCTCACTAATTGGTGTAGGAATCACTGGAACTAGTTTCTGTGATGTTCCACTTTCCAATTCGGGAGAAGGTACAATTACCTCATCAAGTTCTACTTTCCTCCCACTCACTTCTTTCGAGAGAAACTCCTTCTCTAGAAAGGATCCACTCTTAGCAACAAAGACCTTGCCTTCGGATCTGTGATAGAAGGTGTACCCAATAGTTTCTTTTGGGTATCCTATGAAGATTTACTTCTCCGATTTGGGTTCGAGCTTATCATGTTGAAACTTTTTCACATAAGCATCGCAGTCCCAAACTTAAAGAAATGACAGCTTAGGTTTCTCCACGGATCTAGATGGTGCCCTATTTAACGTGAATGTAGCTATCTCTAATGCATAACCCCAAAAGCGATAGTGGTAGATCGGTAAGAGACATCATCGATCGCACCATATCTAATAAAGTACGGTTATGACGTTCGGACACACCATTACACTATGGTGTTCCAGGTGGCGTGAGTAGTGAAACTATTTCACATTGTTTTTACTAAAGGCCAAACTCGCTAACTCAAATATTTTACCTCTACGATCATATCGTAGAAACTCTTATTTTCTGTTATGATGATTCTCCACTTCACTCTGAAATTCTTTGAACCTTTTCAAATGTTTCAGACTTGTGCTTCATTAAGTAGATATACTCATATCTGCTCAAATCATCAGTGAAGGTCAGAAAATAACGATACCCGCCGCGAGCTTCAACACTTATTGGTCCGCATACATCAGTATGTATGATTTCCAACAACTCTGTTGCTCGCTCCACAGTTCCGGAGAACGGAGTTTTAGTCATCTTGCCCATGAGGCATGGTTCGCAAGCACCAAGTGATTCATAATCAAGTGATTCCAGAAGTCCATCACCATGGAGTTTCTTCATGCGCTTTACACCAATATGACCTAAACGGCAGTGCCACAAATAAGTTGCACTATCATTATTAACCTTGCATCTTTTGGCTTCAATATTATGAATATGTGTATCACACGATCGAGATCCAACAAACCATTTTCATTGGGTGTATGACCATAGAAGGTTTTATTCATGTAAACAGAACAACAATTATTCTCTAACTTACATGAATAACCGTATTGCAATAAACATGATCAAATCATATTCATGCTCAACAAAAACACCAAATAACACTTATTTAGTTTCAACACTAATCCCGAAAGTATAGGGAGTGTGCGATGATGATCATATCAATCTTGGAACTACTTCCAATACAAATCGTCACTTCATCCTTTAACTAGTTTCTGTTCATTATGCAACTCCCATTTCGAGTTACTACTCTTTAGCAACTGAACAAGTATCAAATACCGAGGGGTTGCTATGAACACTAGTAAAATACACATCAATAATCTATATATCAAATATACCTTTGTTCACTTTGCCATCCTTCTTATCCGCCAAATATCTAGGGCAGTTCCACTTCTAGTGACCATTTCCTTTGCAGTAGAAGCACTTAGTTTCAGGCTTGAGTTTAGATTTGGGTTTCTTCACGGGAGTGACAACTTTCTTGTCATTCTTCTTGAAGTTCCCCTTCTATCCCTTTGCCCTTTACTTGAAACAAGTGGTCTTGTTAACCATCAACACTTGATGCTCCTTTTTGATTTCTACCTTCGCCGATTTCAGCATCGCGAAGAGCTCGGGAATTACTTTCGTCATCCCTTGCATATTATAGTTCATCACGAAGTTCTACTAACTTGGTGATAGTGACTAGAGAAATTTGTCAATTACTATCTTATCTGGAAGATTAACTCCCACTTGATTCAAGTAATTGTAGTAACCAGACAATCTGAGCACATGCTCACTGGTTGAGCTATTCTCCTCCATCTTGTAGGCAAAGTACTGTCAATGGTCTTATACCTCTCGACACGGGCATTAGTATGAAATACTAATTTCAACTCTTGGAACATCTTATATGCTCCGTGGCGTTCAAAACCTTTTTGAAGTCCCGGTTCTAAGCCGTAAAGCATGGTGCACTTAAACTATCAAGTAGTCATCATACCGAGCTTTTGTCAAAACGTTCATAACGTCTGTATCAGCTTCTGCAATAGGTCTGTCACCTAGCGGTGCATCAAGGACATAATTCTTCTGTGCAGCAATGAGGATAATCCTCAGATCACGGAACAATTCCGCATCATTGCTACTAACATCTTTCAACTTGGTTTTCTCTAGGAAAATAAACGGGGAGCAACATCGCGAGCTATTGATCTACAACATAGATATGCTAATACTACCAGGACTAAGTTCATGATAAATTAAAGTTCAATTAATCATATTACTTAAGAACTCCCACTTAGATAGACATCCCTACGGTCATCTAAATGATCACGTGATCCAAATCAACTAAACCATGTCCGATCATCACGTGAGATGGAGTAGTATCAATGGTGAACATCTTATGTTGATCATATCTACTATATGATTCACGCTTCTCGACCTTTCGGTCTCCAGTGTTCCGAGGCCATATCTGCATATGCTAGGCTCGTCAAGTTTAACCCGAGTATTCTGCGTGTGCAAAACTGTCTTACACCCGTTGTATTTGAACGTAGAGCTTATCACACCCGATCATCACGTGGTGTCTCGGCACGAAGAACTTTCGCAACGGTGCATACTCAGGGAGAACACTTGTACCTTGAAATTTTGTAAGGGATCATCTTATAATGCTACCGTCGTTCTAAGCAAAATAAGAAGCATAATAAGATAAACATCATATGCAATCATAATATGTGACATGATATGGCCGTCATCATCTTGTGCTTTTGATCTCCATCTCCAAAGCACCGTCATGATCACCTTCGTCACCGGCGCGATACCTTGATCTCCACCGTAGCATCGTTGTCGTCTCGCCAACTATTGCTACTACGACTATCGCTACCGCTTAGTGATAAAGTAAAGCAATTACATGGCGATTGCATTTCATACAATAAAGCGACAACCATATGGCTCCTGCCAGTTGCCGATAACATTACAAAACATGATCATCTCATACAAAACCGTATAACTCATCATGTCTTGACCATATCACATCACAACATGCCCTGCAAAAACAAGTTAGACGTCCTCTACTTTGTTGTTGCAAGTTTTACGTGGCTACTACGGGCTTAGCAAGAACCGTTCTTACCTACGCATACAAAACCACAACGATGTTTTGTCAAGTATGTGTTGTTTTAACCTTCACAAGGACCGGGCGTAGGCATACTCGATTCAGCTAAAGTGAGAGAAACAGACACCCGCCAGTCACCTTTAAGCAACGAGTGCTCATAACGGTGAAACCAGTCTCGCGTAAGCGTACGCGTAATGTCGGTCCGGGCCGCTTCATCTCACAATACCGCCGAAGCAAAGTATGACATGCTGGTAAGCAGTATGACTAGTATCGTCCACAACTCACTTGTGTTCTACTCGTGCATATCATCTACGCATAGACCTGGCTCATGATGCCACTGTTGGGGAACGTAGTATTTTCAAAATTTTCCTACGATCACGCAAGATCTATCTACTAGATGCATAGCAACGAGATGGGAGAGTGTGTCTACGTACCCTCGTAGACCGAAAGCGGAAGCGTTTATCAACACGGTTGATGTAGTCGTGCACCTTCACGATCCATCCCGATCTAGTACCGAACGTACGGCACCTCCGCGTTCAGCACACGTTCAGCTCGATGACGTCCTCGCCTTCTTGATCCAGCAAGACGGGCGGAGTAGTAGATGAGTTCCGGCAGCACGACGGCGTGGTGACGGTTGTTGATGAAGAACAATCTCTGCAGGGCTTCGCCAAGAACTACAGAAACTAGACGGAGGATAAACTAGAGGGTCGGGGTAGCCGGCAAACGGCTTGGTGTATCTTGATGTGTCTTGGGTGCTAGCCCTACCCCTCTATTTATATGTTGAGCCCTGGGGTCGAAACTTGGAGCAAAAGCCTCCTCAAAGTCGGTTTTGCCCGAAAGGAAAGAGTCCCACTCGGACTCCAGGGCTAGACGCCAGGGTTCCCGGCATCTACCCCCTAGACGCCACGGTTCCTAGCGTCTAGCCTCTGGTCTCCGCAAAACTTCCTTTTGCACTTTCCTAAAGCCTCGTGGGCTTTCCCCTTTGGCCCAAAAAGTGTTCTCGTACCCAAACACTTCGGGAAACATCCGGAACCCCTTCCGGTGAATTCCGGAACCCTTCCGGAGGTCAAACACTATTATCCCATATATTAATCTTTATCTCTGGACCATTCCGGAGTTCCTCGTCATGTCCGTGATCTCATCCGGGACTCCGAACAACATTCCGTCACCAACATACATAACTCATTCAATACTATATCGTCAATGAAACGTTAAGCGTGCGGACCCTACGGGTTCGAGAACTATGTAGACATGACCGAGACACTTCTCTGGTCAATAACCCATAGCGGAACTTGGATGCCCATATTGGCTCCTACATATTCTACGAAGATCTTTATCGGTCGAACCGCATAACAACATACGTTATTCCCTTTGTCATCGGTATGTTACTTGCCCGAGATTCGATCGTCGGTATCATCATACCTAGTTCAATCTCGTTACCGGCAAGTCTCTTTACTCGTTCCGTAATACATCATCTCGTGACTAACTCATTAGTCATTTGCTTGCAAGGCTTATTATGATGTGCATTACCGAGAGGGCCCAGAGATACCTCTCCGACAATCGGAGTGACAAATCCTAATCTCGAAATACGCCAACCCAACAAGTACCTTCGGAGACACCTGTAGAGCACCTTTATAATCACCCAGTTACGTTGTGACGTTTGGTAGCACACAAAGTGTTCCTCCGGTAAACGGGAGTTGCATAATCTCATTGTCATAGGAACATGTATAACTCATGAAGAAAGCAATAGCAACATACTAAACGATCAAGTTGCTAAGCTAACGGATGGGTCTTGTCCATCACATCATTCTCCTAATGGTGTGATCCCATTGATCAAATGACAACTCATGTCTATGGTTAGGAAACATAACCATCTTTGATCAATGAGCTAGTCTAGTAGAGGCATACTAGGGACACTCTGTTTTGTCTATGTATTCACACATGTACTAAGTTTCCGGTTAATACAATTCTAGCATGAATAATAAACATTTATCATGATATAAGGAAATATAAATAACAACTTTATTATTGCCTCTAGGGCATATTTCCTTCATATGCCACAATCTTCTTCTCTTGCATGAGAACACCACCAAGACCTTGCAATGAAGCATCACAAAAGACTTCATAAGGCTTGGACTCATCCGGAAGAGTAAGAATCAGAGCAGAAATGAACTTCTCTTTGAGTGTTTTGAATGCCACATCACAATCAGGAGTCCAGGAGTACTTGACATTCTTTTGCAACAGGTTGGAAAGAGGCTTGGCAATCTTGGAGAAGTTCTCAACAAACCTTCTACAATAGCTAGCGAGACCAAGCAAGCTTCGGAGTTGCTTGACATTCTGCGGAGGTTCCTAGTTGACAATAACTTCAACTTTCTCGGGGTTCATAGAAATGCCCTCGGCAGAGATAATATGGCCAAGATATAAGACTTTATCCAGCCAGAATTCACATTTGGAGAACTTCGCGTAGAACTTGTGTTCACGGAGCCTATCAAGGACCAAACAGAGGTGCTTGGCATGGTCTTCTTCATTCTTGGAGAATACCAAGATATCATCCAGATAGACGAGAACAAATTCATTAGTGTAGGGGTTGAATATGAAGTGCATCATCCTTGAGAAGGTGGGTGGAGCATTTGCAAGGCCGAAAGACATGACCGTGTATTCATAAGAGCCAAAACTCGTTCTGAATGCGGTCTTGGGAATATCCTCTTCATGGATACGAATCTGATGGTTACCCATCCGGAGATCGAGCTTTGATAACACATTTGCTCCTTTGAGCTGCTCGAACAATTCATTGATATTAGGGAGCGGATACTTGTTCTTTATTGTCTTCTTGTTCAATGGTCGGTAATCAGTGAAAGGTGTTCCGTGCCATCCTTCTTCTTGACAAATAGAACACCACAGCCCCAAGGAGAAGTACTAGGCCTGATTAGACCCATACGTTCTTGCTCATCGAGTTGTTTCTTCAGCTCCTTCAACTCATCTGTCATGACCCAGGGGTCACTACCCCCACGTCCTTTGCAGGAGTCGATACAGGCACCACCATGTTTGATGCCGACCGGAAGACGTCGGTGCACCCTTGCCCCATCAAAGATAATTATTATCACTGCCCAGAAGGGCCTCCACGTGCAACCGTTGCGCATGGACTAGACAACAATCGCTCGCGCGCCCTCGGCCGACGCATGTCCATCATGCAGACGCCAGCACACTGTAGGCCAAAACACAACAATTGCAGGACCTTGGCGAGACTATCTTCCCAGCTGGCCAAAGCAAGAAGCGGACAAATTTTTCATTATGTTCCTTTATTGATTCAAAGTAGATTTGAGGTTTTCTTAAGAACCAATTAAAAAAATCAATTTTAGTTTACTAAATAAGTGTAGCTTGCACTTTTCTGCAAAAATGCAACAAAGTAAAAAAGTGGAGGTTGCACTTTCACTGAACCATTGCACTTTTCTGAATTGAATGAGACTTTAGAAAGTATCATCGAATTAGGCGTATACAGAGAAGAGGCCATCAGAATGAACTGTGGAGAGTGGAGCAGCCTGTTCAGCTTGCTCAGTGTGCAGCTTTGACAGCCACGCACTGGCATAGACAGAACCGTTACCAGCCAAAACCACTAGATCACCATGGAACAAACCGAAAGAATCTGACCTAGAAGATCTTTTGAAAAAATCACGGCTACTACACAGCCTTGCAGAGTGGGTAAAGAAACAAAATTCCCACAAGAAAGAAACAGAGGAACTGTAATTGAAAATTGACTACCTAAACTTTCCAGATTCTTTTTCTAGCAGCTCTACGGCTAGGCTAACCTCTTCCTTTCGCACCTTTCTCCTCTGCATGGTCCAACAAAAATGAGAAAGATATGCAGATGTAGTGTCCTAGGTAGGTTGACTGATTGATGGACGATCGAAAAACGAGCATTAGCGGATGACGGAGAGCGGAGTAGCTAGGTGATGCAATCGCAGGGGAGGGAGGTTGTCTTCCTTGTGCAACAAAGGATCATGGACGCCTGGCACCGGTAGTAGCGCGGCTCCATCATGAACTCATTTGCCGGAGCACCCATCGGCCTTTGGACCTCGTCCTTCGGCTTGCAGCTCAGCCACCGCTTGAGTGGGCCATGCAACGACGGCAGACCGGCTCACCATGGCATAAGATCTCCATCTGGCCTCCACCGATATCTCCTCGGGCATATCTTCCTCCTGCTATCGTGCATCGCGGACCAAGTCCGGGTGTCCGCCGTGAGCAAGCACTGGCGCCTGGTAGCTTCGCAGAACCCATCCCTGCTGCTATGGCTCCTCAAGCCCTTCACAGCCCGGACCGACCGCTATAGGACTTTGACGGCTCTGCTGATCTATGCCTGACCCTCTCTGACGAGGGCCGCGGGGCGGCGGGGCCCGTTTTTGTTGTTCCGCTCCGGGGGTGGGTGGTGGTATCATCCCATCACTGGCGTGGTCATGCCATGCTCAACCTCTACACCGGCGTGTGTCTCGACCTCCCGGATCGCCCCATCAACTCCAACGACATCAGGTGCCCCATGTTGATCCGCGCAGCCACCATCTCCACCGCCCCGTCTTTTGGTACCTGTGTGGTCCCTGCCATAATGTACAGCTAGACAAACATGGCCTTCTGCCGTCGGAGCATGGAGTGTTGGATGCCGCTACCGGCAGAGATGATGACCCCGCCCAATGACCAAAACCTGCCTTACCACCAAAGATGGTTCCGGGATGTCAACTCAGATGATGACCTCTACTGCTACAAGGCCGAAATTTCGACATCTACGCATACCATTGTACATCTTGCCTACAAAATCCGTGCACCCCGGACAAACATGGCACACGGGAGATCGTAACCCGCTACCTCCTGCTCTCCGCCTCTGTCGGCAATCTACAGATGGTGAGGAGATTCATCTCGCTGTTAAGAGGCCGCATGTCGCGGTTCCAGGTCTTCAGACTATAGAAGCAGTAAGAGGGTCGGCCAGCTTCCTTCTCCTGGCGCTTCTACCAGATGACCTGGCAGGTGCTCTTCGTCTGCAGGGCCTGCTCCAAGGCCTTCGACCTGGGACACGCCGGCAGCCCGGGCAACATCTACTTCCGCGACGATGTTTACCCTGGTGGTCTACACAGTGTCCTCCAGCAGAACGAGTATCCCCGCGCCGACGCTGACTAGTGGCGTTACTGAATCCCTAGCGAGATCGAGCACTGCCTGCCATGGTCTCCCTCCTCGGACACCTCGTTGTGCATTTGGAACCACCACTAATTAAGCTATACCCAACAGGTTCAGTTGGCTTGACATAATCCTCCGCCCCTAGCGATGGAGTGGGCTAGGGCGATAGCAGAATGCTATGATATTAATGTACTAGAAAAAGAATCAGTTCATCATCCCTGCATGCAGCTCTTGCTATTATTGCCTGGCTGCCGCTCCTGCAAAGATTCTTCGTCGCCCCTTCGTGTCCACCCATGGACTGAAGCATGGATCAACAAAGGAACTAGTACCTCTGGATCGAGCATCGTAGACAGGAAGCGAGGATCAGTAACTATTCGTGACTTGCATATGGGCCAAAATTGTATGTGACTTGCATAACGCCCAATAAAAAAATTTGGCGATCGACCTATATGTATAGGTAAAGAATCGCTGGAAATCAAGGTACGGGGGGAAATCGGGGGAAATGAAATGACTAAACAGTAACTGAGATCTGAAAATGACTTGGGGGTGAAGTCACTGGATTGGCTTCCCCGAAAGCAGATTTAGGGAGATTGTAAACGGAAGTCATCACTACAACTTATCTGCCGTCCAACCTAGCTAGATCTACCGGTCAATAAAGAGTCAAAGCAACATCTTCTTATAATTTGTCGAACATTTTGAGCACGTCACTTTGTATACATGTTCGTTGCTATCTTATCTAATACTCAGTGGCGAAGGACAAAAAAAATTGAGGTTAGGCGGACCCATGAGAAAATGTCATGTGTTCATATGTATATCACACACACGCGCGCGCACACACACACACCATATCGAGCAATGCTATCCATAAAAAAAGAAATTCGGCAATTTAAATATCTGACTGTAAAAATAATTACGAAAATGGAAACTCCACTTGAAAGACAAGTTAATTACTATGTGAAGTTAAATAATAAATTGCATTAAACACCAAACAATGAAATCAATGATGACCAGTAAACTTGAAAATCACGCCCAGAAAATCAGAGTCACATTCATACAATTATACATAATATTGGAAATTAACACTACTAATACATATTACATCTTCGTGAAACAAGAATTAGAGAAAACCGAGGAATGCATCACTTGCAATTCTTTTGAGTGATACTTGGAGAGAGATTGAAAAGTTGGCTTGACATACTCTTCGGCCCCTAAAGGCGCAGTGGGCTAGGGTAACAGCAGGACGGTACGATAACTACACCACGACACTGCATTTCCTACGGAGATGCGTTGAGAAAAGTCAGTTTTGCCGACCTACAGTTGGTTGGAAAAATTGTAGCAGACAGCCGGTCGGAAAAACATGTGAAAAGTAACAGATGGTTGGTGGCGAATGCTAACATATTTATTGCCGAATGATGGGTCGGGAAACCTCTAATTTTCGTCCTCACGTCGGTCGGGAAATAATCCCAACCAACGGTCCGTGGCAAATGGGCCAGCGCGCGTACTTTTGTCCCAAGCCCGCAAAAAGTTATACCCCAACACATAACTCACCACGCATGGAGAGGAAAATCCCTAATCCCTTTCTCATGCCCCACGCGCGCCGCCATGGGCACCCACTGCCAGCATCGTCATCATCCCCGCATGCTTCTCTTGCCATTGACTGCCTGGCTGCAACTCCTGCAAGGATTCGTCGTCGCCAATTCATGTCCACCCTTGTATTGAAGCATGGATAAATGAAGTAACTAGCACCTTTGGATCGGGCATTGTGCATGGGCAGAGAGGATCGGTGACTACGTGTGACTTGCATATGGCCCAATATTGTATGTGACTTGCATAATGCCCAATAAGAATTTTTGGCGATCGATCTATATGTATAGGTAAAGAATCACTGGTAATAAAGGTAGGGGGGAAATGGAAAAACTAACCAGTAACTGAGATCTGAGAATGACTTGGGGTGCCTTGCGTTGGCTTGGCTTCCCCGAAAGTAGATTAAGTGAGAGTGAAAGGAAGTCATCGCTGCAACTTATCTGCCGTCCAACCTAGCTAGATCTACCAGTCAATAAAGAGTCAAAGCAGAATCTTCTTATAACTTGTCGATCAGTTTTAGCACGTGACTTTGTATGCACGTTCGTTGCTATCTAATCTTATACACTTGAGGGCTATCCAGCGCATGCAACAGCGGCAACAGCCAATCCCGTAGCGGTTGAACATGATGGAGGTGGAGAGGATGAAGACGGACGGTACCTCGACCTCATCAGGAACCTCCCCGACAACATGCTCGGAAAGATAATCTCGCTCCTCCCCATCATGCAAGGCGATAGCGCCCAGATCTCGCGAAAATGGTAAGATACCCACACTTAGGCAACCACTTTAACCCCTCTTTATAGCGTGTCTTTCCTATGAGACACAATAGAATAAAATAAAACCTTCGAGCGTAAGGAAAACAAACACCATTTTACTATTTGAAATGGGGGTCAACCATCTTCATATTGTTATCGAGAGACCAATGTCTTAAGATAAACTTGATAACCGACATTAATCCCAGCAATCATATTGTAATCAATACCAAAATACATATAGGGTTTATATGCAATTTCAACTTCTTCCACGACAACGCCTTTAAGAAGGAATAAAAAAAAGCCTTGCACCTCCGTCACCCCTTTCAGACAAAAACATTCATCATGATTTCTTATACCAACCATCGAAGGGAGCACATCAACAAGGAGACAAACCATTTAATGAGGTAACGACACAAGTTTGCCGCCACTAAACCGAAATATTGAAGGTGAGGACAAGAGTTTTTAGCCGCGATATGAGGCAGTGTTCTAGTTACCATCTATGAAATGGATCTTCAGGTAGTCACGCCAGCTTGTACTCCATGATAGGACGTGACGGTATGGTGCTAGCTGATGTATGGGTAATCTTCCCACCGTAGACCACTGCCCCAGTCATTAGGGGGTCGATCATGTCTTTGTGTTTCCTCTCTTTATCAATTTTATATATATTATGAGAGAGGCAGATATGCTTATATAAATTTAAAAAATATCTAGTTTCCTCTCTTTATCTTGAAGGTTCTGAAGTTGCACTTGTTCTGCTAACCTATGCTAGTAGATTCAGACTACAATATTTTCTTATACAGTACTTCTATGCAAAAAATATACGTTGTCCTACTTTTCCAGAATTATTGGTGTTACAGAAGTATGGTTTTGTTTAGATCATTACAGAATGTTCTGATTTTTACAGATTCTATTTTTAATGTGTAGTTTGCTTGTTTAATAATTTCTATGACTTCTATAGGTCAATATAAATTGTAGATATGATAAAGTGCACTATGCATTATGTTCGAACAATCATGAATCTGCCATGACCCAGGGGTCACTACCCCCCACGTCCTTTGCAGGAGTCGATACAGGCACCACCATGTTTGATGCCGACCGGAAGACGTCGGTGCACCCTTGCCCCATCAAAGATAAGTATTATCATTGCCCAGAAGGGCCTCCACGTGCAACCGTTGCGCATGCACTAGACAACAATCGCCCGCGCGCCCTCGGCCAACGCATGTCCATCATGCAGACGCCAGCACACTGTAGGCCAAAACACAACAATTGCGGGACCTTGGCGGGACTATCTTCCCAGCTGGGTAAAGCAAGAAGCGGACAAATTTGTCATTATGTTCCTTTATTGATTCAAAGTAGATTTGAGTTTTTCTTAAGAACCAATTAATTTAGAAAAATCAATTTTAGTTTACTAAATAAGTGTAGCTTGCACTTTTCTACAAAAATGCAACAAAGTAAAAAAGTGGAAGTTGCACTTTCTCTGAACCGTTGCACTTTTCTGAATTGAATGAGACTTTAGAAAGTATCATCGAATTAGGCATATACAGAGAAGCGGCCATCATAATGAAATGTGGAGAGTGGAGCAGCCTGTTCAGCTTGCTCGGTGTGCAGATTTGACAGCCACACACTGGCATAGACAGAACCGTTACCAGCCAAAACCACTAGGTCACCATGGAACAAACAGAAAGAATCTGACCTAGAAGATCTTTTGAACAAATCACGGCTACTGCACGGCCAAGCAGAGTGGGTAAAGAAACAAAATTCCCACAATAAAGAAACAGAGGAACTGTAATTGAAAATTGACTACATAAACTTTCCACATTCTTTTCTAGCAGCTCTACGTCTAGGCTAACCTCTTTATTTCGCACCTTCTCCCTCTGCATGGTCCAATAAAAATGAGAAAGATATGCAGATATAGGGTCCTAGGTAGGTTGACCGATTGATGGACGATCGAACGACGAGCATTAGCGGACGACGGAGAGCGGAGTAGCTAGGTGCTGCAATCGCAGGGGAGGGAGGTTGTCTTCCTCGTGCAACAAAGGATCATGGACGCCTGGCACCGGTAGTAGCGCGGCTCCATCATGAACTCATTTGCCGGAGCACCCATCGGCCTCTGGACCTCATCCTTCGGCTTGCAGCTCAGCCACCGCTTGAGTAGCCCATGCAGCGACGACAGACCGGCTCACCATGGCATAAGATCTCCATCTGGCCTCCACCGATATCTCCTTGGGCATATCTTCCTCCTGCTGTCGTGCATCGCGGACCAAGTTCGTGTGTCCGCCGTGAGCAAGCACTGGTGCCTGGTAGCTTTGCAGAACCCGTCCCTGCTGCTATGGCTCCTCAAGCCCTTCACAGCCCGGACCGACAGCTACAGGACTTTGACGGCTCCGTTGATCTATGTCCGACCCTCTCTGACGAGGGCGGCGGGGCGGCGGGGCCCATTTTTGTTGCTTCGCTCCGGGGGGTTGGTGGTGGTATCATCCCATCACTGGCGTGGTCATGCCGTGCTCAACCACGACACCGGCGAGTGTCTCGCCCTCCTAGATCGCCCCATCAACTCCAACGACATCAGGTGCCCCATGTTGATCTGCGCAGCCACCATCTCCACCGCCCCGTCTTCTGGTACCTGTGTGGTCGATACCATAATGTACAGCTAGACAAACATGGCCTTCTGCCGCCGGAGCATGGAGTGCTGGATGCCGCTACCGGCAGAGATGACGGCCCCGCCCAACGACCAAAACCTGCCTTACCACCACAGATGGTTCCGGGCTATCAGCTCAGATGATGACCTCTACTGCTACAAGGCCGAACTTTCGACATCTACGCATACCATTGTACATCTTGCCTACGAAATCCGTGCTCCCCAGAAAAACATGGCACACGGGAGATCGTAACCTGCTACCTCCTGCTCTCCGCCTCTGGCGCCAATCTACTGATGGTGAGGAGATTCATCTCGCCGTTAAGAGGCCGCATGTCGCGGTTCCAGGTCTTCAGACTATAGAAGCAGCAAGAGGGCCGGTCGGCTTCCTTCTCCTAGCGCTTCTACCAAATGACCTGGTAGGTGCTCTTCGTCAGCCGGGCCTGCTCCAAGGCCTTCGACATGGGACAAGCCGGCAGCCGGGCTACATCTACTTCCTCGATGACATCTACCCTGGTGGTCTGCACAGTGTCCTCCAGCAGAACAAGTATCCCAGCGCCAAGCCGACTAGTGGCGTTACTCAATCCCTAGCGAGATCGAGCGCTGCCTGCCATGGTCTCCCCCCCTCGGACACCTCGTTGTGCGTTAGGAACCACCACTAATTAAGCTATACCCAACAGGTCCAGTTTGCTTGACATCATCTTCCGCCCCTAGCGATGGAGTGGGCTAGGGTGATAGCAGAATGCTATGATATTGATGTACTAGAAAAAAATCAGTTCATCATCCCTGCATGCAGCTCCTGCCATTATTGCATGGCTGGCACTCCTGCAAGGATACTTCGTCGCCCATTCGTGTCCACCCATGGACTGAAGCATGGATGAACGAAGGAACTAGTACCTCTGGATCGAGCATCGTAGACAGGAAGCGAGGATCGGTAACTATTCGTGACTTGCATATGGCCCAAAATTGTATGTGACTTACATAACGCCCAATAAGAATTTTTGGTGATCGACCTATATGTATAGGTAAAGAATCGCTGGAAATCAAGGTAGGGGGGAAATCAGTTGAAATGAAATGACTAAACAGTAAATGAGATCTGAGAATGACTTGGGGGTGAAGTCATTGGATTGGCTTCCCCGAAAGCAGATTCAGTGAGATTGTAAAAGGAAGTCATCGCTGCAACTTATCTGCCGTCCAACCTAGCTAGATCTACCGGTCAACAAAGAGTCAAAGAAAAATCTTCTTATAATTTGTCGAACATTTTTAGCACGTCACTATGTATACATGTTCGTTGCTATCTTGTCTTATAATCCGTGGCGAAGGACAAAAAAAATTGAGGTTAGGCGGACCCATGAGAAAATGTCATGTGTTTATATGTATGTCACACACATATTCATCTAAAAATGTATATCACACACACAAGCGCGCGCGCACACACACCATATCGAGCAATGCTATCCATAAAAATAACAAATTCGGCAATTTAAATATCTGACTGTAAAAATAATTACGAAAATGGAAACTCCACTTGAAAGACAAGTTAATTACTATGTGAAGTTAAATAATAAATTGCATTAAACACCAAACAATGAAATCAATGATGACCAGTAAACTTGAAAATCACGCCCAGAAAATCAGAATCGCATTCATACAATTATACATAATATTGGAAATTAACACTACTAATACATATTACATCTTCGTGAAACAAGAATTAGAGAAAACCGAGGAATGCATCACTTGCAATTCTTTTGAGTGATACTTGGAGAGAGATTGAAAAGTTGGCTTGACATACTCTTCCGCCCCTAAAGACGGAGTGGGCTTGGGCAACAGCAGGATGCTACGATCACTACACCACGACACTGCATTTCCTTCGGATGTGTTTTGAGAAAAGTCACTTTTGTCGATCGACTGTTGGTTGGAAAAAATTGTAGCAGTCATTCGGTCGGAAAAACATGTGAACTGTAACACACGGCCGGAGGGGAATGCTAACATATTTATTGTCGAATGATGGGTCGGGAAAGCTCTAACCCATCCATACATCGGTCGGGAAATAATCCCGACCAACAGTCCTTGGCAAATGGGCCAGCGCGCATTTTACGTAACAAGCTATCCCAGTTATCCCATAAATTTTTATTATTTTCGTGCTAATTATTTTAGCTTAATTTCGAGCAGCAACGAGTGGGATATCATCTAGTTTTACAGGAGAGACACCTAATTAATTAAGTGTTTACCATATACAAATAAGCACCGTGCTTAAGGAAAGCCTGATTTATTTTTCTAAGCACCTCATTTAAGCATCTTGCATTGTACAAGGCCTTATAAGACAGTGTACTCTCACTAATAACGAGAAGGAACTATATTTCATTCAGATGCGTACAGAGATACGTGTACTCTTATTCTTCACAAAAATGTTAAGTGCACTTTCCTGCTATACAAGGGTTGTACGTATACTCTTATTCTTTAGAAAAATATTAAGTGCACTTACAGTTATATAATGGTCCAAAAAAACTATTTTTTTCTTTTTTGATAAAGGACGATTTTATTATCTCAAAATGTAGCATCAAGCGGATACAAAGCATAAGCTAATTGTTTCTGCAAGTATCAATAAATGATCTGTGTGAAGAACATATTTTACTGAATGATACACTTTTTAAATGCAATAACACAATGATAATGTATTTGAACTCATATGACTCCAAGGATCGAACTAAGATCAAGCTACATATGTGTTACATGTTTGCTTGTCAAGATTGCATATATCCTTCACAATATTTCTATACGGATTCTATTCAAAGTGAATTTTATTAGCATGTTTTCTCTATTCTGACCATATTTTTCTCTACAGTCTATACATCCCTAGTGCCTAATTCTTAAGATGCAACTGGGCGTCCTCGGAGTTGGAGGCCTTTGCCGGCGGCATACCGTTGGTGAAGGTAAAACCTAAAGAGACAACGACAGGAGCATGGGACTGTGCGGTGTGGTCTGTCGCCTGTTAGTCAAATGCAGTACTAAAACTGTTGGCAAAAACCGCTTCAACTTTGAAATGGGGCTTTTGTATGTGGTCTCTGAGGCCATCTGCTGACTCATCCAATGACGCTCTAGTACGTGCAATAGGAGAGAGAGGGGCCACAAAATTTTGTGTCGCCCAATTATTACTGAGATGAAACAAGCGGGATGACTTGTAGCATGGGCCATTTTGAGGCAGACATGGAACTATAAATTTTGTTCTATTGTTACAGATGAATAGAAGGCTTTGATCATGTATACTTACTTTCTTTAGTATCGGTAAAACATCAAAATGGCCTTTGACATGAGTACGGTGTTTTGGATCTTGCCCTCCATGCAGGCTGATTTTTGAAAAATATCAAAATACGATTTTTTCGGTTTCAGCAAATCTGAAAAAATCTGTACAAGTAAAAATGGATGTGAGATGTATGTGTGTAATTTCCAGGATGAAGTACGTTGAAATGCGATCTGTACAAAAAAGAGAAATTCATGGTCTGGGAGGATGAATAGTATCATTTGCTAAAAAGCCCCAGATTGTTTTTTTTGCACAGCCATCTTTTCAACGTATTTCGTCCTGAAAATTTACACACTTGTGCATTATGCTTTCATGTGTGTCTGTATTGTTTACAGAATTTGTTGGAACGTAAAAATATGAATTTTCTCGAATTTCGAATTCTTCATTAGGGGGCATTCATATAGTTCGGCCTCCAATAGCAATTTCCGCTTTGACATCCACTATAAGTACTATATTAGTGATGAGAAGGCCTAAAAAGGGTGGCAGCACAACTTCTTAAGGCCCACATGTTATTAACGCTAGATCCCTTTTGTTTGTAGAGAACTGGGATACATCACAGTAATGGTAAGAGTACTGAAAACTAGTGGGGTATTAGCACAAGCAGCTCATACAGTGGGATGCACCCAATTCGTCTAGGTCATCTCATGAAACTTTGCCTCGAAAAATCAACTTCAAATCCACCCATAGTGTGACTAAAAACAGTTGGAGTCAAGGGCTGGCTTATTCGATCTTCCTAGCTTGATGTAGAATTAGACCTATATATGAGTGAATAAGTTGCTCCTAAACTAAGGCTAACATCACCTACCCCCTCCAACAGATCTAACAGTGCTCAAAAACCAAAGAAAGTGTTTCTATGATCGAGAGACAGGGAGGGGAACAGGAGGTTTACTATCTTGGGTTTCCCCTGTCGGAGGCAGATCCTGCATGGCTGGATGCCTAAGATTGGGATTAGGGCGAAGCACTAGCAGCCTTTCTGTTGTGCAGTCGTCCGACGAGACCGTGCCGGCACCAGCACCGTAATCGATGACATCGAGGGCGACTGGCCGATACTAGAGATAGAGCCGTGGGGGAGGCATGTTGTTCCATTTTGAGCCAAATTGGTTGGGCCAGACAGATAAATGGGTTGTGGTTCTACTAATGCAAGACATACGCACAATGGCTGATACTCATTTTTTTAGGGAGCGACTAGGGATTAGTCGACTTAGACTTAAGGAGGTCTTAGTCGGCTGAAGTCAACAGGGGAGTTTAGGTTGCCTTTAATTGTTGTCTGCCTCCGGGTTTCTACATACTCCTGTCTTCATTTTTACATGGGCTTTTATGTTGGGACTGATAGTTATTCTTCCTTTCTTGTATGTTTTGAGTTGTTCGGCTTCACTTGTGCGTGCACCACCTGGCCCGACTGAGGCTCCTATAATCGTTTCATTTTCATTTTCTTCCTTGTCTTTGAGACCGTGTCGGCACCAGCGCCGACGATCATTGACATCGAGGCAAGGCAGACTGGCCGATACTAGAGATAGAGCCGTGGAGGAGGCATGATGTTCTATTTTGAGTCAAATTGGTTGGGCCAGACAGATAAATGGGTTGTGGTTCTACTAATGCAAGCCATAGGCACAATGGCTTATACTAAAAAAAATAACTATTCTGTCAAACAAGTTACAAGTTTTTTTCATGGATTTAAAGAAAAAAGAGAACTGGCCTGTAAGAAAAACAATATTGTACAACAGATAACCTAGGTAGTTAACAATTACTTACCTAAATAACCTAGGTTGTACAATATTGTTTTTCTAACTGGTCAGTTCTCTTTTTTCTTTAAATCTATGAAAAAAGATGTAACTTGTTTTTCTATTTAGTATGAGCCATTGTGCCTATGGCTTGCATTAGTAGAACCACAACCCATTTATCTGTCTAGCCCAACCAATTTGGCTCAAAATGGAACATCATGCCTCCTTCACGGCTCTATCTCTAGTATCGGCCAGTCGGCCTCGATGTCATTGATCGTCGGCGCTGGTGCCGACACGGTCTCAGAGCCAAGGAAGAAAATGAAAATGAAACGATTATAGGAGCCTCAATCTGGCCAGGTGGTGCACGCACAAGTGAAGCCGAACAACTCAAAACAAACAAGAAATGAAGAATAACTATCAATCCCAACATAAAACCCCATGTAAAAATGAAGAAACGAGTATGTACAAACTTGGAGGCAGACAATGATTAAAGGCAGCCTAAACTCCACTGTTTGACGTCAGCCGACTATGATTTCCTTAAGTCTCATTCGACTAATCCCTAGTCTCTCCCTAAAAAAATGAGTGTCAGCCATTGTGCCTATGGGTTGCATTAGTAGAACCACAACCCATTTATCTGTCTGGCCCCAACCAATTTGGCTCAAAATGGAACAACATGCCTCCCCCACGGCTCTATCTCTAGTATCGGCCAGTCGCCCTCGATGTCATTGATTGCGGCACTGGTGCCGGCACGGTCTCGTCGGACGACTGCACAACAAAAAGGCTGGTAGAGCTTTGCCCTCATCCCCATCTCAGGCATCCATCCATGTAGGATCTGCCTCCGACAGGGGAAACCCAAGATAGTACACCTCCTGTTCCCCTCCCCATATCTCGATCATAGATACACTTTCTTTGGGTTTTGAGGACTATTAGATTTGTTGGAGGGGGTTAGGTGATGTTAGCCTCAGTTTCAGAGCAACTTATTCACTCATAGATAGGTCTAATTCTACATCAAGCTAGAAGATCGAATAAGCTAGCCCTTGAATCCAACTGTTTTTAGTCACACTATGGGTGGATTTGAAGTTGACTTTCGAGGCAAAGTTTCATGAGATGACCTAGACGAATTGGGTGCATCTCACTGTATGAGCTGCTTGTGCTCACATGTCACCTCACATAGGACAGTTCCTATGCATACACAATACGGTTCGTCTTTCGCATAAACCAACAGCGAAACACACTATCCTCAAAAGTGAGCATGCTTCAGATACTCCGCATCTCCGTAGCCCCCCATCCTTCTTTGATCCCGATCTCCAAACCAAATTCTCCTCACATGCTAGCGGCCAATCACTGCCAATGGAGATGGATGCCGGTGATCGTAGTAGGTATACGACTACTAGGAAGAGGAAATCAGTTACAATTGAGGTTGAGGGCTAACCGGCTCCTGTGTCGGTGGAGAGGTTGAACACGATGGAGGCAGCGAGGGTGAAGACACACGAAATCTCGTCCTCATCCACACCCCCCGGAGGACGACATTCTCCAAATATAAACTTGATAACCGGCATTTTTTCAGCGAGAGACCAATGTCCTAAGATAAACTTGATAACTGACATTAGTCCCACTAGTTATATCGTAATCAACACCAAAATACATTTAGGGTCTAGATAAAATTTCAACTTCTTCCACGGCAATGCTTTCAAGAAGGAATAAAAATATCCTTGCACCTCTGTCGCCCCTTTCAGATGAAAATGGTCAAGAGAAAAAAATTGCATCATGTGTGAATTGACTTGCAACATCCGCTATACCTAGGGGGTGCTACCTTAGCATTCTATTTGTGAGCAGAGAAGGGCACCGTCATGTTTGATGTCAACTGGAAGCCATCGGTGGGCCCTTGCACCATCAATGACGGATGTTGCCACTATATACGTGGGCCTCCATGTGCAGCCATTGCTCGCGCACTACACAACTAAAATGTGGGCCCCAATCACCATGTGCAACACTGGTCCAATTTGATAGTATCTTGAGAAGAAATTAGAGAATGCTTCTACAAATATAATTGTAGCAATAACCGGTATTTGTACAATTAATTGCAATTAATGAGTTTTCATATATTTCCAATATTAATTGCAATTGATGAAATCAATGTTGTTTCGAAATTATGATGATGTGATAGATACATCATTGAAGCAGCGTCAATTTTTGGATGTACATGGTTGAATGGATGGGTTCGTCTTGATTCACCAAACTCATGATTTTAGAAGTAGAAGTAGATTTACTCATTGATTCTAAGTAGATTAAGTTTTTATTAAACGTTAATTGGTTTATATTAATTAAAATTTAGTTTAGAGAAAAAGTGAAACATGCACTTTTCTAGAAATCGCAACTGAACAAAAAAGTGTAAGTTACACTTTCACTAAATTGTTGCATGACCACCTCTACGGGCACCTCCTGTGCATACACTACTCGGTGGCTGCCTTAGTAAGGTCCCGGCCACGTATACGTTCCCCCAGTGGCCCTCATAGTCAGAGCTCGGTATCCTTGACATTCACTGGGTTGAGGAAGAGGAATTCTTACAGAAATTCAAGCAAGGCACCCGCCTCCTCATTGTTCACATGCATTCACTTCCAACCACGGCCTCGCTCGGGGCTGCAGCATGGGGTTTCTCAGGAGTAGCTCCGGCGCAAGTGGTTATAGAGAGGAAACCCCATCAAAATGCTTGGCTGCAAGGTGGAATCATGCCTATGGAGAATCATGGAACACGTCATGCTATTCGAGATCAACGAGACACAAAGACAGACAACCCCTATCGAGCCCATTGATCTAGGGATCGTCACACGGTCCCATGATGTGGATCCCCAGGTATTGCATGAAGAACTGTGGATCATGGAGAAGGTGGTCTTTGAGGGTAAGGATATACCTTTCAAGAAGAGAAAATGTGTTGCCTTTGCTTTCGCTAACAACAACGAAATTTTCCCGCTGAAGACAGTCCTGACTAGTGCATCTCCAGCTCCAAGGATTTCTGACAAACATAGTCCATCTCCTCAGCCAACATCGATTCGTGGAGGCAGAGATTTCGTTCAAGAAGAGGAAAGTCGATGTGGTCGAAGTAACCGACATTAACAATGAAAATAGTATCATCCCAGTCCCACCTACCCAGATCATGGGGACTATTCTCAAGAAGAAGTGGCCACGAGAGGCAAACGTGGTCGTGGTCGTGGTCCTGGTCATGGTAGTGGATGTGGACGCGGACGTCGACCAAGCTCTTTAGGTAAATCGGCCCAAGCTACTTCGTCCTCACAAGGAAACCGATGTTGGCCAATAGCAACCTCTTTTGAAGTGCCTAATTAGCGACTGTTCGCAGTGCCACCACCTTCTCAAGTGGCTGATGGGCTTCTCCAGATTCAAAATAGTTTGGAGGATGAAAGTGATGGAAGTTTGGAATGATGAATTCGCACGCAATCAACAGACTCTGGAATTTGCAAGAGAACAACGACGGTTGTTCTTGGATCTGGACACCACCACCAATAGAGGATACCAAAACCAAGGCCGGATGTGTGCAGCAGCGTAGGATGGCCGCAAGGAGGACGTTCTATCAGACACAAAAGGAGGCACAAAACGAAACCGTTGAGGCAGCAGGAGCAGCGTAGAGAGAGTAAACACACATATGTTGCCGGACTAGACGAAGGCGTGGGCCTCCCGAAAGTATCCTTGCAAAGTGGTCACCTATGTCCATGTGCGATCTAGTTTCTGCCATTCCACACATGTGCAAACTAGCTGGCAGTATCCGCCATGACCTAGGGGCCACTACCCCAATGTCCTTTGCATGCGTAGAGACGAGCACCACCATGTTTGATGGACGATTGAACGACGAGCATTAGAGGATGACGGAGAGCGGAGTAGATAGGTGATGCAATGGCAGGGGAGGGAGGTTGTCTTCATCGTGCAGCAAAGGAACATGGAAGACTGGCACCGGTAGATGGTAGTAGCGTGGCTCCATCATGAACTCATTCGTCGTACCACCCATCTGCCTCTGCACCTCGTCCTTCGGCTTGCAGTTCAACCACCGCTTGAGTAGGCCATGCATCAACGGCAGAACGACTCATTATGGCATAAGATCTTCATCTAGCCTCCACCGAGATCTCCTCGGGCATATCTTCCTTATGCTATCATGCATCGCGGACCGAGTCCGGGCGTCCGCCGTCAGCAAGCACTGGCGCCTGGTAGCCTTGGAGAGCCAGTCCCTGCTGCCATAGCTCCTCAAGCCCTTCATAGCCCGGACCGACAGCTACATGAATTTTGACGGCTCTGCTGATCTGTGCCCGACCCTCTCTGACGAGGGCCGCGGGGCGAAGGGGCCCGTTTTTGTTGCTCCATTCCGGAGGTGGGTCGTGGTATCTTCCCATCATTGGCGCGGTCATGCCATGCTCAACCTCTGCACTGGCGAGTGCGTCGCCCTCCTGGATCGCCCCATCAACTCCAACGAGATCAGGTGCCCCATGCTGATCCGCGCAGCCGCCATCTCCACTGCCCTGTCTTCTGGTGCCTGTGTGGTCGCTGCCATAACGTACAGCTAGACAAACATGGCCTTCTGCCGCTCGGGCATGGAGTGTTGGATGTTGCTGTCGGTAGAGATGATTGCCCCGTCCAATGCCAAAGACCTGACTTACCACCACAGATGGTTCCGGTCCGTCGACTCAGATGATGACCTCTATTGCTACTAGGCCGAACTTTCGGCATCTATGCATACCATTGTATATCTTGCCTACGAGATCCGTGCTCCCCGGATGAACATGGCAAACGGGAGATCGTAACCCGCTACCTCCTGCTCTCCACCTCTGGCGCCAATCTGCTGATGGTGATGAGATTCATCTCGCCGTTCAGAGGCCGCTTGTCGCGGTTCCAGGTCTTCAGGCTATAGAAGCAGCAGGAGGTCCGGCCGGCTTCATGGTCCTGGCGCTTCTACCAGATGACAGGGCAGGTGCTCTTCGTCAGCTGTGCCTGCTCCAAGGCCTTCGACATGGGACACGCCGGTAGCCTGGCCTACATCTATTTCCTCGACGATGTCTACCCTGGTGGTCTGCACATTGTCCTCCAGTAGAACGAGTATCCCCGCGCCGACGACGGCGGGTGGCGTTACACAATCCCTAGCGAGATTGATGTCTACACACGCTTTTATTCTTGTAGACTATGTTGGGCCTCCAAGCGCAGAGGTTTGTAGGACAGCAGCAATTTCCCTCAAGTGGATGACCTAAGGTTTATCGAACTCAGGGAAGTAGAGGTTGAAGATGGTCTCTCTCAAGCAACCCTGCAACTAAGATACAAGAAGTCTCTTGTGTCCCCAACACACCTAATACAACTAGGAGTTGTATAGGTGCACTAGTTCGGCGATGTAACACCCCCTTGTAATGATCACTGTGATCAACTGCTAATAATGCCAAGTCATTTTCATTTACAATATTAATCACAGTGGTTCAACAAGTCAACTCAAATTTGCCCCTGAAAACTCCAATTCAAATTCAATTGCAAAATGAAGTTGTTCCAAAAATTATGGAATAATGTTCATTATTTAGCAAATATTCCAAAACAAATGCTGATGTTGAAAATAACATCACCAGCAACTCAAATAATGGGCTAGGGCATTTAAACAGTGTTATAACAGCACTATTAAATGCTTTTTCATTTTTCTAAATTCCAAAAATGATCCAAATATGCTCAAACCAATTTTTGGTGATGGGTAATTTTGCAACCTATCATTTGGGCCAACTTCTACATTTTTGCAAAGTCCTCTGGTGGCCCTTCATTTCTTATTCTTCTCTGTGAAATAATAAAAAGGAAAGCAGAAAAATAAAAGGAAGAAGGCCTAAACACCTGCTGTGCCACTGGGCTCTAAATCTACAGTGAGGCCCAGCCCACCTCCACCCACTCTCACCTGCCCCTTCGTCCTCCTCGCCTCGCTGTCGCCGCGGCCATGGCCGAGCGCGCGCCGCTCCACCCTCCGCTCGCCACGGCGCCGGAGTGGTTGGGAGGAGAGGATAAGGGCGACGCCGAGCCCTCCCCCCTGGTCGCCTCGCCATTTTCCCCCTCTCCCTCACCCACGAGCTCGCCTGCTCCCTCTTCCCCTCTGTCACCGAAGCCGACGCCGCCGTCCTCCGTCGAACGCACGGCCACCGGCGGCCCTGAGCTCGTCGACCATGTCTGCCAGCTCCGCCGAGCTCCGCCACGCCTTCTGGTGATCTCAGGCGAACCCGGGGAGCCGCACAGCAGCCGTTCATCCACGTCCCCATCTCCGGCCACCGCGGACAACTCCGGCGGCCCCGACTCCACTGCTGCTCCTAAACCCCCGAGGGCTTTTCGTAGCCGCGCGGTGAGCCTCTTCCTCCCTCCGTTCATCTTCTTGCGCTGCGCGGGTCGCCGTAGCCAGCTCGTCTTCCCGCCGAACCTCCTCGCCGCCGATGAGCTTCTCGACGTGGCCGCGCTGCCCGTCGAGCTCAACTGAGCTCATGGCCGTGCTCTAGGCCTCGCTAGGACCCCGTAGAACACCCCCGCTGGACCTGCTGCGCCGTCTAGTCGCCGCTCGCAAGATGGCCGAACTCCGGCGTCCGCCTCGCCGCTCGCCGCCGACGTTTCCGACCACCTCAGCCTTTGCGACCACCGTAGATGGATGCGCGGCTCCGTCCGCAGCCGAAAGAGCCTAGCCGCGCCCGATTTGAGTCACCGCAGCGGTTTTCCGACGCTCTCCGGCGAGAGCGCCGTCGCG
>LR738713.1:704832810-704944034 GCA_902687465.1 Secale cereale
CGGCCCCGCTGACCTGGCATGCGGTGGGGCCCTCCCTGTGAGGCTGCCAGTGGGCCCCGCTGCGAGGTTTGACCTCGTTGACCACGGTCAACGAGGGTTACTGTTCATCCATCTGTATGACATGTGGGCCCCTGCGATATTAGAATTAATTAAAACGTTTTAATAAATAAAAGTTAATTAGTTTAACTACTACTGTCACTGACATATGGGGCCCACCCTTTTAGTTAAGCCACTGTTAATTTAATTTAACTCTGTTTAATTCACAGAGGCTGACATGTGGGTCCCACTGGACCCACATGTCATATTTGACTTAGCCAGCCGCTGTTTGACCTGCTGATGTCAGCATGACATCATGCTGACATCATAAATTCTTTTCTGTTATTTAAATAATTCCAGAAATTCAAATAAACTTTGAAAAATCATATCTTTTAATCCGTAACTCCGATGAAAATAATTTATATATGAAAATTGCTCAGAATTTCGATACGAATCTAGATACGCCCTCCGTTTTCCCGTCAGATGCTCCTAGCTAGATGAACATGGAACTTTCGGCCTGTTTTCGATAAATGAATAGTGCTCAACTTTGATAAAATAAATCCAAACAAATTCTTAAAAATAACTAATATGACCTAGACATGTTTTTAGGCAACCCCGCACTGCACGTTAGCTTAGCACGCTTTGTGATGCATGTTTGCTGTGTATTTATCTGTTTCTTCCCCCTCTTCTCTCTCGGTAGAGTCCGACGCTGACGCAGATCCCGAGACCGACGCTGTCCCGGTGATTGGTTCCCCCTCCGACGATCTTGCTTTTGCCACCGAGCAACCAGGCAAGCAACCCCCCCCTTGAGCATTTCCGATATCGCCTATGTCTATTCTCTCTTATTCTTGCATTAGAATTGCTGCTACTGCTACTGCTCCTATTACTGTTGCATAGCCTGTTTTTGCTAAACTGTTGATACCTGTCATTATTCATAAACTGCTTAGTATAGGTTGGGTAGCACTGCTATGGTCCCACACTCTCGTAGTTGCCTCGCATAGTACCCTTGCCTCGATCAACCGATCGGGCCCCTTCCCCTGACCTTCTTCACATCACCGCACATCCCCCCCTAATATGCTCGACTCCGCAGAGTTAACATCAGGTGACGAGGGTGATACCTCCGAACTCACTTCTGATGTTGTCCCTGTAGTATAGCTAGCTCGTTGTGGGTTACCGAGGGTGATTCCTCTTCCCACTTCCGACTTAGCTTTTGTCGTGCATCCGCTATGGTGATTACCGCCGAGGGTGATTCCTCCGGTATCACCTTATCGGGATTTGTCGTTTAGGAGTCCAACGAGGGTGATTCCTCGGATTCCTCATCGGCATGAAACCACACGGATGCCCTGTTTCACCATACCGTGTTTAAAGACGTATCGATCCCCGAGGCCGGACGTCGCCAGGAACAAAGGCGTGCGGCCAGAGGTATCGTGCGTCTGAAGACACTTTGAAGTTTACCGTGTTTAAAGACGTATCGATCCCCGAGGCCGGACGTCGCCAGGAACAAAGGCGTGCGGCCAGAGGTATCGTGCGTCTGATGACACTTTGAAGTTACTACTACACATGTTGGATGGAGGCGGGTTGACCCAGAGGGGTACCCGCGAGTGCCTTTGAGGCGTGAGCTGTGGAGTCGGGTGACCAGTGAGGGTACCCGCGAGATAACTACGAGGCGTGGCCGGTCTTTCCCAGTCCTTGTCACAAGTCCTCGAGACGGGACGACGGGGCCAACAGTATCGTCGGCTCTGCTCGTTACCGCGCGCTCCCAACACACTAGCGATTTGGATATTTGATCCGAGGGGCCTCCGGGTCCGATAGCACTAACCACCACGTGGGTGTGAGTGGGTGCTCTGCGTCGTATACATCAGCCGGAGCCGTCACGACGTCAGCGATTGAGCGGCCCGTTCGGATTGGACTTAGGATGCAACTGCGCTTGTATAAGGGGTTGCTAGGTCTGCTACCGAACGGCCTCGCAACGTGCGGAGCGTCCGGGGCGATGGCTCAGACCCCTGGGGGCATAGGATTAGTCCGGCGTGCTCGATCCTCTCTGGCGGTATCTGGTCGGGTTGCGTCGTATTGTTTAGCCGAGGGCGGGCACGACCTGATGGTGTGTCCGGCCGGAGTTAAGCGAGCGTGGTGGGTAACTTGGTGCACCCCTGCAGGGAAGAAACAATCTATCGATAGCCTGTCCTACGGTAACGGACACTCGGAGTTGTATCCACTTCGGTACAACTAGAACTGGTGACTTGAGATATGAGATGGATATTGCTGCAAACACTATACAGTATTATGATGAACTATTCTGTTCCCCTCTAATTGCTGCAAGACCCTGAAGATGCTAGTCTTCGTCAGGACTAGGCTTTTCCCCTCTCTACTCTGGCTTTCTGCAGTCTAGTCCACCCACATACAGCCTCCTTTGAAAATAATGCATTGCTAGTATAGATCTGATGTAAGTCTTGCTGAGTACTTTGGATGAGTACTCACGGTTGCTTTGCTTCCTCTTTTGTTCTACCCGCTTGATAAACCAGACGACGGAGCCATGGTGCCTACAGCCCCCGTTGACGACTACTACTACCAGCCCGAGGCTGGCTACTACTACTGCCCGGCCGGCGAGTACTTCTACGAGGAGCCGGCGGACGACGACCAGGAGTAGGATCGGAGGTCCCAGGCAGGAGGCCTGCGCCTTTTCGATCGTAGCTTTTCTTTTGCCCCGCCTGTGTAACAGGCCTATCTTCTTCTGTGTTGTATCTGTACCCAGATACCTAACGCTTCCGCTGACTATGTGTATGACATCATGTTATGTATTCGAGCCCTCGAGGCCCTGGCTTGTAATATATGACTGGTATGTATTTATTTATGTTTTAGAGTTGTGCTGTGATTTCCTTCACGTGAGTCCTTAGGCTTGATCGTGTGCATTGCGTGTATGATTAGTGCACGGTCGGGCCGGGGTCGTCACAGGTTGGTATCAGAGCCGACTGCCTGTAGGAACCCCCTTTCCAACTCCTTGGTCGAAGTCGAGTCTAGAGGTCCAAAAATGTTTTACTAACTTGGCTGTGTGGCTTATGGCCCCACGTCGCCACTTGGGTGGTGTAGCTTCTTTTATTCCTCGTCTATACTCTGGGACTCTTCTCTCTCGTCTATTCGGGTTAAACGATTTTACTAACTCCAACATTAGGTTCTCGTAACCGCTTTCTCCCGAAGAGCCCCCTCGTTACAGAAGATAGCGTGTCATCATCAGAAGACTCCGAAGATACTCCTCGAAGTTTCTCGAGACCCTGTGCCCACTGCTTTGCCGTTCCTGACCATTTATAAACCCCAAAGGATAACTACCTACACCTGTCGTTCCTATAGTCGTCCTAGTACCCTCGGGTTCTATCCGACATGTCGTAACACTATCCGACATTTCGAGAATTCTCGGAACCTATTGCCTTGCAGTCCTGTTCCGTCTGACTACAACTATGAATAAATCCTCATACTTACCGGGGATTCGTTCATCCCTAGTTGATCAGGTGTTTCGCAACATACTTCCCATTTTTAATTCGATCTCCCGAAGGACCTCTGCAGCCTACTGCTGTTGGTTACCTTGCCGGCCTGAATTATGGATAATTCCATATGTCTGGTAATATTCATTGCTGTCCTTTGACACCGTCATTTTGGTCTTATTGAGTCAACATGGGTGCGCATGCTCGCAATCATCAGTCGTTTCCTACTAATCTATCCTTCCGGCTCAGACGTCACTCTGGATATGAGCTGGTTCTCGGTAAATCAATCCTTGATTGATTGGCCATCAAATTCTATTCAACCTATCCCTCTTTTGATCACAGCCTTTGCTTCTGGTCCTTCGTCTTGGAATTATAATTCCCCTGTACCCAAACGTCGAATTATTCCGATGTTTCTATAATTCGATGACTTTGCATTCCTTCTTCTTCTGGTTGAGTACCGATACTCACAACAGATTCTTTACCGACCATCTGGTCCTTTGTTGGATTTTATCCGACAACGTCTTCCATTTTTCAATAACCCTGTGAGTCTTTCCTCGGATACATAATACCTTTGGTAAATTGTATCCTCTGTCCTGACAACCATGCTCTACTATCGGGCCTGAGTTATTTACTCCTAAAATTTCTATTATATGGTCCTAAGTTGCCCTGAAGGGTTGAACATATGCCTTCTCTAGTCTGTGTGAATCAAAAGCTATGCGGGTTATATCTACTCGCGTTCCGTCGAATAAATTTATCGACTCTACAATTTCCTCGAAGACGAGAAGTGAATGAAAGGTAATGCATTGAAGAAGTGGGAGTCGACCTTGAACCTTGTGTTCATGCCCATGGAACCGATGTAGAACTTATCATGGAAGCTGCTCGTAAAAAGAATTACTTCCTTGGTACAAGTTCATCTTGTATCTCTGAAATGATCCTTTGCAATCATGGTTCCGACCATATTCTCCCCTTGATTCCATTTCCCGGATAAGTTAAAATACTTGTCCTCTACAGATCATTTCACCCGTCCAACCTCTATTCTGATTTACCTTCGGGTATTACCCCTAGTACCTGTTACTGGGAAGTCTATCACTCCATCACCTCATTTCTAGCCTGATCGGCTATATCAGTATCATGCTAAATTTTAACCATGTTACCTGGTCTTTATGCCGGAGCACAACATCCGACGATGAGCGAAGCTTACGTCGATCTTCTTCCTCTTATCTTTTCCCCTCGAACAACAAGCTTGAATTCGAGCTTGTGCCGTATCCGTGGCTCCATTAACCCTCCCGCTTCATCATTCCTGTTATCGATGCCGTCGCTGTTCGATGGCATCCTCGTAAAATATCTCGACAAAATGTTTCTTGATCCATTATCCACACAACATCGTATGGGTAATACCAAGACTCTTCTCTCGTTCCTTTATCCAAATGTTTTTGAACTTGCTGCTCTATCAGGTATATCATGCTCCGCTCTTTCTTGCGAAATGATATACCCTTAAAACTTGTGTGTAAACACATATTTCTTTCCATTGGCGTGATTAATCAATTAATCACATTTTCCTTTCCATTTGTTTGTTTAACCTTTTCTTGAGATCATTAAGACATGAGCAGGAATAATTCCCTGCTTATGAAAACATCTCGGTCTACAACTCTGTCAGCGAGAGCCTGTTACTTTCGTTGATGACATTCCGGTAACCACCGATGGACGAGAACTTTGCCTATTGGTCCGCCTCGTTTAACGAGCAGGAAAATGGTTCTCTTCGTCCCTCGCCCTTGGTACCGACGATGTTACCGACATAACTGACAGACTGCCCCCTGACATACCTTGTTGTCGTGACCGGTAAGATGTCACCGTTCCCCCCTACTCTCGATTGACACTGATCGCAGTTCCACAGAATCGTAACCTGACTCTCTTGAACATTCTTGATCTCGTAGAATCCTTTGCTCTTGGCTTGAGTGTTGTCACGATCCACCCTTCAAGAGTTAATCTATTCTCGATGCTCTGAACTCCTTTCACACTCTGTTCAGTCATCGATCGGATGTCCGTCCGCTTGAAGCTTTCTTCTGAACTGTCACACCTTGCTCTCATTGTTTTCCTAAGTTATAACTCAAGAGATATTTCTGCCAAGCCCCTGACTAATCTGCTTCACAAAGGCGTTAAGTTTGAGTGGACAGATAAATGCCAGGAAAGCTTTCAAGCTCTTAAGGACAAGCTCGCTTCTGCTCCAGTGCTTGCTCCTCCAGATTCTCGCAAGGACTTCGTGATATATTGTGACGCTTCTCGTCAAAGCTTAGGCTGTGTCCTAATGCAAGAACGAAGAGTGGTTGCTTATGCATCACGTCAATTGCGTCCGCATGAAGAGAATTATCCAGTGCATGATCTTGAACTTGCTGCAGTGATCTTTGCATTGAAACTATGGCGACATTACCTTCTCGGTAACCGGTGTGAGATTTATACTGATCACCAAAGTTTGAAATATTTATTCACTCAGCCGGATCTTAATCTCCGCCAACAGCGATGGTTGGAAACTATTTCTGAATATGACTGCGGTATTTCTTATACCCCTGGCAAGGCTAATGTGATGGCCGATGCCTTGAGTCGCAAGTCATACAGCACCAACCTCAAGGTTAAGCGAGCTCAACCTCGTCTTTATGAGGAATTACGCAAGCTGAATCTGCATATCGTTCCACATGGTTCGCTTAATGACCTTGTGATACAGCCGGATCTTGAGAAGGCTGTCAAGGTAGCGCAAACCAAAGATGCTTTCGTTGATGTTATAAAACAGGAACTGCATCTTCCGAAATACAGGGATTTCTCAATATCCGAAGATGGAACTTTGTATTTCCGAGGCCGCATTGTGGTAACGCGTTTCGACCTAATGACTGACAAGGTCATGAAGGAGGCTCATGATACACCGCTGTCTATTCATCCTGGTAGTACTAAGATGTATCGTGATCTCCGCCAAAGGTACTGGTGGCCTAATATGAAGCGGGATATTGCTCGTTATGTTGCTGAATGCGATGTCTGTCGTCGCGTGAAGGCAGAACATCAGAAGCCTGCTGGACTTCTGCAACCTCTTCCTATTCCACTGTGGAAATGGGATAAGGTGCAGAAGGATTTCATTACTGGATTTCCTAAGTCCCAGAAGGGTAACGATGCCATTCTTGTCGTCATCGACCAACTCTCGAAGGTTGCACACTTCTTGCCAGTCAAGGAGACTATCACTGCTAGCCAGTTAGCAGAACTGTATATCTCCCGAATTGTACCCCTCCACGGAATTTCGAAGGAGATCAGTTCGGACCGTGGCTCCCTGTTCACTTCCAAGTTCTGGGAAAGTTTTCAAGAAGCTTTGGGAACTCATATTCACTGGAGTTCAGCTTATCACCCTCAGTCCCAAGGTCAAGTTGAACGAGTCAATCAAGTGCTTGAAGATATGCTGCGAGCTTGTGTTATATCATTCGGTAAGAAATGGGAAGAATCCCTTCCATATGCCGAGTTCTCGTATAACAACAGCTATCAAGCAAGCTTGAAGATGGCTCCCTTTGAAGTTCTGTACGGACGTAAGTGTCGAACCCCTCTGAATTGGTCAGAAACTGGGGAACGACAAGTTATTGGTCCGGACATTATTCAACACGCCGAAGAGCAAGTCCGTATCGTGCGTGAAAATCTCAAGGCGGCTCAAGACCGTCAGAAGAGCAACTATGATCGCAAGCGATGGGGTCTGACTTATCATCCCGGTGATCAAGTTTATCTTCGTGTCACCCCTATGAAGGGCACTCACCGTTTTGGCATTAAGGGCAAGTTAGCTCCACGCTACATTGGTCCCTTTCCCGTGGTTGCTAGACGTGGATTTGTGGCTTATAAACTGGAATTGCCTCCGCAATTCTCGCATATCCACGATGTGTTCCATGTGTCGCAACTTCGCCGGTCTTTTAAGGAATCCCCGCATCGTGCTGTGGATCACGAGATGCTCGAGCTTCAAGATGATCTGTCTTATAAGGAGCATCCGATCCGCATCCTCGATCAAACTGAACGTCGGACCCGTCAGAAGACAACCAAGTTCCTGAAAGTGCAGTGGTCAAATCATACTGAAGATGAAGCCACTTGGGAACGCAAGGAAAATCTTCGAGCGGAATATCCCGACCTCTTTCCTTCTACCTCCTAAATTCTCGGGACGAGAATTTCTTTTAGAGGAGGAGAATTTGTAACACCCCCTTGTAATGATCACTGTGATCAACTGCTAATAATGCCAAGTCATTTTCATTTACAATATTAATCACAGTGGTTCAACAAGTCAACTCAAATTTGCCCCTGAAAACTCCAATTCAAATTCAATTGCAAAATGAAGTTGTTCCAAAAATTATGGAATAATGTTCATTATTTAGCAAATATTCCAAAACAAATGCTGATGTTGAAAATAACATCACCAGCAACTCAAATAATGGGCTAGGGCATTTAAACAGTGTTATAACAGCACTATTAAATGCTTTTTCATTTTTGTAAATTCCAAAAATGATCCAAATATGCTCAAACCAATTTTTGGTGATGGGTAATTTTGCAACCTATCATTTGGGCCAACTTCTACATTTTTGCAAAGTCCTCTGGTGGCCCTTCATTTCTTATTCTTCTCTGTGAAATAATAAAAAGGAAAGCAGAAAAATAAAAGGAAGAAGGCCTAAACACCTGCTGTGCCACTGGGCTCTAAATCTACAGTGAGGCCCAGCCCACCTCCACCCACTCTCACCTGCCCCTTCGTCCTCCTCGCCTCGCTGTCGCCGCGGCCATGGCCGAGCGCGCGCCGCTCCACCCTCCGCTCGCCACGGCGCCGGAGTGGTTGGGAGGAGAGGATAAGGGCGACGCCGAGCCCTCCCCCCTGGTCGCCTCGCCATTTTCCCCCTCTCCCTCACCCACGAGCTCGCCTGCTCCCTCTTCCCCTCTGTCACCGAAGCCGACGCCGCCGTCCTCCGTCGAACGCACGGCCACCGGCGGCCCTGAGCTCGTCGACCATGTCTGCCAGCTCTGCCGAGCTCCGCCACGCCTTCTGGTGATCTCAGGCGAACCCGGGGAGCCGCACAGCAGCCGTTCATCCACGTCCCCATCTCCGGCCACCGCGGACAACTCCGGCGGCCCCGACTCCACTGCTGCTCCTAAACCCCCGAGGGCTTTTCGTAGCCGCGCGGTGAGCCTCTTCCTCCCTCCGTTCATCTTCTTGCGCTGCGCGGGTCGCCGTAGCCAGCTCGTCTTCCCGCCGAACCTCCTCGCCGCCGATGAGCTTCTCGACGTGGCCGCGCTGCCCGTCGAGCTCAACTGAGCTCATGGCCGTGCTCTAGGCCTCGCTAGGACCCCGTAGAACACCCCCGCTGGACCTGCTGCGCCGTCTAGTCGCCGCTCGCAAGATGGCCGAACTCCGGCGTCCGCCTCGCCGCTCGCCGCCGACGTTTCCGACCACCTCAGCCTTTGCGACCACCGTAGATGGATGCGCGGCTCCGTCCGCAGCCGAAAGAGCCTAGCCGCGCCCGATTTGAGTCACCGCAGCGGTTTTCCGACGCTCTCCGGCGAGAGCGCCGTCGCGGGAGCTCGTCGGAGCCCATTCCGACGGCCCCGCTGACCTGGCATGCGGTGGGGCCCTCCCTGTGAGGCTGCCAGTGGGCCCCGCTGCGAGGTTTGACCTCGTTGACCACGGTCAACGAGGGTTACTGTTCATCCATCTGTATGACATGTGGGCCCCTGCGATATTAGAATTAATTAAAACGTTTTAATAAATAAAAGTTAATTAGTTTAACTACTACTGTCACTGACATATGGGGCCCACCCTTTTAGTTAAGCCACTGTTAATTTAATTTAACTCTGTTTAATTCACAGAGGCTGACATGTGGGTCCCACTGGACCCACATGTCATATTTGACTTAGCCAGCCGCTGTTTGACCTGCTGATGTCAGCATGACATCATGCTGACATCATAAATTCTTTTCTGTTATTTAAATAATTCCAGAAATTCAAATAAACTTTGAAAAATCATATCTTTTAATCCGTAACTCCGATGAAAATAATTTATATATGAAAATTGCTCAGAATTTCGATACGAATCTAGATACGCCCTCCGTTTTCCCGTCAGATGCTCCTAGCTAGATGAACATGGAACTTTCGGCCTGTTTTCGATAAATGAATAGTGCTCAACTTTGATAAAATAAATCCAAACAAATTCTTAAAAATAACTAATATGACCTAGACATGTTTTTAGGCAACCCCGCACTGCACGTTAGCTTAGCACGCTTTGTGATGCATGTTTGCTGTGTATTTATCTGTTTCTTCCCCCTCTTCTCTCTCGGTAGAGTCCGACGCTGACGCAGATCCCGAGACCGACGCTGTCCCGGTGATTGGTTCCCCCTCCGACGATCTTGCTTTTGCCACCGAGCAACCAGGCAAGCAACCCCCCCCTTGAGCATTTCCGATATCGCCTATGTCTATTCTCTCTTATTCTTGCATTAGAATTGCTGCTACTGCTACTGCTCCTATTACTGTTGCATAGCCTGTTTTTGCTAAACTGTTGATACCTGTCATTATTCATAAACTGCTTAGTATAGGTTGGGTAGCACTGCTATGGTCCCACACTCTCGTAGTTGCCTCGCATAGTACCCTTGCCTCGATCAACCGATCGGGCCCCTTCCCCTGACCTTCTTCACATCACCGCACATCCCCCCCTAATATGCTCGACTCCGCAGAGTTAACATCAGGTGACGAGGGTGATACCTCCGAACTCACTTCTGATGTTGTCCCTGTAGTATAGCTAGCTCGTTGTGGGTTACCGAGGGTGATTCCTCTTCCCACTTCCGACTTAGCTTTTGTCGTGCATCCGCTATGGTGATTACCGCCGAGGGTGATTCCTCCGGTATCACCTTATCGGGATTTGTCGTTTAGGAGTCCAACGAGGGTGATTCCTCGGATTCCTCATCGGCATGAAACCACACGGATGCCCTGTTTCACCATACCGTGTTTAAAGACGTATCGATCCCCGAGGCCGGACGTCGCCAGGAACAAAGGCGTGCGGCCAGAGGTATCGTGCGTCTGAAGACACTTTGAAGTTTACCGTGTTTAAAGACGTATCGATCCCCGAGGCCGGACGTCGCCAGGAACAAAGGCGTGCGGCCAGAGGTATCGTGCGTCTGATGACACTTTGAAGTTACTACTACACATGTTGGATGGAGGCGGGTTGACCCAGAGGGGTACCCGCGAGTGCCTTTGAGGCGTGAGCTGTGGAGTCGGGTGACCAGTGAGGGTACCCGCGAGATAACTACGAGGCGTGGCCGGTCTTTCCCAGTCCTTGTCACAAGTCCTCGAGACGGGACGACGGGGCCAACAGTATCGTCGGCTCTGCTCGTTACCGCGCGCTCCCAACACACTAGCGATTTGGATATTTGATCCGAGGGGCCTCCGGGTCCGATAGCACTAACCACCACGTGGGTGTGAGTGGGTGCTCTGCGTCGTATACATCAGCCGGAGCCGTCACGACGTCAGCGATTGAGCGGCCCGTTCGGATTGGACTTAGGATGCAACTGCGCTTGTATAAGGGGTTGCTAGGTCTGCTACCGAACGGCCTCGCAACGTGCGGAGCGTCCGGGGCGATGGCTCAGACCCCTGGGGGCATAGGATTAGTCCGGCGTGCTCGATCCTCTCTGGCGGTATCTGGTCGGGTTGCGTCGTATTGTTTAGCCGAGGGCGGGCACGACCTGATGGTGTGTCCGGCCGGAGTTAAGCGAGCGTGGTGGGTAACTTGGTGCACCCCTGCAGGGAAGAAACAATCTATCGATAGCCTGTCCTACGGTAACGGACACTCGGAGTTGTATCCACTTCGGTACAACTAGAACTGGTGACTTGAGATATGAGATGGATATTGCTGCAAACACTATACAGTATTATGATGAACTATTCTGTTCCCCTCTAATTGCTGCAAGACCCTGAAGATGCTAGTCTTCGTCAGGACTAGGCTTTTCCCCTCTCTACTCTGGCTTTCTGCAGTCTAGTCCACCCACATACAGCCTCCTTTGAAAATAATGCATTGCTAGTATAGATCTGATGTAAGTCTTGCTGAGTACTTTGGATGAGTACTCACGGTTGCTTTGCTTCCTCTTTTGTTCTACCCGCTTGATAAACCAGACGACGGAGCCATGGTGCCTACAGCCCCCGTTGACGACTACTACTACCAGCCCGAGGCTGGCTACTACTACTGCCCGGCCGGCGAGTACTTCTACGAGGAGCCGGCGGACGACGACCAGGAGTAGGATCGGAGGTCCCAGGCAGGAGGCCTGCGCCTTTTCGATCGTAGCTTTTCTTTTGCCCCGCCTGTGTAACAGGCCTATCTTCTTCTGTGTTGTATCTGTACCCAGATACCTAACGCTTCCGCTGACTATGTGTATGACATCATGTTATGTATTCGAGCCCTCGAGGCCCTGGCTTGTAATATATGACTGGTATGTATTTATTTATGTTTTAGAGTTGTGCTGTGATTTCCTTCACGTGAGTCCTTAGGCTTGATCGTGTGCATTGCGTGTATGATTAGTGCACGGTCGGGCCGGGGTCGTCACAGGCGAAGAGATGGTAAAATATGGATGATAGGAGTGGCAAAGCAAAGTAATATAAATCTGTAATAAAAAGTGCAGCAAGCAAACAAGTGGTAAACGTGAGCACAAATGGTATTGCAATGGTGGAAACAAGGCCTAGGCTTCATACTTTCACTAGTGGCAACTCCCAACAACATTAACATAGTCTAATCACATGATATTTCCCATAAAACATGCAATGGAGACGCACTCGGAGGTCATTCCTTTGTGGTCAAGAGAGGACGAGAATTATGTAGGGATACAAAAGCACACCTCAAAGCTCGTAGTTCTCAATCTATCGATTTCCCAATGTCACCGCGGCCATCCAAAGAGAGTACCACAATCACCACAACATATCTCAAGGATAGTCAAAGACAAGCACCAAGAGACTCTCAATCTTCAATCAACACACAAAAGAGGAAATCACTCATGAAAATATTCTTCTAATCCATGTCCAATAGACCGCTGTCACCTTGGGTCTCAGGGATTATACTAGATAAAGACAAGTGAGTACATCAATCCAATACATAGAGGAAGGGGAAATATCATGGGATCACCCTAGATTAACATAGCCTATGATCACAACGAAGATCACATCATGGGAGAGAGAATTGACCACATAGCTACTGGTAGAAACCTCAGCCCCGAGGAGGAACTACTCCCACATCATGGAGGGAGGAAGCAACTTCGATGGAGATGAATCCGGGGGCACTTCCCCGTCCCGGCAGGATGCCGGCACAGGAATTCTGGTCCCCCGAAACCTGGTGGCGATGGCGGCGGAGATCGGAATTTCTTCTGGAGAAAATTGTTTTGTCCTCGACGGTTTCGGGACGAGAGGAATATATATGCGAAGGGGGGTCACCAGAGGCGAAGCCGGGGCCCCAGGCACCCCCCTGGCGCGGCCAGGGGTGGGGCCGCGCCAGGTGGCCGCCTGGGCCCCCCTGGCTCCCCTCTGGCCCCGCTTTGGTTCTTCGCGAAGCTTCCTGTACGCTGATTTTTCCTGTATTTTTCCCGGAATTTTTGGAGCACTTGTAATATGGGGGAAACCTGAAATAGAAAAACAGCACAAAACAGGAACTGGCACTGTGGTGCACTGAGTTAATAGGTTAGTCCAAATATGATCAAAAGTGTATGGAAGTGCATAAATATCATAGCAATATCACACAAAAGAAGCATGGAGCAAGCAGAAATTATAGATACGTTTTGGACGTATCAACATCCCCAAGCTTTATTCCTGCTCGTCCTCGAGTAGGTAAATGATAAAAGCATAATTTCTGTGGTGACATGCTATCAACCATATAAGAACTTTTAAGTAGAGCAATCAAGGCATGTAATTCAATTCAAGTCATAGCAAGCAAGAGTCTATATTAGCATTGTAACAAGCAACATAAGAACATAAAGGTGCAAGAGCTCTCGCTGTCCGTGACTCGAATGTCTCCAAATGGTGTTTGCGTGCAAGAAAGGGGATAGGGATATACGAGAGAGTAAAACATAGTTTTTGTATTGTTGAGAACTTAATCTACTAAAGTTTCACACTTGGTCTTCTTTGGAATCTTATCTTGACTCATCCCCAGACCACCAGTCAGGTACAAGTCAAAATGATCCACTCCCTTTCGATATTTTGAGCACTCATGCAATGGATGAGCGTAAGCAAGAAAGTCGACACTTAGGATGGCAAAGAGAGAAAAATGATGAAGAGGGAAGACAAAAAAGGTGTGAAAGGCTCGCATCAATGAGGACAATCATAGGCGAGAGAAAGCCAAATGATAGATATGATGTGAGGAGTAGGGATTGCCATGCAACGGATGCACATATGAGCTAAGGTAAGCTCTCCAATGGAACTAGTGGGGGTGCATCCAACTTGCTTGCTCAAGAAGACCTAGAGCTCTTTTGAGGAGGCTCATCATTGGAATATACAAGCCAAGTTCTATAGTGTGAAGGTCCCCACATAGCTATATGCATGAATGATAATCTCTATGGAGTACAAGGTATAAGATGGAGTACGAGTGTGGATCTCTCAAGAGGAATAGTAGTGTGCCCCCTTCTCTCTTTTGTTGGGGAACGTTGCATGGGAAACAAAAATTTTCCTACGCTCACCAAGATCAATCTAGGAGATGCATCTACGAGGGAAGAGTCGGATCCACATACCCTTGTAGATCGCTAAGCGGAAGCGTTCAAGAATGCGGTTGATGGAGTCGTACTCGCCGCGATTCAAATCGCCGAAGATCCTAGCACCGAACGGACGGTGCCTCCGCGTTCAACACACGTGCAGCTCGGGGACGTCTCCTCCTTCTTGATCCAGCAAGGGGGAAGGAGAAGTTGACGGAGAAACCCAGCAGCACGACGGCGTGGTGGAGATGGTGGTGGAGGAATTCCAGCAGGGCTTCGCCAAGCACTGCAAAATAGACGAAGATATTCGTGGGAGAGGGAGGGCAGCGCCGAGGCACGAACTTGTGTTGCTGCCCTCTCTCTGCCTCTCTTTATATAGGGGGGAGAGAGGGGAGGGGGCGCCCTAGGGTTTCCCCTAGGGGCCGGCGGCCAGGGCAGATGGGGAGGGGGCGGCGCCCCCTGGGGCTAGGGTTTCCCCCCCAGGCGCCTTGCCCCCCAAGGCTCAGGGGTGCGTCTGCCCTAGGGGGGCCCAGCCCCCATGCGCAGGTGGAGAGGGCCCAAGGGGGGGCGCACAGCCCCATGAGGGCTATTGATTCTCCCACTTATGGCCCATAGGGCCCGTAACTTTTACCGTGCCCTCCCGAAACACCTTTCGGCACTCCGATTTCTTCCCGATGACCCCCGGAACAATTCCGGACTCCGTTCACTCTCATCCCATATATCAATCTTCGTCCCCGGACCATTCCGGAGACCCTCGTCATGTCCGGGATCTCATCCGGGACTCCGAACAACCTTCGGTTACCATTCACTGTTCTCACTAACAACCCTAGCGTCACCGAACCTTAAGTGTGTAGACCCTGCGGGTTCGGAAACTATGCAGACATGACCGAGACACTCCCAGGTCAATAACCAATAGCGGGATCTGGATACCCATATTGGTTCCCACACGTTCCTCGATGATCTCATCGGATGAACCACGATGTCAAGGATTCAGGCAATCCTGTATACAGTTCCCTTTGTCTCGTCGGTATGTTACTTGCCCGAGATTCGATCGTCGGTATCTCTATACCTAGTTCAATCTCGTTACCGGCAAGTCTCTTTACTCGTTCCGTAATACATAATCCCGTGACTAACTACTTAGTCACTTTGAGCTCATTGAGATGACGTATTACCGAGTGGGCCCGGAGATACCTCTCCGTCACACGGAGTGACAAATCCCAGTCTCGATCCATGTCAACTCAACAGACACCTTCGGAGATACCTGTAGAGTACCTTTACAGTCACCCAGTTACGTTGCGACGTTTGGCATACACAAGGCACTCCTACGGTGTCAGTGAGTTACATGATCTCATGGTCATAGGAACTTATACTTGACATGCAGAAAACTATAGCGATAACTGATACGATCAAAAGCTATGTTTAACGTTTGGGTCTCGTCCATCACATCATTCTCCTAATGATGTGATCCCGTTATCAAATGACAACTCATGTCTATGACCTGGAAACCGCGGTCATCTTTGATCAACGAGCTAGTCCTGAAGAGGCTTACTAGGGACACAAAGTTTGTCTATTTATCCACACATGTATTTAAGTTTCCAATCAATACAATTATAGCATGGACAATAAACGATTATCATGAACAAGGAAATATAATAATAACTCTTTTATTATTGCCTCTAGGGCATATTTCCAACAGTCTCCCACTTGCACTAGAGTCAATAATCTAGCATTACAAGGTAATGAATCTAACACCCATAGAGTCTTGGTGTTGATCATGCTTAGCCCGTGGAAGAGGCTTAGTCAACGGATCTGCAACATTCAAATCCGTGTGTACTTTGCAAATGCTTATGTCCTCCTCCTTGACTGAATCGCGGATGGAATTGAAGCGTCGCTTTATGTGTCTGGTCCTCTTGTGAAACCTTGGTTCCTTGGCTAGAGCAATGGCACCAGTGTTGTCACAAAACAGAGTCATTGGGTTCAATGCACTAGGCACAACTCCAAGATCTGTTATGAACTCCTTCATCCAGAAACCTTCCTTTGCCGCCTCTGAGGCAGCTATGTACTCCGCTTTGCATGTAGAATCGGCTACCACGCTTTGCTTGGAACTACACCAGCTTACCGCTCCCCCGTTGAGAATATATACGTATCCGGTTTGAGACTTAGAGTCATCCGGATCAGTGTCAAAGCTTGCATCGACGTAACCCTTTACGACGAGCTCTTGATCACCTCCATAAACGAGAAACATTTCCTTAGTCCTTTTCAGGTACTTCAGGATATTCTTGACCGCTGTCCAGTGATCCATACCAGGATTACTTTGAAACCTTCCGGCCATACTTATGGCAAGGCTGACATCTGGTCTTGTGCACAGCATTGCATACATGATAGAGCCTATGGCTGAAGCATAGGGGATGACACTCATCTTTTCTCTATCTTCCGCAGTTACTGGGCATTGAGTCTTACTCAACTTTGTACCTTGCAATACCGGCAAGAACCCCTTCTTGGATTGATCCATTTTGAACTTCTTCAAAACTTTATCAAGGTATGTACTTTGTGAAAGTCCTATCAGGCGTCTCGATCTATCTCTATAGATCTTGATGCCCAATATGAAAGCAGCTTCACCGAGGTCCTTCATCGAAAAACTCTTGTTCAAATACCCCTTCACGCTATCCAAAAGTTCTATATTGTTTCCAATCAGCAATATGTCATCCACATATAATATTAGAAACGCTATAGAGCTCCCACTCACTTTCTTGTAAATACAAGCTTCTCCGTAAACTTGTACAAACCCGAACGCTTTGATCACCTCATCAAAGCGAAGATTCCAACTCCGAGATGCTTGTACCAGCCCATAAATGGAACGCTGGAGTTTGCAAACTTTGTCAGCATTCTCTGGATCGACAAAACCTTCCGGTTGTATCATATACAACTCTTCCTTAAGAAAACCGTTAAGGAACGCTGTTTTGACATCCATCTGCCAAATTTCGTAATCGAAATATGCAGCTATTGCTAACATGATTCGGACGGATTTAAGCATCGCTACGGGTGAGAAAGTCTCATCGTAGTCAACTCCTTGAACTTGTGAAAAACCCTTTGCCACAAGTCGAGCTTTATACACGGTGACATTACCGTCAGCGTCCGTCTTCCTCTTAAAAATCCATTTATTTTGAATGGCCTTTCGCCCTTCAGGTAATACTTCCAAAGTCCATACTTTGTTTTCATACACGGATCCCATCTCGGATTTCATGGCCTCTAACCATTTGTCGGAATCCGGGCCCATCATCGCTTCTCCATAGCTCGTAGGTTCACTGTTGTCCAACAACATGACCTCCAAGACAGGGTTACCATACCACTCAGGTGCAGTGCGTACCCTTGTCGACCTACGAGGTTCGGTAGTAACTTGATCAGAAGCTTCTTGATCATCATCATTGGCTTCCTCTTCAACCGTTGCAGGCTCCACAAAAACATCTTTCTGTGCTGCGCTACTCTCTGGTTGAAGCAGAGGTTCAATAACCTCATCAAGTTCTACCTTCCTCCCACTCAATTCTTTTGAGAGAAACTCTTTCTCGAGAAAGGACCCGTTCTTAGCGACAAACACTTTGCCCTCGGATCTGAGATAGAAGGTGTACCCAACCGTCTCTTTTGGGTATCCTATGAAGACACATTTGTCCGCTTTGGGTTCGAGCTTTTCTGGCTGAAGCCTTTTGACATAAGCATCGCAACCCCAAACTTTGAGAAAAGACAACTTAGGTTTCTTACCAAACCACAGTTCATACGGTGTTGTCTCAACGGACTTAGATGGAGCCCTATTTAAAGTGAATGCAGCCGTCTCTAACGCATATCCCCAAAATGATAGTGGCAAATCGGCAAGAGACATCATAGAACGCACCATATCTAATAGGGTTCGATTACGACGTTCGGACACACCATTACGCTGTGGTGTTCCAGGTGGCGTCAACTGTGAAACAATTCCACATTTTCTTAAGTGATTGGCAAACTCATAACTCAGATACTCTCCCCCTCGATCAGATCGTAGGAACTTGATCTTCTTGTTACGATGATTCTCAACTTCACTCTGAAATTGCTTGAACTTTTCAAACGTTTCAGACTTATGCTTCATCAAGTAAATATACCCATATCTACTTAAGTCGTCAGTGAAGGTGAGAAAATAACGATATCCACCGCGCGCCGTGACACTCATCGGGCCACACACATCAGTATGTATGATTTCCAATAAGTCACTTGCCCGTTCCATTGTTCCTGAAAACGGGGTCTTAGTCATCTTGCCCATGAGGCACGGCTCGCATGTGTCAAGTGATTCAAAATAAAGAGACTCCAAAAGTCCATCAGCATGGAGCTTCCTCATGCGTTTCACGCCGATATGACCCAGACGGCAGTGCCACAAGAAAGTGGTACTATTGTTATCAACTCTACATCTTTTGGCATCAATGTTATGAACATGTGTATCATCACTATCGAGATTTAATAAGAATAAACCCCCTACTTCGGGTGCATGACCATAAAAGATATTACCCATATAAATAGAACAACCTTTATTCTCTGATTTAAATGAGTAACCGTCTCGCATTAAACAAGATCCAGATATAATGTTCATGCTCAACGCAGGCACTAAATAACAATTATTCAGGTTCATAACTAATCCCGATGGTAATCGAAGAGCGAGCGTGCCGACGGCGATCACATCAACCTTGGAACCATTCCCCACGCGCATCGTCACTTCGTCCTTCGCCAGCCTCCGTTTATTCCGTAGTTCCTGTTTAGAGTTGCAAATGTGAGCAATCGAACCGGTATCAAATACCCAGGCACTACAACGAGAGTTGGTAAGGTACACATCAATAACATGTATATCACATATACCTTGCTTGTTGTTGTTGTTGGCCCCCTTCTTGTCTGCCAGATACTTGGGGCAGTTCCGCTTCCAGTGGCCGTTCCCCTTGCAATAGAAACACTCAGTCTCTGGCTTGGGCCCAGCCTTGGGTTTCTTCACTGGATGAGCAACTGCCTTGCCACCCTTCTTAGAGTTACCCTTCTTGCCCTTGCCATTCTTCTTGAAACTGGTAGTTTTATTGACCATCAACACTTGATACTCCTTCTGGATGTCTGACTCAGCGACTTTCAGCATTGCAAACAGCTCGGCGATGGATTTGTTCATCCCTTGCATGTTATACTGCTGCACGAAGCTCTTGTAGCTAGGTGGGAGTGACTGGAGAATTCTGTCAATGATAGCCTCCTCCGGGAACACAAGTCCCAGATCAGCTATGCGGGTGTAGTACCCAGACATCTTCAGTAAGTGCTCACTGACAGACGAATTCTCCTCCATCTTGCAAGCAAAGAATTTATCGGTGGTCTCATACCTCTCGATCTTGGCATTCTTTTCAAAGATGAACTTCAACTCCTGGAACATCTCATATGCTCCATGACGTTCAAAACGCCTTTGAAGTCCTCCTTCCAAGCTATACAACATGGCACACTGCACTACTGAGTAGTCATCCGCACGCGACTGCCAGGCGTTCATAACGTCCACAGAGGCCGGAGCGGGGGGTTCACCTAGCGGTGCATTTAGGACATAAACCTTTTGGGCAGCTGTGAGGATGATCCTCAGATTGCGGAGCCAGTCCACAAAGTTGCTCCCATCATCTTTCAGCTTAGTTTTCTCTAGGAACGCATTAAAATTCAGGGGAGCTATTGCGGGAGCCATCTACAACCAAAGATTTGCAAAGACATCTTAGACTATTGTTCATGATAAGTGAGTTTTAACTAATCAAATTACTTATAACTCCCACTCAAATTGACATCCCTCTGGTCATTCGAGCGCGGCATGATCCAAATCCACCAACCCAAGTCCGATCATCACGTGAGATGAGGTGGTGTCAATGGTGAACATCTTCATGTTGATCATATCTACTATATGACTCATGCTCGACCTTTCGGTCTTCCGTGTTCCGAGGCCATGTCTGTACATGCTAGGCTCGTCAAGTCTAACCCGAGTGTTCTGCATGTGCAAAACTGGCTTGCACCCGTTGTATGCGAACGTAGAGTCTATCACACCCGATCATCACGTGGTGCTTCGAAACGACGAACCTTCGCAACGGCGCACACTCGGGGGGAACACAATTTTATCTTGAATTTTTAGTGAGGGATCATCTTATAATGCTACCGTCGTCCTAAGCAAAATAAGATGCATAAAAGGATTAACATCACATGCAAATCATAAGTGACATGATATGGCCATCAACTCGTGCTTTTGATCTCCATCTCCAAAGCACCGGCATGATCTCCATCGTCACCGGCGTAACACCATGATCCCCATCATCATGATCTCCATCATCGTGTCGCCATCGGGGTTGTCGCGCGCCCACCATGCTCTTACTACTATTTCTACCGTTTAGCGATAAAGTAAAGCATTACATAGCGCTTAATGATTGACACGCAGGTCATACAAAAATTAAAGACAACCCTATGGCTCCTGCCGGTTGCCGTATACATCGACATGCAAGTCGATATTAACTATTACAACATGATCATCTCATACATCAAATATATCTCATCATGTCATTGGCCATATCATATCACATACATACCCTGCAAAAACAAGTTAGACATCTTCTAAATTGTTGTTGCATGTTTTACGTGGCTGCTATGGGTATCTAGCAAGAACGCTTCTTACCTACGCAAAGCCACAACGGTGATATTTAAGTTGCTATTTAACCTTCTACAAGGACCGCCTTCGTCGAATCCGATTCAACTAAGATAGGAGAGACAGACACCCGCCAGCCATCTTATGCAACAAAAGTCGCATGTCTGTCGATGGAACCGGTCTCATGTACGTGGACATGTAAAGTTGGTCCGGGCCGCTTCATCCCATAATGCCGCTGAATCAAGAAAGACCAAGGAGGGAAGCAATCTAAACATCAACGCCCACAAACCCCTTTGTGTTCTACTCGTGAAAGCATCTACGCAAGAACCTAGCTCATGATGCCACTGTTGGGGAACGTTGCATGGGAAACAAAAATTTTCCTACGCTCACCAAGATCAATCTAGGAGATGCATCTACGAGGGAAGAGTCGGATCCACATACCCTTGTAGATCGCTAAGCGGAAGCGTTCAAGAACGCGGTTGATGGAGTCGTACTCGCCGCGATTCAAATCGCCGAAGATCCTAGCACCGAACGGACGGTGCCTCCGCGTTCAACACACGTGCAGCTCGGGGACGTCTCCTCCTTCTTGATCCAGCAAGGGGGAAGGAGAAGTTGACGGAGAAACCCAGCAGCACGACGGCGTGGTGGAGATGGTGGTGGAGGAATTCCAGCAGGGCTTCGCCAAGCACTGCAAAATAGACGAAGATATTCGTGGGAGAGGGAGGGCAGCGCCGAGGCACGAACTTGTGTTGCTGCCCTCTCTCTGCCTCTCTTTATATAGGGGGGAGAGAGGGGAGGGGGCGCCCTAGGGTTTCCCCTAGGGGCCGGCGGCCAGGGCAGATGGGGAGGGGGCGGCGCCCCCTGGGGCTAGGGTTTCCCCCCCAGGCGCCTTGCCCCCCAAGGCTCAGGGGTGCGGCTGCCCTAGGGGGGCCCAGCCCCCATGCGCAGGTGGAGAGGGCCCAAGGGGGGGCGCACAGCCCCATGAGGGCTGTTGCTTCTCCCACTTATGGCCCATAGGGCCCGTAACTTTTACCGTGCCCTCCCGAAACACCTTTCGGCACTCCGATTTCTTCCCGATGACCCCCGGAACAATTCCGGACTCCGTTCACTCTCATCCCATATATCAATCTTCATCCCCGGACCATTCCGGAGACCCTCGTCATGTCCGGGATCTCATCCGGGACTCCGAACAACCTTTGGTTACCATTCACTGTTCTCACTAACAACCCTAGCGTCACCGAACCTTAAGTGTGTAGACCCTGCGGGTTCGGAAACTATGCAGACATGACCGAGACACTCCCAGGTCAATAACCAATAGCGGGATCTGGATACCCATATTGGTTCCCACACGTTCCTCGATGATCTCATCGGATGAACCACGATGTCAAGGATTCAGGCAATCCCGTATACAGTTCCCTTTGTCTCGTCGGTATGTTACTTGCCCGAGATTCGATCGTCGGTATCTCTATACCTAGTTCAATCTCGTTACCGGCAAGTCTCTTTACTCGTTCCGTAATACATAATCCCGTGACTAACTACTTAGTCACTTTGAGCTCATTGAGATGACGTATTACCGAGTGGGCCCGGAGATACCTCTCCGTCACACGGAGTGACAAATCCCAGTCTCGATCCATGTCAACTCAACAGACACCTTCGGAGATACCTGTAGAGTACCTTTATAGTCACCCAGTTACGTTGCGATGTTTGGCATACACAAGGCACTCCTACGGTGTCAGTGAGTTACATGATCTCATGGTCATAGGAACTTATACTTGACATGCAGAAAACTATAGCGATAACTGATACGATCAAAAGCTATGTTTAACGTTTGGGTCTCGTCCATCACATCATTCTCCTAATGATGTGATCCCGTTATCAAATGACAACTCATGTCTATGACCTGGAAACCGCGGTCATCTTTGATCAACGAGCTAGTCCTGAAGAGGCTTACTAGGGACACAAAGTTTGTCTATTTATCCACACATGTATTTAAGTTTCCAATCAATACAATTATAGCATGGACAATAAACGATTATCATGAACAAGGAAATATAATAATAACTCTTTTATTATTGCCTCTAGGGCATATTTCCAACATCTTTTTATTTCTTTTTTTCTTTTTTCTATTTTTTTTATTTTTTGTGGCCTCAATGGCTCTTTCTATTTAACTCTCATTTGTCCTCTTTGGGATCTTTTGATTTTGTCCTCTTTGGGATCTTTTCCTCACTTTAGGGGCAACACTCTATTTATTACAAGAAGTATAGAAGATCTTTCACACTTTACAAAAGTACTCAACATAAAAAAAATGAAACTATCATGATGTATGCAAATGTATGCCTCTGCCAGTGTAGCAGAATATGCAATGATACTAGCGCGTCATGTAGCAACGATTAGGGCAAGGCCCAACTAGCATGCGGCTTATCGATCAAGCAAAAAGCATGTATGACATGAAGATCAAGTCATGAGAAGATGGACGTTGCATGGCAATGTATCTCGGAAAGGCTATGGAAATGCCTTGATAGGTAGGTATGGTGGCTGTTTTGAGCAAGGATATAATGAGGCTTATGATGACAGAGCGTATCGTGCCAAGGATTTGGATGCACCAGCGAAGTATGCGCCAACTCTCGAGGTGAGAAAGGGCAATGCACGGTACCAAAGAGGCTAGAAAAATATGGCTAGGTGGAAGTGTCAACTTTCGAATACTCACATTAGTCCGAAGAACTCATGCACTTATTATCGGTAACTCTCAATCTAATTAGGAGGTTCACAAAGAGACATGTACCCCGAGGAGGAGTGTATGGGGGTTTGGTTATCCTTGCGCATCCTCGGCTCATGGTACGTGAGTGTTCTCTAATATTCGATCCCTCCAAAGATTAGTGAACCATTTAGTAGCTAAAGTTGTCAACTATTTTGTAGGTTTTCGAAAATAAACACGGATTGCCCAAAATACAACATCTATCACTAATAGGCTAAAGCTCTTGACACCAAAAGTTCAGACATTACTCATGGCAATACCTCAAAACTATTGCAAGTTACTACTAAAATTAAATAGCAACCTCAACTACCTACTTTAAGTTAAGACACACAACTCAGTGCAACAGGCAAACTCTCTTAACAAGATAAACATGAAAACTCAAGAGAGTTCAGCAACCAACTAAACAAAAGCTCTTTAAAAAGAAAAGCATGAAAACTAAGAGCTAAACATGACAACAGCTATGGAAAGACAAAGAACACACACAGCAAAGATAAGCATGAAAATCCTATGTTGTGTTCTAGGTTGAAGTGGAGCGTGTTTCTCTCCCACACAAAGAAAACTGGGTTCTAACTTGTTATGAACAGCAAGCAAAGCTAAAGAAAACTAAAAAGGAAACTAAGAGCAAGACGCCCCAAGCATAGCACATAACGCATAAAGTGATTAAAATATAGTGGAACGAAAGACGAACTGATAATTGTTGATGGAGAAGGGGATGCATGGGGGCATCCCCAAGCTTATACGCTTGATTCTTCTTGAATATTTCTTGGGGGTGCACGGGGGCATCCCCAAGCTTGAGCGTTTGACCCTCCTGAATCTTCTTTTATCATCTTCCCTCGCACACTTGAAAACTCCCTTCATACATAACTCATCATAATCTGATTAGCGAGGTTAGTACCCACAATAAAACAATTTTTCCCTACTGGAAATAAATATAATCTTGAAGAGCTACTGTTTCTCAAGAATGCCAAAAGGTTTTTGCAAAGAAAAAGCAAGCTCAAGGTTTGCAAAACGAAGAAAAGGCAAAATAGGACAGAATCTGTGAAAAACAGACCAGCAGGTAGTAAATAATTTTTTCGGGGCACTTCTGCAACTCAAATCAAAAAACTCAGAACAGACACTCGAAAGCCAATTGTATAAAGCACGCTGTCAAAACAATTCAGATCAAAAAGATGATCTGGTGATTTTATTCGAATTTTTCTGTCCAAGGACAGAATCTGTTTTCTGGACAGCATGTCACAACTTTTGAACTTTCTTGCAATCAGAGGCTAAAATTGGCACAAAGCTGAAAAATAAAGATACAATGATGTTGCTACAGTAGTAACAAACATCAAGACCACTAAAAACTGAAAGAACAAACTGAAAGCAAAGATAACAAGGGTTGTCTCCCTAGAGCTCTTTCTTTATAGCCATAAAGATAGGCTTAAGACTTTAATGATGCTCTCGTAGGAATAAGAGTTGAAGAACAAAAGAGAGCATCAAGAAGCAAATACCAAACACATTTAAGCCTAACATGCTTCCTATGCATAGGAATATTGCAATAGAATAATTCATTGAAGCACAAAGCAATAAGCATAGGAAGACAAAACAAGTGCAGCTTCAAAACCTTCAACATAAAGAGAGGGAACTTGATATTATTGAAATATCTATAAGCATATGTACCCTTCTCATAATAATTTTCAGTGGGATCACGAATAAACCCAACAATATAAGCATCACATAAATCATTGTTACCATGATCCACATGCAAAAAGGTACTCTTACTCTCCACATAAGCATAATCTTTCTCATTGTTAATAGTGGGAGTAGGACTATCATAAACAACTTGAACACTATAGATTAATTGTGTATTAGGAGGATGGTGTTCAACAAGGGAGTAATTCCCTCCATGATTATGACAAGTTTCATAAGGATAATTTATCCTTATGTCATAGGTACCTTTATAATCGCTATAGATTGGAGTTATAACATCATCATAGTAGAGAAGAGCATTATCATTGCTAGCAACTATATTTGTAAACATGTTGTCTTTATTCTTACTAGCAAAAGAATTATCAATTATCATATCACTAGTGGGTAAAGGATTTGCAATCCTATCATCCCCAAGCTTAGAGCTTGCCATATCATCACTTTCAGAGTTGGTACCAAAAAGATTTTCAAGATCATAAGTAGCATTATCATCATTTTCCCAATCACAATAAGTAACATGCATATCATAATCAAAATCATCTTCAATAGTACCTACGGACGTATCATCAAGATGATAATTAAGGCAATAAAATTCACCTTCTTCTTTAAACTTACAACCGTTAGGATAAAAGTTGATGGGAGGAATATGCTCAGGCCAGGTTGATACCCATTCTTCTTCCTTCTTGCTCCTCTTCCTCCTCCTCTTCTTTTTCTTCTTCTTCACCTTAGGAGGGAGTGGTTGGAGATGAAGCTTCTCCACATATCCTGGTTTATCATTAGAAACAATAGGGGAAACTTGGGAGAAACTCTCCCCTTTATTAGCAGAAATATAAGAGACATTTTTATACTTTGGTAAAGTTCCCTCCTTTCTAATCTTACTTATGTAATCATTTTTATGGCAATTAACAACACAATAGAGATGGTAATTTTGAAAAGTGTTTTTTATTCCTATGGCATTAACATCTAGCCAAGAAGTCTTTTCTGATAACTCTTCACACATCAAAAATAACATAAGCTCATCATAAAGATCAGGGGTGATCATGTTATCACACAACTGGTTAACAGTTATGTTTTGAAAGTGCGTGCATTGAAAATTAAAGTGACCCTCTATACAGCAAAGTTCACAAGTAAAAGGATAAAGGTCACACAATTCTCTAGCAATTTCATTTAAATCTTTGACCCAAGTGATTGTTCTTTCATGCTTATGTTGCTTACAATACTTCTCTTCTTCAATCATAGGCCTTTCACAAGGTCTATCCACTCCACAAAAATTAACATGCTTATATAAAACTTCATTTTTAGGAATTGGATCATGCATGTTGCAATCATCATGAACAATTTCATTTTCTTTGCAAATCTCTTTAAAAGGTTCATGATGCTTGATCCAATCCCCCTTAGGCATATTAAGATGTGAAGCAAAAGATTTGAGGAAATCAACAAGGAGTTGAGAATCAAGCCCAAACTTAGCGCTAAACTTATTAAAACTTGTAGTTTCAACAAAGGAATTAATGCAATCATACTCATAAATTATACCTGACTCTTTACCTTTGTCGATCTCCCAATCTTCAGTGTTGCGTTGAATTCTTTCAAGGAGTTCCCATTTAGCATCAATCTTTTCGTTTGTGAAAGAACCCATAGAGGAAGCATCGAGCAAATCTTTATCCTGTCGAGAGAGCCTCGCATAGAAATTAGTAATAATCATATCTTTGGGGAGCCCATGGTTAGGACATTTTAGCATTAACGTTTTCAGTATCCCCCATGCTTGAGCTATGCTCTCTCCGTCATGAGGATAGAAATTATAAACATAATTCCTATTCTCATGGACTTCATGAAGAGGATAAACCTTGGAGTAAAAGAGAGACTGGATCTCTTCCCAATCCAGCAAGTGAGAGTCATCTAGTAGCCTATACCATTCCAATGCTTTTCCTTTCAGTGACAAGGCAAATAATTTCCTCATGACTCCATCTCTTGTCAAACCTGAAATCATAAACAACTCACAAAGTTCTGTAAGTTTCAACAAATGAATACTAGGATTGACTGTCCCATCATAACAATCATTCCTAATTATTTCAATTATCCCAAGTGGTATTTGGAACGGGATACATTCAGTAGGTGGAGGAGACTTCTCTACCACGGGTGTGGTAAAGCGGCCTTCCCCAAGCAGCGAACTAAGCGTGCGGTTTTCCATAAACATAACTAGTGAAACTAAAAACAAGAAACGAAAAGATTTAATTGCAAGATCTAAATATATACCTTCAAACACTTACTTCCCCGGCAAGGGCGCCAGAAATAACTTGATGTCTACACACGCTTCTACTCTTGTAGACTATGTTGGGCCTCCAAATGCAGAGGTTTGTAGGACAGCAGCAATTTCCCTCAAGTGGATGACCTAAGGTTTATCGAACTCAGGAAAGTAGAGGTTGAAGATGGTCTCTCTCAAGCAACCCTGCAACTAAGATACAAGAAGTCTCTTGTGTCCCCAACACACCTAATACAACTAGGAGTTGTATAGGTGCACTAGTTCGGCGAAGAGATGGTAAAATATGGATGATAGGAGTGGCAAAGCAAAGTAATATAAATCTGTAATAAAAAGTGCAGCAAGCAAACAAGTGGTAAACGTGAGCACAAATGGTATTGCAATGGTGGAAACAAGGCCTAGGCTTCATACTTTCACTAGTGGCAACTCCCAACAACATTAACATAGTCTAATCACATGATATTTCCCATAAAACATGCAATGGAGACGCACTCGGAGGTCATTCCTTTGTGGTCAAGAGAGGACGAGAATTATGTAGGGATACAAAAGCACACCTCAAAGTTCGTAGTTCTCAATCTATGGATTTCCCAATGTCACCGCGGCCATCCAAAGAGAGTACCACAATCACCACAACATATCTCAAGGATAGTCAAAGACAAGCACCAAGAGACTCTCAATCTTCAATCAACACACAAAAGAGGAAATCACTCATGAAAATATTCTTCTAATCCATGTCCAATAGACCGCTGTCACCTTGGTCTCGGGGATTATACTAGATAAAGACAAGTGAGTACATCAATCCAATACATAGAGGAAGGGGAAATATCATGGGATCACCCTAGATTAACATAGCCTATGATCACAACGAAGATCACATCATGGGAGAGAGAATTGACCACATAGCTACTGGTAGAAACCTCTGCCCCGAGGAGGAACTACTCCCACATCATGGAGGGAGGAAGCAACGTCGATGGAGATGAATCCGGGGGCACTTCCCCGTCCTGGCAGGATGCCGGCACAGGAATTCTGGTCCCCCGAAACTTGGTGGCGATGGCGGCGGAGATCGGAATTGCTTCTGGAGAAAAGGGTTCTGTCCTCGAAGGTTTCGGGACGAGAGGAATATATTGTTGGGGAACGTTGCATGGGAAACAAAAATTTTCCTACCGTTCACCAAGATCAATCTAGGAGATGCATCTACGAGGGGAGAGTTGGATCCACATACCCTTGTAGATCGCTAAGCGGAAGCGTTCAAGAACGCGGTTGATGGAGTCGTACTCGCCGCGATTCAGATCGCTGAAGATCCAAGCACCGAAGCAACGGTGCCTCCGCGTTCTTCACACGTACGGCTCGGGGACGTCTCCTCCTTCTTGATCCAGCAAGGGGTGGAGGAGAGGTTGATGGAGAGACCGGCAGCACGACGGCGTGGTGGTGATGGTGGTGGAGGATTCCAGCAGGGCTTCGCCAAGCACCGCGGGAAGACGAAGATGTTATGGGAGAGGGAGGGCAGCACCGAGGCACAAACGTGTGTTGGCTGCCCTCCCTCTACCTCTCTATATATAGGGGAATAGAGGGGAGGGGGGCGCCCTAGGGTTTCCCCTAGGGGGGCCGGCGGCCAGGGCAGAGGGGGGGCGGCGGCCAAGGGCTGCGCCAGGCCCTAGGGTTTCCCCCCCTAGGTGCCTTGCCCCCCAAGCCAGGGGGTGCGGCAGCCCTAGGAGGGGCCAGCCCCCCATGCGCACTAGGAGAGGGCCCAGGGGGGGCGCACAGCCCCATGAGGGCTGTTGTGTCCCCCCTTTGTGGCCCATTAGGCCCGAAACCCCTTCCGGGACCCCGAAACCCCTTTCGGTCATCCGCCGATTTCCCGATGCTCCCCGGAACACTTCCGGACTCCGAAACCTTTCATCCTATATATCAATCTTTGTCCCCGGACCATTCCGGAGACCCTCGTCACGTCCGGGATCTCATCCGGGACTCCGAACAACTTTCGGTAACCATGCACTGTTCTCACTAACAACCCTAGCGTCACCGAACCTTAAGTGTGTAGACCCTGCGGGTTCGGAAACCATGTAGACATGACCGAGACACTCCCAGGTCAATAACCAATAGCGGGATCTGGATACCCATATTGGTTCCCACACGTTCCTCGATGATCTCATCGGATGAACCACGATGTCAAGGATTCAGGCAATCCCGTATACAGTTCCCTTTGTCTCGTCGGTATGTTACTTGCCCGAGATTCGATCGTCGGTATCTCTATACCTAGTTCAATCTCGTTACCGGCAAGTCTCTTTACTCGTTACCGTAATACATAATCCCGTGACCAACTACTTAGTCACTTTGAGCTCATTGAGATGACGTATTACCGAGTGGGCCCGGAGATACCTCTCCGTCACACGGAGTGACAAATCCCAGTCTCAATCCATGTCAACTCAACAGACACCTTCGGAGATACCTGTAGAGTACCTTTATAGTCACCCAGTTACGTTGCGACGTTTGGCACACACAAAGCACTCCTACGGTGTCAGTGAGTTACATGATCTCATGGTCATAGGAACTTATACTTGACATGCAGAAAACTATAGCGATAACTGATACGATCAAAAGCTATGTTTAACGTTTGGGTCTCGTCCATCACATCATTCTCCTAATGATGTGATCCCGTTATCAAATGACAACTCATGTCTATGACCTGGAAACCGCGGTCATCTTTGATCAACGAGCTAGTCCTGTAGAGGCTCACTAGGGACACAAAGTTTGTCTATTCATCCACACATGTATTTGAGTTTCCAATCAATACAGTTATAGCATGGATAATAAACGATTATCATGAACAAGGAAATATAATAATAACTCTTTTATTATTGCCTCTAGGGCATATTTCCAACATATATATGCGAAGGGGGGTCACCAGAGGCGGAGCCGGGGCCCCAGGCGCCCCCCCTGGCGCGGCCAGGGGTGGTGCCGCGCCAGGTGGCCGCCTGGGCCCCCCTGGCTCCCCTCTGGCCCCGCTTTGGTTCTTCGCGAAGCTTCCTGTACGCTGATTTTTCCTGTATTTTTCCCGGAATTTTTGGAGCACTTTTAATATGGGGGAAACCTGAAATAGAAAAACAGCAGAAAACAGGAACTGGCACTGTGGTGCACTGAGTTAATAGGTTAGTCCAAATATGATCAAAACTGTATGGAAGTGCATAAATATCATAGCAATATCACACAAAAAAAGCATGGAGCAAGCAGAAATTATAGATACGTTTTGGACGTATCAGAGATCGAGCACCGCCTGCCATGGTCTCCCCCTCGAACACCTTGTCGTGTGTTTGGTAGCACCACTTGAGCTATACCCAGTAGGTTCAGTTGGCTTGACATACTCTTCCGGCCCTAGCGGCGGAGTGCGCTAGGGCGATAGCAGAACGCTACGATATTAATGTACTAGATAAATATCAGTTCATCATCCACGCATGGGGATCTTGCCATTGTTGCCTAGCTGCCGCTCCTGCAAGGATTCGTCGTTGCCCATTCATGTCCACCCATGGACTAAAGCATGGATGAACGAAGGAACTAGTACCTCTGGATCGAGCATTGTAGACGGGACGAGAGGATCGGTATCGTGGCTTGCATGTGGCCCAATATTGTATGTGACTTGCATAATGCCCAATAAGAATTTTTGGCGATCGACCTATATGTATAGGTAAAGAATCGCTGGAAATCAAGGTAGGGGGGAAATCAGGGGAAATGAAATGACTAACCAGTAACTGAGATCTAGGAATGACTTGGGGTTGACTTGCATTGGCTTGGCTTCCCCGAAAGCAGATTCAGTTAGATTGTAACAGGAAGTCATCGCTGCAACTTATCTGCCGTCCAACCTAGCTGGATCTACCGGTCAATAAAGAGTCAAAGCAAAATCTTCTTATAATTTGTCGAACAGTTTTCGCACGTCTCCTTGTATACATGTTCGTTGCTATCTTATCTTATACTCGGTGGCAGCGGAAAAAAATTAGGTCAGGCGGCTCCATGATAAAATATCATGTCTTCATATGTATATCACACCACATTCATCTAAAAATATATCACACACACACACACACACACACACACACACACACACACACACCATATCGAGCAATGCTATCCATAAAAATAACTAATTCGGCAATTTAAATATTTGACTGTAAAATAATTACCAAAGTGAAAATTCCACTTGAAAGACAAGTTAATTATGTGAAGTTAAATAATAAATTGCATTCAACACCAAACAATGAAATCAATGATGACGAGTAAACTTGAAAATCACGCCTACAAAATCAGAATCACACTCATACAATTATACATAATATTGGAAATTAACCCTACCAATACATATTACATCTTCGTGATTTTTTTTTAGAGAAAACCGAGGCATGGGTCACTTGCAATTCATTTTAGTGATACTTGGAGAGAGATTGAAAAGTTGGCTTGACATACTCTTCCGCCCCTAAAGGCGGAGTGGGCTAGGGTAACAGCAGGACGGTACGATCACTACACCATGACACTGCATTTCCTACGAATGTATGTTGAGAAAAGTCAGTTTTGCCGACCGACTGTGGTTGGAAAAATTATAGCAGACAATCGGTCGGAAAAACATGTGAACAGTAACAGACAGTTGGAAATAATCCCTACCAACAGTCCGTGGCAAATGGGCCAGCGCGCGTACTTTTGTCCCAAGCCCGGAAAAAGTTTTACCCCAACACATAACTCACCACGCATGCAGAGGAAAATCCCTAATCCCTTTCTCATGCCCCACGCGCGCCGCCATGGGCACCCACTGCCAACATCATCATCATCCCCGCATGCTGCTCTTGCCATTGGCTGCCTGGATGCAACTCCTGCAAGGATTCGTCCTCGCCAATTCATGTCCACCCTTGGATTGAAGCATGGATAAAAGAAGGTACTAGCACCTTTGGATCGGGCATTGTGTATGGGCAGAGAGGATCGGTGACTATGTGTGACTTGCATATGGCCCAATATTGTATGTGACTTGCATAACGCCCAATAAGAATTTTTGGCGATCGATCTACATGTATATGTAAAGAATCGCTGGTAATCAAGGTAGGGGGGAAATGAAAAAACTAACCAGTAACTGAGATCTGAGAATGACTTGGGGTGCCTTGCGTTGGCTTGGCTTCCCCGAAAGCAGATTAAGTGAGAGTGAAAGGAAGGCATTGCTGCAACTTATCTGCCGTCCAATCTAGCTAGATCTACCGGACAATAAAGAGTCAAAGTGAAATCTTCTTATAACTTGTCGATCAGTTTTAGCACGTGACTTTGTATGCACGTTCATTGCTATCTAATCTTGTACACTTGAGGGCTATCCAGCGCCGGCAACAGCGGCAACGGCCAATCCCGTAGCGGTTGAACATGATGGAGGTGGACAGGATGAAGACGGACGGTACCTCGACCTCATCAGGAACCTTCCCGACAACATACTCGGAAAGATAATCTCTCTCCTCCCCATCATGCAAGGCGATCGCACCCAGATCTCGCAAAAACGGTTATATCCCCACACTTAAGCAACCACCTTAACCCCTCTTTATAGCGTGCCTTTCCTATGAGACTCAAATAAAATAAAATAAAATCTTCGAGCGTAAGGAAAACTAACACCATTTTCCTATCTGAAATGGGGGTCAACCATCTCCATATTCTTACCGAGAGACCAATGTCTTAAGATAAACTTGATAACCGACATTAATCCCACTAATCATGCTGTAATCAATACCAAAATACATATAGGGTTTATATGCAATTTCAATTTCTTCCACGACAACGCCTTTAAGAAGGAATAAAAAAAAATCCTTGCACCTCCGTCACCCCTTTTAGACAAAAACATTCATCCTGATTTCTTATACCAACCATCGAAGGGAGCACATCAAAAAGGAGACAAAACATTTAATGAGGTAACGACGCAAGTTTGCCGCCACTAAACCGAACTATTCAAGGTGAGGACAAGAGTTTTTAGCCGCGATATGAGGCAGTGTTCTAGTTACCATCTTGAAAATGGATCTTCAGGTAGTCACGCCAACTTGTACTCCACGATAGGACGTGACGGTATGGTGGTAGCTGATGTATGCGTAATCTTCCCACCGTAGACCACTGCCCCAGTCATTAGGGGGTCGCTCATGTCGTTGTGTTTCCTCTCTTTATTAATTTTATATATATTATGAGAGAGGAAGATATGCTTACCTAAATTTAAAAAAATATCAATTTTCCTCTCTTTATCTTGAAGGTTCTGAAGTTGCACTTGTTCTGCCTTCCTATGCTAGTTGATTCTTACTACAATAATTTTTTATACAATACTTCTATGCAAAAAATATACGTTGTCCTACTTTTTCAGAATTATTGGTGTTACAGAAGTATGGTTTTGTTTAGATCATTACAGAATGTTCTGATTTTTACAGATTCTATTTTTAATGTGTAGTTTGCTTGTTTAATAATTTCTATGACTTATATGGGTCAATATAAATTGTAGATATGATAAAGTGCAGTACGCATTATGTTCGAACAATCATGAATCTGCCATGACCCAGGGGTCACTACCCCCACGTCCTTTGCAGGAGTCGATACGGGCACCACCATGTTTGATGCCGACCGGAAGACGTCGGTGTTCCCTTGCCCCATCAAAGATAAATATTATCACTGCCCAGAAGGGCCTCCACGTGCAACCGTTGCGCATGCACTAGACAACAATCGCACACGTGCCCTCGGCCAATGCATGTCCATCATGCAGATGCCAACACACTGTAGGCCAAAACACAACAATTGCAGGACCTTGGCGGGACTATCTTCCCAGCTGACCAAAGCAAGAAGCGGACAAATTTGTCATTATTTTCCTTTATCGAGTCAAAGTAGATTTGAGTTTTTCTTAAGAACCAATTAATTTAGAAAACTCAATTTTAGTTTACTAAATAAGTGTAGCTTGCACTTTTCTAGAAAAATGCAACAAAGTAAAAAATTGCACTTTCACTGAACCGTTGCACTTAGCTGAACTGAATGAGACTTTAGAAAGTATCATCGAATTAGGCGTATACAGAGAAGAGGCCATCAGAATGAACTGTGGAGAGTGGAGCAGCCTGTTCAGCTTGCTCAGTGTGCAGCTTTGACAGCCACGCCCTGGCATAGACAGAACCGTTACCAGCCAAAACCACTAGATCACCATGGAACAAACCGAAAGAATCTGACCTAGAAGATCTTTTGAACAAATCACAGCTACTGCACAGCCTTGCAGAGTGGGTAAAGAAAAAAACTTCCCACAAGAAAGAAACAGAGAAACTGTAATTGAAAATTGACTACATAAACTTTCCAGATTCTTTTTCTAGCAGCTCTACGGCTAGGCTAACCTCTTTCTTTCGCACCTTCCCCCTCTGCATGGTCCAAAAAAATGAGAAAGATATGCAGATATAGAGTCCTAGGTAGGTTGACCGATTGACGGATGATCGAACGACGAGCATTAGCGGATGACGGAGAGCGGAGTAGCTAGGTGTTGCTATCGCAGGGGAGGGAGGTTGTTTTCCTCGTGCAACAAAGGATCATGGACGCCTGCCACCGGTAGTAGAGCGGCTCCATCATGAACTCATTTGCCGGAGCACCCATCGGCCTCTAGACCTCGTCCTTCGGCTTGCAGCTCAGCCACCGCTTGAGTAGGCCATGCAACGATGGCAGACCGGCTCACCATGCCATAAGATCTCCATCTGGCCTCCACCAATATCTCCTCGGGCATATCTTCCTCCTGTTGTCGTGCATCGCGGACCAAGCCTGGGTGTACGCTGTGAGCAAGCACTGGCGCCTGGTAGCTTTGCAGAACCTGTCCCTACTGCTATGGCTCCACAAGACCTTCACATCCCGGACCGACAGCTACAGGACTTTGACAGCTCCGCTAATCTATGCCCGACCCTCTCTGACGAGGGCCGCGGGGCGGCGGGGCCCTTTTTGTTGCTCCGCTCCGGGGGTGGATGGTGGTATCATCCCATCACTGGCGTGGTCATGTCGTGCTCAACCTCTACACCGGCAAGTGTCTCGCCCTCCAGGATCGCCCCATCAACTCCAACGACATCAGGTGCCCCATGTTGATCCGCGCAGCCACCATCTCCACCGCCCCGTCTTCTGGTACCTGTGTGGTCGCTGCCATAATGTACAGCTAGACAAGCATGGCCTTCTGCCGCCGGAGCATGGAGTGCTGGATGCCGCTACCGGCAGAGATGATGGCCCCGCCCAATGACCAAAACCTGCCTTACCACCACATATGGTTCCGGGCCATCAACTTAGATGATGACCTCTACTGCTACAAGGCCGAAATTTCGACATCTACGCATACCATTGTACATCTTGCCTACGAAATCCGTGCTCCCCAGAAAAACATGGCACACGGGAGATCGTAACCTGCTACCTCCTGCTCTCCGCCTCTGTCGCCAATCTACTGATGGTGAGGAGATTCATCTCGCTGTTAAGACGCCGCATGTCGTGGTTCCAGGTCTTCAGACTATAGCAGCAGCAAGAGGGCCGACCGGCTTCCTTCTCCTAGCGCTTCTACCAGACGACCTGGCAGGTGCTCTTCGTCAGCCGGGGCTGCTCCAAGGCCTTCGACATGGGACAAGCCGGCAGCCTAGGCTACATCTACTTCCTCGATGACGTCTACCCTAGTGGTCTGCACGGTGTCCTCCAACAGAACAAGTATCCCCGCGCCGACGCCGACTAGTGGCGTTACTCAATCCCTAGCGAGATCGAGCGTTGCCTGCCATGGTCTCCCCCTCGGACACCTCGTTGTGCGTTAGGAACCACCACTAATTAAGCTATACCCAACAGATTCAGATTGCTTGACATAATCTTCCGCCCCTAGCGATGGAGTGGGCTAGGGTGATAGCAGAACGCTATGATATTAATGTACTAGCAAAAAAATCAGTTCATCATCCCTGCATGCAGCTCTTGCCATTATTGCATGGCTGGCACTCCTGCAAGGATTCTTCGTCGCCCATTCGTGTCCACCCATGGACTGAAGCATGGATGAATGAAGGAACTAGTACCTCTAGATCGAGCATCGTAGACAAGAAGCGAGGATCGGTAACTATTCGTGACTTGCGTATGGCCCAAAATTGTATGTGACTTGCATAACGCCCAATAAGAATTTTTGGTGATCGACCTATATGTATAGGTAAAGAATCGCTGGAAATCAAGGTAGGGGGGAAATCGGTTGAAATGAAATGACTAAACAGTAACTGAGATCTGAGAATGACTTGGAGGTGAAGTCATTGGATTGGCTTCCCCGAAAGCAGATTCAGTGAGATTGTAAAAGGAAGTCATCACTGCAACTTATCTGCCGTCCAACCTAGCTAGATCTACCGGTCAATAAAGAGTCAAAGCAAAATCTTCTTATAATTTGTCAAACAGTTTTAGCACGTCACTTTGTATACATGTTTGTTGCTACCTTATCTTATACTCTGTGGTGAAGGACAAAAAAAATTGAGGTTAGGCGGACCCATGGGAAAATGTCATGTGTTCATATGTATATCACACACACATTGAACATATAAAGCCTCAAGGACTCGTAGTCACAACCGATGCCTCGAGCGCACCGCACCATGCGAGGGAAAATACCACCACATCACGCCGCGAGTGGGAAAAAACAGCCAGGGCGCAGCGCACCACGCGAGGGGAAAACCACCGCACCGCGCCAGGGCGCAGCGCACCACGCGAGGGGAAAACCACCGCACCGTGCAAGGGACGCGCTCGTTGTGCAGGCCGTGGTGATCCCCGCGCCCGTCGGCTTTCTCCTCCATCCCCGTTCCCTCGTCTCCAACCCTAAGACTAGCCATAATGGGTAGTAACATAGAGTAGTAACATGCCCATGTTACTACTCTATGTTACTACCTCTATAGTGGGGAGTAACATATGTGTGGTAACATGGAAGACTTCATTTATTAGGCCATAGACTCATCTTACCTTGATATGTGTGATGTTACTCATACTAGTAGTAACTAGCTATGTTACCACATGCCTCTCTTTCTTCATTTATTGCTTGCCACATCATCTTTTTTATCTAGATATGTGTGATGTTACTACCTATGTTACTCCCACTATGGGTAGTCTAAATCTGTTCCCCCTCCCCTACAACCGCCTTCCCAAGTTCCTCATCCCCTCCACTCCCTCGACAACGGTTGCGGCGGCGCCCTCTGGTGGCGGACAAGGAGGGGGAGATGGTGGCGGCGGCGCCCTCTGGTGGCGGAGGAGGAGGCCCCTGCCATGGCGTCTCATCTCTAGGCCCTCCTGCTTGACCGTGACACCCACCCTCAAGATCCATTCGACATATCACGCGGCTGGCTCTCGAGCTCTACGGCGATCCCCGAGGATCTGCTAAGGATGTGAAGGTCCATCTCTGGCCCATGGCTGCTGCCAGATTAGGCTGGTTGAGGTATGTGTCGGATCCATTGATCCATTGTGATTGTAGTTGTTCATTCTCTTCACAGACCGTCTGTTTCCCCTTTCTTTCCTAAATCTGCTTTTCCCCTGGTTGTTCTTGATGTTGCCAAACAGCGGTTCTTTCAGTGCGGGCTGATCTGCAGGCTCCAGCTTTTGTCTTGGAGGTTGCTGCTCGTCGTTGGTTATATGGGGAGGCGTTTTGGTGGTCCAAGTTTCCTAGGCAGGTTTGTCTTCTACCTCTGGACAATCAGTTGTTTGACATGTTTATGCGGCGAAACTGACTCGTGCCCGGCCTGTAGTGCTTTTGCTGGCAGGGAAAGTCCAGAGGAATATGCTTTGAGAGGTGTCATAATGTGAAAGGTATGCATCCGTGATTCATTTGTCTGCGCATCCATGCATCTTTGGTTTTATCTACCTGATGACGCTTCTTTACAGGAAACAATTCGTTCTGCCCAAGGGTGTTTCTTTGTACCGGGGCATTGTCTCCATATGCTAGGTAGTTGTCGTTCTTTTCCACTGGCTACATGTACTCATATAGCCTGTTGTTTATTCCTGCCCAGTTTGTTTTATATATGGGTGCATATGGACAAATTAATGGGGCATCATCTTGGTAGATTAAGTTTGCTAAATTTGTTTCTTGCCATTGAAAACAGATGAAATCGATGCCTCCCAAAGTTACTGAAGGTGTGTTGCTTCCATTTGCAAGTAAGAAAGTAATGCTCCTAATGAATTTCCTACAGTTTTTTGTGCTCTGCTGGACTTTCCTTTATTTTATTATTTTGGCGGGTGTATTCCATCAGATTTTGCAGAATCTACCTGACTACACAAGGTTTTGCAGGTTGCAACAGCAAGAATTGTTGGGCTTAAAATCCAACATTGTTTCTGTTAATGCAACATCTCTGTTTGAAGAGTTGGTGATTGTAGTTTTTGGAAAATATAGTGATGGACTAATCTACCAGACTGTGGAGCTGCCTCAGAATGGTGAGTTTTCTTGTGCCAATGAAACTGGTTCGCATAGACCGTAAAGGATGATTCTATTATGTTTGTTTGGCTTCAACATTACCTATAGCAAGATGCATTATTTTCGCTTGTTTTTTTCCTATAGGACCTTATTCCTTGCACTCTTGAGTCTTTTGAGAAGGAGAAAATTATTGTTGGGAGGCAAAAAGACTGATGATGAGTTCGTGAAGCAGAGTGCAACAGTGAAGAACAAGAGGCTTTTTTGTTGATGAGTCGGCCTAAATAGATTTTAGATGATTGCCAAAAAGTTGTTATTGAAGGATTGGAGTCAAGCTTAGGATCAGTTTATCCTATCTGTCTGTACTACAAGGTTTATTTGGCTTGTTAGAATACATGTAGCATGAGGTATGTCTCTCCTCATTTATTTTGCTATCAAACCTTGTTGGTTGCATTCTTGGGTGATTTGACAAGGAGCAATTACACAATGCAATTGTGGTCACTACTTTTGATTATACTTTGCGAGCAATTATGTGAAGCCATTCTGGCATGTACTTAGAACTTCTGTTGATGTGCAGTGCGTCAACTGACAACGCAGAAATCAGGTTCATAGATGAGTGCTTTATGCCGGGGTGGACGAGCTTCCGTTAGGCCATTGATTTCCCAATGAAGGATCTTTGAGGCAAGCACTGCAATGATGTATATTTGTATATGGCATAATCTGTAGGAACCCTCTCCTTGTTTCCTTTTGTTCTTGGTTTTGCTCCAGTTGATTACTGCCCTATGAGATCTACACAGACAAAATTCATGTTGATTTGTTTAGTTGTGGTATGTATCGCAGCTACACCAGTCTGGTAATTTAGTCCTCAAATAAGGTAGTTTCCGTCTCCCCTTTACATGTGATGGATATATGTGGCTGTTGCTTGCCGTTGTTGAAGCGAGGACTCTTAAGTGTATTTTTGTGTTCTCCCTGATTAACATAATCAGGCCGTATGTGTGATGTTGGTCTATTTTCATTTTTCTACCTCTACAGTGCACATTGTAATCAGGTCGTATGTGTGAGGCAGGTGACTTATCTCATGTATTTTCTTTTCTTTAAATTACAACAAGTCTATTTTAGTCAACTTACGGGAATGTCGAATATGACTGTTAATGAAGATAGTCATTCTTGTTATTGAATGTGCACAATCTGATTCATTTTAAAGTAGTTCCTTAACTTTATGACTAGACTAGGCTGCTACTTTAGCGAGTGTTTCACTTCAACACAGATTGATGCAAGAAAGAAAGAATTCTTTTGCAATAAAGCAAGCATTGAAGTGTCCAAAGCAGAAGAGGTTGAATTTTTTGCCGACGTAAATTTAAGGTAACCTTCTCCATGCATACCTTTTCCAACCATTTGTATCTAAATATCAGTACTCATTTTGAAGTATATGCTCAGGCTGACCTTTTTGTTTGATGTTATTTGTGTGGTATGTGTATAATTGTTAACTTGGTTGCGGTTTTAGTAATAGGTCGTTACAGAAAACTATTTTCCATTCGGTGTCCCTATGCTCATTTTGTACCCGGGTGCAGCTGTCAAGGAACACTACATGTAGAGAAGAAAGAAAAGAAGAATGATGGTAAGAACCACTGAGATACCGAGTCCGGCTAGCCAGATGAGTATCAGGAGAGTGTTTCTTCATTGGAAGTGATGACAAAAATTGTCCTTTAGAATACATTAGTTGTTTAATCATCAATGAGTAGACTAACGCATACATTTTTTTTGGACTGCACCCATATAGTTTGTCTTTGCTGAATATCTATATTTACTTCATTTCTCTATTGAGTTAGCAATGGCAATATAATTGATTTATATACTATATAATTTGCGCCCATATAATGATCAATTAACATTGTTTCTCTATACAATTTGTCTTTGTTGAATATACTATATTTGTTTGGTCTGCACCCATGTAATGATCAATTAACTCCCGAAAATAACCTTTCCACACATAATTTCTTTTCATCATTGTTAAGGCTGATTTTACCTATTTCACTTAAATGGCGACCTCCCTGCACACACACACACGCACACGCGCGCGCGCACACACACACACACACACCATATCGAGCAATGATATCCATAAAAATAACAAATTCGGCAATTTAAATATCTGACTGTAAAAATAATTACGAAAATGGAAACTCCACTTGAAAGACAAGTTAATTACTATGTGAAGTTAAATAATAAATTGCATTAAACACCAAACAATGAAATCAATGATGACCAGTAAACTTGAAAATCACGCCCAGAAAATCAGAATCGCATTCATACAATTATACATAATATTGGAAATTAACACTACTAATACATATTACATCTTCGAGAAACAAGAATTAGAGAAAACCGAGGAATGCATCACTTGCAATTCTTTTGAGTGATACTTGGAGAGAGATTGAAAAGTTGGCTTGACATACTCTTCTGCCTTTAAAGACGGAGTGGGCTAGGGCAACAGCAGGATGCTACGATCACTACACACGACACTGCATTTCCTACGGACGTGTTTTGAGAAAAGTCACTTTTGCCGACCGACTGTTGGTTGGAAAAAATTGTAGCAGTCAGTCGGTCGGAAAAACATGTACTGTAACACAAGGTCGGATGGGAATGCTAACATATTTATTGTCGAATGATGGGTCGGGAAAGCTCTGATGCCCATCCATACATTGGTCGGGAAATAATCCCGACCAACAGTCCTTGGCAAATGGGCCAGCGCGCGTTCTTTTGGCCGAAGCCCGCGAAAAGTTTCACCCAAACACATAACTCACCACACACGGAGAGGAAAATACCTAATCCCTTTCTTATTCCCCACGCGCGCCGCCATGGGCGCCCGCCGCCAGCATCATCATCATCCCCGCGTGCTGCTCTTGCCATTGGCTGCCTAGTTGCAGCTCCTGCAAAGATTCATCATCGCCAATTCATGTCCACCCATGGATTGAAGGATGGATGAACGAAGGAACTAGCACCTCAGTTTCGGGCATTGTGAATGGGAAGAGAGGATCGGTGACTATGTGTGACTTGCATATGGCCCAAAATTGTATGTGACTTGCACAACACCCAATAAGAATTATTGGCAATCGGTCTATATGTTTAGGTAAAGAATTGCTGGAAATCAAGGTAGGGGGAAATCGGGGGGAAATGAAAATACTAACCAGTAACTAAGATTTCAGAATGACTTGGGGTGCCTTGCGTTGGCTTGCCTTCCCCGAAAGCAGATTCAGTGAGATTGTTAAAGGAAGTCATCGGTGCACCTTATCTGTTGTCCAACCTAGTTAGATCTACCGGTCAATAAATAGTCAAAGCGAAACCTTCTTATAACTTGTTGAACAGTTTTAGCACATCACCTTGTATGCACGTTCTTTGCTATCTTATCTTATACATTTGAGGGCTATCCGACGATGGCAACGGTGGCAATGGCCAATCCCGTAGCGGCTGAACACGATGGAGGTGGAGAGGGTGAAGACGGATGGGACCTCAACCTCATAAGGAACCAGCAAGCAAGGCGATCGCACCCAGATCTCGCTAAAACGGTATGATCGCCACACATAGGCAATCACTTTAACCCCTCTTTATAGTGTTTCTTTTCTACGAGACTCAAATAAAATAAAATAAAACCTTTGAGTGTAAGGAAAACTAACACCATTTTCCTATTTGAAATGGGGGTTAACCCTCTCCGTATTGCTACCGAGAGACCAATGTCTTAAGATAAACTTGATACCGACATTAATCCCACTAATCATGTTGTATTCAATACCTAAATACATTTAGGGTTTATACGCAATTTCAACTTCTTCCACGGCAACGCCTTTAAGAAGGAATAAAAAAAGCCTTGCGCCTCCTTCACCCCTTCCAGATGAAAATGGTCAAGACAAAAATATTCATCCTGATTTTTGAGACCAACCATCGAAGGGATCACATCAACAAGGAGATAAAACATTTAATGAGGTAACGACGCAAGGTTGCCGCTGATACGTCTCCGTCGTATCTATAATTTTTGATTGTTTCATGCCAATATTATACAACTTTCACATATTTTTGGCAATTTCTTATATGATTTATTGGACTAACCTACTAATCTAGTGCCAGTTCTTGTTTGTTGCATGTTTTTATTTCGCAGAAAATCCATATCAAACGAAGTCCAAACGCGATAAAAATTTACGGAGAATTATTTTGGAACATATGTGATTTTTAGGAGGTGGAATAAACGCAAAAGGGGGCCCGTAGTGCCCACAACCCACCAGGGCCCAGGCGTTCCCTGGTGTCTTGTGCCCTCCTCGGACGTCGGTTGGAGCCCTTCTTCTGGCGAAAGAAAGATACTTATCGAACAAAAATCGTGTTAAAATTTCTGTGCAATCGGAGTTACGGATCTCAGAAATTTAAGAAACGGTGAAAGGCAGATCTAGGGAACGCGAAACAGAGATAGACAGAGAGACAGATCCAATCTCGGAGGGGATCTCGCCCCTCCCATGACATGGAAGCCAAGGACTAGAGGGGAAACCCTTCTCCCATCTAGGGGGGAGGCAAGGAAGAAGAAGAAGGAGGTGGGGCTCTCTCCCCTTCGCTTCCGGTGACACCGGAGTGCCGCCGGGGCTAGGATCGTGACCGCGATCTACGTCAACTATCTTGCTACCGTCAACACCAACTTTCTCCCCCTCTATGCACCGGTGTAACATCTTTTTCTCCCGGTTGTAATCTATACTTAAACATGGTGCTCAACTCCATATATTATTTCCCAATTATCAATGGTTATCCTATGATGTTTGAGTAGATCCGTTTTGTCCTATGGGTTAATCGTGATCTTGGTTGCTATTATTGTATATTTTATTTATGGTCATGTCCTACGGTGCCCTCCATCTCGCGCAAACGTGAGGGGCCCCGCTGTAGGGTGTTGTAATATGTTCATGGTTAAGGATGGCAATGGGTTAGGTTTGGATCGGGTTGAACAATATCAAATCCATATCCATATCCATGAAGATAGTCTCTGTATGCCCATGAAAAAACACAATGGGCAAAAAATTATGTCCATGTCCAAACCCGATGGATATCCATATCTGTTGGATATCCATGGGGTCCTCTCAAGACATATAAATAAGACACAACAGAACATGCACATAAGTTATTGCATCCATATGCATCAATGCACTTGTGAAAAAGCAGAGACGGAGGTGTCGAGGGGATACTTAGTTGTGTTGTCATAGGCCTGTGGTACTAGCTGTTGTAGTGATCCACCATACATGGAGATAGCACCTGACAGTGTCGACCATCTCTCAGGATGCAGGAGGAATAAGAAGAGGAGACGGGGCTTATACTGAATGATGAGTCATTTAACAATGACATAAAAGATCTGAAGGGGGCTGAAGTAATATTAGGGATTGAATGTCAACTAATAAAAGTTACGGTGGAATGTCAACTAATAAAAGTTATGTGGAGATTGTGTAATTGCTTTGAACATTTTAGATTATAATGGCTGAAATTACAGTGGGACATGTGACTATGGACTAGGGGTAGCAGAATATCGCCATTTAGTCATACTATCGGGTCGGGTTTGGATATATCCATGGGTACAAGATTATGTCCATGTCCTACCCATGAGTAATCGGGTCAGGTTTGGACGTCGCCCATGGGCGCAAAAGCATATCCAAACCCTGTCCATACGGGTCAGATATCCATGGGCATCCATTCCCATTGGTAAAATTGCCATTCTTATTCATGGTTCGTTTATGGTGGGTTGCTAGAGTGACAGAAGCTTAAACTCGAGTAAGGGGGGTATGACATATGGGAGTAAAGAGGACTTGATTCTTGATGTTATGGTTGGGTTTCACGACCTTAATGATCTTTAGTAGTTGCGGATGCTTGCTAGAGTCCCAATCATAAGTGCATATGATCCAAGTAGAGGAAGTATGTTAGATCATGCCTCTCCCTCATATAAAATAGCATGAAAGATTACCGGTACTTGCTATCGATTACCTAGCTAGGGAAAAATGACTTTCTTGTTTACATAAGTTATCCACTTTTACTACCTTGCAATTTATTCGTAGTTTTATTATCGCGAAGTACTCCTAGTTTCATACTTGTTTTAGGTAAAACAAATGTCAAGTGTGCGTAGAGTTGTATCGGTGGTCGACAGAACTTGAGGGAATATTTGTTCTACCTTTAGCTCCTCATTGGGTTCAACACTCTTACTTATAGAAAAAGGCTACAAATGATCCCCTACACTTGTGGGTTATCAAGAACTTTTTCTGGCGCCGTTGCCGGGGAGTTATAGCATGGGGTGAATATTCTCGTGTGTGCTTGATTGCTTTATCACAAAGTAGTTTTTTATTTTCTGTTCTAAGTTGTTCTCTATCTTTAGTGATGGATATGGAACACGAAACACGAAAAACAAATTAGTGGTACTTTCTGCTCATGGATATGGGGAACCTCCTAAAACCCTCGATGCTCGTTATGTGAAAGATATTATGCACTACTTTGATAATCCTGGGAAAACCCCATTCAACTATATAATGGGAGTAACGTTGGATCAACGTGAATATTTTATGAATTATCGTTTGGCTCATATAGGGAAATTGTAATGGGGTCAAATTCATATGTTGCATTGGTATGCTTATAATCTATGCTTGAGATATGATTATACTTGTTGCTCTAGGATGAATGCTACACACCTACCCTTTTCATGTGAAGTTAATGAAAATGAAACCTTAGCTTCTTATGCTAATGGTATATATGATTATTATGATGTGGAACGAATAGAAGAATTTGTTGCTTTTAAGGGTGCTTATGAAATTGAATGTCTGTTTCTAAAGCAGGAAGATTGTGATGATGTTGTTTATAGATCTTAAAAATATTCTATATATTGCTATCAGAACTATGAATATAATGCCGATACTGATGCATTTCTTGAGAAAGTCTCCCCTGTCCAAGAAGAGACTAATATTTTGCAGGAGTCTATGGAAGAAGAAATTAATGACATTGTGAGCTCATTGGATGAAAAAGATGAGGAGAAGAGCAAAGAACAAAAGAAGGAAGAGCAGATTGATCACCCGTTCCCACCTTCTAATGAGAGTAACTCTTTATCCCATACATTGTTTAATTTCCCTTCATGTTTACCGAAGGATGAATGCTATGATAATTGCTATGATCCCGTTGATTTATTTGAAACATACATTTTTGATGAACTTGATGCTTGCTATGCTTGTGGCCATGATGCCAATATGAATTATACTTATGGAGATGAACTTGCTATTGTTCCTTACGTTAAGAATGAAGTTGTTGCTATTGCACTCATGCATGATAGTCCTATTATCTTTTTGAATTCTCCAAACTACACTATATCAGAGAAGTTTGCACTTATTTAAGGATTATATTGATGGGTTGCCTTTTACCGTTGCACATGATAATTTTGATGAATGTAATATGCATGATCTTGCTGCTCTTACTTGCAATTATTATGAGAGAGGAACTACATCTCCGCCTCTCTATGTTTCCAATAGAACAAAATTGTAAGAAACTGCTTATACTATGCATTGGCCTTTACTTGATGTGCATGAATTGTTCTTGTATGATATGCCTATGCATAGGAAGAGAGTTAGACTTCTTCATTGCTTGATATATGTTGCTTTGTGCTCACTACTAAATGCCAAATCATTGTTAATTAAGATTGGATTTGATATACCTTGGGATCCAGGTGGATTCATTACTTGAGCACTTTATGCCTAGCTTGATGGCTTTAAAGAAAGCGCTGCCAGGAAGACAACCCGGAAGTTTAAAAAAATAGTCATTTATTTCTATTGAGTGCTTTTATATAGTTTAAAAACAAAAAAAATATAGAGGGGAACCTAAAACTTTTTCAAAATGAAAAGTGAAAGTGAGAGGGACAAGCATTGTGAAAGTGGGAGCTAGCCTTGAACTCTGTTCATGACCATGGGAACTTTGTGAATCTCAATTACAGAAAATTTTCAACAAAAATAATTATCCCCTTGTACAAATCCATTGTATTATATAAATAATGTGCCAAGAGTTTCCTTTAGGATGATTAAATTGCTTGTTGGTTTGTGCGGTGCAAAAACAGAAACTTTGGCTATAGTGCACGATTTTAATTTTTTACTGGAACGTCAAACGGTTCTGAAACTTTTTGCACAATCTTTCTATACAATTTTTTTATTTTGTCCTAATTTTTCAGAATTTGTAGAGTTGCAGAAGTATGGTGGATGTTCAATTCTTTACAGACGGTCCTGTTTTCACAGATTGCTGTTATAGCTTCATTATTTGCATATGTTTGAATTCTTGTTGATGCCTCCTTGACTTGGGGCCATTGAATTGTGATAGAATACATTGGGTAATGTTAGTTTATAATTATAAAATAATGTTAGAGCAGTATATGATGAGATTTCACTGATCATATGGACTAACCCTGCCACTAAAATTTCGGTTAGTTTTGAGTGGATGAAGTGTTCGAAGATCAAGGAGGTCTCGATGTGAGGAGAAGGAGGAGAGGCAAGAGCTCAAGATTGGGGATGCCCAAGGCACCCCAAGTAAATATTCAAGGAGACTGAAGCGTCTAAGCTTGGGGATGCCACGGAAGGCATCCCATCTTTCTTCAACAAGTATCAGTATGTTTTCGGATTCGTTTCGTTCACATGATATGCGTAAATTCTTGGAGCGTCGTGTGCTTTTTATTTTTATTTTTATAATGCAACATGCTGGTATGAGATAGTCCATGGTTGATTTATAGAATGCTCATTGCACTTCACTTATATCTTTGAGTATGGCTTTATAGAATGCTTCATGTGCTTCACTTATATACATTTGAAGTTTGAATTGCCTGTTTCTTTTCACATAGAAAACCGATATTCATAGAATGCTACCGTGCTTCACTTATATTTGTTAGAGGATGATCTTTTGTAGAAAGAATTAAACTCTCATGCTTCACTTATATCTATTTAGAGAGTCAAATGGAATTGGTAAATTGCATGGTTAGTCATAAAATTCTACATAAACCTTATGGATCACTAAATCTGATATGTTTGATTCCTTGCAATAGTTTTACGGTATAGAGATGATAATATGTGGGAGGAACTAGTGGATAATCAATGTTTAGTAAGATATTGGTGTTAAGGTTTGTGATTCCCGAAGCATGCACGTATAGTCTCTCTTTATGTGGGGAAGTTGGAGCATAATTTATCCTTGATTGTCTATCTTTGTGTGAAGGTCAGGGGCGCACGATGGTTAACTCCTACCAACCTCCCCCGTAGGAGCATGCGTAGTATTACTTTGCTTCGAGGGCTAATAAACTTTTGCAATAAGTATGTGAGTTCTTTATGACTAATGTGAGTCCATGGATTATACACACTCTCACCCTTTCATAATTGCTAGCCTCTATTGTGTCGCGCAACTTTCGCCGGTGCATAAACTTTATTATACCTTCCTCAAAACAGCCACCATACCTACCTATTATGGCATTTCCATAGCCATTCCGAGATATATTGCCATGCACTTCCATCATATAGTTGACTTGAGCATTCATTTTCTTATTGTTTTGCATGATCGTAAGATAGCTAGCAAGATATTTTCATGGCTTGTTTGTTGTTTGATATCTTTGCTATGCTAGATCATTGCACATCCCGGTACACGGTCACAGGCATTCATTTAGAGTCAGACTATGTCATAGGTATCGAGTTGTAATTTTTATTTCTTTAGAGTTATAAGTAAATAGAAGTGTGATGATCATCATTATCCTTTATTAGAGCATGTCCCAGTAAGGAAAGGATGATGGAAACTATGATTCCCCCACAAGTCGGGATGAGACTCCGGACAATGAGATAAAAAACTAAAAATAAAAAGACAGAAAAAAAGGAAAAAAGAAATAAAGAGAGAAGGGGCATGCTAGTTGCACACTTGTGCTTGTAGCACCATGTTTTTCATATAGAGAGTCTCCTATGTTTTCACTTTCATATACTAGTTGGATTTTCCGTAGTAGAGTCTGATGCATATCCACTTAGTTTCATATTGAGCTTTCATACACTTATAGCTCTTAATGCATCCGTTGCATGGCAATCCGGCCCTACTCCTCCCATTGATATCGATTGATGGACATCTCTATAGTCCATTAGTTTGCCTAGTTGATGTGAGACGTTCTTCCCTTCTTTTGTCTACTACCACCGCATTCTATTCCACCTATATTGCTATATCCATGGCTTGCGCTCATGTATTGCGTAAGAGTTGAAAATGCTGAAGCGCGTTAAAAAGTATGAACCAATTGCTTGGCAGACACCGCGGTAGTACATAATTTATACTTTCAGCTGGGAAGACAGAGCATGACAAGACTATATGATTTTGTAGGGATAACGTTCTTTAGCATTTGATATTCTGAAAGACATGATTGTTTGTTGGGATGCCCGAGTATTGATGTCTTTATATCAAATTATAGTCTATTGAGTTTAATCACTCATGTCTTAATATTCATGCCATGACTAGATATATGATCAAGTTTATGCTAGGTACCATTCCACATCAACAATTATATGTTTTATCATTTACCTACTCGAGGACGAGCCGGATTTAAGCTTGGGGATGCTGATATGTCTCCGTCGTATCTATAATTTTTGAATGTTTCATGCCGATATTATACAACTTTCACATATTTTTGTCAACTTTTTATATGATTTATTGGACTAACCTACTAATCCAGTGCCCAGTGCCAGCTCCTGTTTGTTGCATGTTTTTGTTTCGCAGAAAATCCATATCGAACAAAGTCCAAACGCGATAAACGGGGGGCCATAGTGCCCGGAACCCACCAGGGTGCGTCACCAGGGCCCAGGCACTCCTTGGTGTCTTGTGACCTCCTCGGACGTTGGTTGGAGCCCTTCTTCTGGCGCAATAAAGATACTTATCGGAAAAAAATCATGTTAAAGTTTCAGCGCAATCGGAGTTACGGATCTTCGGGAATTTAAGAAACGGTCAAGGGCCAAATCTGGGGAACGTGAAACAGAGAGAGACAGATCCAATCTCGGAAGGGCTCTCACCCCTCCCATGCCATGGAAGCAAAGGACCAAAGGGGAAAACCTTCTCCCATCTAGGGGGAAGGTCAAGGAAGAAGAAGAAGGAGGGGGCTCTCTCCCCTTCGCTTTTGGTGGCGCCGGAGTGCCACCGGGGCCAGGATCGTGACGGCGATCTACATCAACAATCTTGATACCGTCAACATCAACTTTCTCCCCCTCTATGCAGTATATTGTTTCTTTTCTCCCCACTGTAATCTCTACTTAAACTGTGTGCTCAAATCCATATATTATTTCCCAATGATTTATGGTTATCCTATGATGATTGAGTAGATCCGTTTTGTCATGTGGGTTAATCATGATCTTGGTTGGTATGATTGTATACTTTATTTATGGCGCTGTCCTATGGTGCCCTCCGTCTCGGGAAAATGTGAGGGGCCCCCGTTGTAGGGTGTTGCAATATGTTCATGGTTCGCTTATGGTGGGTTGCTAGAGTGACAGAAGCTTAAACCCGAGTAAGGGGGTATGACGTATGGGAGTAAAAAGGACTTGATTCTTAATGCTATGGTTTGGTTTCACGACCTTAATGATCTTTAGTAGTTGTGGATGCTTGCTAGAGTTCCAATCATAAGTGCATATGATTCAAGTAGAGAAAGTATGTTAGCTCATGCCTCTCCCTCATATAAAATTGCAAGGATGATTACGGGTACTTGTTATCGATTACCTAGGGACAAATGACTTTCTCGTGATAAAAGCTATCCACTTTTACTACCTTGCAATTTATTCATGGTTTTTTTCTCGCAAAGTACTCCTAGTTTTATACTTGTTTTAGGTAAAGCAAACGTTAAGTGTGCATAGAGTTGTATCGGTGGTCGATAGAACTTGAGGGAATATTTGTTCTACCTTTAGCTCCTCGTTGGGTTCGACACTCTTACTTATCGAAAAAGGCTACATACGATCACCTACATGTGTGGGTTATCAGTCGCAACTAAACTGAAATATTCAAGGTGAGGACAAGAGTTTCTAGCCGCGACATGAGGCAGTGTTCGAGTTAACAACTTGAAAATGGATCTTCAGGTAGTCACACCAGCTTGTACTCGACGTAGACGTGACGGTATGGTGCTTGCTGATGTATGGGTAATCTTCCCGCCATAGACCACTGCCCTAGTCATTAGGGGGTTGCTCATGTCGCTGTGTTTCCTCTCTTTATCAAATGTATATATATTATGAGAGAGGAAGATATGCTTATATATATTTAAAAAACATCAAGTTTCCTCTCTTTATCTTGAATGTTCTGAAGTTGCACTTGTTCTGCCTTCCTATGCTAGTTTATTCTTGCTACGATAAATTTTTATACAGTACTTTTATGCAAAAAATTATGTTGTCCTACTTTTCCAGAATTATTGGTGTCACAGAAGTATGGTTTTGTTCACATCATTACAGAGTGTTTTGATTTTGATAGATTCTATTTTTAATGCATAGTTTGCTTGTTTAATAATTTCTATGACTTATATCGGTCAATATAAATTGTAGAAATGATATAGTACAGTACGCATTATGTTCGAACAATCATGAATCCGCCATGACCCAGGGGTCACTACCCCAACGTCCTTTGCAGGAGTCGAGACGGGCACCATCATGTTAGATGCCGACCGGAAGACGTCGGTGCACCCTTGCCCCATCAAAGATAAACATTATCACTACCGAGAAGGGCCTCCACATGCAACCGCTGCGCATGCACTCAACAACAATCGCCCGCGCGCCATCGGCCAGCATATGTCCATCATGCAGACGCCGGCACACTGTAGGGAAAAACACAACAATTGCAGGACCTTGGCGGGACTATCTTCCCAGCTGGCCAAAGCAAGAAGCGGGCAAATTTGTCGTTATGTTCTTTTATTGATTCAAAGTAGATTTGAGTTTTTCTTAAGAACCAATCAATTTAGAAAAATCAATTTTAGTTTACTAAATAAGTGTAGCCTGCACTTTTCTACAACAATGCAACAAAGTAAAAAAGTGTAAGTTGCACTTTCACTGAACCGTTGCACTTTTCTGAATTGAATGAGACTTCAGAAAGTATCATCGACTTAGGCGTATACAGAGAAGAGGCCATCAGAATGACATGTGGAGTGTGGAGCAGCCTGTTCAGCTCGCCGGTGTGCAGCTTTGACGGCCATGCACGGGCATATATAGGACTGTTACCAGCCAAAACCACTAGATCGCCATGGAACAAACCGAAAGAATCTCACCTAGAAGATCTTTTGAACAAATCACGGCTACTGCACAACCTTGCAAAGTGAGTAAAGAAACAAAATTGCCACAAGAAAGAAACAAAGGAACTGTAAATGAAAAATGCCTACATAAACTTTCCAGATTCTTTGTCTAGCAGCTCTACGGCGAGGCTAACCTCTTTCTTTCGCCCCTTCTCCCTCTGCATGGTCCAACAAAAATGAGTAGGCCATGCAGCGACGGCAGGCCAGCTCATCATGGCATAAGATCTCCATCTAGCCTCCACCGAGATCTCCTCGGGCATATCTTCCTCCTGCTGTCGTGCATAGTGGACCGAGTCCGGGCGTCCACCGTTAGCAAGCACTGGCGCCTGGTAGCCTTGCAGAACCTGTCCCTACTGCCATGGCTCCTCAAGCCATTCACAGCCCGGACCGACAGCTATAGGATCTTTGACGGCTCCGCTGATCCGCGCCCGACCCTCTTTGACGAGGGCCGCGGGGCGGCGGCGCCCATTTCTGTTGCTCCGCTCTGGGGCATGGGTCGTAGTATCATCCCATCACTGGTGTGGTCATGCCGTGCTCAACCTCTGCACTGACGAGTGTGTCTCCCTTCCGGATCGCCCCATCAACTCCAACGACATCAGGTGCCCCATGCTGATCCGCGTAGCCGCCATCTCCGCCGCCCCGTCTTCTGGTGCCTGCGTGGTCACTGCCATAACGTACAGCTAGACAAACATGGCCTTCCGCAGCCCGGGCATGGAGTGCTGGATGTCGCTGTCGGTAGAGATGACGGCCCTACCCAACGTCCAAGACCTGACTTACCACCATAGATGGTTCCGGGCCGTCGACTCAGATGATGACCTCTGCTGCTACAAAGGCTGAACTTTCGACATCTACGCACACCATTGTACATCTTGCCTACGAGATCCGTGCTCCCCAGATGAACATGGCACACGCGAGATCGTAACCCGGTACCTCCTGCTCTATGCCTCTGGCACCAATCTGCTGATGGTGAGGAGATTCATCTCGCCGTTAAGAGGCTGCATGTCATGGTTCCAGGTCTTCAGGCTATAGAAGCAGCAGGAGGGCCGACTGGCTTCCTGGTCCTGGCGCTTCTACCAGATGACCGGGCAGGTGCTCTTCGTCAGCCGGGCCTACTCCAAGGCCTTCGACACGGGACAGGCCGGCCGCCCGGGCTACATCTACTTCCTCGACGACGTCTACCCTGGTGGTCTGCACAGTGTCCTCCAGCAGAACAAGTATCCCTGCACCGATGCTGGCGGTTGGCGTTACTCAATCCCTAGCAAGATTGAGCGCTGCCTGCCATGGTCTCCCCCCTCGGACACCTCACCGTGCGTTTGGTACCACCGCTAATTGAGCTATACCCAGCAGGTTCAGTTTGAGACATCATACAGATATCTATCAGTTTAATTAGAGTCCTTGTTGTTTTTGTTCCCTCCTCGTCAGTGTTTCTTTGTTGTTGTACTCTTTAATTTGGTTGTTGTTATAATATGTGAACCTGAAAGTTCCATATCCAGTTTGTTGTGTGTCCTAAATTTGAAGTCTGTTTTTGAACTCATTTCATCCACATGAAAATGTGGACTGTTTAGAGTTTTAGACTGCTACTATATATGTTGCTTAAATTATTTTTATGGATTTCTGCTGTAAATTCTAATTCAGACTTCGATATTTTCCACCGTATTGTCAGTAGTGCACACAACTTCTTATTGTATTGCATTGTTGCATCTGCCAGTGGCAAAGGAGTTTTTCATGTCTCCCCTGTTTGCATTGAGATGAGATGATCTGCAACTGAACATTTGATGTGTTTTCAGGTATTCAACAACTAGTAGTGAATGTATGTTGTAGACTCTAGCTAGTCTGTGCATCACCGTTAGCCTTCACTGATGTGTTTTAGCGGCATATACTTGTTATATGTTTGATGTGTTTTAGCAGCATATACTTACTACTTCGTTGATGTGGTTGTCGTTGAAACTGAAACTTACGTATCATGTATGTTGTATGTGCTTAATTTGAAGGCGTTTTTAGAACTCATTTCATCTATGAAATTTTAAAGTATTTAGCTGATGCTAGCTACATATATAGGTTGTCCGATTTCTATATGCTTCTCTTTTTTTATTGCTTTCCTAGTGTTTGAAATATGTGTATGATTTTATGCTGTAAATTCTAATTCCGATTTTGATATTTTCTGTCGTATTTTTAGTAGTGCACAAAATGTCTGATTGTATCGTATGATTGCATCTATTAGTGGCAGAGGTGTCTTTCATAGTTCCCCTATTTGCATTGAGATGAGATGATCTGCAGCTGAATATTTGATGTGTGCTCAGGTGTCAGGTGTAGAGATCAACTAGTACTGATTGTATGTTGAGGACTCTAGTCATTATTAGATGACACTTCTTCACTTCTCAGTTGAATGTTTGATGTGTTTTAGCATTTTACATTTATGCCACTTGTTCAGTTGAGGAAGCACAGGGGAGGGAGAGCTTGGGGCGGCGGCGGTTTCGCCCCCTCCCCCCGGTCCCGCCTGGTTGCGAGGGTGAGGGAATAAATTTAACTTATGCCTTAGGCGGAAACAAATTATTCTAGGTAGCATGGATACTTGTATCAGCCCTTCAAACAAGGAAACAATCAATCATGTTAGCTAGCGGCGCATGTAGATGAGGGACGGAGTACCTAAGTCGAGATCGCATGAAAAAAAAAGAATAAAGGTCGCTGGAATTCTAAGCTTTTGCTCCACAAAACAAAATTGTATATACTTTTTTTAGAAAGCATGTGTGTTTGAGCCAGTCTTATTAGACAAGATAACAATGTACTAGCAGGAAGTCAGCACGAAGAGCTCTGATAGTTGTTACAACTTATGCAAGATTTATAGAGTAGTAGAGTCCACAGAAGTGTAATTATAAGCTAGTATACTCTCACTTATAACGATAAGGAACTATTTTTTATTCAGATGCGTACAGAGATACATGTACTCTTATTCTTCACAAAAATGGTAACTGCACTTTCTGCTATTCAAGGGCCGTACGTATACTCTTCTTCAAAAAACTGTTAAGTGCACTTTTGAGTTATATAATGGTCCAAATATATAAGCTAATTGTTTCTGCAGCTATTAATAAATGGTGTGTATGAACAACATATTTTACTGAAAGGTACAAATTTAAAAATGCAATAACACAATGGAAATGTATATGAACTCCTATCACTTTAAGGTCAAACTAAGATCAATCTACATATGTGTTGACATGTTTGCTTGTCGGAATTGCATATATGATTCACAATAGTTCTATACGAATTCTATTCAAAGTGAATTTCATTAGCTTGTTTTGTCCATTTTGATCATTTGTAGCTGTATAGTCTATATCCCTACTGCCAAATTATTAAGGCTGCAGCTGAGCATCATTGGCGTTGGAGGCCATTGCCGGAGGCATACCGTTGGCAAAGGTAAAACCTAAAGAGACAAGGACAGGAGCATGGAACCGTGCGGTGTGGTTTGTCGCCTGTTAGTCGGCTGCAGTACTAAAACTGCTGGCAGAAGCTGCTTGAACGCTAATGCGGGGCTTTGGTACATGGACTCTGAGGACCTCTGCCGACTCATCCAATGACGCTCTTATACGTGAAATTGGAGGGAGAGGGGCCACAAAATTTTGTGTCAACCCTATTGCTACTCAGATCAAAGAAGCTGGAGGCTTGCAGCTTGAGCCATTTTGAGGCAGCCGAAGAAACTATAGAGTTTGTTCTATTGTTAGAGATGACCAAAAGATTTTGGATCATGTATTCTTACTTGCTTTAGTATCCATAGAACCTCCTGATGGCTTATTTTGACATCCACTGTATGTACTACTCCCTCCGTCCCATAATATAAGAATGTTTCTAACACTAGTGTAGTGTTAAAAACGCTCGCTCTTATATAATTGGATAGAGGGAGTATTAGTGATATGAAGACCTAAAAGGTGGAAGCACCACTTCTTAAGGTTGGCATGTTATTAACGCTACGTAGGTGTACTTATACACGGATTCGGAAAAAAAGAGAATTCACAAGTTCAAAAACAATGTTGTAGAACAGATAATTAACAATTGTATCTACTATTCCTAAATAGTTGATTTCCACTAAATCTAGTTCTCTCAACATGCCACCTTGTACCTCACCTTGTCTGCCATGTCAGTATCCACGTGCGGGGAAATCACCTAGTTTTAACAATTACTTACCAAATTTCTCTTCATGAGTGATTCCAAGAGAAAGATCGCATACTGGGCAGGATTCGATCTCCTCCACATCTATTTTCTTCATAATACACTCCCGACAAACCGCATACCGGAAGATGGTTATAATACATCCAGGCATGCAAGTATCATACAGAGATTTGAAAGAACCAAATTTATAATTACTCACATGTCACCTTCTCATATCGGACAGTTCCCTATGTATACGCTGTAAGGTTTGTCTGTCGTTGTATGTAAACCAGCAGCGAAACATTCTCTCCTCATAAGCCAGCATGCTTCAGTCGCTCTGCAACTCCCTATTCCCCCGTTCTGCTCTGATCCCTAGCTCCAGCAAACCAAATTATCCTCACGGACTAGGGGTTGATCTCTATCAAAGGAGATGGAGGCCGGCGGTAGTAGTAGGAGTACGACTACCAGGAAGAGGAAATCAGCCACACTCGAGGTTGAGGCCAGTGGCGGAGGATGAAAAAAAATGAGGTGGGGCGGACCCATGATAAAATGTCTTGTGTCCACATGTATATCACGCATACATTCATCTAAATAATGTATATCACACACACACACACACACACCATATCGAGCAATGCTGTCATAAAAATAACAAATTCGGCTATTTAAATATTTGACTGTTAAAATAATTACCAAAACGAAAATTCTTCTTGAAAGACAACTTGATTATGTGAAACTAAATAATAAAATGCATTAAACACCAAACAATGAAATCAATGATGACCAGTAAACTTGAAAATCACGCCCAGAAAATCAGAATCACATTCATCCAATTACACATAATATCAGAAATTAACCCTACCAATACATATTACATCTTCGTGAAACAAAAATTAGAGAAAACCGAGGCATGCATCACTTGCGATTCTTTTGAGTGATACTTGGAGAGAGATTGAAAAGTTGGCTTGACATACTCTTCCGCCCCTAGAGACGGAGTGGGCTAGGGCTACGGTATTAATGTACTAGAAAAAATTCAGTTCATCATCCCCGCATGCAGCTCTTGCCATTGCTGCCTGGCTGCCGCTCCTGCAAGGATTCGTCGTCGCCCATTGTGTCCACCCATGGACTGAAGCATGGATGAACGAAGGAACTAGTACACTAGTAGAAAACAGGGCTTTGGTTCGGGCCTGGCCAGCCCATTAGTCCTGGTTCACCCACGAACCGGGACCCATGGGGGCATACGTCCCGATTCGTGCGCCCAGGGGGCCGGCCGGGCCTCGTGGGGCATCTGTCCTAGTTGGTCTGGACCCATTTGTCCCGATTCCAGGCACGAACCGGGACCAATAGGCCTCGCTCCTGGCACACACCCATTAGTCACGGTTCGCAATTGGAACCGGGACAAATGGGTGGCCTTTAGACCCGGTTCCAGTAACGAACCGGGACCAATTGGTTGCTTATATATACCCCATCGCCGGCGAGCCCACACTGCTCTGTTTTTTCTGGCCGGCGAGGGGAGAGCTTTATGTGGTGCTCTAGCTCACCTCACATATATGCACATGAGGTGTTCGATGAAATGCCCGAGCCACACTAGTTAAGCTTTCTCCTCTCGAAGCTCGCACTCGAAGCTCCATTTTCTCCGAGATTTGGCTAGGTTGAGCGGTCCGTCACGTCCTGTCCCCGTCTTCACCGCCGTCGAACGCCCGCGCTGATCTCGTCGCCGGCACCACCGTGGTGAGCTATGCATGTACTTTGAATATAATGTGATGATGAACTTATATTAATTTGATCACTTATCTATCCATGATATTCTGTAATGGTTTTTGACACACTTAATTATATATAAATGCAAGCAGATGAGCCGGCAATGGATGTACGGTGACAGACACACCTCCGAGTACATTAATGGCGTGCATAATTTTCTCGAAGTGGCTAAGGCAAACAAGCAGAATGGTTTTATGTGCTGTCCATGCACTATCTGTGGGAATACAAGGTCTTACTCCGACTCGAGCACCCTTCATACCCACCTGCTTTATAAGGGTTTCATGCCACATTATAATGTTTGGACCAAGCACGGAGAAATAGGGGTTATGATGGAAGACAACGAAGAAGAAGAGGATGATGACAACTATGCGCCCCCAGAATGCGGTGATGCTGCAACGGGGGAAGTTGCTGATGGTCAAGAGGAACCAGACGATGTTGTGCCCGACGATGATCTCCGCCGGGTCATTGTTGATGCAAGGAGACAGTGCAAAAGTGAAAAGGAGAAGCTGAAGTTCGATCGCATGTTGAAGGATTACAAAAAAGGGTTGTACCCCAATTGCGAAGATGGCAACACGAAGCTCGGTACCGTACTGGAATTGCTGCAGTGGAAGGCAGAGAATGGTGTGCCTAACAAAGGATTTGAGAAACTACTCAAAATATTGAAGAAGAAGCTTCCAAAGGATAACGAATTGCCCAACAGTACGTACGCAGCAAAGAAGGTCGTATGCCCTCTAGGATTGGAGGTGCATAAGATACATGCATGCCCTAATGACTGCATCATGTACCGCGGTGCATACGAGCATTTGAACGCATGCCTGGTATGCGGTGCCTTGCGGTATAAGATCAGACGAGATGACCCTGGTGATGTTGACGGCGAGCGCCCTAGGAAGAGGGTTCCTGCCAAGGTGATGTGGTATGCTCCTATAATACCACAGTTGAAACGTCTGTTCAGAAACAAAGAGTATGCCAAGTTGATGTGATGGCACGCAGAGGACGGTAAGAAAGACGGGAACTTGAGAGCACCCGCTGACGGGTCGCAGTGGAGAAAAATTGAGAGAACGTACTGGAAGGAGTTTGCAGGTGACGCAAGGAACGTATGGTTTGGTTTAAGCACAGATGGAATTAATCCTTTTGGGGAGCAGAGCAGCAATCACAGCACCTGGCCCGTGACTCTATGTATCTATAACCTTCCTCCTTGGCTGTGCATGAAGCGGAAGTTCATTATGATGCCAATACCCATCCAAGGCCCTAAGCAACCCGGCAACGACATTGATGTGTACCTAAGGCCATTAGTTGAAGAACTTTTACAGCTGTGGAATGGACAAGGTGTACGTGCGTGGGATGAGGCCAACCAGGAGGAATTTGACCTACATGCGTTGCTGTTTGTAACCATCAATGATTGGCCTGCTCTCAGTAACCTTTCAGGACAAACAAACAAGGGATACCATGCATGCACGCACTGTTTAGATGACACCCAAAGTATATACCTGGACAGATGCAGGAAGAATGTGTACCTGGGGCATCGTCGATTTCTTCCGACCAATCATCAATGTCGAAAGAAAGACAAGCATTTCAAAGGCGAGGCAGATCACCGGAAGAAGCCCGCCATGCGTACCGGTGATCATGTACTTGCTATGGTCAATGATTTACACGTAATCTTTGGAAAGGGTCCCCGCGGACTATCTGTTCCGAATGACGATGAGGGACGCGCACCCATGTGGAAGAAGAAATCTATATTTTGGGACCTACCCTACTGGAAAGACCTAGAGGTCCGCTCGTCAATCGACGTGATGCACGTGACGAAGAACCTTTGCGTGATCCTGCTAGGCTTCTTGGGCGTGTATGGGAAGACAAAAGATACACCAGAGGCACGGTAGGACCTGCAATGTTTGCACGAAAAAGACGGCCTGTCTCCAAAGCAGTATGAAGGTCCTACCAGCTATGCTCTTATCAAAGAAGAGAAGGAAATCTTCTTTGCATGCCTGCTCAGTATGAAGGTTCCGTCTGGCTTCTCGTCAAAGATAAAAGGGATAATAAATATGGCAGAGAAAAAGTTCCAGAACCTAAAGTCTCATGACTGCCACGTGATTATGACGCAACTGCTTCCGGTTGCACTGAGGGGGCTTCTACCGGAAAACGTCTGATTAGCCATTGTGAAGCTATGTGCATTCCTCAATGCAATCTCTCAGAAGGTGATCGATCCAGAAATCATACCAAGCCTAAGGAGTGATGTGGCGCAATGTCTTGTCAGTTTCGAGCTGGTGTTCCCACCATCCTTCTTCAATATCATGACGCATGTCCTAGTTCATCTAGTCGACGAGATTGTCATTCTGGGCCCCGTATTTCTACACGATATATTCCCCTTTGAGAGGTTCATGGGAGTCCTAAAGAAATATGTCCGTAACCGCGCTAGGCCAGAAGGAAGCATCTCCATGGGCCATCAAACAGAGGATGTCATTGGGTTTTGTGTTGACTTCATTCCTGGCCTTAAGAAGATTGGTCTCCCTAAATCGCGGTATGAGGGGAGACTAACTGGGAAAGGCACGCTTGGAGGGGAGTCAATAATATGCAGGGACGGGCATTCTTGGTCTGAAGCACACTACACAGTTCTACAGAACTCTACCCTGGTGACCCCGTATGTCGATGAACACAAGAACAGTCTGTGCTCGAAACACCCGGAGTGGTGTGACGACTGGATTACATGTGAACACATCAAGACTTTCGGCAGTTGGTTGGAAACACGTATCAGAGGTGACAACACTGTTTGTGATGAGTCGTACTCGTTGTCCAGGGGACCATCTTTGACTGTATTGACTTACAAAGGATAAGAGATAAATGGGAATAAATTTTACACGATCGCCCAAGATAAAAAGAGCACCAACCAAAACAGCGGTGTCCGCTTTGATGCAGCAACCAATAAGGGAAAGGACACATATTATGGTTACATAGTGGACATATGGGAACTTGATTATGGACATGATTTTAAGGTCCCTTTGTTTAAGTGCAAATGGGTCAATCTGTCAGGAGGCGTGGTACAGGTAGACCCAGATTACGGAATGACAACAGTGGATCTGAACAATCTTGGGTACACAGACGAACCGTTCGTCCTAGCCGATGATGTGGCGCAGGTTTTCTATGTGAAGGACATGTCTACAAGAACCAGAAAAAGAAAAGATATGGAAGCGAACACATCAAATGATGAACTAAAGCGCCACATAGTTCTTTCAGGAAAAAGAGACATCGTGGGAGTGGAGGACAAGACAGGCATTTCCGAAGATTATGAAAAGTTTCATGAAATTCCCCCCTTCAAAGTCAAGGCTGACCCAAGCACCCTGATAAACGATGAAGATTATCCATGGTTACGGCGCAATAAGCAAAGGACACAAGCGAAGAAAAAGTGAAGACTTTTTCTCCACAACTATTGTGATGATGCCTTTAATCTAGAATATCACTTTGTAATGGTGCATTTTAAACCCAAAAGTAGTCTGTAGTTCAAATAAGTTAAAATTTTGAAATCCCTTTGTAACAGATGAGTTTTCGTCTGAAACCCTGATACCTCGAAACAGATAATCCATTTTGTATTAGTGAAACTAGAATTATATAAAATTTATGCAACTAAAATTATCAAAGTATTTTATGTTCTAAAAGCAAAAAGAATTTTCATCAAATAAATAAAAAAGCAAAAAATAAAATAAAATAAAATAAGTAGTATAAAAATAAAATTAATAAGTAGAAACAAAATAAAATTAATAAGTAGAAACAAAATAAACTTTAATAAAGTAAAATAAATAAACTTTAGTAAAATAAATAAAAATAGCAACATTAAGTATTTAAAATAAATAAAAATAGCAACAATAAGTATTTTGGTGAAAGTAGAAACAAAACTAAAAAATAAAGCAACAAAGAAAAAATAAAAAAATGCCACCTACTAGGCCAACACGGCATGGATACGACTAAAAACCCAACCATGGGCCAGGATTCAGGCCCGTAGAAAGCCCAGCAAGCCCACAGGCATAACAATGTCAGTTTAGGCCCATAGGCCTGAAGTTCCGAGGAGTTCAATATGAAAGAGACACCGGGGCTTATAAACAGGTCCTCGTCACTCTCAGCTAGGGAGGTGGGACTAAACTCCCACCACCACGCCGCTGTGCACAGGCTATTGGTCCTGGTTGGTGGCTCGAACCGGGACCAATACCAACCTTTGGTCCCGGTTCGTGGCACCAATCGGGACCAATGCCCCCCTTTTAGTCCCGGTTGGTGCCACCAACCGGGACAAAAGGCCTCAGCTTCCCGCCCTCTGGGCTGCTGAAAAGAGACCTTTGGTCCCGGTTGGTGGCACCAACCGAGACTAATAGGGGGCATTGGTCCCGGTTCATGCCACAAACCGGGACTAAAGGCTTTCCTATGTAAGCTAGCACTTAGGAATTTTCACATCTCATATTCGCACAGTTGCCCCCGACGACGCCGACGACATTGACGCCGCCAGGCTGCCCCGACGCCGCCCGCCGCCCCCGCCGTCGTCGTCGCCCGCAGTCGCCGTCGCCTGCGCCCTCGCCCGCGGCCTCGCCGTCGCCCGCGCCGTCGCCCACACCCTCGCTGTCGCCCGCCGTCGCCGTCGCCCGCGCCGTCACCTTGGTCGGCGCCCTCCCTGTTTTTTCATATATATGTTCATATGCAAAGAATATGCAAATGTTAGAATTTTTATGAGTTTTTCTGTTGTAATTTTGTTCATAGAATTTTAATTTTATTCATAGAATTTTTATGGTTTTTTATGTTGTAATTTTGTTCATAAAGTTTTAGGATGAAAAAAAAGAAGAAAAAAAAAGGAGGAGGAGAAGTTTCGTTTAGTTTTAGGATTATTTTAGTTTATGTTTAGCTTAGGAAGAAGGAAAAGAAAAAGGAGAAGAAGAGGAGAAGGAAGAAGAAGAGAAATAAATAAGAAGAGGAAGAAGAAGAATAAAAAAGGTCGAGGGGTCGAGGGTTCGAGGGGTCTAGGGTCACCGAGGGGTCGAGGGGTGGAGGGTCGAGGGTTCGAGGGTCGTCGAGGGGCTGAGGGTTCGAGGGTCGAGGATTCGAGTGTCGTCGAGGGGTCAATTTTTTCTGTAGTAGATGATGATGATATATGAAAACTTGATTGGTCAATTTTTTCTACTAGATGATCATGATATATATGGTGATATATGAAAACTTTTTTAGATGTATAATATATGATGATGATGATGTAATTTTATTCAATGATATATGATGATGTAATTTTGTCGATATACCCCCTCCCCGATAACTTCGACATGAGGGGGGTCGATCGATATCTACCCTCCTACCCTATAACATTTTTTTCTACGTATATGTCGTCGTTCTCGATATATATATATATATATACCCCCTTCTCGATAACTTCGACATGAGGGGAGAGGGGTAGCCGAGGGGTCGAGGATTGCTGAGGGTTCGAGGGTCGAGGGGGTCGAGGGTCGCTGAGGCCACCTCAAACCCTAGAGAAGCGTCGAGGACATTAATATATCCGTTGTCATGTTCATATAATAATTGCCATGTCGTAATATTTGCAGAAACTATGGACATAGGACGAGACGAGGTAGCAGAACAGGTGTTGGGGGACATAATCGCGGACGGAGCTGCTGTCGAAATGTATATCAACGTCGACTACGATGGTCATTTGGAAGGACATGGTGAGGAAGAAGTAGGCTACGGTGATCCAATGGAGGAGATAACACATGATTATGATGGCTCCGATGATCCAATGGAGGAGGAAACACATGATTATGATGGCTTCGGTGACCGATTACCGGTGGAAGAAGGACACGGTGATGACGGCTCCGATGACCGAACGGAGTCCGGCCAGGTATATATGTATTCATTAAGCATGTGCTGACATATAGCTAATTGATGCATTGATTGTTTTGGTATATATGCACACGTATTAAATCTCTTCTTTCTTCTTTTCTAGCCCTCCGGACCAAGCCAAAGTTCAGTAAAGACACGAGGCCCGAAGAAAAGGTCGCGTCAGGATGAAAAGTTCACCATCGAAGAAATCGGGCGCGATGGCCTACCGAGTAAACCCAGCAAGGCCAAGGACGCATTTACTGCTTAGTGTGGGGTTGTTGTTTGGGACATGATCCCGATCAGCATCCACCTATGGTACAAGCCTAAGAACGAAGACTCTCAGGTGTCTTATGTCAACGATATGCAAAAAATGATCTTTGGACCGCGCTGAAGTCCAATTTCACCCTACCGCCAGAGGAGGATCCGGAGAAGCAGCCACCAGTAATAGAGCAATTGGTCAAGGCGGCCACTCTTATGAAGATGGGGTAACTATTCAGGAGGTGGAAGAATGAGCTGAATGCAAAGTTTGTCGAAAAAAACAAGACTCCAGAATTCACCGGCCGGTTTGAGAAGATCAGAGATCACTGGGACGCATTTGTGGCCCACAAGAAATAGGAAAAGAGTAAGGAGATGTCAGAGAGAAACAAGAAAAATGCTGCGAAGAAGCTGTATGACCATCGCACGGGGTCAGGTGGCTACCTCAAAGCCCGACCGTTGTGGTACAAGGCCGAGAATGCCCCGCCTGCTAAAGGGGTCGAACCACAGACATTACACTGGCCAGACCGTTCAAGGACTTGGTTCTATGGAGTTGGGGGAACCTTGGACCCTGTAACAGGGAAGTGCGTTTGGACGGACGAGCAACTTGCAATACCCATCACGCAGCTTCAGTTCTACATCGAAGCAGCGCAGCAAGGGACGTTCATTCCTGACAGAGAGAACGACGAGCTCACAATGGTCCTCGGGAATCCTGAGCACCCTGGACGGACACGAGGCACGCCAGGCTCCCTTTCGTGGAAGGCCGGGTTTCCCGACGCAGGCGGTTACAAATGCCGGGAGAGGAAGAATAAAGTGGATGAGACCACTTTGCAGGCGCTGCACGCAAGAATAAAAGCGCTAGAGGAAAAACGAGAAGAATCTCGCAACAAGAAACTTGTCGAAGCTACCCTTGAAGCTACCCCGCCATCTCAGCGGAAGATGCTCCTGCTAGCTACCCCGTGGATGCTATCATGGAGTCTCAACATTGCCACCTTATGACGCAATGGATGCAATTCAAAGTTAAGGCGACTGTAGGCTCTACTTTTCCTTCTGAACCCGGCGCAACTTTTCACTGCCGTCCGATTCCAGAAGGATATGCTAGGGTGATGGTGGATCAAATAACGGAGGGGTTTGAGGATCTCGAGCTTGACCACCCTATCGGTGAAGGGGAGACTCGGTTGTGTTCTTCTCTGAAGACTCCATCCCTATGGCGGAAGGACCTCATCAACCTTGTGAACAGGACGCCTCCGGCGAGTCAGCGCAGTCCGCCTCCTCCTCCGCCTCCTCCCCCGGCAAGGGATCAGCGCACTCCATCTCCTTCTCCGGGTGATCAGGCACGTGGCGGCACTCCGCCTCCTTCTCCGCCTGCACCGGCGCTTCCGAGCATCCCGCCTCCTTCTCCGCCTGTGCCGGCGTGTCCGAGCAGCCCGCCTCCTCCGCTTGCGCCGGCGCGTCCGAGCAGCCCGCCTCCTCCTCCGCCTGCGCCGGCGCGTCCGAGCAACCCGCCTCCTCCCCCGCCTCGTCAGCAAGGCATGAAGAGAGCCGCTGAAGCTCCGGCTACTCCGGCGCGTGGTAGCACCCCGCCTCCTCCTCCGCCTCGTAAGCAACAAAAGAAGGCAGCCGCTGGGACTGCTCAGGCGTCTAGCAGTACAACCAGAGGCAAGAGGCAATACAGATACGTTCCATCTCTCGGGCCCTTAGAGAAGTTACCATATGAGAGGACCGACGAGGAGAACGCGGAGATCTGTAAAGCCAAACTAAAGGACTTTTTGCAAAGAAACCTGTACCTCCAAAGCAGAAGATAGATCCGATGAGAGCGAAGCGCACTATTGATGCCCTGAAGAAACCACCACCGTCTCCACCGAAAAGCAACTATGAGCGCATTATTCAAAAGTCATATGTCGAAGCATCGCGGTCGGGAAGTACTTGCAGTGATCACAGGTTAGCACAGAAAAAAAGTGGGAAACAAATTCCCCAGCTCGGCGAACAAGAGAACCAATCGTGCCCCCCACTCAAGGTGCCTAGCGACATCGTCCCTCATCATCCGGGGATGGCGCCCAGTACCAATCTTCTAGATTACGTGACCGACGATGTACTTCCTAATGTGTTAGAGGTGGATGATCACAAATACCGGTACAGGAAGCCTCTCGCCAAAGATGCCAGAACTCTAACCACGATGATGCGAAGATTGCATGACTGGTACATGGAAACCTGCAGAGACTCTGGTGGCCAGGATACTCTGATGCTGAAAGTTACAAAGGACCACGACCTCGTTGGAATTGATATGTTGTCTATTACATTTGAGGAGTTCTTCAACATTTTCAATCAGAAGGCCCTCGATAAACCAACGATCACTTGCTACTGTTTGTAAGTACTAGTTCTGTCATTAATTAAGTCTCTATATATAGCTCAGCTCTTCATATTGCAAGTATACTTCATTGCAAGTATATATAATTATCCTCACTATATTATGCAGGTTAAAGATGGTCGAATGTAGAAAAGCTGATATCTATGATATGGCTTCATTAACACAAATCTCATAGATGAATATCAGGTTCAATATCATGTCAAAGAAGCCGAGGCCAACTTGCTACAATCGTTGATAGTAAATCAAAACAAAGATAAAATACTCTTTCCTTACAACTTCAAGTGAGTGTTACTGTCTTCTGCATATTCGGTTTCCCTTAATTATATATTACTCGAGGTTATAGTAATTAATGTAATTGATGAGTTGTATGCATGCGTGCGCAGGTTCCACTATATTCTCCTAGAGATTAAGCTTGAGGAGGGACTAGTAACCGTCTTAGACTCGAGACAAAAAGATCCCGAGGACTATGCGGACATGTCTAAAATGCTCAACAAGTAAGTTCAATCGATCATTACCGCACCATATCGGCAACTTTGTTCATTTTCCTGATATAAAGTAATTGTTTTCTTTGTCTCACAAGGTTTGGAAAGAATTCGCCAAAAAAGTTCCGGCAATGCCGCGGCAACTGCGATGGATTTACCCGAAAGTAAGTACTACTAGCTAGCTAGTTCCGCGCATCTCCCGTTGACTCTAGCTATACTTTCATCAATGCCTTTATAATGCTTCATTATCAGTTTGATTGACCTCTATTTCTTGTAAAGTGCTTGTGGCAGGAAGCCGGGAATAATTACTGTGGATACTACGTCTGCGAGTTCATCTACAACGCAACGGCCAAGAATAGGCGGGGCTACTCTAAAAGACAATTTGAGGTGCGCAAGCAAAAATATTCACAATTTTATTTTATTACCATCATTTCTGTTGAGTTTATGTATTGACCCCCTTCTTCAAATTAGATGTGACAGATGCAGGATGAACTCCTACCACAAGATCGCATACGGGCAATTCAAGAGGAATTGGCGGGATTCTTTCTTGATCACGTCATCAATAAAGCCGGAGTATACCATCTGGAAATTGAGTTAAGATGTTAGGGAATTGTAGTAAGAGATCTTATATTGTATGTATGTAGCCAGTAGCGTCGGATAGATATACGAAAACTTGTTGTTCGACCTATCTCTCTCGGAGAAGGAGAGATGTCGATCTTCTGTACTTAATGGTTTCCTTCATTTGCTTACTAGCTAGCGTGTCGAGTCCTCCGATCTATACGTATATATATATAGTACGTAGCGTCAACCAAGCACGGAGATAAGAGAGGACACTTCTCTCTATTAGCGGGCTAACACAATATATGAAACCGCTAAATTAACCCTACAAAACCCCCTAACCCCCTCCCCTAGTTCAGAAAATAAAATAAAAACCCGAGCCACTGAACTGCTGACGCGTCGAAGCTTATTTGTCCCGGTTGGTGCTACCAACAGGGACAAAAGGCCCCCTGCCTGGGCAAGCCGCAGTGGCCACGTGGAACCCCATCTGTCCCGGTTGGTATAAGAACCGGGACTAATGGTCTAGGGCATTTGTATCGACCATTTAGTCCCGGGTCCCCAACCGGGACAAATGGCCCTTACGAACCGGGACAAATGGCCTTTTTTCTACTAGTGGTACCTATGGATCGAGCATTGTGGACGGGAAGAGAGGATCGGTAACTATGTGTGACTTGCATATAGACCAATATTGTATGTGACTTGCATAACACCCAATAAGAATTTTTGGCGATCGATCTATATGTATAGGTAAAGAATCACTGGAAATCAAGGTAAGGGAGAAATCGGGGGAAATGAAAAGACTAAGCAGTAACCGAGGTCTGAGAATGATTTGGGGGTGACTTGCGTTGGCTTGGCTTCCCCGAGAGCAGATTCTGTGAGATTGTGAAAGAAAGTCATCGCTGCAACTTATCTACCGTCCAACCTAGCTAGATCTACTGGTCAATAAAGAGTCAAACTGAAATCTTCTTATAATTTGTCGATCAGTTTTAGCACGTCACCTTGTATGCACGTTCGTTGCTATCTTATCTTATACTCAGTGGCGGAGGACAAAAAAATTGAGGTGAGGCGGACCCATGATAAAATGTCATGTGTATATCACACACATTCATCTAAAAATGTATATCACACACACACACACCATATCGAGCAATGCTATCCATAAAAATAACAAATTCAGCAATTTAAATATCTGACTTTAAAAATAATTACCAAAATGAAAATTCCACTTGAAAGACAAGTTAATTATGTGAAGTTAACTAATAAATTGCATTAAACACCAAACAATGAAATCAATGATGACCAGTAAACTTGAAAATCACGCCCAAAAAATCAGAATCACATTCATCCAAATATACATAATATTGGAAATTAACCCTACCAATACAGATTACATCTTCGTGAAGCAAGAATTAGAGAAAACAGAGGCATGCATCACTTGCAATTCTTTTGAGTGATACTTGGAGATAGATTGAAAAGTGGCTTGCCATACTCTTCCGCCCCTAAAGACGGAGTGGGCTAGAGCGACAGCAGAATGCTACGATCACTACACCACGACACTCCATTCCATACGGACCTGTGTTGAGAGAAGTCACTTTTGCCGACCGACTATTGGTTGGAAAAAATTGTAGCAGACAGTCGGTCAAAAACATGTGAACAGTAACAGACGGTTGGTGGGGAATGCTAACATATTTATTGTCGAATGATGGGTCAGGAACGCTCTAATGCCCATCCATACATTGGTCGGGAAATAATAACGACCAACAGTCTGTGGCAAATGGGCCAGCACGCGTACTTTCGGCCCAAGCTCGTGAAATGTTTTCCTTCAACACATAACTCACCACGCACGGAGAGGAAAATCACTAATCCCTTTCTCATTCGCCACGCGTGCCGCCATGGCCACCCGTCGCCGGCATCATCATCATCTCCGCATGCGGCTCTTGCCATTGGCTGCCTGGCTGCCGCTCCTGCAAGGATCGTCGTCGCCAATTCCTGTCCACCCATGGACTGAAGCATGGATGAACGAAGGAACTAGCACCTCTGGATCGAGCAATGTGGATGTGAAGAGAGGGTCGGTGTAATGCCCAGTATGCGACTATGTCTCCCACGTGTCGAGACACGACTTAAAGGCATAATCGCTGTCAGGACCCCAATCCTAAGTCACACCGATCTAGCTGTAACACGTCATATCACTTTGCGGCCTCACGCACGGTAACCCCACGGGTGCCACCTTACCTGGCCCGGGACCGTTTGCGCATTTTGGCACACGTATATGACAGTGTCGCTAGCATCCATATGACAGAGAACCCGGGCCGACATGGCTAGTTATAAACCAAAAGTGGCACTAAATTACAGAGACAGGCATCCATGACCCAGCAACGAACGTGTCGGTCATCAACGTATGAACCCAAGTCGTAGCAAGCTACATGGACTTAAAGGAACAACGCGTGACATTTCCCCTAAGGGACAGACACAGGAACGAAGAAGGACACATGCCGGCCAGCCTACGTGTTCCGAGCAGTAGCAAGCTACCAAGGCTCATTGGAATCACTAGGAGGCATTTCCCTGTAAGATAGGCTACCAAAGGAAAACAACTAGGTGTCGGATCCCACACATACCAAGCATTTCAATCATACACGCAATATGCTCAATATGTGCAAATACAACATTGCATCACAACAGAACTCTATGACTCAAAGTACTTTATTTAAAAGGCTCCAAGAGCCATACATAACATATCCATACAGGTAGGGGTCACATGACCCAACACTCAAGTCATACAGTCATACAAGCACAAGCGGAAGCTACATGTCTGAGTACAGACAACTTAGAAAATAAAACAGGCTTGGTGTAGCCTGACTATCTACAAGGCCCTTCACAAGCTCCAGATCACCTTCTGGGTGTCAAGCTACTCGTCGACGTCAACGTCTATGTAGAACCCGTCAGCAGGGGCAGGGTTCTCCTCTGCAACAGTTATTAAGCAAACATGAGTACAAAGGTACTCAGCAAGTCTTACCACAGAACCTATCATACAATGCAACATTATCAAAGGGGGATAGTGGAGTTTATAGCAGAATGCCAGCTTTGACCTTGGCTAACCTATACTACAACTCTCAACAGATTGCAAGATGTTATTACGAACACGAGTCCTCTACTCACCACATCAATACACTACCGAGGATCCTCTCCCGTCATCCTACGGAAGGGCCATCCACGGCACTCACACTTATCTTGAGGCTTTTAGTAGTATCCATCAACTTGTCTATGAACTGTAAGAGTAACCAAGTAGTTCGTACCGCGAACAACGGCTATTCGAATAGTTTGATAACCCTGCAGGGGTGTACTTCTTCACACATGTTTTCACCACTTAGCGTCTGCACACGACATGTGCTCGGCAGACTTCAAGCGAAAGCCGACGTGGGTGTAGACCATGACCTAACCAACCACTCAAGTCTCTCGTCCAGGTTTATCGCCTATTTGGGTTCCATCCGTGGGGAGATCCGGCCGGGGTGCCGCTCACGGCCCGAAACGATGTGTACAGGGTTCCCGAGTTACCAAACGGGCAACCGGTACACCGTGCCACGTACCTGTCGCATCACACACCCCGAGGGTCAGCGTTGTGCACGACCTCCAGTAAGCTATAAACACCAGAAACTAGTTGCAACTCCTGGACAGAGATCAAGGGTAGTTAATAAGTCGAGCGGGGTCATATTTCAGGGCCCAATGTGTGGTAGTAACTGTAACTTGAATCACACACACAGATCTCGGGTCCTATGGACGATTCCAATGAAACAACCCACCATGTACTCCTACATGGCCTTTCATCGATACCTTTACCAAGCGTGTTCCACACTTCCCTCTCTTTACCAGAATGATCATTTCACTCTGATCCATCACCCAGATGAATCAGACCAGACACAACTCTAAGCATAGCAGGCAACATAAACAAATAGCATGGTGGATCACACATCACATGGCTCAATCAACTCCTACACATGCTAGTGGGTTTCAACTATTTACTGTGGCAATGACAGGTCATGCAAGGGAATAGGGTTCAACTACCGCAGCAAGTAGCAGTTCACACGCTGTTGCCTTAATGCAGTAAAAGAGAGCAGGAGCGAGAAGGTTGGGTTTGTATCGGAATGATCAATGATTGCTTGCCTGACAAGGTAGTTGTCGGGTACTGCTCTTCAACTGGATACGCAGCAGTATCCTCGGGAGCAGGACCTAACACAGGGAATACCGACGATACAATCATTAAGAAACAAATGCAACAATATGATGCATGTTTATGACATGGTAAGATGCATGTGTGTTGGCTAATGCAACTAAAACCAGAAGGGTTTGAACCTATTTGAATCAAGGATTCAAATTAAAGTTCAAACTATTATTTAAATAAGTGCATTATCATGTTTTTGATGTATACAGCAAGTTAACTTGTTCAAACATGCATGAAACCAGTGCCATTAGAAAGATTGGATTTTTCTGATCATTTTTCATATATAAATCTTTTCCATCTGAGCTATGGTTCATTTTATATGATTTTTAGAAGTTTTGGGTATTTTCTAGAATTTCCTGAATTATTTTTAAATCTAAAAAATCCCAGAAAAACCTTTACTGCGTCAGCATGACATCATGCTGACGTCAGCCAGTCAACAGGGCCAGTCCAGGTCAAACCTGACCAGTGGGTCCCTCATGTCAGTGTCATAGTTAACTAATTAACTAATTAGAATTAAATTAAAACCTAAACTAGGTTTGACTTGCGGGCAGGGCCCACATGTCATTGACCCAGGGGGTCAAACCCGTGGTCAAAACAGGTCCAACTCGCCGGCGTTTAGCCGCCGGCGAGGCCAAACACGGCGGCGTGCTTCGGAAATCGCCTACGGTGCACGGCTCGAGCTGTGGTTAGGTGCGTTGGAAAGCCCTTGCGGTTGCGCGTCGGATGGTGGTGGTCGCCGGACCTGGGGTGGCCGGAGACGACGGCAACGAGCTCGACGGCGGCGACCGGCGTCGGGCGTGTGTGGAGAAACGGCTGCAGGGGCCTAGGCGATGCGTGCGTAGCACCTTTCGCATCTACGTGCTGCGGTGAGTGTGTTGGACGGGTGCCAGTGACCAAATGGTCACCGGAGCATCACCGGCGGCGAGCACGGCGGCGGTGCGTGCGGTTGAGCTTAGTGCAGTGCGTTCCAGGGCAAAAGAGAGCCAACGGAGAGGGGGAGGATGAAGCTAGGCTCACAGGGATTGCAGCAAGCACCGGAGCGAGCTCGGGGGTGGTCGGAGCTGAGCAGAACGGCGAGGGGGATCTCCGTGGCCGGAGTTGGGGAAGAAGAGGTCGGGGGCGTCTCCATGGCGGGCGAGCGCTCGGGGCTCGGCCTGTTCGAAGCAGTCGAGGACGGCGGAGACGATGGACACCAAGGCGGAGCTCAGAGACGACGGTGGACGCGGCTTCTACGACGGTGCGAACACGGCGGCGTCGGCCATGGCGTGGGGAGAGCGAAGGAGAGGAGCTGGTGGGAGGTGGAGGTGTCTGCGCGGTCGGGGAGGACGTGGACGATCGAACCATCCCTCCAGGACGGCGAGGGGGTGAAGCAGGGCGGCGGGCAGCTGCGTGGCGCACGGCGCGGTCGCCGTCGAGCACCTGCCTGCCTACCTGGCCGAGCCAAGCAGCTCGCTGGAGCGGCAGCTGGGCTGGGCCGGCAGGTGGGCCGGGTGGGGCGCCAGGTAGGCTTCTCTCTCTCCCTTTTTTTCTATTTTCTTTTCTGTTTCATTTCTTTTGCAGCTTTGTTCAATTAATAAAAATGCCTAAACATTTTTATAACTCATGACACTTGTCATACCTACTGTATATAATATGAACAGTAGGAAACATTATAGTTCATGATTATTTGAGCATTTAAAATATTTTATAGCATTTAAATGCTCAAATTCAAATAACATATGATTTAATCCAAAGCCCTTAGATGTCCTAGAAAATTGTGCACCATTTTTGGCAAAGGTTTAAGACCAAGGCAGAAATGATGAACATTTTGAAGGGCATTTTGGGTACATTGGAAAATATTTTAGCAAACCCTAGTTGTTAGGGGAGGGGTGCTGGGGTTTCTGTTAATCCCATTTCAAGTTTCTTTGAAAGTAGACATGATGCACACTCTAGTTAGGTCCTGATGCAAATGCTAACTAGGGATGTGACAACTCACCCCCACTTAAAAGAAACGCGTCCCGAGATTCGGGTTCCTCCGGAAAGAGGGTGGGGTACTCAAGTCGAAGACGATCCTCCCTTTCCCAAGTAGCTTCACTCTCGGAATGATGTGACCATTGAACCTTGAGAAACTTGATATTGTGGCGTCGAGTGGTGCGCTCAGTTTGATCAAGAATACGAACGGGGTATTCTCGATATGTGAGATTGTCTTGGAGATCAAGCGTTTCGTGGTCCACTCCGCGGATAGGATCCGAGAAGCAACGCCTGAGTTGAGAAACGTGGAGAACATCATGAACTCTGGAGAGGTGCGGAGGTAGTTCCAGTTGGTAGGCAACTTCTCCTCGTTTGGCAAGAATGAGAAAAGGACCGATGAAACGAGGGGCCAATTTGCCTTTGATACCGAAGCGATGGGTTCCCTTAAGAGGAGTAACCCGAAGGTAAGGCTTATCGCTGACTTCAAAAGTCACAGCCTTATGATGACTATCATATTGGCTCTTTTGGCGAGACTGGGCTGTTTTCAATCTCTCACGAACGATGCGAACTTGTTCCTCTGCTTCCTGGATCATATCCGGGCCAAAGAATTGTCTTTCCCCGGTCTCTGACCAGTTAAGAGGTGTTCGACACCTTCGTCCATATAGAACTTCGAAGGGAGCTTTGCCCAAGCTGGCTTGATAACTATTGTTATAAGCGAATTCGGCAAATGGAAGACATTTTTCCCATTCCATACCAAAAGAAATGACAGAGGCTCGAAGCATGTCTTCCAGAATTTGATTGACTTGTTCCACTTGACCACTTGACTGCGGATGGAAGGCAGTACTGAAAGAGAGATGAGTTCCCATAGCATTCTGGAAACTTTCCCAAAATCGGGAAGTGAAAAGACTTCCACGGTCTGAGTTAATCTCCAACGGTACACCATGAAGTGATACTATTCGAGAGACATATAAGTCTGCTAGCTGGCTAGCGGTAATACTCTCCCGAACAGGCAGGAAATGAGCTACTTTAGAGAGGCGATCGATAACGACGAAGATAGCATTATTCCCTTTCCTGGTCCTGGGGAAACCGGTAATGAAGTCCATACCGACTTTGTCCCATTTCCATTCAGGAATAGCTAAAGGTTGAAGGGTGCCAGCAGGCCGTTGATGCTCTGCTTTGACTCGATGACAAACGTCGCAGTTAGCAATGAATTGAGCGATTTATCTCTTCATCCTAGTCCACCAGAATCTCTGATGTAGATCCTGATACATTTTAGTACTACCGGGATGAATCGTGAGAGGAGATTCATGAGCCTCCTTAAGGATTAATTGCCGTAGATGGTGGTTCTTGGGAACCACTACACGGTTCTCAAAGAAAACAACACCTCGATCATCCATGGAGAAACTTTTAGCGAGTCCGCTAGCAATGTTCTCTTGGAGTCGTGATATACCTTTATCACGCTTCTGGGCAGCTATAACTTGATCCATAAGGGTAGGTTTCGCCACCAAGGTGGAAAGGAATCCTCGAGGAACAATGTGAAGGTTAAGCTTGCGGAATTCCTCGTGGAGAAGTGGTTGACTTTGTTGTAACATTAAATTGTTACAATATGACTTACGACTTAGTGCATCAGCCATGATATTGGCCTTTCCAGGAGTGTAAGTGATTCCTAAATCGTAGTCGGTGAGCAGCTCAACCCAACGTCTTTGTCTGAGATTCAAATCCGGTTGGGTGAAGATATACTTCAAACTTTGATGATCAGTGAAGATTTCACAGCGATTACCAAGAAGGTAATGTCGCCATGTTTTGAGTGCATGGACTACAGCTGCAAGCTCTAGATCATGAGTAGGATAGTTATCCTCATGTGGACGCAACTGTCGGGATGCGTATGCAATCACTTGACGATCTTGCATGAGAATGCAACCTAGTCCTTGTCGCGAGCCGTCGCAATAGATTATAAAATCCTTGGAAAAGTCTGGTGGTACCAGTACAGGTGCAGATGTCAGGCGTCTTTTCAGTTCCTGAAAACTGGACTCGCACTGTGGGGTCCACTCAAACTTTTTATCTTTCTTGAGGAGTTCGGTTAGAGGTTTAGCAACCTTGGAGAAGTTCTCGACGAAACGTCGGCAATAGCTCGCTAAGCCAAGAAAACTCCTAACTTGCTTGACCGATTCAGGGGGAGTCCAATCAAGTACGGTTTGAACTCGCTCGGGATTGACAGCAATACCCTGGCCAGAGATCACATGACCTAGATAGGTTACTTCTGGCAACCAAAATTCACATTTAGAGAATTTGGCATAAAGGCGGTGCTCTCGAAGTTTCGTCAATACCAACCTTAAATGCTCGGCATGATCTTCCTTGTTCTTGAAGAAAATGAGTATATCATCGAGGTATACCATGACGAATTTATCCAAATACTCCATGAATATAGAATTCATTAACCGAGAAAAGGTAGCTGGGGCATTGGTTAATCCGAAGGACATGACGGTGTACTCATATTGGCCATAACGAGTAACGAAAGCCATTTTAGGAATGTCCCCGTTCTTGATTTTGATTTGATGGTAGCCCAACCTCAAATCCATCTTAGAGAAGACTGAGGATCCAGCGAGCTGATCATACATGTCGTTGATCCTGGGAAGCGGATACTTGTTCTTTATGGTGACCAGATTGACAGGTCGGTAATCTACAACCATCCGCTCCGTTCCATCCTTCTTCTTGACGAAGAGGACGGGGCAAGCCCAAGGGGAAGAACTAGGACGGATGAAACCTTTTTGCAAAGACTCATCGAGTTGTTTCTTTAGCTCAGCTAATTCTAGTGGTGCCATCTTATAAGGTCTCCTAGAGATTGGGACAGTTCCAGGGATAAGATCTATCACGAACTCGACATCTCTGTCAGGTGGAACTCCTGGCAGTTCTTCTGGAAAAACATCCGGGAAGTCACGGACTACCGGGATATCTTCGAGTTCTGGTAGAGGGCTGCCATTAAGAGAGTAGAGCTGACGCTCAGCCATTCGGGTCAAGACATTGACTATCTTGCCGGATGGATGTGTAAGTTGAACGGTCCTAGTAAAGCAATCAATCTTGGCATAATGAGTTGTCATCCAATCCATACCCAAGATGATGTTTATGTCCGAGGACTTGAGAGATGCAAGGAAAACAAGTCTATCGACAAGGATTTCATTTCCATGGCTTACCCTAGAGGTTTGCCACTTTGAACCAGGAGTTTGAATAACCATGGAAGTAGGCATGTCACAAAAAGTCATGTTGTGCAATCGAGCATAGCTCTCAGATATGAACGAATGGGATACTCCAGTATCGAAAAGAACAGATGCCGGATGGCAGTTTACGAGAAGCGTACCAAGGACGATGTTAGGATCCTCATAAGCTTCTTTGGCAGAAACATAGTTGACATGACCACGTGCAGTGGGGATTGGCTTGACATAGTTCACCTTGCCGGTTGGCTTACCACGGCCAACGGGTTTTCCTGGCTGGTTCTGGGGACAATCACGCATGTAGTGTCCCGGTTCTCCACACTTAAAACATGTCACAGTGGTGGTGCGTGGAGCAAAGTTGGAAGGTGGTCCTCCATAGGTCTTAGCAGGTGCAAACTGTTGAGTTGGGCGAGGCGCCTCATAGGATGGCCTCGGTGTATACTTGGGTGGCAGAGCAGTGTTAGGAACCCACACACGGCTCTTGTGAGAGCCAGAGCTGGATGAGGAACCAAGGTCTCGAGTATGCTTGCGGGTGGCCTCAAAGTCGGTCTGGCCTGTTTCAGCACTGATAGCCTTGTTTACCAACTTCTGGAAGGAAGTGCACTCGTGCAGACGTAGATCTCGACGGAGTTCAGGGCTGAGTCCCTTGCGGAACCTCGCCTGTTTCTTGGCATCGATGGAAACTTCCTCAGGTGCATAGCGTGCCAGATTACCAAACTCGCGACTGTAGCCATCCACAGTTAAACGGCCCTGGGTGAAATTGCAGAATTCCTCCCGCTTGCGATCCATGAGACCTTCCGGAATGTGATGTTCACGGAATGCCTCACTGAACTCAACCCAGGTAGTGACTTGGCCAGCAGGACGCATAGCTTCAAAGTTTTCCCACCAAAGACTGGCAGGGCCCTCAAGATGGTAGACGGCGTAGATAACCTTGTCAGCTTCAGCCACACGGGCAGAGTGTAGCTTGTGGGTGATACTACGTAGCCAGTCATCCGCATCCAGAGGTTCAGTGGAGTGATGGAACTTTGGTGGACACATCTTGATAAAATCGTGGATTGACACCACGTCATTCCTCTGACGGAACCCAGTGTTCTGCTCTATGCGTTCCAGCAGACGGTTGGTCTCTCTCTTGTTCCGTTCTGCTTCAAGCATAACTTCCGCCAAGGAGGGTGGCTGGGGCAGATTTCCATCCCTAGTCCCACTAGCCTCACCCTGCTCCTGAGCAGCAGGAGTGTTGCGAGTGTTGACCATCCTAGAAAGACAAAACAACGGTTTAGACAAGGATGGCAAAAATTTGTCATAGAAGTGCAGAATGTAATGGATGACACGGAATGCAAGGATGTTCATCCGTACGACATGGTAATATAGGAACTGCTATATATACACCTGCGGTGAAAGACGATACATCCCATCAGAGGCATTCCAAGCTCCTATACATTATTTAACTACACCTCCGGAACTCAGTACACACCAAGTCATATTCCACAAGACACGCAGGACTGTGGAAATACAACTACTACAATACTACTACTACCACGGACTAGCTCAGACATTCGCGTAGTAATCCTCGTAAAGATTACCACCGTAGCCTGGAAGTGGTACAGACGGATCTTGGAACTCGCGAGCACTCGAAGGCTGTGGACCATAGGGGCATGGGTGTGGTCTCAGTCCCGATGCTGGTGGTAACCGACGCCCACGTGGAGGTGTAATACCCCCAACGTCACGCCAATCCATGCGATCAGGCAGACGAGTCCGCACAGGATACAAATCCCGCATGTCCAGATATCCGGCGTGCACAGTAGGTGCAAGTCATGTCAAAGTAGTCCAATGAGCAGCTCGAGTGTTATACAGCTACATTCGGAGGGCACGGACCTCACGGTCCCTATCCTCCAACATCTGAACAGTGGTCTGAAGCAGTGGCTCTTCATGAGCAGCATCAGTATACAGACCAGTGTAGTAGCCTTCCTCTCCGGGAAGTGAGGCTGGCATGTAACAGAACTCAGTGTTCAGCAACAGGGCATGCCTAGCACGAAGAATGGTCATCATCGAATAAGCGGCATCATGTACTGCCATCTCGATGGTAATCCTGAGTCCATAAGACCAATGGATGGGATCATTAGCTCCGGGATATGAGGGGTATATCCGGACTGTGCAGAAATACTGACTTTGATTAAAATCCCGATACTGTTCCTCCACGGTCTATTCAGGATACCAGCGATAACCGGTCTCAGTCATCACACGGACTAGCATGGCCGTGTGACCGGGCACATTAATGCACCGAGTCAAACGGACCACTTGGTGAGGGATGCGGCTAGACATCTGAAACACGAAGTAATGCAAAGGCATTAGTGTTTCTGGAAGAAATCGGGCAGCATAACAACTGTTAATGCTCAAACAAAGATTTGAGACATCATACAAATGATAGCATAGCCACTCAACAATTCCATATCAAGGTTCCGGTTCAACAATCATCATACTCAAAGGATAGAAACTGAACTGAGGCTTGAAACCAACAATCCTAAGAGTCTACGGATTAGTAACACGTGAACCTAGTAAGGATAAGAGGCCTAGTCCTAAATCCCCGTAGAAAGAATAGACTGACTTAGATCAGAAGGGCATAAGGTAAAGGAGTAAAAGAGCCTTACGTTCCCTTCCACAATCAATTCCCCTACATATAACTAAGAATTTTTCTAGACTCAACATCGACCAGTTTGGCTTGAGAAACCTACAGGCAGTCCAGCTCTGATACCAACGCTGTCAGGACCCCGATCCTAAGTCACACCGATCTAGCTGTAACACGTCATATCACTTTGCGGCCTCACGCACGGTAACCCCACGGGTGCCACCTTACCTGGCCCGGGACCGTTTGCGCATTTTGGCACACGTATATGACAGTGTCGCTAGCATCCATATGACAGAGAACCCGGGCCGACATGGCTAGTTATAAACCAAAAGTGGCACTAAATTACAGAGACAGGCATCCATGACCCAGCAACGAACGTGTCGGTCATCAACGTATGAACCCAAGTCGTAGCAAGCTACATGGACTTAAAGGAACAACGCGTGACATTTCCCCTAAGGGACAGACACAGGAACGAAGAAGGACACATGGCCGCCAGCCTACGTGTTCCGAGCAGTAGCAAGCTACCAAGGCTCATTGGAATCACTAGGAGGCATTTCCCTGTAAGATAGGCTACCAAAGGAAAACAACTAGGTGTCGGATCCCACACATACCAAGCATTTCAATCATACACGCAATATGCTCAATATGTGCAAATACAACATTGCATCACAACAGAACTCTATGACTCAAAGTACTTTATTTAAAAGGCTCCAAGAGCCATACATAACATATCCATACAGGTAGGGGTCACATCACCCAACACTCAAGTCATACAGTCATACAAGCATAAGCGGAAGCTACATGTCTGAGTACAGACAACTTAGAAAATAAAACAGGCTTGGTGTAGCCTGACTATCTACAAGGCCCTTCACAAGCTCCAGATCACCGTCTGGGTGTCAAGCTACTCGTCGACGTCAACGTCTATGTAGAACCCGTCAGCAGGGGCAGGGTTCTGCTCTGCAACAGTTATTAAGCAAACATGAGTACAAAGGTACTCAGCAAGTCTTACCACAGAACCTATCATACATGCAACATTATCAAAGGGGGATAGTGAAGGAAATATGCCCTAGAGGCAATAATAAAGTTGTTATTTTATATTTCCTTATATCATGATAAATGTTTATTATTCATGCTAGAATTGTATTAACCGGAAACTTAATACATGTGTGAATACATAGACAAAACAGAGTGTCCCTAGTATGCCTCTACTAGACTAGCTCATTGATCAAAGATGGTTATGTTTCCTAACCATAGACATGAGTTGTCATTTGACCAATGGGATCACATCATTAGGAGAATGATGTGATGGACTAGACCCATCCGTTAGCATAGCACTATGATCGTTTAGTTTTACTGCTATTGCTTTCTTCATGACTTATACATGTTCCTATGACTATGAGATTATGCAACTCCCGAATACCGTAGGAACACCTTGTGTGCTATCAAACGTCACAACGTAACTGGGTGATCATAAAGATGCTCTACAGGTGTCTCCGAAAGTATTCGTGGTGTTGGCATAGATCAAGATTAGGATTTGCCACTCCGAGTGTCGGAGAGGTATCTCTGGGCCCTCTCGGTAACACACATCATAATAAGCCTTGCAAGCAAAAGACTAATGAGTTAGTCACGAGATGATGTGTTACGGAACGAGTAAAGAGACTTGCCGGTAACGAGATTGAACTAGGTATAGAGATACCAACGATCGAATCTCGGGCAAGTAACATACCGATGACAAAAGGAACAACGTATGTTGTTATGCGGTTCGACCGATAAAGATCTTCGTAGAATATGTAGGAGCCAATATGGGCATCCAGGTTCCGCTATTGGTTATTGACCGGAGAGATGTTTCGGTCATGTCTACATAGTTCTCGAACCCGTAGGGTCCGCACGCTTAACGTTTCGTTGACGATATAGTATTAAATGAGTTATGTATGTTGGTGACCGAATGTTATTCGGAGTCCCGGATGTGATCACGGACATGACGAGGAACTCCGGAATGGTCCGGAGATAAAGATTAATATATGGGATAATAGTGTTTGACCTCCGGAAGGGTTCCGGAATTCACCGGAAGGGGTTCCGGATGTTTCCCGAAGTGTTTGGGTACGAGAACACTTTATTTGGGCCAAAGGGGAAAGCCCACGAGGCTTTAGGAAAGTGCAAAAGGAAGTTTTGCGGAGACCAGAGGCTAGACGCCAGGAACCCTGGCGTCTAGGGGGTAGACGCCGGGAACCCTGGCATCTAGCCCTGGAGTCCGAGTGGGACTCTTTCCTTTCGGGCAAAACCGACTTTGAGGAGGCTTTTGCTCCAAGTTTCGACCCCAGGGCTCAACATATAAATAGAGGGGTAGGGCTAGCACCCAAGACACATCAAGATACACCAAGCCGTGTGCCGGCTACCCCGACCCTCTAGTTTATCCTCCGTCTAGTTTCTGTAGTGCTTGGCGAAGCCCTGCAGAGATTATTCTTCATCAACAACCGTCACCACACCGTCGTGCTGCCGGAACTCATCTACTACTTCGCCCGTCTTGCTGGATCAAGAAGGCGAGGACGTCATCGAGCTGAACGTGTGCTGAACGCGGAGGTGCCGTACGTTCGGTACTAGATCGGGACGGATCGTGAAGGTGCACGACTACATCAACCGCATTGATAAACGCTTCCGCTTTCGGTCTACGAGGGTACGTAGACACACTCTCCCCTCTCGTTGCTATGCATCTAGTAGATAGATCTTGCGTGATCATAGGAAAATTTTGAAAATACTACGTTCCCCAACAGTGGCATCATGAGCCAGGTCTATGCGTAGATGATATGCACGAGTAGAACACAATGAGTTGTGGGCGATACTAGTCATACTGCTTACCAGCATGTCATACTTTGCTTCGGCGGTATTGTGAGATGAAGCGGCCCGGACCGACATTACGCGTACGCTTACGCGAGACTGGTTTCACCGTTATGAGCACTCGTTGCTTAAAGGTGACTGGCGGGTGTCTGTCTCTCTCACTTTAGCTGAATCGAGTGTGCCTACGCCCGGTCCTTGTGAAGGTTAAAACAGCACATACTTGACGAAACATCGTTGTGGTTTTGTATGCGTAGGTAAGAACGGTTCTTGCTAAGCCCGTAGCAGCCACGTAAAACTTGCAACAACAAAGTAGAGGACGTCTAACTTGTTTTTGCAGGGTATGTTGTGATGGGATATGGTCAAGACATGATGAGTTATACGGTTTTGTATGAGATGATCATGTTTTGTAAAGTTATCGGCAACTGGCAGGAGCCATATGGTTGTCGCTTTATTGTATGAAATGCAATCGCCATGTAATTGCTTTACTTTATCACTAAGCGGTAGCGATAGTCGTAGAAGCAATAGTTGGCGAGACGACAACGATGCTGTGATGGAGATCAAGGTGTCGCGCCGGTGACGAAGGTGATCATGACGGTGCTTTGGAGATGGAGATCAAAAGCACAAGATGTTGATGGCCATATCATGTCACATATTTTGATTGCATGTGATGTTTATCTTATTATGCTTCTTCTTTTGCTTAGAACGACGGTAGCATTATAAGATGATCCCTTACTAAATTTCAAGGTATAAGTGTTCTCCCTGAGTATGCACCGTTGCGAAAGTTCGTCGTGCCGAGACACCACGTGATGATCGGGTGTGATAAGCTCTACGTTCAAATACAACGGGTGTAAGCCAGTTTTGCACACGCAGAATACTCGGGTTAAACTTGACGAGCCTAGCATATGCAGATATGGCCTCGGAACACTGGAGACCGAAAGGTCGAGCGTGAATCATATAGTAGATATGATCAACATAAGATGTTCACCATTGAAACTACTCCATCTCACGTGATGATCGGACATGGTTTAGTTGATTTGGATCATGTGATCATTTAGATGACTAGAGGGATGTCTATCTAAGTGGGAGTTCTTAAGTAATATGATTAAATTGAACTTTAATTTATCATGAAGTTAGTCCTGGTAGTATTAGCATATCTATGTTGTAGATCAATAGCTCGCGATGTTGCCCCCCGTTTAGTTTATATGTTCCTAGAGAAAACTAAGTTGAAAGATGTTAGTAGCAATGATGCGGAATTGTTCCGTGATCTGAGGATTATCCTCATTGATGCACAGAAGAATTATGTCCTTGATGCACCGCTAGGTGACAGACCTATTGCAGAAGCTGATACAGACGTTGTGAACGTTTTGACAAAAGCTTGGTATGATGACTACTTGATAGTTTAAGTGCACCATGCTTTACGGCTTAGAACCGGGACTTCAAAAAAGGTTTTGAACGCCACAGAGCATATAAGATGTTCCAAGAGTTGAAATTAGTATTTCATACTAATGCCCGTGTCGAGAGGTATAAGACCTTTGACAGTACTTTGCCTACAAGATGGAGGAGAATAGCTCAACCAGTGAGCATGTGCTCAGATTGTCTGGGTACTACAATTACTTGAATCAAGTGGGAGTTAATCTTCCAGATAAGATAGTAATTGACAAAGTTCTCTAGTCACTATCACCAAGTTAGTAGAACTTCATGATAAACTATAATATGCAAGGGACGACGAAAGTAATTCCCGAGCTCTTCGCAATGCTGAAATCGGCGAAGGTAGAAATCAAGAAAGAACATCAAGTGTTGATGGTTAATAAGACCACTTGTTTCAAGTAAAGGGCAAAGGAATAGAAGGGGAACTTCAAGAAGAATGACAAGCAAGTTGTCACTCCCATGAAGAAACCCAAAGCTAAACTCAAGCCTGAAACTAAGTGCTTCTACTGCAAAGGAAATGGTCACCGGAAGTGGAACTGCCCTAGATACTTGGCGGATAAGAAGGATGGCAAAGTGAACAAAGGTATATTTGATATACAGATTATTGATGTGTATTTTACTAGTGTTCATAGCAACCCCTCGGTATTTGATACTGGTTCAGTTGCTAAAAAGTAGTAACTCGAAATGGGAGTTGTATAATGAACAGAAACTAGTTAAAGGATGAAGTGACGATGTGTATTGGAAGCAGTTCCAAGATTGATATGATCATCATCGCACACTCCCTATACTTTCGGGATTAGTGTTGAACCTAAATAAGTGTTATTTGGTGTTTGTGTTAAGCATGAATAAGATTTGATCATGTTTATTGCAATACGGTTATTCATGTAAGTTAGAGAATAATTGTTGTTCTGTTTACATGAATAAAACCTTCTATGGTCATACACCCAATGAAAATAGTTTGTTGGATCTCGATCGTGTGATACACATATTCATAATATTGAAGCCAAAAGATGCAAGGTTAATAATGATAGTGCAACTTATTTGTGGCACTGCCGTTTAGGTCATATTGGTGTAAAGCGCATGAAGAAACTCCATAGTGATGGACTTTTTGGAATCACTTGATTATGAATCACTTGGTGCTTGCGAACCATGCCTCATGGGCAAGATGACTAAAACACCGTTCTCCGAAACTGTGGAGCGAGCAACAGAGTTGTTGGAAATCATACATACTGATGTATGCAGACCAACGAGTGTTGAAGCTCACGGCGGGAATCGTTATTTTCTGACCTTCACTGATGATTTGAGCAGATATGGGTATATCTACTTAATGAAGCACAAGTCTGAAACATTTGAAAAAGTTCAAAGAATTTCAGAGTGAAGTGGAGAATCATCGTAACAAGAAAATAAGAGTTTCTACGATATGATCGTAGAGGTAAAATATTTGAGTTAGCGAGTTTGGCCTTCAGTAAAAACAATGTGAAATAGTTTCACTACTCACGCCACCTGGAACACCACAGTGTAATGGTGTGTCCGAACGTCATAACCGTACTTTATTAGATATGGTGCGATCGATGATGTCTCTTACCAATCTACCACTATCGCTTTTGGGGTTATGCATTAGAGACAGCTACATTCACGTTAAATAGGGCACCATCTAAATCCGTGGAGATGACACCGAATGAACTATGGTTTGGCAAGAAACCAAAGTTGTCGTTTCTTAAAGTTTGGGGCTGCGATGCTTATGTGAAAAAGCTTCAACCTGATAAGCTCGAACCCAAGTCGGAGAAATGTGTCTTCATAGGATACCCAAAAGAAACTATTGGGTACACCTTCTATCATAGATCCGAAGGCAATGTCTTTATTGCTAAGAGTGGATCCTTTCTAGAGAAGGAGTTTCTCTCGAAAGAAGTGAGTGGGAGGAAAGTAGAACTTGATGAGGTAATTGTACCTTCTCCCGGATTGGAAAGTAGTACATCACAGAAAATTGTTCCAGTGATTCCTACACCAATCAGTGAGGAAGTTAATGATGATGATCATGAAACTTCGGATCAAGTTTCTGCTGAACATCGTAGATCAACCAGAGTACGTTCCGCACCAGAGTGGTACGGCAACCCAGTTCTGGAAATCATGTTACTAGACCATGATGAACCTACGAACTATGAGGAAGCGATGATGAGCCCAGATTCCGCAAAATGGCTTGAAGCCATGAAATCTGAGATGGGATCCATGTATGAGAACAAAGTGTGGACTTTGGTTGACTAGCCCGATGATCGGCAAGCCATCGAAAATAAATGGATCTTCAAGAGGAAGACCGACACAGACGGTAATGTTACTGTTTACAAAGCTTGACTTGTTGCGAAAGGTTTTCGACAAGTTCAAGGAGTTGACTACGATGAGACTTTCTCACCTGTAGCGATGCTTAAGTCTGTCCGAATCATGTTAGCAATTGCCGCATTTTATGAGATCTGGCAAATGGATGTCAAAACTGCATTCCTGAATGGATATCTCAAAGAAGAGTTGTATATGATGCAACCAGAAGGTTTTGTCAATCCGAAAGGTGCTAACAAAGTGTGCAAGCTCCAGCGATCCATCTATGGACTGGTGCAAGCATCTCAGAGTTGGAATATACGCTTTGATAAGTTGATCAAAGCATATAGATTTATATAGACTTACGGTGAAGCCTGTATTTACAAGAAGTGAGTGGGAGCACTACAACCTTTCTGATAAGTATATGTGAATGACATATTGTCGATCGGAAATGATGTAGAATTTTCTGGATAGCATAAAAGGATACTTGAATAAGAGTTTTTCAATGAAAGACCTCGGTGAAGCTGCTTATATATTAGGCATCAAGATCTATAGAGATAGATCAAGACGCTTAATTGGACTTTCACAAAGCACATACCTTGATAAGATTTTGAAGAAGTTCAAAATGGATCAGTCAAAGAAAGGGTTCTTGCCTGTATTACAAGGTATGAAGTTGAGTAAGACTCAATGCCCGACCACTGCAGAAGATAGAGAGAAAATGAAAGTCATTCCCTATGCCTCAGCCATAGGATCTATCATGTATGCAATGCTGTGTACCAGACCTGTTGCGTACCTTGCCATGAGTTTGACAAGAAGGTACAATAGTGAACCAGGAGTAGATCACTGTACAGCGGTCAAAATTATCCTTAGTAACTGGATGAATAAGGAAATGTTTCTCGATTATGGAGGTGATAAAGAGTTCGTCGTAAAGGGTTACGCCGATGCAAGCTTTGACACTAAATCCAGATGACTCTAAGTATCAATCTGGATGCGTATTAAAAGTGGGAGCAATTAGCTAGAGTAGCTCCATGCAGAGCATTGTAGACATAGAAATTTGCGAAATACATACGGATCTGAATGTGACAGACCCGTTGACTAAACTTCTCTCACAAGCAAAACATGATCACACCTTAGTACTATTTGGGTGTTAATCACATAGCGATGTGAACTAGATTATTGACTCTAGTAAACCCTTTGGGTGTTGGTCACATGGCAATGTGAACTATGAGTGTTATTCACATAACGATGTGAACTATCGGTATTAAATCACATGGCGATGTGAGCTAGATTATTGACTCTAGTGCAAGTGGGAGACTGAAGGAAATATGCCCTAGAGGCAATAATAAAGTTGTTATTTTATATTTCCTTATATCATGATAAATGTTTATTATTCATGCTAGAATTGTATTAACCGGAAACTTAATACATGTGTGAATACATAGACAAAACAGAGTGTCCCTAGTATGCCTCTACTAGACTAGCTCATTGATCAAAGATGGTTATGTTTCCTAACCATAGACATGAGTTGTCATTTGACCAATGGGATCACATCATTAGGAGAATGATGTGATGGACTAGACCCATCCGTTAGCATAGCACTATGATCGTTTAGTTTTACTGCTATTGCTTTCTTCATGACTTATACATGTTCCTATGACTATGAGATTATGCAACTCCCGAATACCGTAGGAACACCTTGTGTGCTATCAAACGTCACAACGTAACTGGGTGATCATAAAGATGATCTACAGGTGTCTCCGAAAGTATTCGTGGTGTTGGCATAGATCAAGATTAGGATTTGTCACTCCGAGTGTCGGAGAGGTATCTCTGGGCCCTCTCGGTAATGCACATCATAATTAGCCTTGCAAGCAAAGACTAATGAGTTAGTCAAGAGATGATGTATTACGGAACGAGTAAAGAGACTTGCCGGTAATGAGATTGAACTAGGTATTGAGATACCGACGATCGAATCTCGGGCAAGTAACATACCGATGACAAAGGGAACAATGGATGTTGTTATGCGGTTCGACCGATAAAGATCTTCGTAGAATATGTAGGAGCCAATATGGGCATCCAGGTTCCGCTATTGGTTATTGACCGGAGAGATGTCTCGGTCATGTCTACATAGTTCTCGAACCCGTAGGGTCCGCACGCTTAAACGTTCGTTGACGATATAGTATTTAATGAGTTATGTATGTTGGTGACCGAATGTTATTCGGAGTCCCGGATGTGATCACGGACATGACGAGGAACTCTGGAATGGTCCGGAGATAAAGATTAATATATGGGATAATAGTGTTTGACCTCCGGAAGGGTTCCGGAATTCACCGGAAGGGGTTCCGGATGTTTCCCGAAGTGTTTGGGTACGAGAACACTTTATTTGGGCCAAAGGGGAAAGCCCACGAGGCTTTAGGAAAGTGCAAAAGGAAGTTTTGCGGAGACCAGAGGCTAGACGCCAGGAACCCTGGCGTCTAGGGGGTAGACGCCGGGAACCCTGGCGTCTAGCCCTGGAGTCCGAGTGGGACTCTTTCCTTTCGGGCAAAACCGACTTTGAGGAGGCTTTTGCTCCAAGTTTCGACCCCAGGGCTCAACATATAAATAGAGGGGTAGGGCTAGCACCCAAGACACATCAAGATACACCAAGCCGTGTGCCGGCTACCCCGACCCTCTAGTTTATCCTCCGTCTAGTTTCTGTAGTGCTTGGCGAAGCCCTGCAAAGATTATTCTTCATCAACAACCGTCACCACACCGTCGTGCTGCCGGAACTCATCTACTACTTTGCCCGTCTTGCTGGATCAAGAAGGCGAGGACGTCATCGAGCTGAACGTGTGCTGAACGCGGAGGTGCCGTACGTTCGGTACTAGATCGGGACGGATCATGAAGGTGCACGACTACATCAACCGCGTTGATAAACGCTTCCGCTTTCGGTCTACGAGGGTACGTAGACACACTCTCCCCTCTCGTTGCTATGCATCTAGTAGATAGATCTTGCGTGATCGTAGGAAAATTTTGAAAATACTACGTTCCCCAACAGATAGTGGAGTTTATAGCAGAATGCCAGCTTTGACCTTGGCTAACCTATACTACAACTCTCAACAGATTGCAAGATGTTATTACGAACACGAGTCCTCTACTCACCACATCAATACACTACCGAGGATCCTCTCCCGTCATCCTACGGAAGGGCCATCCACGGCACTCACACTTATCTTGAGGCTTTTAGTAGTATCCATCAACTTGTCTATGAACTGTAAGAGTAACCAAGTAGTTCGTACCGCGAACAACGGCTATTCGAATAGTTTGATAACCCTGCAGGGGTGTACTTCTTCACACATGTTTTCACCACTTAGCGTCTGCACACGACATGTGCTCGGCAGACTTCAAGCGAAAGCCGACGTGGGTGTAGACCACGACCTAACGAACCACTCAAGTCTCTCGTCCAGGTTTATCGCCTATTTGGGTTCCATCCATGGGGAGATCCGGCCGGGGTGTCGCTCACGGCCCCAAACGATGTGTACAGGGTTCCCGAGTTACCAAACGGGCAACCGGTACACCGTGCCACGTACCTGTCGCATCACAACCCACCCCGAGGGTCAGCGTTGTGCACGACCTCCAGTAAGCTATAAACACCAGAAACTAGTTGCACCTCCTGGACAGAGATCAAGGGTAGTTAATAAGTCGAGCGGGGTCATATTTCAGGGCCCAATGTGTGGTAGTAACTATAACTTGAATCACACACACAGATCTCGGGTCCTATGGACGATTCCAATGAAACAACCCACCATGTACTCCTACATGGCCTTTCATCGATACCTTTACCAAGCGTGTTCCACACTTCCCTCTCTTTACCAGAATGATCATTTCACTCTGATCCATCACCCAGATGAATCAGACCAGACACAACTCTAAGCATAGCAGGCAACATAAACAAATAGCATGGTGGATCACACATCACATGGCTCAATCAACTCCTACACATGCTAGTGGGTTTCAACTATTTACTGTGGCAATGACAGGTCATGCAAGGGAATAGGGTTCAACTACCGCAGCAAGTAGCAGTTCACACGCTGTTGCCTTAATGCAGTAAAAGAGAGCAGGAGCGAGAAGGTTGGGTTTGTATCGGAATGATCAATGATTGCTTGCTTGACAAGGTAGTTGTCGGGTACTGCTCTTCAACTGGATACGCAGCAGTATCCTCGGGAGCAGGACCTAACACAGGGAATACCGACGATACAATCATTAACAAACAAATGCAACAATATGATGCATGTTTATGACATGGCAAGATGCATGTGTGTTGGCTAATGCAACTAAAACCAGAAGGGTTTGAACCTATTTGAATCAAGGATTTAAATTAAAGTTCAAACTATTATTTAAATAAGTGCATTATCATGTTTTTGATGTATACAGCAAGTTAACTTGTTCAAACATGCATGAAACCAGTGCCATTAGAAAGATTGGATTTTTCTGATCATTTTTCATATATAAATCTTTTCCATCTGAGCTATGGTTGATTTTATATGATTTTTAGAAGTTTTGGGTATTTTCTGGAATTTCCTGAATTATTTTTAAATCTAAAAAATCCCAGAAAAACCTTTACTGCGTCAGCATGACATCATGCTGACGTCAGCCAGTCAACAGGGCCAGTCCAGGTCAAACCTGACCAGTGGGTCCCTCATGTCAGTGTCACAGTTAACTAATTAACTAATTAGAATTAAATTAAAACCTAAACTAGGTTTGACTTGCGGGCAGGGCCCACATGTCATTGACCCAGGGGGTCAAACCCGTGGTCAAAACAGGTCCAACTCGCCGACGTTTAGCCGCCGGCGAGGCCAAACACGGCGGCGTGCTTCGGAAATCACCTACGGTGCACGGCTCGAGCTGTGGTTAGGTGCGTTGGAAAGCCCTTGCGGTTGCGCGTCGGATGGTGGTGGTCGCCGGACCTGGGGTGGCCGGAGACGACGGCAACGAGCTCGACGGCGGCGACCGGCGTCGGGCGTGTGTGGAGAAACGGCTGCAGGGGCCTAGGCGATGCGTGCGTAGCACCTTTCGGATCTACGTGCTGCGGTGAGTGTGTTGGACTGGTGCCAGTGACCAAATGGTCACCGGAGCATCACCGGCGGCGAGCACGGCGGCGGTGCGTGCGGTTGAGCTTTGTGCAGTGCGTTCCAGGGAAAAAGAGAGCCAACGGAGAGGGGGAGGATGAAGCTAGGCTCACAGGGATTGCAGCAAGCACCGGAGCGAGCTCGGGGGTGGTCGGAGCTGAGCAGAACGGCGAGGGGGATCTCCGCGGCCGGAGTTGGGGAAGAAGAGGTCGGGGGCGTCTCCAGGGCAGGCGAGCGCTCGGGGCTCGGCCTGTTCGAAGCAGTCGAGGACGGCGGAGACGATGGACACCAAGGCGGAGCTCAGAGACGACGGTGGACGCGGCTTCTACGACGGTGCGAACACGGCGGCGTCGGCCATGGCGCGGGGAGAGCGAAGGAGAGGAGCTGGGGGGAGGTGGAGGTGTCTGCGGGGTCGGGGAGGACGTGGACGATCGAACCATCCCTCCAGGACGGCGAGGGGGTGAAGCAGGGCGGCGGGCAGTTGCGTGGCGCGCGGCGCGGTCGCCGTCGAGCACCTGCCTGCCTGCCTGGCCGAGCCAAGCAGCTCGTTGGAGCGGCAGCTGGGCTGGGCCGGCAGGTGGGCCGGGTGGGGGCGCCAGGTAAGCTTCTCTCTCTCCCTTTTTTTCTATTTTCTTTTCTGTTTCATTTCTTTTGCAGCTTTGTTCAATTAATAAAAATGCCTAAACATTTTTATAACTCATGACACTTGTCATACCTACTGTATATAATATGAACAGTAGGAAACATTATAGTTCATGATTATTTGAGCATTTAAAATATTTTATAGCATTTAAATGCTCAAATTCAAATAACATATGATTTAATCCAAAGCCCTTAGATGTCCTAGAAAATTGTGCACCATTTTTGGCAAAGGTTTAAGACCAAGGCAGAAATGATGAACATTTCGAAGGGCATTTTGGGTACATTGGAAAATATTTTAGCAAACCCTAGTTGTTAGGGGAGGGGTGCTGGGGTTTCTGTTAATCCCATTTCAAGTTTCTTTGAAAGTAGACATGATGCACACTCTAGTTAGGTCCTGATGCAAATGCTAACTAGGGATGTGACAATCGCATACTAGAATGATCTCAAGTATAGTATCTTTGCACAACTCATGTAAAAGCAGGGATGAAAGTGTTAAAAGGTAGTTGGCTCATGATACGTCCAAAACGTATCTATAATTTCTTCTTGCTCCATGCCTCTTTTGTGTGATATTGCTATGATATTTATACACTTCCATACACTTTTGATCATATTTGGACTAACCTATTAACTCAGTGCACCCCAGTGCCAGTTTCTGTTTTCTGCTGTTTTTGCATTTCAGGTTTTCCCATTACGTAAATTGCCAGAAAAATCCCGGAAAAATTATATAAAAAATCAGCATTCCGGAAGCTTCTTTACGGCCAAAGTAGGGCCGGAGGGGGGCCACCAGGGCTCCAGGCGCCCTGGTGGCGCGGCCCCCCTCCTGGCCGCGGCGGGGGGGCGCCTGTGCCCCCCAGGTCTCCGCTGATGCCCCCCTTTGGCATATATTTACACCGCGTCCCGAAACCCTCGAGGACGGAACCCTTTTTCGCGATCTCATCCCTGTTCCGCCGCCGCCGCGCTTCCAAGATCGGGAGCACCAGGAGAACTCTTCCCGGCACCCTGCCGGAGGGGAGGATCACCATCGGGAGCCTCTCCACCACCATGGACGCCTCCCGGATGAGTTGTGAGTAGTCTCCCTTGGACCATGGGTCCATGACCAGTAGCTATGTGATGTTCTCCTCCCCTCTTTGTTCTTCACTAATTAGACCTCGTGAGTTGCCCTACATGATCGAGGCACATATGTAATCCTTATGCTGTTGCTATGTTGAGTTTGCTGGGATCCGATGGATTGTGAGATTATGTTCAGATTGTGTGTGAGTAATATATTTGATTCACCTCTTTTATATTTATGTTATTGAGTAATTCTTGCATGTTCTCCGTTGCTGTTTATTGCTTTGGCCAAGTAGTAGGTAGTAACTCCAAGAGGGAACGTTATGCTTGATTGTGGGTTCATGCCCCTCGATGACTAGTTTGAGTGACAGAAACATGAGTCTAGGGGATGTGTTGTTGCCACAAGGGGGAAAACAATGGTGCTTGTACTCGCGGGTGCAAGGATTGTTTACTTTACGCAAAGTTCTTTTAATGCGGTTGTCTGTTGCTTTGAGTTTACACTATGGGTGGGACTCGCAACTTAGTACCAGCGAGATGTTCTGGATAGATATCTCAAGGTGGATGATTAGTAGTAGATGAAGATGGATTTCGGTCTACTTACCTTGGCGTACCGCCCATGCTTTTGAGCCTCAACCTTTCTTGCAGCATAGTTAGCATTGGTTTGCGCACATAATTCTGTCAATTGCCCAGCTGTAATTTGTTTACCTCACATAGTTGTTTTATCGTCTTTTGGGAGAGAGACATCACTAGTGAACATCATGGGACCCCGGTCCATATTACCATCACTGATCACATCCGCTATTTACTTTCTGCTTTTACTTACTAGTTGCAATTATACCTATCACTATTATCTTTTGCGTTTGATCCTTTGTAAACGACAAGGCCGGAGGGATTGACAACCTCTCTGTACTCGTTGGGAGCAAAGTTATTTGTATATGTGTGCAGGTCCAGTTAATTGCTAAGTATCTGGTGCCATTAGCAGTTGACACCTTCTTGTTGAACCTTGGAGTCTCAGGGGAATTCGATCCTTGGTATCTTTGCCAAGGGAAAACTACCGCTACACTGCATCTCAAACCTTCCACTTGGGGTAACCAACGAGGGGCAAGAAGCAATCAAGCAAAGTTTTCTGGCGCCGTTGCCGGGGACTCCACTCTTCAAGATAGGGGAGTTGCACGCTATCTTTTACCTTTGCTTTTTAGTCTTGTTAGTTTACCTTTCAGTTTTGCTTTAGTATCTTTTATCGAAAATCACAAAAATAGTTATCTTGTTTGCTTGCTGCTATGGGTTCCACCGAGAACACCAAGTTGTGTGACTTCACTAGTCATAACAACGATGACTTTATTTGCACGCCTATCACTACACCTGCCACTTCAGCACCTTCTTATGAAATTAAACCTGCTTTACTGAACCTAGTTATGAAAGATCAATTCTCCGGTGCTGGAGATGATGCTACTTTACACTTGAACAATTTTGTTGAACTCTGTGATATGCAAAAGTACCTAGAAATAGATGGTAATATTGTTAAGCTTAAGCTTTTTCCTTTCTCCTTGAGAGGAGGAGCTAAAATTTGGTTTCAATCTTTGCCTAGAAATAGCATAGATTCTTGGGAGAAGTGCAAGGATGCTTTTATTGGAAAATACTATCCACATGCTAAAATTATCCAACTAAGAAGTAACATAATGAATTTTAAACAATTGGATAATGAACACGTTGCCCAAGCTTGGGAACGCATGAAGTCTCTTGTCAAGAACTGCCCTACTCATGGTTTGACTACTTGGATGGTTATCCAAACTTTTTATGCAGGCTTGAACTTTACCTCGCGGAACTTGTTAGATTCAGCCGCGGGAGGAACCTTTATGTCAACTACACTTGGTGCTGCCACGAAGCTTCTCGATGAGATGATGACCAATTATTCCCAATGGCACACCGAACGCGCTCCAACAGGTAGGAAGGTAAACTCTGTCGAGGAGATTTCCTCCCTAAATGAAAAAGTTGACTTGATCATGTCTCTACTTTCCAAGCAATCTTCTGTTGATCCTCGTGATGTTCCTTTAAATTCTTTGATTGCTCAAGAACAAGTAGATGTGAACTTTATCTCTAGAAACAATTTCAATAACAATGCTTATAGGAGTAATTTTGGTAGCAATCCTAGACCGTTCCCCTCTAATTCCTATGGGAACAACAATGCTTATCCTAGCACCAAGAACTCCACTTCTGAACTAGAGAGTATGCTTAAAGATTTCATCACTACCCAAAAATCCTTTAATAAGAGTGTAGAAGAAAAACTAAACAAACTAGATAATCTCTCTTCGAAGGTAGACAATTTAGCCCATGAGGTAGAATTGCTTAAAATTAGAACTTCTCCTCTCGAGGAGAGGAAGGTCACTCCTTTGAATGCTATTCAAGTGCAAATTAATGAAAACATTAGGATGTTGGCTAAACTTAAAGAGATATGGGCTAGAGAAAAGGAGGAAGAAGATAGAATTGAGAACCTTCCTACCCACCACACTGTTGCTACTATCCAAGTTGTTGAGGATATCCAAACTCTTAGCACCCAATGCACTCCTGGTCCCATTGGACCTATTAATGGTGATGCTATGACCATAGAAACTACCAAACAAGTGAGCCTAAAGGACACCACTACCACTTTACTTGATAGTAGTGACCTTGATATTGATAATTGCACCCTTAGCGAAGTTATTGATTTCCTTCACAAGATGTCTAGAGATCCCCGCACTAGCACGCTTAACCTTGCCTTCACCGAGCATATCACTAATGCTATCATCAAAGCTAGGGAGGAGAAACTTAGGGTAGAAGCCTCCATACCTAGAAAGCTAGAAGATGGTTGGGATCCTATGATTAAAATTAAGTTGAATAACTTCTCTTGCTATGCTTTATGCGATGTTGGAGCTAGTACCTCCGTTATGCCCAAAAGAATATATGATATGCTTAAATTGAAACCTTTTGATTCTTGTTCTTTTGGTGTTCGTCTTGTTGATTCTTCCAAAAAGAAACCTTTGGGGAGGATCGACGATGTTCTTACCATTTTCAATGACAACTACGTTCCCGTTGATTTTACTATTATGGATATTGAATGTGAACCTTCTTGTCCAATTATTTTGGGACGTCCTTTTCTTCGCACCGTTGGTGCCATCATTGACATGAAAGAGGGGAATATAAAATTCCAATTTCCTCTCAAGAAAGGGATGGAACACTTCCCTAGAAAGAAGATTAAGTTACCTTTTGAGTCCGTTATACGGGCTAGCTATTCTTTTACTCTTGATAAGACTTGATCTCTTTGCATTATGCCTAGCTTAAAGGCATAAAAGAAAGCGCTTTTGGGAGGCAGCCCACAATGAATAAAATTTTATTTTGCTTTTGTTGTGTCTTGATGTTGTTACTACAGTAGCATCACCATTGTATCTTTACTTTTCAGCTTTGTGCCAAGTGTAGCCTCTGATTGCAAGAAAGTTCAAAAGTTGTGACGTGCTGTCCAGGAAACAGATTCTGTGCTTGGATAGAAAAATTCGTATAAAATCACCAGATCATCTTTTTGGTCTGAATTTTTTCAACAGCGTGCTCTATACAATTGTATTTCGGGCGTCTGTTCTGAGTTTTTTTATTTGAGTTGCAGAAGTGCTCCGAAAAAATCATTTACTACCTGCTGGTCTGTTTTTCACAGATTCTGTCCTGTTTTGCCTTTCCTTCATTTTGCAAACCTTGAGCTTGCTTTTTCTTTGCAAAAACCTTTTGGCAATCTTGAGAAACAGTAGACCTTCAAGAATATCCTTATTTCCAGCAAGGAACAATTATTTTATTATGTGTACTAACCTCGCTAATCAGATTATGATGAGTTATGTATGAAGGGAGTTTTCAAGTGTGTGAGGGAAGATGATAAAAAGAATCAGGAGTGTCAAACGCTCAAGCTTGGGGATGCCCCCATGCACCCCCAAGAAATATTCAAGAAGACTCAATCGTCTAAGCTTGGGGATGCCCCCGTGCATCCTCTTCTCCATCAACAATTATCAGTTCGTCTTTCGTTCCACTATATTTTTATCACTTCATGTGTTATGTGCTATGCTTGGAGCGTCTTGCTTTTAGTTTCCTTTTTAGTTTTCTTTAGCTTTGCTTGCTGTTCATAATGAGTTGGAACTCAGCTTTCTTTGTGTGGGAGAGAAACACGCTCCACTTCAACCTAGAACATAACATAGAATTTTCATGTCTATCTTTGTTGTGTGTGTTCTTGGTCTTTCAATAGCTACTATCATGTTCAGCTCTTAGTTTTCATGCTTATCTTTTTAAAGAGCTTTTGTTTAGTTGGTCGCTGGAACTCTCTTTAGTTATCATGCTTATCTTATTAAGAGAGTTGGCTTCTGTTGCATTGGTTGATATGTCTATGATAAAATGCTATGTGCATAATGATGCTTAGTAGTTCATGTTTTCTTATGGTTAGTCTCAAATAGCTGGGGGGTTCTCAATGTGTTATTGGAGTACCAACATGATTTGTTTTCCTATGATGTGGTATGGTTTAGTGATATCTTCCTTCAAGAATTTATTTTGATTGACTTGGCGTATGCTCACACATATTTAAGACTGTAAAGAAAGTCTATCAAGCCTTGATGATCTTTAATTTCTGAGTAGCGATATAACTTCCATGCCTGATTCAATGTTGCTTTGTCGCTCTGCATGATTATGACCGTCATTGCTCTTTTAGTTGGTCGCTCCCAGTCTTTTGCTAACCTTCGCCTGTACTAAGCGGACTGACTGCTTGTGCATCCAAAATCTTTTAAACCAGTTATGCCATATGAGTCCACCATACCTTCCTATACATGGTATTTACCTGCCATTCCTAACGAAGACTTTCATGTACCATCTCGAAATTATTCAAAAAAGCATTTCTCTTTTGTGCCTCTGTTTTAGTTCATGAGGAAGTAGTAGTTAATTCATGATCTTTTTAAGTTGGACAAGCTTCACCCCGGGATTGCATGTCTAATGTGCAAACCCATAATACGAGAAGGAACTGGCATAGAGTGCGCCCGGCTCATTAAAAATTATACAACAAACAAACCCTCCTTCACGCTTTGTTCATGAGAAATCAGAAAACTTTGGCAGTGATAAACAAAGGAGATTAAGAGGATGTGATCGTCCTCATTCGGGAGCCGTTCCTCGAAACTTGTCCAGCTCAAGAAGTGATTGAGTTATCTGCTAGCATTCGTTGACGAAACATGCATATTCAAAAAAATAATTATTACCTCTGTTTTTAAAACCAAGAGCTCTGGTACATGTTTAGTTTTTGTTTCCGACCACGGGTTTTCAACCTTGCCATCAAAAGCCACAGTTCGAGAGTCTCCACCTTCTTTAAAGCACCAACTACTGAGAGCATGATTGACATTCTGAGTGTAATGTGCATTGTCCCAAAGTAGCATTGTCTTTTGCATGATTATGATATCGTTTAGTCTGAAATCATTGTATCTAGTCATCACTTAAACCTTGGAGGTGCCCCTGCATTTATGTTTTGCTTCACTAAAGGGGGCAAGCGAGGTACCACTTTATCATATTTGCACACCATGCTCATTACAAATTCTTTTGAGTATTTCAGTATCATATTGTAAAACTTTCAGTTCTTTGTGATTTTCTCATAAGGCAACTTAATTACTACAGATTCATTGTCTCAGTAAGCACTTGTCATGTGACTATAAAAAGTTCTTATATGGTTAATAGCATGTCACCACAGAAATTATGCTTGTTATCATTTACCTACTCGAGGACGAGTAGGAATTAAGCTTGGGGATGTTGATACGTCCAAAACGTATATATAATTTCTGCTTGCTCCATGCCTCTTTTGTGTGATATTGCTATGATATTTATACACTTCCATACACTTTTGATCATATTTGGACTAACCTATTAACTCAGTGCACCCCAGTGCCAGTTTCTGTTTTCTGCTGTTTTTGTATTTCAGGTTTTCCCATTACGTAAACTGCCAGAAAAATCCCGAAAAAATTATATAAAAAATCAGCGTTCCGGAAGCTTCCTTGCGGCCAAAGTAGGGCCGGAGGGGGGCCACCAGGGCTCCAGGCGCCCTGGTGGCGCGGCCCCCCTCCTGGCCGCGCCGAGGGGGCGCCTGGGCCCCCCAGGTCTCCGCTGATGCCCCCCTTTGGCATATATTTACACCGCGTCCCGAAACCCTCGAGGATGGAACCCTTTTTCGCGATCTCATCTCTGTTCCGCCGCCGCCGCGCTTCCAAGATCGGGAGCACCAGGAGAACTCTTCCCGGCACCCTGCCGGAGGGGAGGATCACCACCGGGAGCCTCTCCACCACCATGGACGCGTCCCGGATGAGTTGTGAGTAGTCTCCCTTGGACCATGGGTCCATGACCAGTAGCTATGTGATGTTCTCCTCCCCTCTTTGTTCTTCACTAATTAGACCTCGTGAGCTACCCTACATGATCGAGGCACATATGTAATCCTTATGCTGTTGCTATGTTGAGTTTGCTGGGATCCGATGGATTGTGAGATTATGTTCAGATTGTGTGTGAGTAATATATTTGATTCACCTCTTTTATATTTATGTTCTTGAGTAATTCTTGCATGTTCTCCGTTGCTGTTTATTGCTTTGGCCAAGTAGTAGGTAGTAACTCCAAGAGGGAACGTTATGCTTGATTGTGGGTTCATGCCCCTCGATGACTAGTTTGAGTGACAGAAACATGAGTCTAGGGGATGTGATGTTGCCACAAGGGGGAAAACAACGGTGCTTGTACTCGCGGGTGCAACGATTGTTTACTTTACGCAAAGTTCTTTTAATGCAGTTGTCTGTTGCTTTGAGTTTACACTATGGATGGGACTGGCAACTTAATACCAGCGAGATGTTCTGGATAGATATCTCAAGGTGGATGATTAGTAGTAGATGCAGATGGATTTCGGTCTACTTACCTTGGCGTACCGCCCATGCTTTTGAGCCTCAACCTTTCTTGCAGCATAGTTAGCATTGGTTTGCGCACATAATTCTGTCAATTGCCCAGCTGTAATTCGTTTACCTCACATAGCAGTTTTATCGTCTTTTGGGAGAGAGACATCACTAGTGAACATCATGGGACCCCGGTCCATATTACCATCACTGATCACATCCGCTATTTACTTTCTGCTTTTACTTACTAGTTGCAATTATATCTATCACTATTATCTTTTGCGTTTGATCCTTTGTAAACGACAAGGCCGGAGGGATTGACAACCTCTCTGTACTCGTTGGGAGCAAAGTCATTTGTATCTGTGTGCAGGTCCAGTTAATTGCTAAGTATCTGGCGCCATTAGCAGTTGACACCTTCTTGTTGAACCTTGGAGTCTCAGGGGAATTTGATCCTTGGTATCTTTGCCAAGGGAAAACTACCGCTACACTGCATCTCAAACCTTCCACTTGGGGTAACCAACGAGGGGCGAGAAGCCATCAGCTCACACTCGCCACGTCACACAATGTAATACATTAACATACACCATCCAGATAACATCAGAGTCCGACGACGGACGAAATCCAAACGAAAGATACCATAAATAAAACAACACAAGGCCCGGATCATCCTAGTAAGAGCCACTACTGATCCTCGGGATAAGACACATAGTAACGTCCACGCTATTCATCGAACTCCCAATACAGCTCTGAACCTCCACCTGTGTTGTTATCATCAGTACATGCATCTCGTGTTGTGTTGAATCTGTGAGCCACAGAGGACTCGGCAATCCCGTTCCCGGGTAGCAATACTATCAAAGCCTTAGGTGTGGAAAAGGCTAAAAACAAGGTTGCAGCAGCACTAAGCACTAACTTACGAGTTTAGAGCGAGGAGAGAACAAGTGCCAACGATCGCCAATTTGATCACGAATTGATCCTAACTACTCACGATCAAACATAACCCCACCGTGTTCACTTCCCGAACCCCTTCGGAAAGAGACCATCACGGTTACTCACCCAGGTAGTGTATTCAATGAACAAGGTGTCAAGTTGTCTACAGCCGAATATTAACAAATTCCCATTTGCCACATAACCGCGGGCACGGCTTTCGAAAGATCAAACCCTGCAGGGGTGTCCCAACTTAGTCCATCACAAGCTCACGATCTGCGGACTCGCAACTCTAAGGTGGGAAGACCCGAGTATTCTCGGAACCCCGTGCTCAAGATATTCCGACAAAGGTAAAACTAATCCGGCAAGACCTCCCGGCGTGCCGACACCCTGACAGTAGCCGCGCGTATCTAGTCTCAGGCCACGACCGGATGAGCAGTATGTACAGCAACCGAAGATCCCAGCGAACTGGGTGGCACCGCAAATGGCTCTAGTTTGGACCAACACTCATGAGGAGCACTGACCCGGGGTTGTTAATTAAGTCCTCGGGATAGCTAGTCCCTTTGAAAGTTTAAGTTATTAGGCAAATGTAAAATCAATGTTGGGCCACGCTGGAAAAGCTTTAGCACTGAGAGGGTTATCAAGGGGGGCCCATAAACCCCAACCGTGTTAGGGATGCAAAATCAAGGAACATAACACCGGTTTAACGGTTCCTAGGGTGGCATGAGTGGAACAAAACACCAAGCAAGAGGCTTAGCCTTCCACCCATTACCAATATATAGATGATTTAGTTTAACAGATTATATATTGTGATATCCCAACAATAACTTCATCACGAAGCAAGAATCTTCAAATCTTCACCTGCAACTAACAACGCTATAAGAGGGGCTGAGCGATGCATACTTAGCCAATCAACGGTGTTCTAGGAGGGTGGTTAGAGAGTTTCATGGCAACAATAGGAGGGCTGACAAACAGACATAGGCATCGAGGCAATATCTAAAGAGCGAAACATCTAGCATAGGCAAGGATAGTAGTGATATCTGGGTATGGTCATCTTGCCTGTTGATTCCACGGAGGGATTGTAACCTTGCTCCTCAAACTCAGCCTCGGTAGGAACTTCGTACTCCGGATCGTCACCGGACTCTAACCAACACAACAAGCAACACCGGAACAACAATCAATCATCATGCAATGCTCAACCACATGATGCATGATCATGATGCATATGGACATGGGAAGAAATGATGCATGGCCTAGGGACACAAGAGTGCAATGACATCATAGCAAAACAAGAACACTCACATGAAAGAAACAAGCAAAAGAATAACACTAACAAGTTTATGTAGATTATTCAAACAAGCACCCAACAAGTTTAAAGGGGTTGGTTAGCATGGCAAGGGTGCAACTAAGATTACAGCAACATGCTAGCACATTTAAATGGGCGTGAAATAACAAACAACATTTTCCAGAAACTCCCATAATTAAATAAATGCATTTGGGACAGATCTGAAGAACTTCTGTTACAAAGTTGTTAAACATGCAAAACAACAGCACCACAATTTTCTACACATTTTTCCACCCCAAATGCATATAAAGTTTGTTACATTTGGAGTTGTAGATATTTAGTTACGATTTTTCCAAGTTTAAGCATATTTAAAACAAGAATAATTCAAACAACATTTTAAATATTTTTAAAGATGGCATGAAATAGAATATTCATAATCTACATGAAAATCTAAGAATTTTTCATATACAACTTATTTCCATCAGAGGCATATATCAACAGATATTAAATAAACAAGAAAAATAAAAAGGAAAAAGAAAAACAGAAAAGAAAAACAGGCGCAGAGGTCAAACTAACCCAGGCCTACTCTAGCCAGAGGCGCTGACGAGTGGACCCAGCTGCACTGAGGTGGCACCAGCGGGTGCGCGAGTCGGTGGAAGGGAGCTGAGTGGCTGGCAGGTGGGGCCTGCCTGTTGGCCTCTTGCGAAACAAAAAGGGGGGCTAAATTCCACTGCCCCCGGGCGAAATCGAACCCGCGTCTCCCCGTTAACTGACGAAGAACCAGACCACTGAGCTGAGCGAGTGTTCTTGACAGAATACAGCTGCAGCACTTGATAGGTTAACTGAAGAAGCTAGCAACAGGGGAAAACAGAGGCTCGTCAGAGCTGCTCGTCGGAGCTGCTCCGGCGACCTAAAGGGATGGCGGAGGGGTGCGGGCTCTTCCTGGGGGAACACCGCATCCACTTCAATCGCTCGCAAGACCTAGCATCCACTATAATGTCGGCGACGAGCACATGACAGAGCGGCGGCGGCGGGCAACTACGCGATGATGCAACGGCCTAGGCGGGGCGGCGACTGCCCTAGCAGCATCTACGCGACACGCTGAAGCGAACGGGCGACAAGGGACGGCCTACGGTGGTCGGGGCACTCGCCGGAGAAGAGGCCCGACGGCGACGAGCTCAGGGCGCACGGCGAACTAGGTGCTAGATGGCGCTAAGGAGGGGAAAAAGGGCATGAGGAGGTGCGGAAGCTCACCACGAACACGGAGCTGTGTTCGGCTGGCCAGGAGGTGGTCGGAGTCGACGACGGTGAGGCTCGAACAGCTACGGCCGCCCGAGTGGAAGAAGAGGAAGAAGATGACGACGGCGAGGCGATTGGCTCCGCGTAGAGGACGTAGGCGATGTAGTCAATGACGGGGAAGAAGCTTGACAAGGTTGGCGAGGCCAAGGTCGACGGGAGGCACACCAGCGACGAGCTCGCGCTCCCAGATGCGTGCGGGACTGCTCTGTATCGGCAGATCTGGTGGGTCTTGGCTCTCCAGGCGGCGGGAGGAGGTAGGAGGAACCCTAGGGAGAGGGTTGGACAGGCTGCGGGTTTAAAAGGGGCGCTCTGATCGTGAGGCCTCGACGTTTGTGATCATGGCGCGACGGCGAGCTCGCGCTCTGTCTCAGCAACGCGTGACGGAGGTATACGGCGACGCGGGGGTGTGAGGCTGACGTGTGGGGTCGCGGGGAAACAGTGAACAGCGTGACTGCGCACGATGGCTGGGGCTGGCTGGGCCGCTGCGGGAGAGAGAGGAGTGGGCCGAGGCTGCTGCGGAGAGAAGAGGTGGGCCGAGAGGAGGAGGAGGAGGTGGCCCAAGCCACTGCTGTTGCTGCGAATTTCCTTTTCTTTTCCTTTTTTCTTCAGACAGAAAATGAAAAGAAAAGTGCAGTCTCAAAGGAAAAGAGTTAGGAGAAAAAGAAAATATCCCCATGCTCCTGAATTTATGCCCAATTTAACAAAATTGGCTTGGACATTTTTAGAGGCAGCAAAATAAAAGGAGTTTGAATATGGTTCAAACTCTTGTCATTTTTGAACCCAACCAAATCAATTCCAAAAAGGCAGAAATTTGGCAGAGAGGGTGTAGACATGGTGCAAGGTTTTTAGGAAAAGAAAGAACATTAATGGACTAGGCTAGGTGACTTGCAAAATAAATAAGGAAAGGAAGAGAAAGGAAGAAGGAAGAGGGGAAAACAAAGGAGGGGGGTCTAGGGTTGCAAGGGCAAGGTTAGGCACCACACTCACATACATCAACAAGGTGCCTCACACATACACATCAACAAGAAGTAAACTAAGATGCCATGATGATGAAGCAATGCAAGGATGCAAAATAAAATGAAAATGACAATGCAAAGAAAAAATAAAATAAGCTCAAATGACAAGAACCCCCAAGGATAAGGACAAGGATAAAAATGAGAATTGCTTTATTGCCAATATAGGAAAGTATCACATATGGGGTGTTACAAACTCTCCTACACTACGAAAAGATCTCGTCCCAAGATCTAGGACTGGAAGAAGGAAGGATACTCGGAACGAAGGTGATCTTCTCGTTCCCACGTAGCTTCTCGGTCGGTATGGTGTGACCACTTTACTTTCAAGAACTTGATGGACTTGCTGCGGGTTTTGCGCTTAGTTTCCTCAAGAATAGCAACAGGGTGCTCACGATAAGACAAGTCTTGTTGAAGATCAATCTCCTCGAACGGAATGGTGCGTTCAGGTGTCTTGAAGCACTTGCGGAGTTGAGACACGTGAAACACATCATGAACATTTGCAAAGTTTGAGGGAAGCTCGAGTTGGTAGGTTAGATCGCCTCTCTTGCCAATCTTGAAAGGGCCCACGTATCTAGGAGCAAGCTTGCCTTTGATACCGAACCTCTGGGTTCCCTTCATAGGAGAAACACAGAGATAGACATGGTCTCCAATGTCGAAAGCCAAGTCACGATGCTTGCCGTCATAGTAGCTCTTTTGACGCGATTGTACGGCTTTGAGATTCTCACGTATGACTTTGCACATTTCTTCGGCTTCTGAGATAAAATCATTACCAAGAAGTTGACGTTCACCAGTCTCGGACCAGTTGAGATTGGTACGACACTTTCTGCCATAGAGGATTTCAAAAGGAGCTTTGCCGGCACTTGCTTGGAAGCTGTTGTTGTAGGAGAATTCGGCAAACGGGAGACAATCTTCCCATTTCATACCAAAAGAGATGACACAAGCTCCCAGCATGTCTTCGAGGATTTGGCTCACTCTTTCGACTTGACCATTAGTCTGAGGGTGAAACGCAGTGCTGAAGCAAATTTTTGTGCCAATGGCTGACTGAAAAGGAGTCCCGGAACGTGGATGTGAACAAACGTCCACGGTCTGAGGAGATGACTTGAGGAATGCCATGCAAAGAAACAATTCTGGAGGTGTACAGCTCTGCCAGCTGAGCTGCGTTGATGGATTCTTTGACGGGAAGAAAATGAGATACTTTAGTTAGCTTGTCAATCACTACAAAGATAGCATCATTTCCCTTCTTGGACTTAGGAAACCCAGTGACGAAATCCATTTCAATATGATCAAATTTCCACTCGGGAATAGGTAGAGGTTGAAGGAGACCGGTTGGACGTTGATGCTCTGCCTTCACTCTTCTGCAGACATCACATTCATTCACGAATTGGGCAATCTCCCTTTTCATGCGAGTCCACCAATATGATTGCCTGAGGTCTTGGTACATCTTGGAACTTCCGGGATGAATCGAGAGGAGGGAGCCATGTGCTTCGTTCATTATGAGCTTCCTGAGATCACCCTTGGGAACCACAATTCTGTCCTCAAAGACCAAGGTGTCTTTCTCATCAACGCAATAGCACTTGTACTTGGGAGTACCCTTAGCAATACCATGTTTCACTTTCTGCACCATAGCATCACTGCGTTGGGCCTCACGGATCTGATCTTCCAAGGTAGGAGCAACTTGAAGGTTTGCAAGAAAGCCTTGCGGAACAACTTGGAGGTTGAGCTTCCTGAATGATTCACAAAGTTCAGGCTGGAACGGTTTGAGAAGGAGACTGTTGTAGTATGCCTTTCTGCTCAATGCATCTGCAATGACATTGGCCTTGCCAGAGTGTACTCAATGCTTGGATCATACTCTTGAATCATCTCGACCCAACGAGTCTGGCGAAGGTTAAGGTTTGGTTGTGTGAAGATGTACTTCAAGCTCTTGTGATCGGTGAAGATGTCCACTTTTCTGCCAAACAGAAGGTGTCTCCACGTGATCAAGGCATGTACAACTGCTTCTAGCTCGAGATCATGTGTGGGATAATTCTTCTCATTTGGTTTCAACTGACGAGAAGTGTATGCCACAATCTTCTTGTCTTGCATGAGAACACCACCAAGACCTTGCAATGAAGCATCACAAAATACTTCATAAGGCTTGGACTCATCCGGAAGAGTAAGAATCGGAGCAGAAATGAGCTTCTCTTTGAGTGTTTTGAATGCCACATCACAATCAGGAGTCCAGGAGTACTTGACATTCTTCTACAACAGGTTGGAAAGAGGCTTGGCAATCTTGGAGAAGTTCTCAACGAACCTTCTACAATAGCTAGCGAGACCAAGCAAGCTTTGGAGTTGCTTGACATTCTGCGGAGGTTCCCAGTTGACAATAGCTTCAACTTTCTCGGGGTTCACAGAAATGCCCTCGGCAGAGATAATATGGCCAAGATATAAGACTTTATCCTGCCAGAATTCACATTTGGAGAACTTCGCGTAGAACTTGTGTTCACGGAGCCTATCAAGGACCAAACGGAGGTGCTTGGCATGGTCTTCTTCATTCTTGGAGAATACCAAGATATCATCCAGATAGACGAGAACAAATTCATTGGTGTAGGGGTTGAATATGAAGTGCATCATCCTTGAGAAGGTGGGTGGAGCATTTGCAAGGCCGAAAGACATGACCGTGTATTCATAAGAGCCAAAACTCGTTCTGAATGCGGTCTTGGGAATATCCTCTTCACGGATACGAATCTGATGGTTACCCATCCGGAGATCGAGCTTTGATAACATCTTTGCTCCTTTGCTGCTCGAACAATTCATTGATATTGGGGAGCGGATACTTGTTCTTTATTGTCTTCTTGTCCAATGGCCGGTAATCAACGCAAAGGCGTTCCGTGCCATCCTTCTTCTTGACAAATAGAACACCACAGCCCCAAGGAGAAGTACTAGGCCTGATTAGACCCATACGTTCTTGCTCATCGAGTTGTTTCTTCAGCTCCTTCAACTCATCAGGGGAAAGCTTGTACGAACGCCGACATGCTAGCTCGGTACCGGGCTCGAGTTCAATGACGAATTCAAACTGACGATGGGGAGGCATGCCTTGAAGCTCTTCAGGGAAAACATCTTCATATTCATTGACCACCGGAATCTGAGAAATGGCATTAACCTCGCCCTTGTCATTGAGAGAGAATAGCCTGATTGTGTTATCTCGAGAGGCGAAGATAATCACGTCTTCGTCAGGATGAGTAAGCTTGAATTCCTTATTTGCACAATCAATGTTTGCATCATGCTTCGAGAGCCAATCCATCCCAAGAATAAGATCAATGTCGGAGCTGCCGAGAACAACCGGAGAAACTAGAAAACAGTAATCACCCATATGAATAGATACATCCAGAACATGCACCCGAGAGGACATTTGCAAACCAGGAGAAATAATATTCAAAGGCTTTGGCAACACTTGAGTGACGAATTCATGCTTGGTAACAAATGGTCTTGAAATGAAAGAAAGCGTTGCACCCGAATCAAACAATACTTTTGCAGGAATAGAATTAACTGGAAGTTTACCAAGTATCACATCTGAAGAATTCTCTGCTTGAGCTGCATTCATCAGATTCACTCTTGCTGCCTTGGGTTTGCGCTTGACAATAGCAGTGCTGATAGGTGGAGGAGGCGGAAGGCGCCTTGGGTTGGGAAAATTATTGGCATAGTGACCCTTCTGGCCACACTTGTTGCAAGTGACTTCTGAGAGAGGCCGGTGATAAGGACCACTTGATCTTGAAGCTTGAAACTGAGGCTTGGACTGATTGCTTGGGTTGAGTGGGTGGGAGAAACCACGGCCACCTGAGTGCTTGTTGTTGTTTGGAGGACGGAGCACTAGAGGAGGCGGTAGCCAGAACTTCTGCTGCTTGGCAACCACTTGGGAAGAAGAGGAGGAGTGAACAGCATCTCTGATCCTCTTTTTGGAAGCTTCAATCTTGAGCTGAGCTGCCTCTTGCTTGAGAGCCATATTGTAGAATTGATCGAATTCGTCCGGCTCGAACAAGGTGAGAGCTAGTTGGAGTTCATCTTTCAAACCACCACGGAACTGATAAATCTTGCTCTTGGCATCAGGGATGTCTTGCTTGGCATAACGGGCAAGATTCTGGAACTTGACATTGTATTGATAGACGGACATGGTGCCTTGCTTCAGGTTGCGGAATTGCTCACGTATGCCTTCAATGACACTAGTTGGAATGTGGTGAGAGCGGAAATCTTTGCAGAAGTCAGTCAATGAGATCTCACGTCCACCTCTGGAATCTTTGTACTGTTGCCACCAATCGGCAGCTTGATCTTTGAGTTGGAAAGTGGCAAACTTGACATAATCCTCAGGTCTCACGTTACTGCATTCAAAGTGCTTTTTGATGTCTGTGATCCAGTCTTCAGCATCTCGCGGATCCACACAGTAACTGAATGACTTTGGTTGGTTTGCCAGGAATTGGTTGAGAGTCACAAAGTGAGGTTGATTGAACAGATTGCATTGGCCTTGGTTCCCATGATTGCCTTGATTTTCGTGGTTGGCTTGAAGGTTCTGCATCATTTTCATAAGCATCTGGGTGTTCTGGTTGGTCGCTTGCATAATTGCTCTCCATGCCTCAGACGGAGGAGGAGGGGAAGGAGGACGTTCAGGAACACGCTCTTCTTCACCCTCTTGGTTAGGGTTGGGAACCTTCTTAGGAGTCATCCTGAATGAGATGACAACTATTAGCCATTGATGGAAAATATATAAGATGAATCAACGGCTAGAATTGCAACATAAGTCTTCACAAGAACATTCGAATAAAATGAACGAATGAATTCCATAGTTTAATGGTACAACAATCTTCTCGAGAAGCCACTTGGGAGAACAAAAGGTAAATAAACACAACAAGGAGCAGATGGAACAAATACATGATAGAAGCTTTGTCCCACATGTTCGTGCTGAATGCTCATGTAACGTGTTACAAAAGGGTGTTGCAATCCCCGGATCAGCATAGCCAAGGACCCTTTAAGATGCAACTCCCAATTGGAACAATGCCCATGAAACCTCTTCACTCGATGTTGAACCCCAGACCTCATACCATGCACTCGTTGGAACAATGCCTACGAGCTACTTGAAGAACCCACCTATTAATTCCCGAAGGTTTCCGGTTATGCAATCGGGTGTTGGGGATACAGGGGAAGCACCACGCACTCAACTCTAATCCTGCATCCAACTGTATCCATCCTTCAACACATAACCAGTCATCCCCGAAAACTGTTTACCTCGGACCTTCGAAACGCATTCGCTATACTAGTTGTGGCAATACTCCCGAACTATCCCACCAGTACTGGGTGACGTCGGGGTTATCTCACCACTAACCGCATAGAAGAGTTTTCGATGTCGGCCGTTGCTAGGTGGCTTCTCACCCCTCGTTGGTTACCCCAAGTGGAAATTTTGAGATGCAGTGTAGCAGAAGTTTTCCCTTGGCAATACCAAGGATCGTTTTCCCTGAGACTCCCAGTTTCAACAAGAAGGTGTCAACTGCTAACGGCGCCGGATATTAGCAATCAATGTGGACCTGCACACAGATAAAAATAACTTTGCTCCTAACGAGTACAGAGAGGTTGTCAATCCCTCCGGCCTTGTAGTTTACAAAGGATCAAACGCAAGTGATAATAGTGATAGGTATAATTGCAATAGTAAATAAAATGCGGAATAGTAAATAGCGGATGTGATCAATGATGGTAATATGGACCGGAGTCTCATGATGTTCACTAGTGATGTCTCTCTCCCAAAAGACGATAAAACTGCTATGTGAGGTAACCGAATTACAGCTGGGCAATTGACAGGACCAATGCTGACTAAGTTACAAGAAAGGTAGAGGTTCAAAGCATGGGCGGTACGCCGAGGTAAGTAGACCGAAATCCATCTGCATCTACTACTAATCATCCACCTTGAGATATCTATCCAGAACATCTCGCTGGTATTAAGTTGCGAGTCCCACCCATAGTGTAAACTCAAAGCAATAGACAACTGCATTAAAAGAAATTTGCGTAAAGTAAACAATCCTTGCACCCGCGGGCACAAGCACCGTTGTTTTCCCCCTTGTGGCAACAGCACATCCCCTAGACTCATGTTTCTGTCACTCAAGCTAGTCATCGAGGGGCATGAACCCACAATCAAGCATAACGTTCCCTCTTGGAGTCACTACCTACTACTTGGCCAAAGCAATAAATAACAACGGAGAACATGCAAGAATTACTTACGAACATAAATATAAAAGAGGTGAATCAAATATATTACTCAAACACAATCTGAACATAATCTCATAATCCATCGGATCCCAGCAAACTCATCATAGCAACAGCATAAGGATTACATATGTGCCTCGATCATGTAGGGCAGCTCACGAGGACTAATTAGTGAAGCACAAGAACGGGAGGAGAACATCACATAGCTACTTGTCATGGACCCATGGTCCAAGGGAGACTACTCACAACTCATCCGGGAGGCGTCCATGGTGGTGGAGAAGCTCCCGGTGGTGATCCTCCCCTCCGGCAGGGTGCCGGGAAGAGTTCTCCTGGTGCTCCCGATCTTGAAGCGGCGGCGGCGGCGGAACAAAGATGAGATCGCGAAAAAGAGTTCCCGTCTCGAGGGTTTCGGGAGACGCTTTAAATATATGCCAAAGGGGGGCATCAGCGGAGCCTCGGGGGGCCCAGGCGCCCCCCCGGCGCGGCCTAGGGGGGGCGCCGCCAGGGCGCCTGGAGCCCTGGTGCCCCCCCCCC